>OZ020568.1:72845651-74095651 GCA_963971475.1 Chrysops caecutiens
TTTAAATCACAGTGAGAGGGAAGACATAAAAATGTTTGTGATTTTGTTTTTACTTAAAAATTTAAATTGCATGCTTCAGGTGGTGTATTGAATTAGTGAAAACATTCAAAGATGTGCAGGTGATTAACGAGGCTTTCTTCGAAATTCTTAAGGAAATTAAAGTAGTGGTGTGAATATTGATACTTAACAAGAGATTTAACAAAGACATTTTTGCAAACTATCTACTCTCATTCATTTTGAAAAATAAAATTAAAGCGCTGAAACCATGTTTATGCAAATGCGAATCAGAAAACAGTAGCGTGATGAGTTTCATGAAACAAAAGATTGAGAAATGAGCTTTTCATGTCAACGAAAGTCAAAAGTGACCTATTAAAAGTTTTGGACACATTTGGCGTGATATTTGTTCCAAGAGCTTTAACATTATATTAACTACTAACTTGTCTCTGATTTTCAGTTCAAAAATTGAACAAGCTCAGACGCAATTAAACTTATCAAATAAATTAATTCAAGTAATTATAAGTTGTACTTGGAAACTTGCATTTATCGAATCTTAAGTCAAGATAAGATTGCAGCAGTCCCAAGAAAACAAGATAAAATTGCCACATTTTGAACAATATTTTCGCAATTTCGATTAACTTAAAAGATATTAAGGCATATGAAACAAGCTAAATTCATTAAAATATAAAAATATATTTGTCGTTATAAACCTAAACGATACACCTTTGAGAGAAAGTATGAAAAATAAGAACCGAAGGTTGTATTACGTAACGATGTAATATCAACTAAAAATGTTAAGATCAATTTAGTATCGTTTACTCGATATGGGTGTCCTAATTAAAATTTGAATTATTACTCTCTACCAAAATATAGCAAAGTCATAGTTTTTTGTTTTGTAGTTAAAATTAAATTGTTTTAAGACCATATGCGTTAGAAATATTTAAAATAGTTTATATTTGTTAAATGAATTGTTACACAATATGAGATGAGTGAATGACATCACTGTGTCGACTGTCTTGCTACCATAAAATCTAATAAATCCCAATTAGTTCTTGGAGTTGTTAAAGTCAATTAAATATTTCCTCGAAAGTTGTTCTCTTCAGAAGTCTAAGGACATGACTCAATTTACGAAGAATCAAAATGTGTGAAAGTATTCAATAATTTCTCAGAATCAAAGGATGTGAAATTGCATTTGTGACAAAGATATCAAATGTACATTAGTGCGAAGTTCATCTTTTGATTTCTGTTGAGCAACAAAACGACCAATGAAGGTTGTGGGAAAACACAGTTGATCTACATTCGGTATGGAAAGATTTTAAGCAGAAACCAAAAAATTGATTTCAACTTTGTAATGTACTTCTTGTTAAACGTTGTTTGATTACTAGCATTTACATTTTTAAAAGCTCAAAAATAAACAAAAAGAATTTGCAAAAAGCTAAAATCTTTTCTGTCTCTGATGTACATTAACGTCTTTGAACCTTTACTAGATTGAGTAATCCACATAACATGTTGATTTATAAGACCAATGCATGCAAAAAATACTCAATTGAATATGTTAATCGTTTTCGATAGAAGATTAAGTAAATTCAACATTCAGTCAAACCTTTTAGGTTTCGAGGTGAGTAATGGAAATCCGAAAGTTTTATGAGGTGTCGCATACACTTAAAATTCATTGAATATTTTTTTCGAGAATCATTTATTTTGCATTAACCAACATTTTGATGATGTAATATTGCGGTTTTTCTGCAAACAAAACGTAAAACGCTTAAAAAGAATTTAAAAATATATTTTGCATAAGCGCAATTATCTTAATTTCCATAATTACAAGTTACACGGAAAAAATGCGATAAGATACAAAAGTACATTCCATAATAAAATTTAAAAACCCCGTAAATGCTGCTACCTTACTTAACCCGAACGTATTCCTTACACGTGCCTCCACCCTAATTTACATAGAGTTTTGAAATTTGCATAGAGCCTTAGCTTTTACTGGTCCTTTAAGGATGCTTCATTATCCCTTTATCCACGGGTAAATACTTTGCTTAAACAGACGTCATTTCAAATGTTAATTGAAATTCCCTCATGGAACTCAAGAGAAATTTGAAAGTCTAATCGGGAAAGGATTTTATTGTAGAATTTCCTTTTCGATGCTTTGAACTTTTAAATGGTAGAAAAGGAAATTAATTTTGTGTTTTTGAAGTGTGTATCGCGTTCAAAGGATGCGGTTTGTTAATGAATAAACCTTCAGCATATGTATATCTTAAGCCAATTTCCTAAATTCTGTAATGAAAAAGCTCTCAGATAAGGTTTCCACAAATCAAGCAAGTGTAAAATCAAAGAGTTTCACTATGGCAATATTATACGGTAAAATTTGAGATTAAATGCATTTTTCATTTTATTACATTAAATTATGATTTAATGTGATAATGTTATCAAGATACAAAGGCGTAGTTTCCGCAATTTTCTAACGAGAGAAATTTTAACGGATCAAAACAAGTATTCGGCTAATTTGTGATAACACAAAAGAGCTACTGTTAACATTACGAATTTTGTTGAATTTTAATTTAAGTAAACATTTTAATGAACGCAAACATCAACAAGAGTTTTTGAAAAACGCAAAAAGGCGATAAACAAGTGAAGAAGTTTCGGAAGAGTTTTTACTTTTGCACACGGAGGTTTCTCGCTTTCAATCATACCAGATAAGGTGCGTTTAATATGTTATCAATAAAGATATGCTGCAATCAATAGAACATATTGTTGATGTGAAATTTGTTATTTTATAGAAAAACCCGAGACACACCCGGCACTTATTGAAAACAGTGCAAACACTCGACGCCAAAGCGCAGATAATTTCGTAGCAGAAGCGAAATAGATTGCAATCAAGTAATCAAGTTTGGGGAAAGCGCAAAAATTGAAGCGTTTTAGATATTTGGTGTAGTACCGTGTGCTTCAACCGGGAGTATATAAAACGCCCGAGTTCGTCAGAACTTCGTACAGCTTAGAAAGTTCGAAGCTAGTGATAAACAATCGTTCTTGAGTTTAAGTTCTTAAAGTTTAGTTAACCAAAAAGTGAAAATGCCTTGCGGTGGATGTGGAAAAGGTAAATTTTCATTAAATTTGAAATTATTTAAGTTATTTTAATAATCTCCTTTCTTTAAGATTGCAAATGCACCAGTGAGAAGTGTGGACCAACCTGCAAATGCGATGACGCTTGCAAGTGTCCTTGCAAAACAAAGTCCAAGGAGGAATGCTGCAAAACTAAGTCGTAATTTTTGACAATTTGCGATGGAAAAGTCCGAATGAACAGTCGAATTTTCATATGCCTTTAATGTGTTAAAATTAATCAGATATTAGGTGAACTTGATTGTTTCCTTCATCATGCATCATTTATAATTAAACTTCTTTTTCGTTAAGTGAATTTGTGATTTTCATTAACTAGAATTTCAGTGATTATTAAACGTGAAATGCCTTCTGTAAAATGTTCTCAGCTTTTATTATCGACAAGAGAGAGGTGTGTGGTACAAAATTCGTTTTTAAAGAGATTTAAATTATGTTATCAGGAAAATGATAAATACTATAAGATTTATAACAAATGAAAGGATATGAGTTGGCGCAAACCTATTTGAATGAGTATGAAGAGTTTTGTCTTCCAAGTGAAATGTAGGTTCAAGGAATTGAATACTTTCTTTGAGCAAATTTTGCTGATAGTTTAGTAATCTGTGTTTCATTTTGTGAACTGATTTATGCATTAAAATGTTACGCTGACCACAATTGAAGAGTAAATATTCCGGTTAAGATTTCACGTAATATTTGTAAAATTCCATACTGTGTCACAGAGCACAAGCTACTGGACCACCTGATACCTCAACAGCATCCGCTGTGTATCATCATTGAAATCGATGCCGTAACACTTACCCAGTTTCTAAGTTACTGCATGACATGCGGCACATATAAGAACTCCAAACCCAAAGCTGTTGAATTTTTTAACAGCAACAACCACAACAAAAATTAGTATCTGATATCGGATGCGACACTGATATGAGACGATGCTCCACAAAATTTCTTTTAATATTATTTTTCTTCTAACTTTATACTTCGGAAAAGCGGTTTTTCCTCGAGAATTTCCTTTTCAAATTAATTCGAATTACTTTTCCCTGCACTTCACGAAACAATCACAAGTCGGTCGGTGTCTTCTTGTCTTACAACTTAAAGGCGACCCGTTTCGCGGGGAGTACCTACTCTTCGCGGGTTTTTTACCTTACAAATAACAATTTCTCCTCGTTTTCTTGGTTATAATCCACTTTGACTAAATGAAAATTTTTATTTCAGTAATTCGTGATTAATGATTCCATGTAATTTCAGGTAGTCTGAGTTGAATAAGTAAGAAAAACACCCAAAAGTAGAAGAAATATTTGATTCGGTTTCACTTTCGTTTGAATTATATTTTTTCAGCTTTTTCAACGTATCACCATTAAAAATTCATTAAAACAAAAATTTTTTAAAAATTCAATTGTACACTGCTTCGAATACGTAAGTCGTTCTCTCGGCTCCTCTAGGAATCCACCGTCATCGTCCAGGACGCTTCATTCACCGCTCATCTGGAGATGCTGGAAGAATGGTGATTCTGGACTGGAAGTTGTTCTGGTCGGACTGCCTGTCCTGTTTAATGGTGCTGGTGGTGGTGGTGGTGGTGTTGATGGTGTTTACCGAAGCGGAAGCACCACAGAAAACGTACAAAACCAGAATTTTGTGATCGGAGAACCTGTTATTGAGCCAGAATTTAAGCTGATGCAGTCGAATCTGGACAGACACTTTAAGAATTGGACTGTTGTCTCAAGTTTTTCACATCCACTGACGTCTTCTTCAGTCCATGCAAGGAACACCGAAAATTTTTTTACAATTCACTTCACTTGATTAACGAAAAGTACCCGGAAGGAAATCAAATTATATCCGGAAAAACTGAAAATACTCCGTTCTGAATCGCATACCGTCCTTAGAAGGAAATCCTAATTAGAACCACATCAGTCTAACTTCACCCCTCAACTGATCAAACAAAACTGACTGAATCCAATTTGATTCATTTCGATTTGATGATTTTTCTCATTCCACTTTCAGTTCTCTTAACGACATTCTCTCCCACTTCGTTGGAAATTGAGAGAAAGAGCTGAGGAACTTCAATTTTCTCTCATTTTCTAGTAAGAAAAATCAAAATAAAACCGGCAACTCAAACTGACTGAAATCAGCTGGTTCCATTCCAACTGGCAAAAAGTCTAATTCACAATGGCTGAAGTCTCATTGGAATAGATACACATTGTTTACGCCGGCATTTTCATTCCTAAAAGAAAAAAGCTCGCACACGATGACTTTGGGTTGTGTGTGTGGGGAATGGGGATGAAAGATTCACGGTTCACGTGTCAAAGAGATTTTCCGGAAATGTTTGAATTTAAGAGAATCTGGAAATTTTTCACATTGAATCGGGTAAGGGAAAAGTTTCGGAAAATTTTTATTATACAAGAAACAATGTTCATTGGTACGTTATTCTTTTATTACCTGAATATTTCCGCGATATCATGGTAATTTTCACGTCAATTAGTTGAACAAGAGATCTTTTTTCCCACGACTTGTTTGAGGATTTTGGGTGTTAAAAATTTATTATATATTCAAATGTTGCTTCCAAATTAGTGAAAAATCTTTTCGGAGACTCCTATTACATTTATAAATGGGTGAGGTACCTATAGGTTCACCAAAAGAAGAAACACCAAAGTAGGGTCACAGATTGATCAGTGAACACAAATTTATCAATTTTGCAAATTCGATCGATCGAAAACGAAATAAAATTAACTTGCACAATCATGGCAGAACTTTTAAAATAAAAAGTAACTCCTCACCAGGAGAAGGCTCAGTCTGGACGAGGCGATCATTTAGACAACTGACCAGAAGATTGAAGTGTGAACTGAAATTTAGAAATCAAAAATCGAAATTGTGAATTAGCTTTTGTGATTCATTTTGTCAAAACTGAAACTTGTAATAAAAGTTTGATTAGTAACTTAAGGGAATTGGAAATTTTTAATGAAAATTTGAGTTGTGACTTATTTAATGATTTTCAAGATTTGAAGTATGTAATAATAAAATTTAAATAAAAATTCGGAACCTTATTGAAAAAGTAGGGAAAATAAAGAATTATAAATGGAAAATTTGTGGTGATTGGTGATTAAATAAGCGTCATTCGTGACAAATACTTCAAGTTTTCAAAAAACGAATAAGAATTTCACAATGAAATGTTTGAAATCTATTTCAAAGCCAGTAAACAAAACAAACCTAATCTTGTTGAACTTAAACTTGAATATCCTTGTCCATTGAAAACTCTAAGTCACACTTCCTCGTACAGAAAAACTATTGGAAAAAATCCTTCAGAAATGACCTACGAATGCATTTCGAGTTTTGCATTCGAATAGTATTTGCATTGAAATACCGCACCCAGTTGAACTTGCCCGCGACATAGAGTGGTTTTTGTTTAAAAGATATTACGTGAGTCAAGAGCGCTTGTTGAATAAGAAACCTAAATAACGATTAAAATTACAATACAAAACATTAAGTTGAGGTTATAAGTGATGAGGTCATATTGGCTATATTTGTTTTCTTAACGATCCATAAGCCTGCTTGGGATTGAATAATCCTGTTAAATATGAAAATAATACAAAACGTCTTGTATCCTTGAAAAGAAGACATCAAGTCGGAGTCAAGTCGCCGACATTCCATACAAGAGGCCAGAATGGCCAAGTCTGGCAACCGGCACTTTTGTCGACGAACAAATTTTAATTTTAGAACAGCTAACCGCAGAAAAGGTACAAACACCTTTTGGACCCATCAACTTTCAATTTTTTCAACCAGAGAATTTGTTTAATGCATTTGGGGATTCTCACGAAGCAAGTCGGGAAGAAAATTACGGAGTAAGGAAGATTAGATGAATCAGAGAAGCGAAAAATTTTAAGAAAAGAACTGGAATTCGAAGAGTTTCTTAAGGTTCTGAGGGATTCATGGCACAACCAGTTCTGTCTTAAGAAATGGTACACTTTGCTTTATTTTGCATATTTCGCTTTTGCACAAACAATCATCATCACGTCTGATGGAGTGGATGGAGTCTTGAGAGCCTTAAATACCCAGCATTGTGGCCATGTTCTTATGTTACAAATGTAGACACTGATTTCCACATACCTTGATCATGGTACCTTCGTCGTCTTGTCTTTTCTGGGTTCTTAAAGAATTTCACAGTCTGTCCATGCAGCGTGGGTAAAGTTCGGTGGTTCTTGTTTCTTTTGTTACTGCCAAAGTACTTCTGCACTTGGAAATTATACATTTAACAATGCCGCTAATGGCTGAGAATACTTTTTCAACTTATTTTCTTTTGACTTATGACTTATTGGCATCTTAAACGTTTATGTTACATGATGAAACATGTTGCTTTGATAAAAGCACTTATGCATCGTAGCTAGTTTAGCAGGAATGACCATAAGAAAATCTTTAAATAGCTTCGGGTCTTATAATAATCGCAAAACAAGTTACTCTCAGTTCTATATCGGTATGTTAAAAGGTCACTCAAATTGTTGATGAGGAAAGTAGCGTCTGTATGTATGCATAAATTGGCCAACAAACAAGATTCTTCTGTCTTTAAGATACGTTGAATTTCGTGGCTCTCATATCCACTTCCGATATTAGAAAAACAAATTGACCCCAATCGAATATCGATTTGTCCTACATGCAAAATTTGGAAATAAACCCACAAACAATCGCATTACTCTCAGTAATAGCTTCTGTAGGACAAGAACTACTTTTTCTTCTAGATACGTTAATAGCTGCTGTCAATATCATGCGATAAAAGATGAATTAAACAAACTTCCGCCAGTTCAAGAGGTTAATTTCAAATACATTATGAATCATTTCGCAAATTTTATGAAATGATAGCATGAATGGCGACCATTTTTGGCTTGTTTTTATATTCCAGTCAATCAATCATTACAGACGTGATAAGCATACCGAAGTACAGTAGATGTTGTATGTTACAAGTTAGTGAAAACTTTCATACTTTTAGAGGCTGAGGATGACAAATGACTCAAAGTTCTTAATAAGAAAGGTGTGGATGGGACGAGAATTTATTCTAGACTTGAAGCTTCAATAGTATCTATTTACAACATTGGGGTGGTATTCAAAGTCACATTGATGCTATGATGAGATCATGACTTAAAAACAGGTCGAAAGTGAGCATCATTGAATGATCCAAATTGATGCAATTAAGGCTAGGATTACCTCAATCACTTCGTGATCTTCAAATTTGGCGTCATGTAGACTATTGTCAGTCAATCTCGTTTTTTAACCCGAAAAAAACTCCACGAAACCATTTCTTTGTTTGGTTATTTAAACTAGCTACAGACAAAAACACAATGATTGATCATTTTGGAATAATAATTCAATTTGATAATCAATTTATCAAATCACTTGTAGTCCACCACCTGACTGAACGTCAAATAAAAGTTGTTGAAATTTGCAAATAAATAACAGCTAATGTTTAAGGATCAAATCTTATTACATAATCACATAATGTGGATATGGTTTTTTCCCAGCTTGTTGTTATACAAGTAATTTGTTAGTGTCAAAATTTCTCACTCCAGTCAAGGTCGGTTAAGTGGTTTTTGTTAATTTATATATCTCGATGTTGATTTGATATTAATAAACTTTTGAGTGTTAAATTAGTTATCGAATTGGAAGTAAAATCTAACAGAGTAGTATATTATAGAAATTTTATAAATACATCTCAAAGATAAGTTGAATTGGAGCGTGTTTCATGTCATGTATCACATATTTTGAGAACAAACTGCCAAGCGTCAAGTGCTCCTTGACACTATGAATGTCATGAAAATTAGCAATAATTTCTTTGCTTTCAACCAAATCTGTTCATCAGTAGTTTATTATTAAATTTAAACTTTTAAATGATGTGTGAATATTAAATTTCAAGAATAATGACAAAATTTCTCAGTGGAACCACTTTAAAAAATATTCGTGGAACATTTTGCGGTAATTATGGATCAAATGCACCGTGTCAAAATAAATTTCTTGTTTTAGGCTACCAAAATTCAGGCAATCGTTTAAGCTTATTAAATTTTCAAAATTTAAGAAAAGCGCATTCGGACGAATCACAGGAAAAACAAAATGTCGACAAAACTGTGCCCAGTTTGATTTATGTGGAACTGCTCTGGAAATATTTCAAAAATCGCATTGACCTGCTTCGCCTGAAGCTTTTTTGGGACAACAAATTCAACGAAAACAACTTTATCCAAGGAACCAAACAGGTTTGTATTTATGATGGCGGTTGGTTTGTGTCTTAGGAATAACACATGAAAGCTCATAGTCAATACAAAAACCACAACGTTACAGAGTCTGCTTATAGGCGGTGATCGTAATGACTGAACATATCCGGAACCAAAACGCGGCGGAAATTCGAGATTTGACGACGCCACTGGGATATCAGCAAATCACAAGAGATATGGTTTTGTCGAAAAATGACTTCCGGTTGCAGTTGTTAAAATTGCGTGTAGAAGATATACAAAAGGCGATTCCAGCCCGAATTTATTTTCTGAAATTCGAAGGTATTCACGTAGTGTGACAGTATTTTTAATAATATCATATAATAACAGGCGGTAGACACTGTATTGTGGACATGTTCTTCGCAACACTAAGGAACACTAAGGACGCCAGTCCGGATGAAATGAAGCAAATGCAGAACCTGGTCTTAAAATACGACAAAACCTATGGAGTTACAAAGGAACAGGATCAAACTTTCGAGACTTCGTCGCCAAGAGTTGTGTTTGCTGAAATCCTTACACGGTTCCATCGAGACTACAGTCGAAATGCTCCAAGTGATTGGTCCGTGGCGTATTATAAAGTTTCATCTTTTGATGTACTGGCGATGAAAAAGGGGACAAGCTAATAATTAAAAAGCTACAACTCAGTTGGCTTTGAATTTAGAGAAACACAAAAATTGCATTATTTTGCTAAAATTTATTGTCATATTTTGTAACTCAGCAAAAATGAACCGAAAATTGATATTGCCTGCAGTGGAAAATGTTAAACCAAACGTTAAATTGACAAAAGAAGAGAAAATGGCTTTGAAGAAGGAAAGGAAGTTGTTGGTCGCGAGACAAGAGGTAGAGGAGAGAAAGCAGTCATTCAGGGTAATTTAACTAAAAGTGAATTAAGGATAATTTCATTTTCATGGATTTCAGGATCATCTAGCTAGAGAGATGGAGTACACCAGAAAGACATACGAGAGAGCCTACCGTGACTGGATTAAAATGTGTTCCGACCTGAAATACAGTGCTCTCAAAGAGGATCTGATTGTAAATAGAGACCGTTTGTTGTTCAATCCAAACTTTAATGAAACGTGTTGTAGGATTTGTGGCAGGGCGTTAACCGTACCTTGGATACAAAGGACAACACATTGGAAAGGTTACTTAATGAGCTCGATGTAGCTGAAGAACAACATCAACGCAACTTTTCACGACATGTCCAAATACTCGATTATTTCATAAGTATGTATATACAACGATGAATATTCAGGATGCTATTAGTAGTTTTGTACAGATGCTTTCAAATATTCACTGGAAAAAATGAAAACTGCTTATGAGAATGAAGCTGAGTCGATCGTTCTTGAAGTCCTGGAAGAGGGCGATTGCAAGAACGAAGAGAAAGATCGAACTATTTCCGAATATGAAAGTGTTGTTCTCGCCACAAACTTAATAACAAGAAATATTCTTAAGAAAATCTGCGAAGAATATAATGATGTCGTCATGGAAATTATTAATAGTAATATCTGTGAGCGTGACCAATGCGAGGAAAAACTCTGGAGAACGATGGACATATCAAAGAAAAAATGGAGGAAGGACATTTCTCTCATCCAACGGGATCAAATGGATCCAAAAAGGCAAGAACACTATAGCGCTTACATGAAGAGGTTGCAAAAGTTCAATCAGGAGTACATTCACATGGAAAAATCTACTCGGCACTGCTTCGAAGTTATAAACAATTTACAGAACACCTTAACTGATATCGAAACAAACACGTCCCGTGAGATTTCAAGAGTCAGAGGTGAGCTATCACGAATGAATGAGAAGTACTGGAACGCAAAGCTCAATCATAGCAAACGGCAACAAAAGGATCGAGCACTGATTAGAAGTGTTGTCGCAAAGGGTCACAATACTATTCAGGTGGGTGAAGTTTCTATGTATCGCCACAAATATTTAATACTGCTTTATGTGCAGGATCTAGAGAAGTTGGCCCGATATGGAGAGCTTCTTTTAAGCCTTGTTACTACTTGCCGCAAGTTGGAAACCGAAGAGGAGAAAGTGGTTCCCTGGTTGTCACAAGACGACTTTAGAGAAGATAAAGAAAGCGTGGATGAGGTAAGACCAGGATGTGGACTTCACGAGAAATCGCAACTTTTTTTACCTAAATTCAAAATCTAGGACCAATCGAATATGTACATGAGAAACTTTTGGCACCGCGTTTCTGTAGTAGAGCAGCAAGCCTTAAGCCTGGAGCGGGAAAAACAAAATCTTCTTGAGGAGCATGAGACTCTCAAAAGTGCGTTGAGGAAGTACTTCGATGAACAGGCATACAATCAAGCTATATCCTCTTTGCGCATCAGCTCATTCCCGAATGTTTCGGTTCCTGTACAAGAAGCATCTCATATCAAAAGAATAACCTATAAAAACAGAGATATGAAATGAAATATTTTTGTTTGCAGTTCACTTGTTAACTTATTAGTAAATAAAAATTGCATCATGCGTGAATCTTGTCCAAATCAGGCCAATGCCGGCTGGCTGTCATACAATTCGGTCAACGCATTTAGCATAAATCATTCTCAAATCAGTGTCATACAAAATTCAGGTGAAGCACAATTTGAAAAATCACAAAATACTTTCTTGAATTCAAAAATAGTTTCAGGAAAACCTATAACAATTGCATGCTAGCTACATTTGAATGCACTTGCAGTGAAAGTTCTTCCAGATATCAAAAATCACGAATGCAATGAAACTGCATTTGCTTTGAAATTGACTACAAACTCATTTCACATGATTACCCCAATGATGCACTGATGATATACTCAATTAAACTGTTTTGCGAAAATAGAAAAAATAACTTTTTGTCTTCGTAAATTTGTAGTTAATGTCATATGAAATTGATACTATCATTGGCATGTGGATATTAGAGTAGTAAGAGATTTTTAACGATGTAATGTACATTGCATGGTTATATCGTCGGTTACTCAGATAATCACATGCGAACAGATCTAATTTGCATGTTGGTAACAAGCATGATACTTGTACTACCTGATGTGATTTTGAATTTAAGAACCGTACGTCCTTGTAGAAGTTGTTGTAAGAAATGTCACAGTCCGAAACCAGACATCTCAGTTGGTATACCTCTTTTGACTCTCTTCTGGTATGTACATCTTAAGACTTTCAAATATCAATAAAACTAGTACAAGAGATTATCGTTATCTGACGATATAAATTATAATATAGAGCTCGACTTTAGGTTGCTTTTCTACCATTTTCGCTCGTTTTACTCTTCAAGCTCCATCCAACTCTCTCCACCTGGTTTGCAGCTAGCTCCGAAACGGTGGGATTTTCGAAAGGTAATAATGGATCCGACTTCAGTTGGAGTTATTGCTTAGGATTGAATAGGCCAAACGTGATAGTTTCTTAAAGTTTCGTTTAGTTTGGCCCTTTGTTATTTGATTTTTGCTTAACTCCACATTTTGGTTGATTAGATATTCGTTTATCTGCTTCATATGTTAATGGTATAAGTTGGAAGTAATTAATATGAAGTGAAAATATAATTTATGTTAAATAGTGTCATTAATGCTATTTTCAAAAGTGCAGTTGCTCGTTTCGTAAAAGAAAGTATTTTATAAATTTTGTGTCTTTGTTTCTCACATTTCATTGCAAATTCTCTTGCAATATCTACTCGTTGGTATATGTATTGTATGCAAACGAGTTTGCTTTCAAGTTATCAAAAGTGAAATCAAATTTAACGTTCAATATGTTTGTGTAGTGCTATTCAATATTTTGAATTTAAATAATTATTCTACACATATCTAATTATCCACTTCGTTCTACTAAGTAAATTTGTTTGTAAGTCAATGGTAGCACTATTAATCAAAAACCATTTTAAGAAACAAGTTTACCGTTATATCTATGCTTCATATCACTGGCTGGCTGCGCCCAAGGACTACTTTCAAATGGCATAGTTCAATGATTTGTATAAATTTTTGTCTTTATCTCAATAAAAATACTCAAGCAAACTGCAAATAATTTTATATGCTACCAAATACAAGCAGATCACATGAAAATATTTAAATATTCACGATACTTCTCAAATATCCTGGTAGACATCCATAATAACCTAATAATTGATTTCTTGTCTGGGAGAAAATGAACTTCTACTCTTTGGACATATTGAGCTCATTATAATCCTTCATGATTGATAGCTACAAAGTTTTCTGATATTGAACAATTTATAGAATCACCAACTCCAATTACGAATTGATGGCTTGAAAAGGAATTTCTCTATATATGCTGTTAATTATAATACGTAGTTAAACAATGATATCACTTTGGTGCCTCAATGACCGAAATTAATATCAGGAAAGTTAAATATGTAACTCCTCAAAATTCGCCGCTAATTAAACAAAACGTATTATAATCGGATGTTCTACACGTGTTTTACGTTTAAAAGTCATTTTTCAAAATATTTTCTTATTCAAATTTTAGTCTTTTATGTTCTGTCAATAGTTAATTATCTACCTTCATAACGACAAGTTATTTTCACGTAGATAATATTATTCAATGTGAGAAACATTGAAAGAATGATACCTTAATTTGTGTAGATAAAACTGAAAGTGATATAGTCTGGGAAGTGTTATATAATGAGAAATTCATGAATTCATTACTTCTACATCACATGCAGTTTACTTATCAATTAATTCGTTATAGAAACAGCAACTCCACTTTGTTGTGATACTACCAATTTTCCGGTACATTATCCCAAAGTGGTCGTTTTGCTACGGAAACAAATTTTTGTCGTTTGAAGTCAACCTCGACAAAAGGTGTGAAAATTTAATGATAATTTGCAAATATTTTAGGAAAATAAAACAGATTACAAAAATAATAAAAAAATGTTTGTGAATTAGCTTCAAACTAGCCGAATATGTTAAGTTTCGTTTAACCTATATCTCAATTACGATTTTGTTTTACCGACACTAATTTGAAAAGTGTCTTTAGGTTAAATTTAATAATTTCAATTAACAAAAAGTTAACAAAAGTTAAGTGAAGGTGAAACGTTGAGTTTTGAATTATGAACGACATACCAAACACGGGAAATCACAATGGGTTGGCTAAAACAGATAAAGTTAAACCGTAAGTACCGATTTTAGTGTTTGGTTTATCAACCTTACTGTTTTAATTGCAAGATTTTAAAATTTGTTTTTCCTCTTTACTTGAATGGAACTTGCTTTTTATTATCCCATTAACGATGTTTTTGTTTAAACCCTGATGGTCAACTATTTAATATTCATTTTGGTTGTTTATTCGACTCGTGATGATCCAAAAAACTATTGGAGTTGACCTTTATCTTGAATAAAAACAGCAAACCAGAACGACCGGTAACACGTCATCAGCCACTGGATTCTCTTGTTAACCAAAACATCATAACCATTTCGGCAAAAAACAATTTTCTTTCAGAGGATAACGGAACAAAAACCTTTCTTAAAATACAAATCTTCCATGAGAACGAAATCCAACAGGTAGCATTACTTTCTTACCTACAAAACCATATTAAATTTTACTTTCAAAACTCGGAAAGATACTCGTATCACGAGTCTTGTGAGTGTTCATGGGAGAAAGCAAATTCTTAACAATTTTCTTCTTCGCTTCATTGATTAATTTGATTCAGTAAAAAGAGGTTTAGTAGAACGAGAGAGCTATTGAGTTATTTGAAGGCTATTGAAACCCGGTAAAGTATTGAAAAGTTTTTCCCAGTTCAAGAGCTGCAACAGCACGACGACCTTCGGTACACCTGGTTTTTGTTGATATTTACCTTGTTTTGAAGTTGAACCTAAATTTATTCCAAATTTTTAAGTTTTTAGCTTCTTCTGTTCCATGTAGTTTTATTGAATAAACTGAATTTGTTCGGTGGAGACGAAATAATTTGAATGTCGAAGTTTATCACCTCGTAAGGTTAAGCAATAACCGAAAACGGTCACATAAAAGACGAAACATGTTTCGTGGAATTCACTACAAGTTGATTTCATGGTAATAACAAGTTCTTCCTAAAAAATGGATTAAATAAAAACATAATTTTATTTGCGTTGCACAGAATGACTGCCAAAAAATTACATCAAAATCGAATATTCAAAATAATCCATCAGCAACGAAGTGGTTAACCGACAAAAGTCACGGGCTTATCAAGGTGATTGTGACAGAACAGTGCCAAACTCGTGTGATGTTTCCTTACAATTAATATACTAAATATACAAGACATCATACTTTTAATGAGTTAAAATTAGACACTTGACAGTAAGGGATACATGAAGTGTTAGTGAAATCTTGAGTTGACAAAACGTGCAATGTCATGGACTTTGTTGTTGAAAAAATCAAGGCATGTGCCCGAAAATGGTTATTGGCGGAACATTTGTTTTGAGACGTTAATTTGCAACAAAAAGAAAAATATTTTGTAAATTTTTGTCACTTCTCAAACACATGATTTATATTCTTCGGAAGCTTTGTGGATATGACAACTAGGCATATGCTAAAAATTAATATTAATTAGCTTTTTATTTTTAATAAAACTTTTGCATATTTGGTTAGCTTTTTGGTCAAGGTTAAAGAACCCTGAAGGTAAGAAAACCGAAAACGCACGAAGCCTTGTTACTTTATTTGTAACGTTTCTTACCATTCTTCACATGCAAATTCAATTATTGTAAATTAAGCTCTATTTAAATCACTCAAAACTAGCCTCGGAAACAAGAGGAACAATTGAAGTTATAAACAAGATTGTTTGTAGTGAAAAAAACTAGATAATTGCAGCGACACCCAAAGTAATGTTTCGCAAATACTTTCCGGCTCATTGTTACAAGCTCAGAAACTATGTATCTTGGGTGCAATGAAACACTCCAATTACACGAGTTGGTTATTATGCGCTTTAATTGCATTAGAAACACCTTTTGAGTGCATTTAATAAATGCAATTCACAGTTACTGCTACCGACACGCCAGGCAACAAAAGCGAAAGTGGAAACGATGTCGTTGTCCTTGAAGAAATTGTTTGAGACGCATTCTTTTCCTGTGTTGAATGACTCGTTTGGTCACAACACTTACAGCATATTTCTCAGTTTTGTAATGCATCTCATAGCATTGCTTAATAAAGTTATTTTATATTTTAGTGACCTCGTCGAAGAAGCAGAACCATTAACATGGAGATTCTGGAGGAAAAGACGGTATATTGTGGTCCTGATGGCATTTCTGGGTTTCTTCAATGTTTATGCACTGCGGGTGAACTTGAGTGTTGCAATTGTTGCTATGACAGAAGCCAGAAACTACACAGATGATAATGGCGTCGAACAGTTCGGTCCTGAACTAGATTGGTCTCCGGCAGACAAAGGTCTCGTTCTCAGTTCCTTCTTCTATGGCTACATACTTACACAGTTCATAGGAGGTTTCATTGCTGCTAAAATAGGCGGAAATATTGTAAGTTTTTATATCAGAAATAGTATATTGTTCACCAAGGGAGAACCACATACCGTCGAGTGTAAATTGGAACATTCAATGGAAATGTTGTATTGTTCTCCCGAGGTGAGCACACTTGTTTTTCACACACACCCACGTCGAAAATTCCGGTTTGCGCTACGAATTCGAGGAGCGCAGTAATGATTTTTTCCGTTGGACAATGTGAGTGTTTTCGACACACGGATGCAAATGTTCTCTATTTCTATTTTATTTTGAATATACTATTTACACACTCGCCCGTTGAAAATTCTCACATTACCCGATGAAAAACTCAGCTACTTCGCAGCTCGATACCGATGGGCAGGCGGAGTTTTTGATCACGGTGTGAGAAAAATGTTTTTGAAATAGCACTAATAAAGCATTTTTAGGTATTTGGTGTTGGTATTGGAGCTACAGCAATATTAACATTAGTAACTCCATTTGCTGCAAAGCACAGTTTGGCTTTTCTAGTCACAATTCGAGTTATAGAAGGTATATTCGAGGTAAGTGAATATTTTGATTTGTCGATCTTCCGAACTACATTCATCTCTTCGTAGGGTGTAACATTCCCGTGTATTCATGCAGTTTGGTCAAGATGGTCCCCACCTTTAGAACGGTCAAGAATGGCTTCTATTGCATTCGCTGGCAACTACGCTGGTACTGTAGTAGCTATGCCATCATCAGCACTTTTGGCCAGTAAATATGGCTGGGAGAGTGTCTTCTACGTTTTCGGAGCTATTGGCTGCATATGGTTTTTTGCATGGCTTATTATTGTTAAAGCTGGTCCAGAAAAGGATCGCTTCTGCTCTAAGGATGAGCTAGAATATATTCAAACAACTCTTGGGACACGTGGACGTCAACAAGTTAAACATCCATGGAAGGCAATATTCACGTCGACTGCTGTTTATGCTATAATTGCTTCACATTTCTCTGAGAACTGGGGCTTCTACACTTTGTTAACTCAATTGCCAACATTCCTCAAGGGTAGAATATTAAGTTTGAAATTATCTTAGAAAAGTTTACTATTAAAAATTGTTTCGCAGACACTCTTCATTTTGAGCTGAACAAGACAGGTTTCGTGTCCGCCATTCCGTACTTGACAATGGGTATCCTATTGGGTGTTTCAGGATATCTAGCCGATTGGGTACAAGTCAAAGGATACCTGACCACAACACAAGTCCGAAAGTACTTCAATTGCTTTGCATTTTTGGCTCAAACAGTTTTCATGATGCTAACTGCTTATTTACTGAATCCGGTCTGGAGTGTCGTTTGCATCACAATTGCGGTTGGTTTAGGTGCATTTGCGTGGTCTGGATTTGCGTAAGTATTTTTAATTGTTTTGCCAAATAAATCTGCCTGTAACTCACATGTAAAACACACATGTTCGAGACCTACTTGTTATCTAGTTTAAGCTTATCTAATTTGGGAGCAGTTTCAAGAAATTCAAAGTAATGACAGATTTTACAATTTTCTTTAATGACTTTGCTATCTAACAGCAGTAAAACAATTGCGAACTTTAGTTGCTTAAAACTTTTATTTATATAACGCGTGCTAGAATTCAAAATATTTCCAACGGAACACATACCTGCCATTATATCAAGATATTTTCCAAATATGTGGTGAGAAAACCTCATATTTACAATCGGCATTTCAAAAAAACTGAGATAAGGGTTAACCTTGTACCTCAAAAAAATTTAGATAAATCAAGATTTTGCAAGATTATTTGGTTGCCATTAAAATTTTTCGATATTTCCACTGGTAATATACAACTTCCAGGTATTCTGATAAGCAAAATTACTTTGCGTTTTCAAATTCCCTACAAAGCAATTTGACGGCATGTACGCTTGAATAAAGGAAGTTTACACTCCAGTTTAAACCGTATTACCTATAAAACAAATACACCTCTTATCGAGCTTACCAAAATTTATGGTTTTGTTAATAAATTTCCGCAAATCAGTAGTCTACTAATGGTATTGACGCAGTCACTCAAAGGGTGGCTTGATGAACTACTTTTGAAGTGATTATTTTATCGATGTTATATTAGTGTTATGTTACGTTATGATCCAGTAGAATTTAAATCCATTTTGTTATTCTCATACCCAGGGTAAATCACTTGGATATTGCACCACAACATGCCAGTGTGCTGATGGGCATAGGAAACACGATCGCAACGATTCCGGGAATAGTGAGTCCCTTACTCACAGGATACATCGTGTCTCACAACGTAAGTTGGATGTGATATAGTATAATTGAGCTTTAATAATACTTTTCAATTTTAGACTGCTGAAGAATGGCGAATCGTATTCTACATATCAGCTGCCATGTACTTAGGTGGATGCCTCATTTACTGGTTCTGGGCATCAGGAGAGCTGCAAGAGTGGGCTAAAGTTCCACCTACGACACCCAAAGACGAACCAGAGAATGGTAACATTTCTTCGAAACGTGGCTATGTAAATGAGGCCGTGGAGATGAAGGAATAATTTCTTGTTGTGATAAAATAATGCAGTATTAGGAATGAAAGAATCATATATTCTGTGTTGAAAGATGGTACAATTCAGAAACTCTTAACGATTTTATATGTATACATATTTTTAAGCGTTTCATATCACTTAAAAATCGAATCTTTTAAGATTTTTACGTATATATTTTTTGTAGTATAACAAATTGATTCTGCACAAATAGACTTATGAAGTCACTTATAGTGTAGTGATATCAGTATACTTGCACTTAACTATAAAATATCATGAAGTAGGAGTTTTCAATAGTGTCAATTATATGTAAATACTAAATGAAATACTTTACATTATGTTAAATACAATAAACAGCAAGTAACAATGGAAACTGTGGTTTTAGATGGGTTATTGGAAA
Source organism: Chrysops caecutiens (assembly GCA_963971475.1). Classification (NCBI taxonomy): domain Eukaryota; kingdom Metazoa; phylum Arthropoda; class Insecta; order Diptera; family Tabanidae; genus Chrysops; species Chrysops caecutiens. Next base: position 72,865,336 of record OZ020568.1, read on the forward strand.
AATATTGATTTCAAGAAGATTTGACAGTTTTGTGAGCTGAATTTCTATACTCGAACGTGATGTTATTCATCTTTATGAATTGAAAAGTGTAAAAAAGTAAGCTTTGTTGACTTGATTTATTTTGTAGCTTAGAAAACTTTTGAAAATCTGCCAATTTTTGATGGAATCTAAGGCGTAAACAATAAATTTACATGTGGTAAATGTTTGTCTTACGACGTCAGGATGTTGTTTTCCTCAGTTTAGGATTAACAGTGAGTTATTTGATATTAGGAATTTTTGAGGTATGATTGAACAGTTCAAATAAGCTTTTTAAGATTCTAGGTAAACATTCACTAGAAGTCAGCGTTTGATTGGAGTTTGGCCTTGTGCCTAATTTGACAAGAAACTTAACGATGAGTTATGTAAATGGTTTATTGAGTTTGTTGTTCAGCTGCCAATAATTTACTTTATTATACATTCATTACTTATATTAAGAACATGTTTCGCCTTCCAAAACAGTAAGGCCTTTAGCCTTATTCTCTGTATCCTTTGAAGGCTGATTTTCACAAGTCATTAAAACTGGCATAAATTTCAAAATTAAGACTGTCACGCATGATAAAGAGCCAAAAACTCGTAAAGAAAATTTAAAATTTTCATTAAGATGGATTCGTGTAACTTTTTCTGAAAACAATGCCACAGAACACGCATTTTGCAATTTTCCGCGCCAAATAATGAGGGAAATAACTGTGCAGCTAAATATATCTTCAATCACCCACAGTTTCCTGCATTTAAATATTTTATAGCACCTGAAGAATGCAGATATTACACTGCCAAATAAATTTCGCTGTAGATACAGACCAGCATGTGTCTAGAATTTTCGAATTTTGATTTTCACAACGAATGACTAAGAGACAAACTTTCCCTGCAAGAAAGTGCAGACTATAAACGATGCTCGAAATACTTTTTCTGATTTGTGTTATCCAATAAATGTCTTGGACTAATGCAGGAATTTTATAACAAGGATTATTTAACAACCTCGAAAACAAGTTGCCACGAGAAACATTTTTGAGCAAATGAAGCGCCAGAAAAATTTTAATTTTTGGAGGGTTGAACCCAACAATTTCAACAGTCGTTTTTAGAGCAAATAAGTTATTTAACCTAAGATACATCAAAAGCATTTAAATAGATTTACATGTCCACTTGTCAACAAAACATGTTTGTTTAGTAAACATAAAGATGTGACATGCTCCTCCTAGTCAGGTTGTAAAATTTTCAATCATTCCTGAAGCGTTTCCGTCGCAATATATTTTAAAAATAAACCGTCTCGACGATAAATGCATTTTAAAAATACGTATGGAATTCAAAATAAATGCGAAAAAATAATTTTATTTATTAAGTTATAAATTTGTCATTAACAAAAATAGAAACTCGTTTTCAAATATTTGCAATGCCCGCAGCAATGCAGTCCGAATGAGGTTACTCGAAGGTGAGTTAAGGACAATGAAGGAATGTCCATTATTGGCTTAAAAAATTAAACCCAATTAATTATACTTTATTTTATAACATTCTTCTATCCCAAATATCCAACTGACAATATCAGGACTTCACTCTTAAAGTGTCGTTAGTGCTTTTAATTACCACTAAAAATGTTGCATGATGGAATTTCTAGCGTCCTGCATCTTGTTTTCTGTGTTTCGTATGGGGCATGCAATTAACTAAATTAACCAAAACCAAGTTAATTAATTCCAAGATAAAATTAGCAATTATTTGTAAACAACTTCAATTACTCTCTGACATTCACACCCTCAGATTTTTCAAAAATAAGCTACGGGGTGCTACTGTGGTCACATATTTTTATGTTTGCTTACGTTCAAAATTTCTCCAAACACAAAATTTTGATCTCAGTTCCTTCTATCACATCACGTTGTTTATCAATAAATCAAAAATTAAAATATTTTTGAAAAATTTTCTTTCAGAAATAGTTCAATGTTACATCAGATGTTTTGTGTTTTCTTCTAATTTGGAAAAATTTTATACTAATGAAATTGGAAAAATTTTAATTATATAAAAGTCCCAAAAATATCTGTTTGTGACTAAAATAGCTAATCGAGAGAAATTTTTCCACCAGAAAATGCAACGTTGTTTTTAGTTATACACATGAATTATGAAACTTGAAATAGGATGCCATTATTTTCAAATATGTTCTCCATTATGAGATTTTTTTATAAGGACTGTTTTCGAATAAAATCGCTTATAACGACAATTTTCTTAGCCATATTATATAAAGTTGTTCCAAGAAAATCTTTAGAAGAAGAAATATGCTCACAAACCCAGAAAACAAACAGTTTCCTTTGAAGATGATAAAGCTTTTTACAAATTTTTGGAGCAAACTAGAGAATAATAAAATAGAACTAAATTCCAATGTATTTTTCATAAATTCCACTGAAATGAGGTCAAAATGTTGATTATTTAAGACGAACTGATTGTTTGTGACATTGAAATTCCTTCAATTTTGAACAGATTTGTGTATTTTCCACCCCGTAGAAACGAAGAAACCCCAAAAATCACAAAACTAGAAAGTTCTTCCAACATTCCATTTGGTCGTGTCATACTTTGTATAATACGTTCTTTTTGAAAAAAAAAATTTATCTTGTGACAAAAATAATCCAGTTCTTAAGATTGAAGAAAGCGACAGTGCTCTTTTGCAAATTTTATAGGCAAAGTTATTGCATTTTGTTGACAAGAAACTGGGCTAATCGGCGGACTAAAGACGAAAATTCCACAGTTACGAAAATTTTCCTTACGCAAATCAAAGTAAATAAGGATATCCACTGGCACTTCTATATAAGACCCGGACAAATCGGGATTGACTCTTTCATCAAACATTTAAAAATAGTTCCTCGACAAAAGACGTTCTTTCCCAGTTGATTGTTTATGGAAAAGTGAAATCATTTGTGACGCAAATCAGACGTATTTGTTTTTTATTTAATTGGTTTGTATTATCCCATTTTCAACTCAATCTATATCCACGCAAAGTGACGTGATAAACTTGATATTTTCGTCACCTCATTAGAGGAAACAAGATTTATTTGTTCGTTTTTGAGACAGAATTTTTTATATCATAACATCAAGCAGAACACTGCTATTAAGTATGTCATCCTACATTCAGGAAAGAGGTTATTAAACTTACACTATAAAACAAAAAAATGTTTTTATATTTTTAGCAAATTCTGTGAATGTGAAAATAAAATCATGTTCATGTTGAAAATTTTTCATAATAACGTAATAATGACTCAAGATTTCAAAATATTACAATATTCAAAATATATGTTGAAACTTTATCTAATAGAAGCAGAATCGCACCCTTGTGCCTGTAAGTGGCAGCACATTACTGGTACTTCATATGATTTGAAAAAATGACCACAAAATAAAATTGTAACCCATATGTTGCTAACAAGAAATCACTGTTACTTAAATAGGCTTTGTCACATGCTGATCCTTTTGACTCGAACGGCTCACCAATGACGTGCGGATTTGTAAATATAAATCCCGGTTCTGTTGTTTGCGTTCAACTCCGTCTATAGGGTCAACATTATTCGAATAGGCACGTGAACGTATAGAAAAATATTTTGATACAAAATTAAATTCAGTTTCTATTTTGGTTGGTCAATTCTGATCCTCAACGATATTTGAAATAAAAACAGTAGACAATATTGAATTTTTCAGTTCTATCATGTACTGGCGACGTGATATGGAAAGTTTTAAAAACAAAATATTTACAAGGAGTTAAGCCTCGTCAATAGAAATCGTTTGTAGATGTAGATATTTTTTGGAAAAACAAAAAATTTCAAGAAGACACTTTTCACGAAAATATGATTAACATCTACTAAATATCAAGTTATAATAAACCGTAAATTAATTTTCCGCATGCAGTTTGTTGAAACGAAATTTATGAATGTGAACGGTGTTGATTTTTACGGTTGTTAATTTCGAATTATTTTCAGAAAATTGAATTTAATTTGTTTTGTAAACATTTGATGTTATGGAAAATTAAGTTTATATGTTTTCGAAGCGTGGTATACATTAAAATTTTTGGTTCATTGGCTGCAGTGCGCGTAGAACGTATGAAAATCCAAATTATACAATTGGAAACAACGATCAATATGACCTCACAATTTCCATTTGCCTCATTATCCAAAAATTTATTGTTCTTGTGTTGGTCCTTGAACAATTTGGTAATTTCGCTTGGATTAGTCAGAATCGCCAAAAATATGCATCCAGCTTTGGAAAAACATTTGTGGAATTTCGTGAAATTTAGGATTTTAAAATGATTGTTTGATTTATTTCAGTACTTGGCATCAGTCCAAACTTATCCAACTCGAACATAAATCAATGGAAAGTTTATTTGATTGATATTAATGCAATCAGTGAAATTTTTCTCTAATGAATGATTGGAGGAACCCGGTTATCTTGTAATGATACACATTTACATGTAACATCCTTCTTGTATTTCGATGATCTGGCGTCCTACCTGTGCTACGTACCCCATATTGCCTCTTTAGAAACGTGCCAAAAGTTTGCGCCAAAATATTCTGAAAGTTCAATGTCAATGATAAGGAAATTGAAAATATTTTTCAAAATGAAAACATTTGTGGCGAATTTTTGAAAATTATATAAACAATGTAGGTACTACAAAGTATTTGGAGCTCGTTTGATGTTAGCGATTTCAAGTATAGTTGAGAGACTCAGGAATGATCCAGACACAACATTTGAAATTTTTCAATCAACATTCCAATGTTACTTGCCATAAATAAAGTAAAGAGATGAAATAATTAATTATTTTGTTCTTCTGAAGGTTCGAATGATAACTTGCAACACAATTCTCTTAACAACATTTCAGAACTAATCACAAATTCTATTATAAAGAATGAAAATGTGAAAAGTATAAATCACAATCTCTGTTCTTTTATAACCATTCAAAATAAAAGAAACTGCTAAAAGGACCTGAAAACTTAAACAATATTTGCTCACGTCGTCAAAATAAATTTGAGTGAAGCAAATAAATTTACGCCAATAAAATATATAACAAACAATTTGTTCAGAGTTAAAAATTTCGATAAATTTCAAAGTCGCCAAAAACCACCTGGACTAAAGCCGATGTAAAGAAAAAAAGTTTTATTTATTGAAATTTTTCAAAAACTCCGTAGTGATTTGCTGAAAATAGCTGATGTGAACATGAAAGACAAAATAAATTACCCGAGACGGTCTAAATTGGTGAATTCATATTTTCCTATTGGAAAAGTGGAAAATTCAAACGACTCATTGTTGTGAGAGTTTCAATTCTATCATTTCTAAAATTATTTATCGCTTTTCATATATATTACACAATCGCTGAAAATGTTTTTATAACCGAGATACAATTAGAAGCAATCAAGGAAATGTCTTGTTAGTTTTATGTCAAAAAGTGACAATTTCAATTGATTTGTTGAGTGCTAAGACTCAGAACTCAAGTGGAATGATGCATTAACGAATGCACAAGAATGCATCAAACTGCCTTCATTCAACGCTCCCAATTCCATGTAATTTTCAAAGTGCAATCGACACTTTTCCACGCCACGTCCATGTCTATGGCGCCAAGTCACGAAAATGTGTGAATAACATAAAATCAAGTTTTCCAGGGAAGAATGTTGAGCGAAGTCATTTGGGGTCGACTCATAATAATTTATTTATTCTCCCGGAAAAACTAAAAACTGACCATTGCACTTCACTTGTACATCACCTCGGAAAATTCGTTGAGAATTATACGGAGTGAGGAGTCAAACGCGTGTGGTGGAAGTGACTTCAGGAAAAATTAATGATAGAATAATTTCCGGTTCAAAACGAAAATCAACAAAAGGAAATTCCAATCGATTTTCACGCACAAGAAAACTTTACTCCCCCGCCAGATTTTCCCTTACTTCAGACAAACCAATATGAGTCATTTTGAAAAGAATTTTCTTTGCACACTTTGGCGGAAAAACTCCACACTTTCAACGCTGATCCGGTGAAGTGGAAAATCTTAAGAAAACCACATGCCAAAATTCCTGACGCCGATGAAAACTTTCGGCAATTTTCATCGCGTCTGGCGAACGCCACAGCGTTTTGGCGACCATCAAAACGCAGCGTGGAAAATAGAAAATTCTCATCGAGATTCGAGTCCGGACTCCGGCGTCAGTACGAAGTGAAACGTTGAAGTAAATGGACAGAATAAAATTTTGTTCTGAAAAACTTTTAAGAAACAGTTTTTCGTAAGAGATATCAGCTGATTTCAAGGAAATTTAAGACATTCTAAGAAAGTATTCGAGAAAATCGGAAAAACTTTGAAATTTTAAAGAAACGTGAATTTGTGGAAAAATGAAGGTGATTTCAGATGAAGAAAAATCGAGTGAAATTGTGGCTCGAGAAAACGTGGAAAAGACGAAATCCACTGAAATTCAGGACCTCCTGAAGGCGCACGAGACTTCTGGGAAAAACGATTCAGATAAGTAAGTTACGAATATCACCTGACAGTTTTAGAATATCTACAATAGCTTCGTGACAGTTCCGAGTTCTGCGGTATCTCTAAGTGTAAAATGATAACTCATTTGCTCGTGTCAATGATTAAGGGGGAACCGAACAAGTGCGTTGATGTTTTCGTTTCGTTATAAACAATTAAAATAGAAACCGCAACGCGATTTGTGTACCTCGCAAAGTTCAGTCGTAAGACATTCCATTGTATTTAAGGCACTCGTAGTATTTCTAGATTAGTTCAAGGTTTAGTCAATAGTTTTGTCTTTTTATTGCAACATGTGGGTAATGCAGAAATTTCTTCTATTTGAATGTAGGGATTATCTCAAAAGTCAATCCTACACATGTCACAGTATCAAAATTTTGGGACATTCAGAACTCAGACTGTTTAATGATCTAAACAAAATTTTTTGCTACTAAACCGTGAAAGTATGTCAAAAAGATGATTTTGTTGCCTTGAATTTTCACGATCAAAGCTTACGAGATTTCATCAAAGTGTTTTCTGAAAGTAATGGTCTTGAGATGACTTTTATTGAGATACTTGTCAACAGAAAAATTAAGCTGCAATTCACTTTGTGGATATCAGGTCACAAATTCTGGCAGCAAATGTATGAATATGGTCACATGCCCTTCCTTAATTTATTCTATTACATCATCACTTAATTTTGTCTTTAGGTATCAACAGTCCATAGCATTATAGTAAGAACGTTAATCACATAAAACTTTGACTTTGTGTGCGTTTCCAAGTTCGTGTACGTATTATAATTAACCCTAAGCTACGTAGTTGCGCCGTTTTAACTGATTTCGTGACAAATATTAAAATATAGATTTTTGGGTCGATAAATTTAGGGTTCAAGTTCACAGAAATTAGGTACGTGATTAATTGCAACTCTCATTAACTTAGTAGAAAGTCGGTTCTTGTAAAATTTTGAGTTGAGATTGTTAAACTGTTGGGTTATCTTATGAGTTACATCAAATGACTTCGACATCCAAAGCCAAGTTAATAAATTTTCTCGCATTATTATTTGACAATCCAACATAATCCGCAAAGTAAAAAGAATGGCTTTCAATTTATTTCGATTCTGCAGCCATTTGTTTAGAATTGACGTAAAGGTTAAGATATTTTAGTTAAAAGCCACATTTTTGCACAGTGGTCTATATTTTATTTATTTTGAGAAGCAATCAATACAAACCACAACTGTTTCTTATATAAATAATCGTCCAGAAGATATATTTTTTTAGTCAGAATTTGAAATTAATCCAAAAAAATAAAATAATTAAAAGTAGAAATAAATTTAAATTTGTCTAAATCAAAGTGAAAGTTCGCTCTTATTGACTTATAACATGTTTTAACAAAAGTTTAGAGTCCTTTCAAAATTTTTAGGAAACTTTTGTCTCGAAATGTACACTACGTTTTAAAAAATCAATTTTTTTCCTATGAAATTCTTTTGATTTCTCAAGAAAACCGAACGAAAATAAAACGTGGAAATCAAAATTCCACAATGATTGTTGGGAAGAAAATTCAAGCATTATTTAGAAACAAAACAACATATATTTCCTCACTCATCAGCACATGGGAGAGTTACGTGGAAAATCGATGATGTAACAGAGGAAAATTGGAAAATTAAAATTCATGAATGGGAATGGCAATGAAATTCGAAATTTATTGAAAAACTCACAAAAATCAGAGTTGACTGTACTACAAACAATTCAAATGTGGAAAAAGTTTTATGTGTTTATTTCCCACGTTGGTAATTAAAATTAACATTAAGCTTTGTGATGAGTAACATCCAGTCATACTGACGTCGAAGCTGAAAATTCCACAAAGTCTGGCTAAGTTTTATCAGATTTCTAAAGCTGAAAGAATGCATGGGAATGCTTGAAATAGATATTTTGTTATAAACAAAAATTCTCCCGAAATTTTTCTTCACATTTACTTCAAGGAATGCGGGAGATTTTCTGAAATAACGCTAACTCGAATAAAGTGGAAAATCTCGTAAGCTCATGGAATGAAATCACTCGGTTACGATGGCATTATTTTTGGCAGTAAATCCAATCAATTTCGACTGGTGGTTGGCGTACAATGGATCTTCTTTGCCAGTCAATCACTCAGCAGATTTCAAAGACATCTCAAAGTCCAAGCGGATGATGAGTTTCTAATCTTCAAGGCAAACCAAATATGACAGCCTAGAGACAACATACATCTTGTGAGATTATGTCCACCTCCTCCTGAATTCCGATGTCAAGACAAATCAAAATAAAGTCTTCGCCTTTATTGTACAGGTATGCTTTTGGCACCATCGCCTACAATTTGTCATTTGCCTCACTAAAGGGAAGCTATCATACGCTAAAGAATATATCTTTGAAATTCCTCCCGCAACCTAAATAACTCGATGTGTCTAGCAAACCTCATCGCGCTTCAGCATCATAGCACTTGATATTATGAATGAAAATCCTCTCAGCACGCCTGATGCAATCTCGGAATTTGATGTAGGAACATAATCCCGGGCAGGAGAGATGCCCATGGTAGATAGAAGCACTTTCTTTTGTTTAAAATAATTAAATTCCATTCGTTTCCCATCCCGTTCATCCACTGATCACTCTTTTAATTAATGTTCGAACATTAAATTTGTCACAATACTTTGTTGCTACAATCCCATGTTGATATTGGCCTGTAGCCAAGAATTTATGATCTCAAAAATATTCTCAATATGAGCACAGGAAGGCATTCCATAGAATATTGTATAAGACGCATATTATAAAATTTATGAACAGTAAAACCGTCCAAGTAGAGAGTTAGAGAGTGAATTTCGATTTCATTTCAACTCATAATTAGCCTTGTAATGCAAATATTTTCGTGAATTCCTTTGACCAATATAAACAAACATGAATAAACAACATTTTTGTTAATTATAGATTTTGTTATTTGGAATGTTAACTCACCGGAAAATACAAGACAATTTTTCTTGTTTTTTGTTGCTTTTAATGCCTCGATTCTGGCACACTTCACACAACTACTCTTTGACTTGAAGTCGTTATTTTGTCTTGGTGAGACTTTCTACATATCTTCTATGTGATTTTGAAATTTTCAAAATATTTTCAGAAAGTTTTGATAAGAAAATGGGAAAAATTTGAGAAATTATAGCTACAAAATTGAAATTCAAAAACAAAAGTTGCAGCTTTTAGAAATGATTTTAACCAGGGTTGATAGGTTTTTATAAAAGGGTTTTCATTCCTTTTAATAACTCTTTGTGATCATTTGAAGGATAGTTTCATTGAAATGATTTTGACCTTCACATAAACCGTATTCACCCCATTTGAAGTTGTTACTTTCTTGAATGAATGCGTATTTCTACTACAAGTTATAACCTTCAAGTTTTTACAATTATTTATAGGATACAAGTATGAGAATATTGAGTGTAAGAAAGAATGAAAGCAAAATTGTTTACGCAACTAAAGTTTGTTTTTATTTCGACTTTCTTTTTTCAACCCCAAAGAGCTTAAATAAATTCTTGATTGAGTTAGGCCAGAAATTAATGACAATGACGTCATGTGAATATGTTTACATATGACTACAACGAGATAACCTCGACTAGAAGCTAGAGATGACTCCATACGATTCATAGTCAGACTTGAAGAATTTCCACGCATTTTCCCAAGTGGTGTGATGAAAATTCTCTTTTTGAAAAGTCGGCGTTTTCTTAAATTTATTATAATATATCACAAAAATCTGTTTTTTCACTTCAAAAAGAACTTTAAATCACCCATATCTTTGAGGTAGAACAAGTCTTAATGGCAATGATGGAGTCCTTGTGGGTTTTATTGTTTTTGGCGCTTTGGATTTATGATGTATGTAGGTATGTCCATCATGGAAAAATTTCATATCCCGAAAATCTTTATAGGCGAATTTGCTAAAAATTAGTGTGGCGTCAAAACGTTGAGATCTTGAGACATATTACGGTTTTGTTTACCACATTGTATGGCATTTTCACAAAGAGAAATTTTTGTTTTTCAAGAATGGAATTTTGTATTGAAGTCTGTTTTTCTCTACGTCTATTTCATTTCATTTTGTTCTAAATTTATAAGTTTTAAGAAAGTCATGCTTTATTTTTATACCTATATTTTCTAAATATTCTGGTTGTTTTCGCAACAACATATTTTTTTGGAATATTTGACCGTGTGACATCGAAGAAAATATTTCAAATACAAATCACCAAAAGTCAAAGAGATGCCAAGTGCGCCATTCTCCTGTTTGGGGAGACACATATAGCAGGTATTCTAGAATGTGAACAATTTATGATATAAGTAGTTGTCATAAGCGATACATGTTTCAAGTATGCGATTATAGTGGGTATCTTAAAATTCTTAGGATCAAATACAAATTGAAATTGTCAAGAAAATTGAGTTGTCCGAGCTGCTGGCATACAGCATCTAATGACAGATGTCAGTGCGCTGAAAGGAGAAAATGATTTATTTGAAATAAACTTTGATATATTATCCATCATTTGCTAGCTTGGCAAACTTACTCAACAAATATTTTGAATTCCATTTCACTAATTTAATTTTAACTCTTTTCAGTATTGTACAAACAGTACGGTTCCCAGGAATTTCAGAAATCCTTCCAACCTTGTACCTAAGTGGGGCTATAGTGTGCATGCCCTCGATTTTAGAGCAGCTAAATGTTAAATTTGTCGTTAATGCAGCCCCAGAGCTTCCGGACACACCTCTGTCCGACTCGAAGCCTCTATATCTACGTGTGGATGCGCTAGATAAACGTGACGTTGATTTAAAATCATTTTTCAACGATGTTGGAGATCTTGTTGAAGAAGTCAGACAGTCTGATGGGAAAACACTAGTTCACTGTGTAGCTGGAGTTAGTCGGTCAGCATCTCTCGTTATCGCGTACTTGATAAAACATATGGGCATGTCCCTGCGAGACGCATATCATCACGTCAAAAGCATCAGGTGAGATCTGTTTGAAATGTTATTGTCGTTCAGAAATTTACCCAAATCTTTCAATTGCAGACCACAAATCCGACCAAATATTGGATTCTTCCGTCAACTAATGGCCTATGAGCAGGAGGTTCGCGGTTCAGTATCAGTTTCAATGATTTACTGTGAAGCTCTAGCACAAGAGATCCCAGATGTTTATGAACCAGAATACCGAGCATTGGAGCAGTTCTATCAAAAACACAGAAAAAACAAAAACCGATAAATGAAGACGTTAAGGGATATAACTTAAGACACTCTCGTGAAAATTTGTATTAGACATGAAACATTCACCGATATTTTTCTAGTTTTTAAGAATTATTGATTAGTTAAATAAGTTAAGTTGAATGAAATTTTTATTTTCATTTAGTATGGGACCAAAGATTATTATTAAATTTAGGAAAATGGCTGATTTAAAAAAGATATTCTTTTAAATTTTATTAATTTTAGATTAAGCAAATTTTTACGTAATTGGAAATTTTATTACGTTTCAAATTTGTTGGAATTTTTTTTCAAATTATTTAATAAAATTATTTTAATGAAGCGATTGCCTTTGGATGTTATTTTAATGCTAGAAGCAAAAAATTATAATTGATAGAATTTTCCCCGCTTGAATTAATCCCATTCTCCGGTAAATGAAATTCATTTCCAGGAAGCGGAGAAAAATTCATTCTGTGTTTGATCTACCTAAAATGAATTTTCCCCGCTTTCAGAGACTCAACCCTATTCTCCGGTAAAGGAAATTCATTTTCTGCTTCACGACCGTTAGGATTTGATATATTAAGGTGATTCCTTCATTTTTAAACACTATGGAAAGGCTCATTAACCTGAAAATACGTGTTACTCTGCAAACTTCTTTAAATCAGTAACTGAAAGTCTGGATTTTGAAATAATTTTCAAAATAAATCATAAATCCATCTCTATTATCAAGTTTAGTTGAATTAGAGTTTGTATCTTGTTTGAAACCCTATTTATCAGGAAATACAGGGAACGAATTTCCGTAAAGTTTCGTTGCGGGCAAATTTTCTTTCATTCCATCCCTTAAATTCAACACGAAATATATTTCTGTGATATTTCTTTTCAAGGCAAACGAACGAAGCCAGAACCATGCAACAGTCAAGAATGATTAATATCTCCAAACACTACAATTGTTTGGTTGAAAGAGAGAAAATGCTGAAAATTCGTCGTTTTCTAAAGTTTTCTTAATATTTTTAGAAGAACAATATAGAATACAGATTATACATGAAATTCAGCAAATTTAAATTGAATTTGTCGAACGGATTATGAAAATCAAAAGCAAATGTTTTTCGAAAGAAGCAAACTCTCCAATACGAGTATTTTGACATTTGTCGTGCATTTCCATGCAACAGCATAAGCACATTCAATTTGAAATACAGTCTTGGCCAAAACTGTGAAATACGTTCATGGGGTTTTCCGATCAGACAACATGTTATATTGATTAATATGAGATCGTAATGTGGATATGATTGTAAAGGATAATATTCATATATTTTCATTCAGGAGATTTATTTCAAAAACATTCTTTTTGAAAATTGATTAACAGTTTAGACTTTGAGTTGAAACATATTTTGGTACCTATGTATATACCTTCAGCAGTGAACTGAAAGTATCTACAGGAGAATCATGTAAAGTTTTCTTTCTTCCATAAAAGGCTGTACAGTTGCTTTGATTGACGCAAAATGTTCTTGATTGAATTGACTTTTGATTGACTTGTATCTACAAGTGCGCAACAGCAATTATCCGTGATCCACACACGGCCAAATTTTCCAAATGCCACTTGTCAGAAGATTTTTCAATCATTGAAAATATCAAAAATGCCGACAGATGCAACTGTTCTTGTTCGGTGGGTTTTTGATGAGTTCTGTTTTCCAGGAATGGATCAGTGACATCCAAATTGGGTAAAAAATTTTTACAAAGAATGCAATATAACAGACTCCCGCCCCCATTCCTCATAAATATCTATGCACCGTCTGCATTTGGTTCGATTTTAATTTCTATTTTAATTTTAATCAAAACGTTTTGTCTGAACTGAAGGAAAAGTGTAGGAAAAATGAAGTTAAAGAAAACGTAATCAGAGAGACGACGTTTAAAAAATGAAAAACACTCAAGAAAACCGCAGAAATAGAAAAGAAAAACAGAAGAAAAATCTATAAAACTCCAATAAAATGGCGACTCCACCTCAAGTTTGGCATCGGAAAAACTAACTGTTCTTCATCTCACCTACATTTTCCTGTAATTGCAGTTTCTCCTCATGACTTAACTACCACTTTCTTGAGAACATTCACATTTTTTTCCTGATTTTCCTCAACTGCACTTCGTCTTGTACGAAAACTTTTCCAACAAATCATTCAAGAATTTATTCCGTGGAAAAAGAGAGAATTAAAAAATAGTTTTCCTCACAAATTTATGACAGTTCGATGGTGGAACCTTTCCCGTCTAATGACGATAGTTGATAGTTGCCTTGGCTCTACATGCGAAGAAGCTAAGATTGATTTGCTGGATTCCCATCAAAGGCAAATTTTTACAGTTTCTAGTAGAAGTAAGTTACTCTCGGTCGTTGGCCTTCTAAGAGTTCCATTATCATTATCATTTCCAGGCACGATCACTGAGTGCTTCAACTACATCACTATCATCACCACCAGATGCATTTTCTAAGGTGAGTCCGGTGCATCGACCTACATATACGTGTAAAAGTATTCACTGTTTCGCGTGTTAACTTACACGTGTTATTGGTGTGACTTGAATGCAATATTTTCTGATCTGCTCCGTAATGAATGCATCCTGGTATTGTTACACGGTTCTCATTGGAATTGTGTTGCACCAATTACAAAAATAGGACTAGTCATCTAGATGTTAAAGTAACAATTTACTAGAAACTAGAATTGTTCCAAGAACTCAGTTAAAATGTTTTCAGTCAAACATTTAGGCCTTCTAGCTACAAGAACGAAATCGCCTTCGTGGCAAAACACTATTTCCCCAGCAATTGCAATGCATTCCCGGTAATTCCCTCTGAGACAGAAACGTACAAACCTGCAATGATTGCATTTTCTTAACGGTACCTAAATATTACCTCGCATTTTAATGACCCACGAAGGCATTGTAGCTTAGGCAATGTACATAGATAGAATAGGTTGATGTCAGCCAGATAGGCAGGAAGGCAGGAAAGCAGCAAGCAGCGGCACAAATCCAACCTGTGGGTTACTAGCGCACTAAGGCAATCTTGTGCTTTCTCAGAGTATGTCAGTGTCTAATGCAGTTTCAAATGCAATTTTTTGCATTAACTTCTTCCCCCTTGTCACTGTCTATCTTTTCGATTGCTTGTAAACGTTTTGAATTTTTAGTTTTTGTTGGTTGTCTGACCTCATATTGAGCTGCGCTTCTTTCTCTATTCCACTATCATTTGGCCATTTTGAGTCTTTCATACTGGCCAGAGTAGATAGATCATCCTATAGCTACCACCTTCCCAACATTCACCGCAAAACTCTTATCTTCCACTCACTTTGTTGCGAATGACGTTGAAGCCTAAACTGGACACAAAATATGTCAACTTTACAGTTCTTTGAATGCAGTTCTGTAAGTCCATTGAAATGCAAATGCACCTTCTCTTTTCTTGGTGCATACATAATTTCGTCTTTTATCGCAAATCTTATTTAAATTACATCAGGAGTTTTATAACAAGTTAAGCTGTGACTTTCATCTTGTCAATTACGTTGAGCACACGATTCAAAGGGTGTCTGTCGGGAAGTCACTTCAGTGTAAGGGAAGGTCCTTCTTAGAAATTAATTCATGTACTAGGAAGCATGATACAATCCTTTTTAATTTAAACATTATCAATTTGATGAAGCTATTGTATTTACCAGAAATCAGGCAACTGTGGCGCCATCTTTCAATTTAAATCAAGTCTTTCGCATAACTTTCCGAAGTTATTTTAAAGTTAACAAATTTCATTCAGGGTTCATTGGCTTCCCGAAAAATACGTTATGATTTTGAGATTGACATCAGGTTCGGGTTTGTTAAAAAAGTGAGAGTAAGGCCAGGGGAGATAAACGGAGGCAAACACGCGTCTCAAACTTCCCTCTTAAGTTATGCATCGCTTAACCAGTTGATGGTAATACAAGAAGCTTTTCTGATTAAAATAACAGGCTTTGAATCTTCTATTTTAAAACGAGTCTACACCGGCGATCAACCGTCACAATACGGGCGGATATACATTCCCTCCCCCGAAGTTTTGTTAGAGTCTTATTAGATACTCCTCTTCGTCTTGGCAAAAGATGGTATCATCACGACATTTGAATGGTAGAAGCTTTAGTAAGGAACCGCGAAAAGCCAAACGAAACGAAAAGTTTCGTCGCTTTTTTTGGAGTTTCTTCATTTCGTTTCGTTTGAGTTTTTAATTGAAACCGATGCCAAGCTAGGCCGATCACCTTTTCCAAATTCACTTACCTATTATTGTAAATGTTAAAGAAATGAAGAGCTCAAGAACTCAGAAATGAACCTTAACAGCCTTGAAATTGATAGTTCGTTGTACGAATGGATATGATACTAATAGTGTGCGAAGACGTTTCATTTGAGAAAACTTTGAAAGCTGAAGGTGCCAAAGAATTGGTTCAAAGTATTTTTTGTTGTTTATTTTTGTGAAATTTTTAAATATTTGTTGACGAACAACGAAGAGCAAAACTGAAATTTCAATTTTAAGCATTTAGCAATATTAGGCAGGTTTCATGGTCTTGAAAGTATCATCTCGTGTCAATGGCCCTGGTCAATGTCGTGAAGTTAAAGTTTTGTTATATGTATGTTAATCTAAAATTTTTATAAGAAATTTATGATTACCAACTTTTTGTTTCTAAAAACGAGTGATTTTCCACAGTATCTATATGTTTGTTTTATTTAGTTGAGGTGGATGATCTTTGATTTTGGACAAAGTTTTCTAGAGAGAGTTGTTTTGACTTGATCGGTTTTTGTGATTTTATCACAATCAATGATTATCGCGGATGATCTGAATTTACCTTGCAGTTCAATGGCCACATCAAAAACATGATCGGTAAAGATCATCAGCAAATGAAGTGGTCAGATAGAATATTCAACAAAAGTGACTTTTTTGGTAGTGACAAGTTATATTGATAGGATAAACCCGAAACAGGCAGTATTCACTGCGCAGTTCGTGGTTCAATGTCAATGACCACGACGATGGAATCATCATCCAAATTGGAATTCGAGAATTATACTTTTATTAGTTTTCTCACCTTCAGAAGTCAACTCGTGGAATCTTGCAGAAAGTAAAAACGAGAATTATCGCTTGAATACAAAAAAATTTAATAAAACAAATTCGATTTTTCGTAATGATATTTCCCAACTACGAAAGATTCTCATTCTCTATTTGAGATTAGCTCACCATAAAGTCCAATAAAAGCTCAATTCTGTTGATTAAGTTAGAGATCATTTAATAACTGCAATTGAAACAATTCTTATTTGACTTTTTTAGAATTGAAAAATGAGAGAAAAATGGGAAAATATTGTTGGAAAAGTAGAAGCAAAATAATTGAGGACAATGAACGAACTTGAACTAGAGAATGGACAAGTTCAGAGACGATAAAAATGCTTATGAAGTTAGAGGATAATAAGCTTGTGGCAAATAATGGAACAAGGATGAGGAGATTAGAATAAAACCTTCAAAGATTTAAGATTATTATCTCCGTGAAATCAACAGTTTTGTGAGTTTTGATAAGAAAGTGCGAATACTGAATTTGAAAAATCAACTCATTTCACTCAGAGGAAAAGTGTGGAATAAAACTATAAGAAGAACGAAACAAAATAAAAACTTTCTTTTGCCGAATAGCTGTTAGCAGTAGCACAGAGACTTGATAAGAAAACAAAATCCAAAAAGCAACACGAATGAAAAATTTTGCTTTTTTGCGGTCATTGTCCTCTTTAGCTCATCGTAATGCAGTTTAACTACATGAGTATCACTTAATAAATAAGATTTCATTCTCTTTTTAACTACACACACCTTCCTTATAACGCAGCAAACTTACCTGCTTCTTGGATAGATACTTCAGGTGTTTCTTTGCACGCATCGCGGCAATTTGCTATCTTGAATTTCTGCAAAACGCTTCCTACGAACGAGCAAGGTTGATCAACTAGTCCACGCGTGCGTGTCAGCTTTGTGCTAGAATTGGCCAACATTTTCATTTGTTTTATTTTTTCGTTCGTTATCATTTTACTCTTCAAAGTCTAGTTAACTTTGCTTTATATGTTGGCATAAATCATCGATTTTATTTGACGCTAACAAATTGACAGATACTCTGCGTGGCACTTGGCAAAATAGAAAATCTATGAAAAGTAAATGGTTTTACTTGAAATGGAAAAAACAGTGAAATTAAATTTTCCATTGCACATTGTCATTGATAATGCATCTCTATATTTTTCTATGTTGCCAGTGAAACTTTTACTGTATGTTGAAGAAAACTATGGTTTTCAGCATTTTCTAGATATGATATGATATCCATATCCTGTGTGAGAATAAAGCTTAGATCAATTCTAATTTTGAGACAAAACGTGAACTAAGGCTGCATTGATTTCATGCCAGAAATTGTCACGACGTTTGTGTTACTAAGAATTGATTGATAATTCATGAAGTTCTCAATAAATAAATAATGAAATTGTACAGATTAATAATTGAAGTGTACCATTTCTCATCAACACAAATATCTGTCACGATCGACTGTTGCAATAACACCATACTAAAGATACAGATCGGGGAAGAAGACAAAGTGTTGGCGAAGTGATTTGGTGCCTTGAACTTCTACGTTCACTGGGTCGCTCAAGTTCATTGGCATACTTTAAGCACTTATTTCTCGCTTTTTATTTCTGCCTTCCGCGTTTTTTATTCGATTTCTTTGTCTTCCAATCGTCTTGGCTAAGATTGTTGAGTTTCTCAGTCTGTTGCTATACGCAAAATCGTATTTGATGCAGAATTAATTGCATTCTTGTGCATGAACTTTCAATTGCATCAAAGCAGAAATTTCTGATTAATCATTTATTCTACTCGTTACATAAATTCTACTCATATTTATTGCATTTTATTCAAATCAAGCTCGAAAAACCAACGAGGACTCTTAAGCAAACCCAATTCAAAAAGTTTTATAACTCATGTTGCATAACTGCCAACTCGCATATCTCGT
This sequence comes from Chrysops caecutiens, assembly GCA_963971475.1. NCBI lineage: Eukaryota > Metazoa > Arthropoda > Insecta > Diptera > Tabanidae > Chrysops > Chrysops caecutiens. The sequence goes on from OZ020568.1 coordinate 72,884,052, forward strand.
ACAGTAAAAGCGTCCGTTAGCCTTTTGCGCGATGGAACGAACCGAATTCGTTTTCAATTGGACGCGATATTCAGTGGCTAGTCTCTAGTGAAAATCATGTAACAATTTTAGAACGACGGGAGGATATTAGCTCTAGCGACAATGTCCTGAAATCAGGTAACCAACATGCAACATTATGACAAGATCATCAACGCATGTGATCTTCAAATGGATCAATAATTTTACACATTTGGCGGGAAAAATTGTTAATGCAAATATCAAAATTCATTCTTAACTATAGCAGAGAGTCCAGGCTCATTCATAAACCCTGGCTCATTTTCATAGCAGTAGATTAAATCAAATCACGTAATCGTGGCTGTGAAATGAATTATTCGAAGGAGTATCCTCAATTGTACCTCATTGTTTCAAGATGCACCCAAAATGTATTGTTACAAAAATCGTCCGATAAAGCTAAGAAAAATGGAGTTAAAAGCCAAAATAGACAATGGAGTTTATTGAGTAACACGTATTCAACCTGCGCGCCAGACCATAACTTCAATTAAAGTTTACGTAAGCAAATGAAGAGACGATCACCGATCGCTCGAACTTGTGGCAATCCACCTTGGCCCTGTCCTGCCGCATAAACTTGAACTTCTTCGTCAAGTTCAATTGCAATGTGATCGGTGTTGAATGTGATTGGTTAAAAACGAGAGAGTGAAATGAGAGCTTTTCCCACTTAAAGCTTCTTATGACTCTCTCCATCTTGTAAGTGGTAGTGGATCACAAATACTGTCTCAAATGAAATTGTGGATGTTTAAATCTGGCAAACACTTTCAAGAAACCGAGACGGCTTGCAATTGGCGCGACAAAAGTACGGCCAAAGTCAAGGCAATGTTCTGTGCATTATTTTCATTGGCAATGGAAGTGTTTGTATAAGAAAGCTCTAACCAACATTTGCACAGTGGATGCAGTGTACTGTGTAAAATGAAATATTTCGCAAAATCACGATCACATTGAATGGAGTTTTGCAATGGAGGAAATAAATTTAAATCTGGAAAGCCGTTATAAATTTTAATTACGTTCTGAAATATGTTTTATTCTGGAACTTTCAACTTAAAAGCTATACTTTCTCCCGGAAGGCCAATGAACCTTGTTTGCTTCGACCTCTTAAGAATTTGGGAATAGCAGATGTACAGATGGAAAATTCCAGAAAATCACGAGCTTTTGATTTGCAAAAAGTTCGCTTTGTTTTAATGTTCATGATAAATAGATAATACGAAAGTTTATTTTGCAATGAAGATCATGGTTCAAGAAGTATTTGGTGGAGGCGGAACGAAAGTGAGAAAATGAAGTTCTATTTCTTCGATTGCAAGAGAGGCATTTGTGGTTAAGACATCCCACTGGTCGTGCCTCGTAGTCGTTATGCTCAAGATCTTCATTGCAGCAATCTCTTTCATGTCCATTGGCTAATGAAAAGAAATCATTCTGTCTCGTATATAGTAGATATATCCAACGACTTTCTTCAAGTTGTCGGTCTGTCTTGTGGCCGGTCATTGTCCCACATTTCAGTTTCGTAATAGAAAACGCAACAGTACATCAAACTCACCTCGATGGAGGTTAACAACGTTGCACGACTTTTTGTATTTTTATTGTAAGCTGTTGATAACATCGAGCTTTTGCAGTTAAAAAACCCTACACAGATTGATGATATTTTAATGATGATTTCAATGACACGGATAACTTAGAACATCACGTAGTATCATGTTATCCTAATAGATTGTTTTGGGCGAATCTTATTTTCTCTTCGCAAGGTGAAAGGTTAAATGAAACACCTAAGTTTGAAATAACAGTATCTGCCGTTGACTTACCGCATGAATATCATTTAAAGAAATTGATTGGATGAAAAATGTAAGTTGTTTACTTTTATGCCTACCAATCAATCACTAGATTAGAAAGCATTCTTTGAAGCATTTGCTTAAGACGAGCCTAAGAATATTGACTTTCCAAGCACGTTCTGTGTCTATGAATTGGTTGTGAATGAAATGTGGGAATAGTTTAAGCCAAACAGTACAACAGCTTGTGCAAAATTCATATATTCAATGTTGACCATAAACCAATGCTAACCGTTACCAATAAAACTCCCGGTGAAAGGTGTTTCTTAAGAATACCTTCCAGAAATTTTGGTTCGATTTGAGTTTAAATTGTATACATAAATATGTTCTGATGCATTTTTATGGAAACTATCTTTAAATTATTCCAGATACTTCAATATGTATTGTACGAAACTTTCAAATTGCTTAAGTAAGTCCGAGTCATGAACTCACATTTGATTATTGCCAAGAATAAGAAAAGAGCTCAAGATATACTTATGTTGACCCAATTGACGGTCATTGCTACGATGATAGCTTAAATAGAATGCGAATCAGGTCATAACTCGCCTACGATCACTTGAACCTCATTATCGTGCTTTTAGATACATCGTATGCAAAGTACTGGTATTACTCAATCAACATGTTCTTAAGAGTTTAATGGTTAATGGCCATTGATTGTCTTCTATACTTTGATTTGGCATAGTTTCATGAAATTAGGTCTCACTGAACAATTTCCAAGAAAATTTTATAGAAAGTCAGTTCTTTAATACAATCCGATCTCTGTTTTTTGAAAATTGTATTCATTCAAGGATTAAGTCCTTGTGGTTTATAGTAGCAACAGTTCCATAATGAACCACATATCTGCGTTTGTAAGAAATACCTGTACCATAGCATTGACTTTTATTACATTATTAATTTTGGAATATGATCCAGATGTCGATAAATCATTTATCCTGCAAAATCAAATTGCAATTACATATATGTCTAAGAAAACGCGAGATTTCTTGATTTTTTCTTTAGCCTGAATTGATATCTTACATATTTCAATCGTACATTTTTTCCGTACACTATTTGTTGCTATTTTAATAGAGAAAAATCGTTCCGCTTTCCATTGGCTTGAATGCATTTTTTCCATGTTTATTGCAAGTGAATTTGACGAGAGTGTATTGCAAATAGAACTTTCGAATACACGTCAGCAAAGTGCAATTGCAACTGGCTAATGCAATTGCATTTTCTATCCTACACGGTATTTGTGAGGAAGATTTCGCTGTTTTCAATGCCTTTGATGACGCTAGCAAATGTAGATGTGTGTCTATTTTCCTCTATGTACTTCTATTTCTTTTTGCGAAGCCTTAATCGAACTTCCGCAGTAGCTAGCTGGTGTCAATGTCAATACCGAATAGTGGTTGCCTTGTAAATAAACGAGATATATTTGGGGTCTAGCTCGATGTTGTTACCAAAGGTAAAATTAAACTTAAAATAAACATTTTGTGATATATTAAGAATCGAGTGCTTTTACTGTCTTCTTTTTCATTTCAAAAACAAAATTTTGATTCAGTATATTTTTATCCGAATATTTTCCGTAGACACAAAGTTGATTCCTATAGACACAAAGTAGTTCTGGAAAGGATAAACTGTTTAATTTTAACAATAAATTATCCTTCATGGCCTTAACTCCGTTAACCTGAAATTTATGATGTAATTTAAAACATCATATCCAACAATAAAGTGAATGTGATACACTTAGAATCACATTATTTAAAAACTGAATAGTTTTAAGAAGAATCATGTAGATAAGTAGAATTGTACGTTATCAATAAATAATGTTAATGGACATATATAATGCAGTAAGAAAGTTTTATTGTAACTTGAAAAAGTTATGAGTTCTTATTCTCAGACATTCACATTAAATCGACTTTTCGAATGGATTTTTCGCCTTCTGCATCTTGTAAGATTGCAAGAGAAGCCTGGAGCCTGGAGGACATTCAATTCGTCTTCCAAGTGGGATTTTTGAGTCGGATAAATAAGTAAAGACAGTAAGATTTTTGAAGATAACAACTGAACAATATGTGTGTAGTTGGGCAATTGGTGGGCTTTATTGAAAGAGAAGATACGGATATTGCTTTTACAAAAACAATGAAAGACTTTTAGGATAGGCAAACAAAATCGTTATTGACTAGGAGGGAAATGCATTAGGAAAGCTGCATTTCCATCAGATCCTTACAAATACTTTCCACTATAAAAGCTCAAATGAACTTTGCAGTCAAAGATCCATAAAACGTCATTGCTGGCGCAAAAACAAGAACTTTCCATGGTTCGCGTTTCGGTCAACGACCGCACAACGAACAAACTCCATACCAGTTGGATAGGCTGTATCAATTAAATGGGGCCCAGCTCTGGGGGGTGAAGACGAAAAACAGATGAATGAATTCGAAAGAGACACGAAAAAGCTCGTCACGCGCATGGGTTCTGAATGCGACGTGGTCCATAGAACTATGAAAAGCTTGAATCTCGGTATTCAGCTTTCAGTTGATGATTCCTTAAGGCTTGGTGGATGCTTCACATTGACAACCAATAGCATCTTTTAGTCCTTAACAATCCCGAAATTTCTACAATTCAAACTTTAATCCCAGGAGTCCTAAAAGTGTACAAATCGAATTGAACAAGAATACCTCCAAAGAAAGCCCACTCTATCTATTTTTCTTGCCTTTCTCCATCATTCCCCACATCATTTAGCATTCACACGTCGTCATCGTTATGCTGTGGTGTTCGTGGATCCAGTTCCATGGAGTTGGCACTGTGGAGGTTCCTGTTCCCGATGGAGTGCTCCAAGACTCAATCACTGTGTGAGTGATTGTGGACAACGTTCGCTCTCTAGCACGTCACAACTACCACATCAAGGCAAGCTCAGCATATAGTGGAATTAGGAATAGCGGTAAACTTGCGGTACTTTTCGTTTTCATTGCAACTCTGAACGCTTAGCCTAGATTTGCTGTTCGGGTCGTTGACACTTTTGACTCACGTCGAATGGTTTTCCTCTTCTTTAAGAATTCTGCTAACTTATCTTTAGCATTTTCAATTAAGTTTGCGGAATGGTTTTTGCTTTGATCGCTTAACGCGACACCTGTTTGATAGTTAATCGATACGATTTGTACCGACTGATGTTCTATAGCTCAAGTTTTGCACCTTAACCCATGAAATGTGATGTCATTGTACATCGTCAACACTTTTTCGTATCCTGTAAACAAGTCTGTCTACCTTTCTCCACAAACTTCACTGTCTTGCTTGTTTATATATGCTCCAACTGCAATATTTTCAAGTGAGTTTGTCTGTCTCATCGCATTCACATAAAAACTGTATGTTTTTCTTCAGGATAATGACCCTGAATGTTGGGCTGATTCCAAGGATGCTGTTTTTCAAGCCTTTTCATATGAGCAAATGAAGTGAAAATAAATAGAATTTAATCATATATCTTTGTAGCAATTTGATTTAGATATTTCTGTGACTATGCTATTTCTATCATATAAATGATCACTGACTGGGAGTGTTGGTAATTGTAGGACATTTTATAAACTTTGTATTCTTACATTTGAAAGTTCTAATTAAGAAGAATAATAAATCACAAACGGGTCATTTTCCCGACCATTCTAATTCTCATTTTCCCACATAAGGTAAAACATAATTTCTTTGCATAAATTAAAAACAATATTATCTAACAACCAAGTGAAGTGTCTCTGACCTCATGTGAACTCTAGCACCATTCGCAAACACAGAAAATTAGGAAAAATTATGCCGAAAATCTATTGAGCTATGATTATCTCGAACTCCACCATCATCATCATAATCATCAACGCCATCGTTGTTGTGTTAAAAACACAGTTGAAAATATTCTCAGAGAATATAAGAAGTCAATAACCTTAAGAAATGTAACACTTTGGAATGTAAACATGCCGGAGAAATGTAATAACTGTGATTGTACATAATACAGTCTGTTACATGTATTTGTGTTACATCCATTTCGAATGGTACCTACCTAGCCTGGCCATACGTGAAGGCTGTAATAGAAATATCTTAAAAATCTAAAAGCAAAAGCCTCCTCCAAGACTCTACCTATACGAACCTACAAATCTAGTCAATTTTATTCACAATAAAATATTTACATTCCAAAGTTACGAGACTAGAAGAGAAAGATACTCGAAACTCAAAACTCGAACTCCCAAGAAAGAAAGGCTTTCCCCCAAAACCAATTTCTTCTCTTCAATGCTCCCCTTTACCACTCAACTTCTTCGTTATTCTCGTCAATTACAAAATTCACTGTTACCTTACAGTTATGTCTGTTCCGATTAACTTACTCTATACAACTTCGTCAAGCTTTTCTTTTAGCATTTCATTTCTTCCCGTTACTCGATCGACTCCAGCCCAATCGTCGACGGTCTTGGATTGTCTTGGATTGTCTTCTTTGAATTGAATGTTGTAACAATTGATTTCCCTCCCGCAGACCTTAACAATTCAACGGAGTGCTATTAATTGAATACAAGGGAAATGGGGAATTTCCTGTATTACATGATATTCATATCGATACATAGTTCCCTTTGATTCCGCATAAAGGTTTGTGGTTTACCAAGGATCAAAAACAGGCTCCAGAACAGTTACCCAAAAAACAACTTTTACCCCACAAACAAACTGTCTCAAGAAGAAAGTAAAGTTCGTTGAACTATCATCTCATGGGTGTTCGAGTTGGAGCAGCCAACTTCATTTCAGAACTCCATTCACCAACCTAGAATGAAACGTCCCTCGATTCCTTGAATTCAGCTCGATTGTCTTGTCTGATTTATAAGAAAATTTGTCAAAAAGAAACTCTGCAGCTATAGATCATTATCCTTCTTTTTGTGTAGGCTGTATAATTCTACATTGACTCATACATCTTCCTTGTTGTTTCATTCAGTCTGGGCTGTGTTCGATATATTACAGCCCAAGAACTCTATGAATCCACTGAATGGAGCAAAAGACTTTCCGACATTGGAAAGTGATTGCTCGAACCGTTATGCCCAGTTTATGTGTCTACTCGCACTTTATTCTAACCATCCGCCTCTGCTATAGCTTCAACCAAGTTCGGTAGTTTTCCTCTACTTCTCTATAGTTCTTGCTTCTATTGGATACCGTTGTACGAATTGTTTCGAAAAATAGCTGTAGATTTTGTGTAATGCTCTTCGGTTGGTCTTGTTTTGTTATGCTTGTAGCTGCTCTTGTGTTATGTTGCCGGAAGGTTATTCGAGTTCAATAAACTAGAAATGCTAAATTTTAAAATAAACAAAAACAATGTTCGATTATACAACTACAAACATAATGTTTAAACGTATCAATGTACATGTTAAAATCAAAACAATATCTTGTACTAATACTAGTAGTTATCACTTGGTATCAGTCTCTAATGAAAATGAGACCACAAGAGTTCAACAACCCAAAACAGATTTCAATTCTTGTCGAGCTGTTGTTACTATCATCGCCATCGAATCCATCTCTTATTGCAATTCGCAATGGTTGTATATTCCGTTAACCTTCGAGAAATAAGAAAACGCAAATTAGGTCAAGATATTCTTACTAAGAAAAGTTGTTTTACTGGTCAACAAACGATCATCAGTTTTGTTCTTATTGGTTCGCAGTTTTCCTTCGCTTCTCGCAGATTTTTCTTGTGAATTTCTTCCATACCTAACGCTTCGAAAATAACAAAATTTCATACTATTAGCACATTGTGCTGTTTTTAGTTCATGAAAAAATAGAAAAATTTAAATATTGCAAAGACTTCGGAGTTCGTAAACCTTCATATAATTGTTACGTAAATTGGGTTGCACGTAAGACCCTGAGGGTACAAACAACTTGGAAAATGGTCCAGTTTGAACTCTAGAATTAGAATAGTGTCTTAATGGTACTTTAAGGTTTTTTTGCAGAACTTCAAGACATGTTGGTCTCTTTGTTAATGATTGGAGGTGGACTTATGTTATTTGGGACGTTGTTGACCAAAACTAGAGCGGACATAAAATTGGAACAGCGTTTCAAGTAGGACCTCCTTGAAATTTCTTGATGACTGGAAGATCTATGCATGACACATTTCACGCTGATGGTTAGCGGACTCTTGTCGTTAGCATAAAATTGAATAAGCGCTAAGAAACAAAATGATACCTTGGTTCAGTTTCAGTGGTTATCCGAATTATAGCCAGTAAGATGATATAAATAAAGTATGAAATTCATAAAAATCTTCGTGCATTGTGAAGTGTTTCTTCAATTTTTTGCATCACTTCGGACTATCAAACGAACCACAGATCCTTGTCAAGCCCTTGTTCAAGAAAACTGTTAGCCACATATGCAGGTAATATGATAAATCAGTTGATTGGAGATCTTGTAAAATTGTTACATCTTGTAATTTGTTGAAGAAAAAATTTATTCAGGCGTAAGTGCTGCATAACCTTTGTGTGGTCCATCTTGATGGATGCAAAAAATGGAAATCTGAGATGCATGTGCAATTCCTTGGTCTGATTATGAAGAAAATCCGTTATCCTTTTCAAATAACCGAATATAAATTTTGAACTCACTTGAATATGGCAATTGTTATATGAAGATACCAAGTTTTACCGTTTGATCCTTTTTTCACAAAATCTTAAGGAGTTCGTGAAATTTGAGTCCTTTACGGTTTATCATAACCATTTGTTTGGTGGGTGTTAGGGTTTTAATGAGCACCTTCCAAGCATATGCTCAATGAATCGATCTTTTATTAATACATTTTAAATAGATTTTATGCACCTATGCAGATGCAGAATGAATTATTTTTAATGATTTGATCCCAGATCCTTGCATATGCCAACATATCAATGAACTGCTATTATCGGATTGAGATATATTGCAGATGTCTGATTGCAGAAGGATAACGTGTGCCTGCCACATTCATTATAATTGTAAGAAGTTTATAGTATTATATTTCAGAAGTTTTCTTGTCGAAATTTCATCCTTTTGGAAATTTAGGGTGATTTTTTCTATAAAACACCTCGTTATTAAGTCCAGCAATATGTGGATCGTGCCAATCGCGGCAAAAGTCAATTTTACCAAAAGGGTCATATGAATCATATTGTCTTACTCTCTGCAAGGAACACACAAGGGACAGTTATTGGGAAATTTGAATATTAAGGAATGCTTGGGTGTTAGAAAGTTTACAACTCAATTGAAGGTTCCCATAAATATTCCAGAAGCCATTTATCATATATTTGCCTTAGAACGGACCGCCTACCACAAACCCAGAAGGTTTTCTCTCGTCCAAAGTGAAAACATTTTGACAAAAACCTATTCGTGGAAAGGACACGCAAAAATTTTGTCAAACAATTTTCCAAATAGTGTCCAGCAGTGAAAGAGAAAACTAAACAATGCGCTTTCACCGGAAATATTATTTTTACTACTTACTAACTGCACTTTCTAATAAAAATTTATGCCTTGTTGTAAAGGATAGTTGCACACAACAAAAACCTGAACCTTGTTTATTTTTTTTAAACAGTCAAACAAGCCACATGTGTAGTGTAAAGGCATAACTTAAAATCATATGAAAATATCGTCCTTTTGTTCTAAAGTAATTTTCGCGATGTTCCCATGTACACGACAATATCCTTGTGCAAATATTTGTCATTTTGAAGTTAAAATAAATTCAAAAAATTCCCAGTGAAAATCAGGAAATCATTGTTTTCATATCTTAACCCTTACTGTCCTTCAAAGGATTATTTGAGAAAGCACAATGCTTCATTCCCATAAAGGAACATAATTTTATACGGCATTCACACAGGTATCCTTGTTAAGATACCGTTAAATAAATCCTACATCCACCTTCCTTTACAATATTTCATCCAACCTGTTTCCTACGGTACCTAGGAAAAAGTGGGATGCTTACAGGATGCCTTGAGAAAATTTCTTCAAAATTGGATTTTTTATACCTGTCGGTGTAACAGGATGTCATTCTTGATGTATCAAACAAGACTTGTTTTCTACCTGCGCAGATGCTTCTAATAGACGTTTCTATCAATCAGACATATCCTGATGATGGTGTTATTTTTCTCATCTTTAATTTCTTATAAAAATTTACCGTAACTGAGATATTTCATGGTACTCGAATGTTTCAATGATCAATCCGGACGATGGGAACTATTTTTGATTTCCTCAAAATCGGAATTTTGAAAAAAATTGAAAGGATCAGGTGAAATCAAAAATGCAGGACTCTGGAAAGTATACGGATTTCCAAATTACACTTTTCCTTTTATAGTTTCTCTTATAACCATAATTATGTGGTACCCGAAATTTTCCGTGTGAGGTCCGTTTTTCAGAACACTTTCATCCGTGAAGGGATGCTGATGAAATTCCAGAAAATTAAAGGGTTTCGATTGGTTAAATAAAAGTGAATGATGCTTCTCGAAAAGTCTTCGACCTACTAAAGTTCGAGGAACTACTAAAGTTTAACGGAACATGTTTTTAGAAAACCATAAATCCATCATACGTTCTAGAAAATTTTTGCACTATTAAACTAAATTGTTTAAAGAATATCCAAAATGGGCTGTAATTTCCGGTACTTCTTATTAAATGGCAAGTCATTCTTCTACAACATCAAGATAAGCGCCATGCAAACGTTTCTAATCGTTTGTTTTTCTTACACCACATTAACATGACAATTTTTTGATCCAACTCGAAGCACAAATTTCTCTAATGGACAAAATAAAACGGTCAACTTGCGAATCACTTCAAAGTAGTCCATCAACCTGAGGTGAACCTCCAAAATTCCCCAAAAACTTAACGAAATGAAATTTCAGTCACCATTCCCTGAGGTTGATGAACTTTTTATCATTAACCCGTTCCTGCTGCGTGCGCTCACTCACTCAAATCCAGTTAGAATTCTCAGAAGAAAAAGTAAAACTTTCTTTTCTGACGACTCCAGATACCGTTGGAAGTGAAGTCTTCTGTGGAGAATTTTCTTAAGTTTTGTTTTTGCGGCTTCGCAAGTCATCAAACTCTTCTGGGAATAATTTGGTTGACTACAACAGTGATCGACACGTAAACAATTTAGCCATAATGGAATGACAAATATTTGCGTTTCGTACCATAAACGAATTACCAGTAAACAACTTGTGACGTTAATGATGAATTTCCAATAAATTTGAGGTAACGGTCTGCTATACTTTCACAAAAACGTGTAACATGTCCAACGTCACAGTCCTCCTAAGGATCAAAGAGGTTCGAATCCAATATTAAAACTCCTGAGAAACATACATAAGAAAGCCAACATTTTTGACGATGATCAAAAACCTTACGTCACAGATTTACCGTTTGTTCAGGTAAAATCAAAATTTTGATCGTGTTTTTGAACTCGCCACTCACCTGACATCAACCGACTAAATGCGGCCGCATAACATTTACAAAGACATCCGAAGAAGCAATTTTGTGATCACAGCAGCACAGCTTAAAGTCAACACAAAGAAATTTTGTGAAAATTATGTTTGGTTGCCATAATTCAGGTGAGAATGAGGTAAAAGCGTCGAAGGTAAAAACAAAAAGCTTTTGCTCTGAATAACTGAGTATGAAATAACACCGACACATTCACGTGATAAGATACAGTTATACAATTTCGCTTACCACTTTTAGTTTTCGGCGTTTCAACATTTCGGCATTCTCCAGGTCAACAAACTCTCAGTTGAATTGATACTTTATTGGCTCAAAAAGACGACAGATTTGTATAGAGTTATCTCGGTAAGGTTGCGTAGCTTCCTACAATGAAAAATGAATTAACGAATTCGAGAAAGCAAAATGACAAATACGGAAGATGTAAAAATTCTCGAAATTGAATTCTTTCGTAATGGAAATCAGAAATCGAGGATCAAAAATTCACACGATTCTGGGTATCGGACTGGCCGGATTCGGGGCGATTTCACGTTTTCTTAAAGAAAATTCGCGTACAGAAGAAGCGTTAAACGTGATCATGGAAATTTCTGTGTAAATTTGTAAATGTAGATTTTTGTCCCAAGTTGGAATATTTCCATGAAAAGGCATTCAATGCAATAACATTTAACCCATTTCTGATAGATGAATTAGGTACCTACTTGCGGCTAACATGTGGTCTCATTTCCCTATAACATGCTTCAATAGCACATGCCATGTCCTTGATTCAAATATTTAAATTAATCCCGCATGAACAGAAGTATGAAGTTGCTGTCTAACGGTACAAAATTATAAAGACTTCTCGATGCCAGAAGGCGCTTATGTAAATAATTAGAGAAACCTCAAACATACGCTTCTACTGTTCTTCAATTTACACCGAATTACCACCATAGTTCCGTACCATCCACTCTTGAATGCTTTCTAACATCCAACTGATATCTGTGCAGCAAAAAGACACGCACTTCGAAAGGATTAAAAATCATAAAAAAGGGTTTACCGTAATTCAACTCATACCTCCAAAACACATCCTTCCGCAACTGACTTTCGAAGGTTCTTTCATCCTTAATGGCTTATTAAGAAGCACATTTCAACCTTGCTTATTACGTGTTATGAAAAATCTCTGGTGATTCAGGTGAATCCTTTGTTCGGACGAATAAATAAAAAAAGGGTAAAAGGATCCTAAAACTGTAAATATAAAAGGATTTACAGTCAATCAAAGGATATGGTTTTACCAAATGGCACTCCTACGCCAGTTATTTCTAACATATGACAGACGCATGACAAAAGGTTTCAAATATGGAAGGGTTAAGTGATGAAGAAGCGAATTTAAAGATGTTTTAAGGACAAACAGTTATCAGGAAGGGTTTTTCGATTTTTTAACGGAATTCAAAGCATAGTTGTTTCGTAACATTTTGCGTCCGGAAAATAAGAAAACGCGGAGCAGCAATGTTGGCCAAAATTTTGGCGTGCAAGTTGAATAGGTTTTGACTTAGGACCAGTACTAATTGCACACAAAGTACAAATTCTCTTGTAAAGAATTATCTTTCTATGTCTCATTTAACCATGAAGAAATTTGCAAAATATCTGAATAACCTAAATACGTGCTGCCACAAACCAGATGTCCCAAAAGCAGGTCTACAATTTTTGTGCAAATTATCCTTTTGACCAAAAACGGACTTAATGGCCTTTGAAATGCCTATTCAAATCAATCTTCAAGGAAATACCTTTTGCAAATATCATTTATCATTCTTAATCCACTATACAACGTTGCAGGAATGTTCATTCCCTGCACATCCTGAACATTAAGAGCGACTTTTACCTTCACTTCGGTATTTACCAAAAAAAGGACAAAATAAAATTCATTTTTAAGTTTACATGCACTTTTAATGTTTTAGAATGAATGCAAGGAATTCGCTGTGTATCCTGTGAAAGAGATAAAATTTAAATGCCTTGAGAACAGGTAATTTTTGCAAATTACTTTATTTGCACTAAGTCAAGGACTGCATGTTGCTTAAGAAGGGGTGGTCCCTCGAATTCCTGGAATATGGGATACTTTACTAGATTCTCAAAAGGTTTAACAGGGTTTTGTAAAACTGAATGAAATCCGGTTTGAGCACATGCCACAATTTTTCCTTGAAGTACTGATTTAGCCAAACACTAAGTTTTTGAAGGATTTGCATTCTGTAGGTCGCATCGAAATGATAAACATAAACATAACTTCAATTTCAAGGCTTACATATCCAACGAAACTTTTCCTTGTTGCATCATATTGAGAAGGCGGATTATTTTATATAACATCATGCCACAGAGTGATTCAAAGGCAAAAATATGTTAATTTCTCTCAAGGTTGACTAGATGACATCATAGAAGGGTGTCATGACCAAAAACCATGTAACAATTTTGGCATTTAACTTTCACTTTTGGAATTCCTCCTCAAATAATTTCGTTGCATTCGCATCAGTCTCAAGTTAAGCGAAACGAGTGAATTGATCAATAGCACCAAAAAAAAAACCAGCTCAGATTGAATTGGAATAATTGAAAAAAATAAATGTAAAAAATAAAATCACCGGAAGTTCATGTGTCAGTATCCTCCACAAGCCTTGTACCCCAATCAAAGTGCTGCCAATTTACCAGTGCGGGGAGAATGGTTCATGGTTGATGAATAGAAGAACAAGAGGAAGTTGACAATAATCTGCCCCAGATAATACTATTACACAAGCAGTTGGGCAATGTCGAGAGCTCTGCACAACCACATTCGTAGGTTCTTCTTTTCACAGGTTTGTCATGATCACAAAACTCCACTCCAACACTGACAATGAAAATCTCTTCCTCTTCCGTTTACCTGTGGAGCACTTTCAAGTTCTCGGCCACTGCTCATGAATGCATAACACCTCTACCAATCTGAAGTTGGTTACCTGCCTGAACACTAGGCCGCTCTTGTCTCATGAAGTGGAACGCGACGCCGGCTGTGATTCTCTCAAACTCAGGTCTCTATAGAAGTCTCTATAGCAGTCTTCGTTTAATGCTCTGTAGAGAGCACTGGACCACTCAACAGACTTGTACCAAAAGAGATATTGAGCTGTTTACGTGGCGTTGTGGTTTCTTTTCCAGCATTCATCCAACTTAAATCAGGCTAACATTGACTTCCTCTTAAGTAATATCAACTTCAGGTAGATCTTCGTCTCCATTTCTTCTCTTAAGTTTAAGAAAATTCAAGAAATAAGAAAAACTTTAGAAAGAGCGGCCGCTCAGATTGAACAGATTGCGTATTCTGCAAAAATGTATGTTAGGCCAATGACCGATGTTGGGATCAAGTGAATGTGCTGTTTACCATTTCAAAGAATAAAAACAAATATACAGAATGTGGAGAAAGGGGGGCTATTCCAGTAAAGCGAAAAATTTTTGCATTTATGGACATGAAACGAGCGCACGAGTTACTTTTATCACTATCTCTCCATGGAATTCAGGTGAGTCAATTCAGGGTTTGCCAAAACAGTTAGTAACCTTTGCTTTTGTAGTCTTATTCATTTATTTGTACTTACTTCATTATTTGTTTTTCAGTGATTTACAAGTGAAATGAGTGGCGGTATTGTATTTTATTATTGATAGATTGAATACTGAGACTACTTTCAATTATGACACTTAGTCTAATTAATACTGTATGAATTGTACGAGATATTACTTTCTTACATGCGTGGCGTCACAACATTAACATGAGTTTCTTTTAAAGTATGCTTGCCCTGGAAGGACGAATCTTGTTTGAATATGACCAAGAAGCTTGAAGGCGATTGGGCCTACATCTTATGAACACCAATAGTTAAAAAAACTTTCCAAAGCAAATCGATTGCCCAATTATTTTTGGGGCGTGAAATTTTGTAACAATATGTTACCTCTAACTAGATCCATTCCGATCCTAAAACCGCTATTATTTAAATTAGTACAAGAATTTGCGTTTATTTCAATGATAAATCCGATAATTGTAAAATAACGAATGCCGAGCTTTGTTCTTGAAGTGATTTGTTGCGGTTTTTCGCATTTTTTCCAGCACGTTTTTCAACCGTTGAATTAACTTTTACATTAAACAAATGTTGAGTCCAGAAATACTGAAAATATAAACGTGTAAAAAATCACTAAGAAATCTTATATGCGAAAAAGTTATGCATGGATCACGTACATGTTACGAAATGTACCGTTGTGTATGTGCGCTATACCTCCTCTGCTAGTCTCTTTGTACCTGATATACGATGTGTAATAACGAACTGAACTGAACAACTCATGAGGTTATTTGCGGCTATTGAACTAGTTACCTAGTGCCGGAGACCGAAGACTTAAGAGCCTTAGTTGATTTGATAGCATTGCTTATGTTGTTGATATGACTATATGCTGCAAGGCTAGAAAATAGATTCATTGGTTTCAGTGTACCATTGAGTTCAGGAAATTCATGTGGTAGAAAAGTAATTTTTTATTGTCTTGGCACGACTGTATGCCAAAGGTAACCAAAGTCAATGATCTTCAGTTATGGTTCTCTGGGTCACGATCGGGGTAATCTTCTAACTTCCTACAATTGTTTTCCAAGTGCAAAGATTATTAAGATTATTCAGATTTTGGGAAACACACTTCTGATTTGTTAAATAACCAAATGTTATTGAACTCTCCAGAAAAATCCGAATATCATTTTGGCACAAACATCTGCGTCATCGGATTTCGTTAACAGCATTTTTAAGAAGAAACTTTCGAATTCACCTGACTGCAAATTGTGTTAAATGTTGGTTACACGTGCAAAACTGTTACCAAGAAAAGAAAGGCATTTTCCTAAGAATTTTCCGCGTTTCAAAAGATTACTTGTAATCGAGGAAGGTTTTTCAAAATTACTCATTGAAGAAAGACTTTCGTTTCGTCATTATTTTCGATGGAAGATCGTCAAGTTTTCATCTCTCCGTCACAGTATGACTCAAAAATCTTTGGAAAACACGTCAATAACAACTAGAATTTGCTGATTAACTTGCCAAATCCACAATCGCTTAAGTGATATCGAAACGAACAATTTTGATTTTCTAAGCTAAACGAGGTATTTGGAGAGGGTTTCTTCAAACGTTCGTGAGAATCAAACGGTTTTTAGTTTAGCACAGAAAATGATGATCTAAGGTCAACAAACCTTCATCAGATATTTACATTCTACATGGAGATGAAGAAGAAATGAAATCTCTAAAAGAACCTTAACCAGCTTCACTCTCAAGCAGGTCGTCATATATTTTTGAGTTCGTTCTATGGACTTTCTATTGAGAACTGTGACTATATAACAATATTATGTTCTTTCATATTATTTACCCAACTATGTTTTCAACTTGATATAACCATTTTATTTATTATTTAAAAATTTCACGAATAGTTCGTTGCCATAATGAACAAAAGAAATTTTTGTTTCAAATATGGTCGAGTTAAATGTAGTAAATCGAGAACGTAAGTAACATGGTCTGTTCACTTATTATATTTATTTATATTATTAATTTGTCTAACTCTATTTGTAGTATATATCTCATGGAAAACTTCTTCATTGTGTATGTGTTAAAGTCGCGTTAGAAAATTTATTCGTCGAAGGCGAAATTTTTCTTCTAATACTTTATGAGTCTTGAAAAAATCTGGGTTGGAGCAATGAACTCTTGTGACTTGTGACTACTTTAGAGACGGTCTTCATACTTACTACAAGAACTGGCTTTTAATTTATATACAAGTCTATGTGAGAAAATACATGTTTATGTGGAAAGATAGTGAGTAGATAATAAGATAGAGGTGCTGTCAATTAAAAGAGATCGTTGTGTTTCTGTTTTTGCTAATTGTTTTTGTATCATTAATTATACTTTGCCTACTCCTTTCCCTTCCAAAATTAAGGATTCACATTCATGAGCCTTTTGATTCTTGTTTTTATTATTGAACATACCTTCTCTGTGCTGATGCTGTAGCTTCCAGTGCTTCAGTTGGGTTACAATGATTATTTGCCTTTGACTTTCGAAAATAGCAAACCAATGAATAACTACTAGTTTGAAAAACCAAAATTTTTCCCACAAATTAGTCCATAAGAATATTTGCCTTTTGCCTTCAATTCACTGCTCATTCTTGGAAAATATTTTCATTTACGGTATTATGTCACATAAAATAAAGAGAAATTCCATTCCAAGGACACTTTCTATATTCAATTGTGAAGCATATATTTCTTAAGAAAGCCGCAAAAAGGACATACTGAAACAGGAAATATATTGAAGGTAAAGAATCTGTCGAAAATTTTTAATTGTCCCTCTAAATTGTTTGTTTAAGTTTTCCATAAAATATCCTGTAACCTGTAAATTGTTTAATTGCTGAATTCGATGACATTTCCAACAGACGTACCTTTATAAAACCTTTTTATTGTAGAATAGCTAAAACAATTTCTAAGGTAATAAAATGAGTAGGAAGATAAATAGTAAAAGGTACCGTTACCTTCCACATTCAAAGATACACGACCGCAAACAATTTTTCCTCCTACTTCAGAAAGTTCTTAAGATCATAAGAAATGATCCTCAATGGTGAGTTCAAGAAGTGATCTAACACTAACACAGTTGAAATATTTTCTTAAGAGTCGTTTTTTAACGTGTGATCACGATTCTTCTTGTCTTCTTTAATATCGTTAAGAACATTTCACAGTAACATTTTATACAATAAAGAGTTTGCAATTTGTTGGTGTTTGTGAAAGAGGTGAATCCAAGTGAAATACTTACCTGTGGCTTAAAACTCACATTTTTCACAAACTATCTGTCAACGTATGCATGTGAATGGTCTAACACTCCAGGTATAAGTCTCTCCGATGGTGTTTAACACACGAAGGTTCTAATAGAATGAACAACACCATTCATACCTATCTCACCTGTGCTATGCTATAGGTGTGGTGTTGTTACGGTGTCTTCCGTCATTCCAAAGAGATATCAGAGTAGCTCTCTGCGATCACATGGACTGACAACTCGGACTCGATCAGAACTTTCTGAATAAGTTATGTGTGTAGGTTTTCAGGTGATCGGTATTGGTAATATATAACTTGTCGGTAACTCTGAATTTCGCATTTTATCATTGTATTTGTTGGTTTATTTTTACTACTCTTTTACAAATGAAGCTACTAACATTTTGTTTTTGTAACGACTGTTGAATATCCGAAGAAGCACAAGTTGTAAGCCAAATATTGTCTTCCGTGATTCAGTTTTCCGTAAGCAATAATACGACGAAGACATGCTTTTAATATGAACAAAAATTATTATTTTACGTATAAGGATGTTAAGTGATTTTAAATTAACGTAGAATTTTAAGTGAATTTTTTGATGATTTCAATAAAAATAATTTAAGAAACTTTTTAAGATATATGTTTTGTTTGAAAATTATTGCGGATTAACCTAATACGGATAAAATACTCTGAACTGATATCACGGATTATTCTATAAACTTTAAGCGCATCTATGGATTACGCCGAACTCTAACATGATTGTGATTATAGTCTGTGAATTGATCAATTGAAAAACAAAAATATTATGTTATATAATTTTGAAAATAAATAGATAAAAAGTTGTAATGGGAGTTATGCAAAATTAAAAAAATTCTATTGGAATGACTTGTCTGACGGATGATTTATTTTGTTAAATATATTATCGAATTTGGTGTCGTTTGAAATTTAAACTCGAAAAATATTTTAATCTTAAGTGGATATTGTGTTCAAAAAGTACAAAAATTATATTTAATGAAGAAGCAATTAGTTAATTTTGTGACAATGTTGTTTTGAACTGATACAAATATTAGAGGAAAACAAATGAATTAACAAAACGTTTATAAATTGTGATTTGAAAATGCTTACAATCAACACCAAACATGAATGGATTACTATAACAACTGAGGATTATAAAAAAGCACAGGAATCAAGAAAAGCCTCAAGGAGTCAAGGTCATCTGCACATTTTTTTGGAGGACTGGTAAGTTTTAAATATTTCTTAAAAAACTTTTATTACGTAATAATTGTTGATTCATGAGGTTATTGCGATTCTGGAATTCCTGTTTGTTTGAAAGTAACTTCTGTCATATTAGGATTCGATTTAACGTATTTTATTAAAATGAAAATGAGACAATGATTATTCACTATTTATTAATAACATTTGATCATTCTTATTATATAACGAAAAACAACCTCAATGCGATTCGCTTTAATATAAGATTTCTTGTTATTATTCGTATTTCAATAAAAGTTTCAATTACATGAAGTTATTTATGTGACCAAATGACATTGAAAACTTTGACAAAACATATCGATATTGATTCTATTGAGTTTTAGAGGAAATAGATTTTTAATACTTTTCTGTGTAACACCTTGAAAATGAAGTTAGCGTTATCGAAAAACGAGTGTAGATATAAATATATTTAAAATTTTCAAATTCATTATCGTGATTTGCGCATGCAATTATTACTAGCTTCTGAATAAGAATAGATATACGAAAAAGCTCAGGTAAATGATGTTACTGCTTTTTGAATTTTATGTGTGTGGGCATGAGTTTATAGAAACTGGTAACTATCGAATACTCATAAGATAGAAGTATTGAAAGACACAGAATTTCAATGATTGACTGACATAGAATTCATTTAGTATGGATTCTCATGAAAGCGAGAGCAAAAGCGCGCGCAACTTCAACGATTATCTGACGCATGTAAGCTTTACTGGCCTTCTTACCCCTTTACCACTTTCAATTCCTATACTATAACTTAAAATCCTTGACAATGACTTTAGTTGACACTGGTTGACTTTGATTCAAGAGAAGCTGATTTTGTTTTATTGTATTGAGCTGAGCTTTTCAATGTTTTATTTTTTATATGTTGCTTTCGTCATTCTTGCTTCAATGTCATAGAGATGTGATTACTATAGAAGGTGACTAAATTTTGTTGTCTTGAGTTCAGTTAAAGTGTTTATAGGAAAATGAGAAACTGAGTATTGCTTGTAATTTATTTTTGTTTATCTTGTAAATGATAATCGAATGTAGGCAAAAATAGTTAAAGTTCAATGACATCTTGTTTTGTTTATTTACATATTATATGAGTATCAATGACCAGTTATGATTATAGTCGTTAAAAATTAGGGAAAACTTTTGAGTACAATTTCTAAAACTTTAGTATAATATTCTTGTAAGTTAACAACATTTCATAATTGATATTCAAGAGCATTTCTCAGAAAACTTTTCTTCTTCCATGTTAGAAGCCTCAAAACTACAAAAATTAAAAGCCTAAAGTTTACAAAAGAATTCTGAGGTCAAGAACAGTCAAAGCAAAGTTAAAGAACTAGAAACAACTACTAAATTTGGCTTTTAGAATATTCAAAAAAATCTTAACATTCCAAGGCCAAACAGTTTACTTTTGATTTTGAAAGAAGTTAGATATCTAAAAGCAGTTGGATAGCTTTAACAAATACAATCAAGAGCTAGAGGGGTTCATTGAAAACGTGACTATCAATCCAGAGGTTATTCATGATTTTTATATAATATTTTTGTACCTTAGTCATGCTAACGATCGAACACGACTAGAGATTTCCGGATATCATGTGGATATTCGTTGGTATCTTTCTACGAATTTGAGTTTCTACCTCCACTCATCTAGGCGGGAAAGTACAAATTGGCAATGTATGAAACAATATTGTTTGATTTCGTTAATGTTAACGACATTTTTATTTCATTTTATTTTCATTCAAAATTGCAACTTTTGGTGAAATAACAGCGCAATTTCTTAGTCGGATAGCAATAAAACGCATATAAAATTCAGTTTAAGGAAAAATCGAAATTCCAAGAATATATTTTTTGAGACATTTGTGTACAAACAAAATTAGAACCTCAAAAAGATACATATCAGGTTATCGTCTCTCGTCTCAGAATATCGTCGTAAATTGAATTTCTTACGATATTTTATTCAATACTAATAAAATCGTTATAACTGAGAGAGGCTGTTTTTATTGAAATATTTCCCATACACTGGTCAAGTTCAATGATCTCTACTGGAATAAATTTGAAATGATGTGTTCTATATTATTCGAAGTATATTATTCGAAGTTACGCAAATTATATCACTTTCAAAACATCAAACACCTCTTGAAACCATAAATGTATTGTCCAGAAAATTATGTTGCTTTTATAATCAGAAATTTATAATCCGGAAGTAAACAAATTTTATATTCAACTCAAATATATGTTAAAAGCTTTCAGTGAGCTATTAAAACTTACATAGATTGATATGTATATTACCAAACACAAAATGTTTCTTCAAGTAATTTAAATCTATGGAATCTCACTTGACAAGAAGTTACAAAAAGATCATTGACTTAACAAAAGAAAATTTGATGTTATAAATGATTTGAATAAAACAAAGAAAAAGAGTTGAAAATATTTCACAACATTCCATCTACGGAAGGAAGGGTTCAAGGTTATCTCATGGGCACACCTTATCCATGAGAATCGAAGATTATGTAAGAAATTCTAAATTAAGAGCAAAAAAGAAGAGTTGAAGAAGAATTGGAAGAAGAGACTGAAATAATATGACGAATACATGATGACCATGTACAATATAAACTCAAACCACTTTCATAGATTGAATTCAAAGAAAACAAGCTACAGAATGAACTCTCTTATGCTTCACCTGGTTGAACGCCCTTTTCACGGCGAATGGTTCCTTAAAACTGGTTTCATATCTTCTATTAAGAAGTTACACGCTTTTTCGTATGTAGTGTCCGTCCACTCATAGCCATCATCATCATCATCGTTTCCGTCATCTTCACTATCACAATCAACTCAATTTTCCAATTACTATGTATAGAAAGTGACATCAACCTTTAAGAACAAAACAAGAACAAGCCAGAGAAAAATCAAGCAACCAGAAAAAAACTATTTCAGCTCAGGTGAAACTGATGGCATGTGCCTTAATTGTTATGGTCTAAGGGCAAAAAAAAGGGCAAGGTGAATGTAACCTTCAGTTCATCGTCGTTTCAAAGTCAAAATGACTTGATGAAAATAAAACCTTCTTGATCTTCAAAATGCGCGCTTCTTGAGTATATTGACCCTTGACGAAAGTTTCGTCATGAAGGGCATGTTCATTCATACGTAAAGGAAGCAAGGGGAAGATATTAAGACCCTATCCCAAACTGACAGGTGAACATATCTGAAATATGTATTAATACAACAGAGGAAACCTTTCAACCAAAAATTGTCAATATAAAATACCTGCGTATAACTATATAGTTAACAACATTTCCAAATAATTTTGACACATAATAAAGTTGATTTACTTCACATGAATTTCGGGGGCAATGTTCTTAAGAATTTCCATTTCATTCCGCACTTGGCTAAGTTCAAGATTCTACATGGAAGCATGTCGGGTAAAAGAACTAATAAAAATGTTAATAATCGTCATGAGAAGAAGAGCAACAAGACAGCAAAATGTCTTATAATAGCAGTTTTGGAGCCGCTCAAGCCTTCTGATATAAACGTGAAAGTATAAAGTGAAGGTATGATCATAAAACAAAAAAAACAACTTGTTATGACGACACAATACCTTAACTCTAAGGAAAAGTGAAGAACTTGAGGCCAAGCCAAGAATCACAGACCCCTGAAACCATTGATGAAGTGAAGAAGAAGAGAAGGAAGTAGCAGAAGAAGTGAAAGAAGAAGAACAAGAATATTTTATTTTCAAAGTTCTTTGCCATTTTACTTCCATTGACCCCAACGGAGGCTATAGACCAAAGCACACGTTTTCGATTTCATTTGGTGCATTGCTGTGCGCGCAGAATCAGAAGGTTTGAATGCAATACATGATCATGCTTATACAGAGCACACTTGCACACATGATCATTAGATGCATCTGATATACTTTTACCTTTTATGAGATATACATACGTGTAGCCGTTAAATCTCCTTTCAAAATGGATAAAACACTTTTGAAAAATTCTCTTGTGCAAAACCACACCAAAGAGGTTTTACTTTTAACAGCATCGTAAATTGCACTTTAATACTATAATAATGATTCTTTGGCATGCAAGTATCTTAAACAGGATGTTAAAATCAACTTTTTAATGTAAAGTCACTTTGTGGAGATATCTTCTTATGTCGAGGATGTGATAAAAAATAATAAAAATGTTCTGAATATGGAAAAAATATTTAATAAACAATTTCGTTACAATTCACTGAATTTTCGAGCGGATACAACAATTAAGCTTAGAAAAAAATTTATTAACTTCATTTATATATTTATATAACACAGTAGAGGAAGTTTGGCAAAAAGTACATACCATAAAACCTGCTATAACTTAAAGGTCATTGCCCACGTTAAATAATCAAATGTTTGTAGTTTTTATGTTATGCTAAAAGAGTTATGAATTAGTATATAAAATAAAACAAACGAACGACCTTTTAGCACTTTATTTTACGTGTCAATGAAACAAATAAATAAAATTCTACATAAGAGATTTTAATTACCACGTTTAATACAATATGTTGTCGCTACGAATACACGACTTTTGCTAAAAGTTTGTAAAAATTAATGTTATAGTGGTTTCATGTATTATAGTATAGTACATACATCATTAAT
This sequence comes from Chrysops caecutiens, assembly GCA_963971475.1. Lineage (NCBI taxonomy): Eukaryota > Metazoa > Arthropoda > Insecta > Diptera > Tabanidae > Chrysops > Chrysops caecutiens. The sequence continues at coordinate 72,907,984 of OZ020568.1, forward strand.
GTTCATGATATGATAGAGATATTTCAAATTCACATCAGAACACTTTGAGCGCTTCTACATCACACGACTAACTTCACACATAATGAAAACAGTGTTTCTCAAACTATTACCTCTTATTCCGTCTTCCGTTTTGACTCAAATTCGTATTACATTATAGAAGGTTAACGAACCTTCGCAGTTCACCTACTTTCGTGGCCCCTACAGACCATGGATGGGATAAATTATGCTGAAGATCTCAAATCTTTTGTGCTATCTGTTTTCTGCCAATAGATATTTTTTGGCTTCAGTTCTAGTTTCTATCTTAACAATCAGTCTAGGTTTATTGTAACTTTGTTAATAAATTATCTTTGAATAATTTTTTCCGTATCCGCAAGAATAATATATTTTGCAACATTTTATCCATTTTACACGAATGTTCTATTATTCAACAGTAAATAATCATAATAATTATTATAATAAACAGGGTGTCCCGTACTTGAGTACATTAAATTTGAGGAACGATTCCTTGACACAAGGGGAATAAAATATGTATTGCACCGTTGAGGAGTGACAGTGTGTTCAACGTTGGTCGTCGGCTTCTTAATTTTTCACACTTTTCTCCGTAACTACTTGTCAAAGGATAATCAAATAAGTGCTGTGCTTTACATAAATTTTTTACTCCCTTCGTGTCAAAGAATCGTTCCTCCAATTTAATGTACTCAAGTATGGGACACCCTGTATGTTGAGATAACTGCAATACTATTATAGTCATTGATATTTTTATATATTTTATTATATTACTGGTATTTTATTAATTTCATTGGTATGTTATCAGATTCATTACAATTAACGTAAATTTAATATAAGCTGCTACATTACATAAAGTACAACTGTTACATATCTCGATAAATTAGTTATTTAAAATGTATGTAATTTCTTTACACTTGCACCATTTCTTCAGAGCTTATATTATAATTACTATGATGGCTTATTTCAATGTATATATTTGAATGATCTAAAAGAAATCAACAATGTTTGTCATATAATGTACTATCTGAAAATTAAATTTTATTATATATCAACAGAAATAAATTGTTCAGAATGTCATCTATTGTTTGAAAAACCTTCTCTTTGTGATTTTCTTATCTTCACGAAAACCACATAATAATATCTTGTTGATCACTGGCCGCCATTCATGCCAATTTTCCGAAGTACGTGAATTTATGCACAATAGAATTTATCCTACCTCATAAGAAGATCCCGTTATATTTATGCAATTTTAAACAACAGCCATAGAACAACAAAATTATAAAGTATGTACGAACAAACATACAAAATGAAGTAGAAACGTCGATGAAGAAATGACACACAAACAAATGACGAAATAGAGAAATTCAATGAAAGATCATAGACAAGCTGAATTCAGAACGAAGAAAAATAAAATATTTTTCGCGATTATATGTAGAACGATATAGATGTGTTGGTTGTATTAGCCGTAGAGAGTTGTTCAACACTAATACTTGCTTGACTTTCATTTAAGTTTAATGGAAATAAGCGCTTGATATCTTCATTAACTTGGTCGGCATAAGCATGAATAGTAGCCGGGGTTACTCATAGTGAGTAATACTATTTTCTTTCAAAGTAGACTAGAAACTTATTGATAGAAGCTACTCGTCTGTTGGATAAAGATAAAAAATAGATTTCATATGCTGAAGTCGTAGCTGCAGTTTATCCAACAATGGTCACAATAGCCTAACCCAACGGTAAATTTTAGGTTTGTCGCTTGAAGAGGGTTTCATATTTTTGTGTTTGCTTTTAATCTAAGCCGCAAAATGTTTTTTATATGTTAACGTGCTGGCGAGCATAAGTAGGTGTATATGCGAAGCTACCTACTTAAGTCAGTTAAGTGCGTTTAACCACTTAGAGTTTTCCTAACCACAAACTACCAGTGCCGAATACTTTGCGGTGCCATTAGACTCACGGTCCTTATATGAAGTGATAATTGTACTTATGTGATATTCGTACAATGCGGCGAATAGCCGTCACTTGTTGCTTGTGAATATCATTAAAAGAACAAGAACCAAAAATGGGCTTAACGTAGGAGGTAAGGGTAATTGATCACGGACAAGTACACTTACAAGTACAGCTATTCGACGATGGAAAACAGCGGATGCGGGTCAATATGATATTTCCCGGGTAACCGTGAACCACGTATTGTATAGGTAGTCTAACATTTCTACCTTTCACATTATGTAATGTGCACGTATTACGTTAAAGGCAAAATTTTAAAAGGTAATTTAACCACTTCAGTAATTGCCAGAATTTGACTCAGCAATGGAGTCTGGATGTAATTCGACTTTGAATAACTTAACAGTTATAAGAAATTGGTTTTGTGAAGAACTTGCGCTTATAAGGAATCACTTGACAAGTGGTTTTTCTTAGCCATCACTTTGGCGTTGTTTCAGTTTAAACAAAGCTTAATCTTGGAAAATTCTTTTCATCGTTTATCCCAAGAATAACTGTAAGCTTTTGATGAAAACACGAATCTTTGAAGAAACACGATTGGAATGAAAACAGCTCAGGTATCTGGCTTGAGATAATTGAAACGAGGTTAAAGATCAACGACTTTTTGCTTTTCTACTTTTTTTCTACGATTCTCAACATTTGACTCAATTTCTCTGAATGCGAATCAAAGCAGTAGCAAACGAACCGATAATCAAGTACCTAATTAATTTTTAAAATATATAAAAAAAAATTATAATTAACTTCTTTAATTGATATGAGCTATTTGTGAAAAAGCGCTGCTAATTCGTCTGCATTATCTAGTAATTACCTGAATTCTTCTATCAAATACCTTAACCTATAATGCGTCCGCTCCACAGTCTTGTGTCGACGCTTTGAGAAAGAAATGAATGTCACATATTCACATTGAACTTTATAATAACCGAACACCTCGGTAAGATTATAATGTTATGGTTAATAAGATCACATGAGGATATTATTGAAGGTATCTTGTTCCTAGAGAATGAGGTAATATGTAAGTGACATGACTCCAATAAAACTCGATTATGCCGCCCACAAAACTGGATACATATCATTTTATGCTGCAATATTGGTTATAAAAAACGGTAAAATCGTTGATATTGAACAAGGTAAATTGAAAAAGTGAGAAAACCATGAAACAAAACCATCAAATAACAACAACAACAGCAACAAACTACAAGTTCGAAAGGTGAACGACCGACCTACTCAAGCGACGATGGCATAAAATCGAAGCTACCACACATACAAGCAGAGGAATCTACAAATGCCAAGAGTATAGCTGCTTTCGCAGCGTAGAAATCAGTGTAGTCCGAGGCAAGTGATATGAATGAAAATTCAATCCCACATTCTTATCCAACATACTAACAACACTAACACATACAACATGTCTACCGGTCATGAACAAGTAAAATAGGCACGATGAATGTCATGGCTGCGAGAGGTTCTCGTTCGATGGAGGCTCACATCGTGCTGGTTGTTCTTATACGTAAAAGCTTTTAGGCAGAAAGTCGCTACATGTACACAACATCATGTTTTATACATGGATATTGTTAAGTTGAATGCCTCATTCTTCGCACACAACCATAGAATTGAGGTGAGCAAAATCTTCACCAACACAGATCGTACCACGGAAAGTATGTTAAATATTTTCTCAAAAATTTTTTGTATCTCAGCTATATTGCTTCAGCTTACACAACACGAGATTGGAATTGTTTTATAACAAAAACTCTTTAAGCTATAAAGGAAGGGTTTTCATAGGCCCAGCCCTACGTGTTATGTAAATCACTATGCAATGAATCGAGTTATCGTTAGCCTTGTCAAGGATGTACATATCTTTGAAGTTATTCAACAATTATTCATTCAAATCAATTCAATATTGAGATTAAAGTTTTATGAAATATGTTGTGTTAATGAAATAACAGTTATTGTAAATGGGATATCAAATTTCCAATAACACATTGATAATATGAGGCGAAAATTGTTGTATTATAATTTTGTTATAATTATCAAATATTAATTGATGCAACTATTTCAAAGTTTCCAATAGCACATCTTATAACATGAAAACATCATAACACTTGTGTGTATAATTGTCAGAGTTCATTTCACTTGAATATGTAATTTGTCTGCCTGCAATTATCATAATCGATCGTGACGTCGGCGCAAGCGAGAGTAAATTTTTACCAATTTTTCATATCAACTACAATATATATACGATAGCTTATACATTCATATTACAAAATCAAATTGATGCGTCCCGAACTAAAACTTTATTCTATGTCTTCTGTTTTTGTTCACCCTGTAGGAACAGCAAGTGAAACTGCATAAGCTTAATGGTTTTGTTGTTGTTAACATATAGTTTCACTTTGTTTTAGTACATGGAAAGTAAAGCTATACATGTTGAATTTTGTGCTGGTGTGCGCTTGAATTTACCTACCCCAACACGAGAATGATTGTAGGATTCATTCGACACATCGCCAGTCTGATTATCATCTCTGTTGAATTTTTAATGCACCATAAAACCCTACCCATGGCCATGGAAAACGCGCCAAGGACGTTTATAGTATCCTTAAATGGAAGGTTTCGTTGTATGTTAGTTTGGTGCAAAAGCTTTTGTTTCATATATGTACTTCCGCGAAAAAAGCTTTCGCATTCATCCTTTCGAACATGAATAAAATGTGCAGCAAAATGCGGCAGTAGAAAACATGAAAAGGACAACTGTATATGCTCACAAAGTCCTAGGGCCCAATGATTTCGGCTGTGAGTGGGAAGGACACAATATAGTTTTCAGGATTAATACAAGGACTACGAAATGTGTGAACGTTGTATCCTATAAATTTTCGGTGTCTGCGATGGGTGTGCAGGATTTTGGCTTGTCTGTGGTCATGGTGACGTCGTCCTTGCCGCGCCGATGTCGACGTTGTCGCCGTTGACGTCGTTCATTATCATATCGTTTTCCCTTTGTTGTTTATATTCTACGAACAGAAAATTTGTTGTTGTTGTATTTGTTGTTATTGGTGCTTTCACTTGCAGTTAGTCAGAATCATAGGGTTCATGACCTCTCCGGCTGGATATATATTATACATGACAATATAAACAACAGGCATAGGCATGGATATTCTCAACAGAGCTCCAACTTTCTGTTTGTGTCTGAGATGTGTAAACCGAAAAATGGTGGATACTTCCAACAGACTTTTATGTGGTAGGTTTGAAAAGCCTGGATGAGGGTTTTGGAGAGAACGTGTTGTATGGTGATGAATGGTGGAGAATGCACCATAAAAACAAACAACTGAAAATTAATTTTGGCTTGGCAAAACTTCGGAACTATACTTTCAAAACCTGAGAAGAGGCTCAAAAATGACTCAAAAGCACAAAAAAATTTGTTTTCTTACCCTTTGTAAAGATGTCCTTTTTGAGAAAGCACCATTTTAACATATGTTTTCCAATGATCCTCGTTTTTTTTGTGGTGTAGGCGACAGTTAAGTTAAGCTCCATGACTATAATAATGGAACATGTAGTGTAAACATTTTATTTGCTAAACACATTTCAATAGCACATCTATAACTCATATGATGCATCTCACTGTATAGTTGCAATGCATTTGTAGTGGTTAGGGTGGTTTGCAACGGGGTTTTAGTACTTTAGTGCGATTTTCTGCTGCACACCCATATTCCCTGTATTTCTTTGTGTAAAAAACAGCTTTACTGCATTGGATATGCTTATTTTCTTTAGTCCTATCTCGGGCTGTTTTCGTGTAAGGCAGGTCATGGCGTCGTATCCAGAAGGAATTGTTGTCGGTGCAATATAATTTTGAAAAATTATAATAATTTTATTTTTTCATTTTAAAACGTCATATGAAGTGATTTTAAATAATTTTTCTAATATAATTGTGATTAAATTTTAATCAAGTTTATACATATATTTATTGAAAAGTTTGAAAATTTAAAACTTTCAACAATAAACGATATGCGGTGGTACACGATAATATTTGCATATTTTGGTGCCGATTTTTTGATATTGTGCTTAACATTAAAGTATACAATAAATTTTCTAAAAGTTATTCTAAAATTTAAAACAAGAAACAGATTATTAAGATTCATAATTAATAAGAAGGGTTGTGATAATGATATTATAGTAATAAATGTAAGAAAATTTCCACAATATCTATATTGAACGTGACTTGTTTTTGGATGATTTCCTTAGTTTTCTTTAATTTCCTGAAAATTGCATTCATTGTGTGTGTTAAAAAGTTATTTTCACTTTATCCTGCAAAAATTATAGCACTTCAGCAGTTCCTGTTCTACATAATAAAACATTATCTATAGACATTTCTATAGCATAGCGTCGCTCCGGGTATACATTCTTATATGAGTTGTTATTGTTAGTGGAAGTTCGTTGACCTCAGCGGTGAGCTTTCCTCAATGTTTCGATTTCTGTTTTTATAGGAGTTTTTGCTTGCATTAAATTGAATTCCAATATTCTTTAATATATAAAATAGAAGAGGTTCCTTTACTTCTCCACAAATATACATAAATGTTTAAATATTTGTTAAGTTTTTACATGAAAATTAAGGAAAATCCTCTAGACCTTTCATAATAAATAAACGAGAACAAGTTATTTCTTAAAAAATTAATAGGGAAAAGACCACAGCACCAAATTGCTTAATAGAAATCGAATTTTCCTTTGAAAATTTTCTAAAATTCAATTTTCATATAATAAGTGAAATGCATTTTCGACAGTTCAGTGCATGCGCGTCATTTCGATCGAATTTCGGCAGTGAAAACTTCTTGAAAAGCTTCAACATTCGAAAATAAACACTATTCACTATCATGTATAGTTTCTAAGAGTTATTTGAAAGCTTTAGACTTATTGTTGGCTGTAAAGTATGAATTTTTATTGAAATCCTTCACATATCCTTAAACGGTACTTAAAACTTCTTCAAAATCTGAAAATTGTTTGCTTGATGCCTGAAAATCTGACACTAAGTCGACAAAAGCTTACCTTTTCAATAGCATGTAGTTTTGTGGATTTAAATTTACATGGCTGCAACTCATGATCATTCGGTAATTGCTTCAATTGCTCGACTGAGGTTTCATTGCTCATTAAATTGCACTCATTTCATAGCTAATTCTTCTCATACCCCTATACATGTAAATCTATTCAATTGCACATTGCTATATACTAACCGGGTTTTTTGAAATTTTGCCAGTTTCATAAGGGCTGTGAGTTTCTAACTGTCTTCACATTGTGATAGGTCGGAACAGTCAAATCAAAAGAGAACATATGTCAATGTGTGTCTATATAACTCTAAAAGGGTTGATTCACACCACAAATTTTCAAATAAAGACACTAGCAATGTTATGGCGGGAAATGGTTTGAAGTGTAACCAGAGTACTCCTGAATTTTTCGCTGAAGTGTTTTAAGTGAATATTATATAGGGTACATGAATATTATATAAAAGAGTTTGAAGAAGTTGCCAGATGCCGAATGCATGTGTATCTACTCCATATATGCACGTGACATTCTCAATTTGTGAATAAGTAATTTAAAGATAAAACTACTTCCACAATTCAATGTCAAAGAAAGAACAACGTTATCAACACTTTTCGTTTTTAAATAAAATGGCGTCATAGTTACAGAACTTTTTACAATTTTCAAGTTTTCTTGCATGTTCTTATCAACACAAAGTTAAACCTTATGCAAGAGACTTTCGCTTACAATACAAACGTATTTAAAGTGCATTTCCTCACTTTTGATTGTTTGTGTTATCATAGTTTTATAATAAACAAACAAAAGATTAGCTTTGAACATTTACGTTGCTGGAAAGTGAAGTTATAATGCAAATTATTTTCAAGATGAAGTTTATTGTTTTTCATAACAGCTATTCTAAAATTTAACACTTTAAAGTGATTTATGAACATATTATAATCGGAATTGCCAACAACCCTTACAACGTTAGAAAATTTTCATTGTGGGAAGATCTGTTATCAAACATATGTTTGATCAGTATTTATAAAATCGCAAATTTCAACGAATTTATTTCATTGTAAACATAATAAAGCAAAGAATTATATCAAACTTTGGTTCTGATAATGCTAGTAAATGCATATTTTAAGCTTGAATTATTTTAAAAACAACTTCCAGTAAATTTTGTAAATTTCAAATCTATGGAAAACGGAAAATTCATTTCAAAGTCTATGTGTGCAATCAAAACAAAACTTGTGAAAAAAATTTAGTTATTGTATTGAAAAAGCTTGCTTGCTTGGAACTTGCGCATACTGTTCAAGGTTAAAGTGCAACGAAATGCATTTCCACAACAAGTCGATAATGCACCTACAACGAAAGTGCATTTTTTCGCTTGATGCATTTGTGGAAGTGAACTAATACAAACGATTAAAAGGGTGATGTTTGAAAAAATTGCATTGATGCAATCAATACATTCAAAGTGAATCTAAAGACAAAATTATAAATAATTTTTTACTGTATTAATTCATTACACACACCCTCACACTTTTGAATTGGTGGTGGAGCAGTGTTTTTTAGCGGAAATGAATTTGATAAAAGCTTAGATGCAATTTGAAAGCTTCTTATAAAAAACTACACAACTACAAATGAATTTGAATGTAATGATAAAACGACACGATACATTCGATTGCTTGCAAACTTGCAATTAGAAATTTAATTTCATTGCAGTACTTGAGACATCTAACACTCTATCCACATAACCCTTAACCAAAATTGTTTCTTAAACAGTCATCGCTGTCTTTATTTTAATATACTGTCATGCCTATATATATTTCTTAAAAATGAAAAGCTTCGTTTAGGTTTGCATGCACCTCGAGGACCTTCATGTACCAGACAGACGGTGCATTTGCTAATGCAGTTGAAAGATGCGCCCCATTCAAGGTCAACACAAATCGAAAGCTGTTTTATTTCTGTTCTAAAATCCATAGCTTCCATCTACCCTACCCTCGGGGGTGGATTTTAAAGCTATTTTTAGATATTACCATTAAAATGAATCCATCGTATTGGAGGTTTCATCCTTCCACACGGCACTCCAAATGCAATCAATTCGACGACAATCGAAAATTGAATTTCTATATGCTACTCGTATTATATTATATATAGGAAGTGAAACTTTACGTTGTGAGTTGACGTAGAATAATATAAAAAAAAAGTTAATCAAATCAAGTGCAGATGTCAGCCTTGTTGCGCTTTCGTCTTCATTTCCCGTATACAATTTTGTATCAATGTCATTGTCGTCATATACATAGCTCATCCTATAAATTAAGTACACTTTTAAGCTTTCAATAGAAATTCACTATTTGCACATGAATCTGCATAAAGTAGGTATTGTAATCATTCGTAATGAATAAGCTACAGAAATATTCAAATCTCAAATATTGTTTTGGCTTATGAATTTTCTGTCGACAAAATTAGACACATGCATCGTATGATATTGCACTAGAAAAATAATATATTCTCTGTTTGTATTGGCACAACTGCGTTTTAAATTTTCCTTTCATTCCCTTACGTTTCAAATGTGCACATGAAATTCATTTGACCATGTACTTGTAGTTGTGATAAACTATTTTAGCGGTCGCTTGCAATGACCTTGAAATTCTATTTAATACTGGAATAAGCTAAACTTGTAATGTGTAAGTTTAAAATGTATTTGAGAAATCAAATAAAGTTCTATAGATGAAAACTATTAAGCTTGAAGAAAATTTTCTTATCACAAATGTTTCAACACTCGTCTAACGATTCAATATCAATGTTGTGCCATTATACATTGCATTTCGTATGCACTTTGCTGTGTGCAATTAGTATTTACACTTCCTCAATGTTATCATCAACAATTGAAATGTTTCAATAGAAGTGTAAACTTTGAAATTCCATAGAAGTACATAGATGAAATCAAATTTAATTTTTCTGAAACAAAATTTTTCTTAGCATTATACATTTTTAAAGATTACCATAACTTTCAGGTTATTTCCTTAAAAGTGATAATTCTTGTGGAACAAAATCCCTTTTTCGTTGAATCTTCCACGCCACTGGCGTCGCATCATGGTCTCAAGGCCAAAGTATAGCGATATTGTGTAATATAGAACTACATATTCCGCATGTTTCAAGTTATTTGTTTATTTATGTTCTCATGTATAAGCTGTATTTTTAGTTTCATTCAGTATATAATCATGCAACAAGCTCTTCCTTCTTCTAATGCTCAATTTAGAATATTTGCCTACTGAAATGCGTGCCAAGTGCATTTGATTTGAACGAAATAAAACAACATGCAATTTGCATGTGATGCGTGCAATTAAGTGGTAACCCACACATTGCATTTTAAATTGCATTCTCATGTGCAACAAATTTTTTTCTTATTTGTATATTCTAACAAATTTATGTTGTTGTATTTTGTTAGCGATAAGAGCACAAATCGCCCGTTCGCTGTTTTAAATATTGACATTCTCGAGTCACATAATCGACTTCCTAGTTGCTTTGCAGCTATTTTTGACGCGGAAAAATTGCATTCTTCCGTTTTTCCATTAAGTCGATTTCATAAGAAATTACTTCACTGGAAGTGCTTAAAATATCGTGTAACATAAAAATCCTCGATTATCCAATAAAGAACGGGTGGCATGGGGTAAGAATGCTCTTATGGTTATTACGAAAAATTTTTGCATAAGACAATGTTATACTTAAGCAACAAACCATGTCCTTCAATTAAAACGACTTACGAGTATATGCAGACTGCATAAGATGCGCAGAAAACCTCAAGGCTAAGAAGGATTTTTGAAATATTATTTTCAAGGTTAAAGTTTTGCAACATTCTCAATGTCGGCGACGAGATGTACTGAATGCATTCTAGTTTTATTTTTTTTGAGAAACGAATTTTGCACACAGAACTCAATGATTTTGAGTTCCTATTCCAAATGCATTTTAAATTCAAAGCGAAAACTTTAAATCGAAAGAATGCATCCTCGTTTTAAAAAATTTTAATTTAATTCAATCGATTCGTCATCATTCACGATTGACGTTATATTATTTGCAATTACAACTTAATTGAAAGCAACAGTAGTTTTTAGTTGCACGATTTAACCTTAGCTTTCAGTTTGTGATTGTTTGTTTAATTTGCATACCGAGAACGATTCTTAATAAATCTTCAAATTTTTTGTCATTAATGATTATGTAAGTTGTTTCGATTTTTTTACAATTGCAAACATTGTAAACAATTGAAGGAGAAAGTTTTCAAAATTTAAAACGAGTGAAAGTAGAAGCTTTAAAAAGGATTTAATTAAAATTCATCTGATGTGATTATAAATATAAAAACGTTTATAAATATCTTATGACGGGGGTAGAAAGTGTTCAATTAACCTTTAGAAAATATTCGGTTTGCCAATTTTGAAAAGTGTTTTAATGGTGTTTTCTGATATTGCGCAGAGCTTTTTGAAAAATAAAACAAATGAAGCGACTAATAGTCAACGAAAACTTTTCCAAATATTTTAGTTTACACAAACGGATGTGCATTTTTGAAGGATATTTCAAATTGACTGCAATAACTATTTTATTGAGGAATATAAAAAGAACCTTTTCATCATGGCCGTTTAGATAATATAAATTCGCTTGCATACATATGTACGTATAACCTTATCTCTGAAAAAAAACTTCGATTTATGAGAAAAGTCTGCTTGCATCCCGAACCTATAATAATATTGTATTTGTTAGCTCTGCAAATTGAGGGAGCTTTTTTAACGGATCTAAAGCTTCAGTTTTCTTCCGCATCTGTTGAGGTTTTTCGTATTTTAGCTGTGTATAATGTATGCATCTTTCGCATGAATGCATTTCTACATAAACTAACACAATCATAAGTATTTGAGCTTATAAGCTTTGCTTCAGAAATGTGTACGTATATGTTGCACTTGATATCTGTATTCAAATGAAAATGAACGTTTTGTCTGTGTATTGAGAGTATGTTGTACGAAGCGCATTTGATTGCACATTTTCCACATTTCGCAGGAACTGGGTCAGTAGTAGAAACATGAACGGGAGCGGTTCGGTATATCATGTATACGGAATCAAATGTATATAATACTGGACTTGATACAAGAAGGATTTAAAGAATACAGAAAAGGATATTATATGGAAAATAACAAGTGTGTTTGAAAAATAATAAAAATTTTTAAATTGTGTGTTATAAAACGATAAGATAAGAACAAGGCGGTGCAAAATTTTATCTCTATGGAACTTCGAAGGAAACTTTATAGTTAAAAATTTCTGCCATTCTCAGTTAGAGCCGGGTGGAAAGTTCTTAAATATTTTCATATTTAACAAGATGTTACAGTGTTTTAATGTATTAGAAAGAAAAAGTGAATTTATTTGAGTAGAATTTTATTAAAAATGGATAAAGTGTTGTGGATATCTTCATTATGCAAGTTAATATTTAGTGTGTGCGTAGATCCATTGTCCAGAACCTAATAAGGAGAACGTATCATAGAAAAAAGAAATAAAATCAAAGTGAAATTACATTTGTATGCACTTGCCTCTTTATATACATACTCAGAAATAAATTGCCCTTTATACACACTATAATACATTGGGTTTCTTTTTTTTTTAAAAAAAGCCGGGGTTGATGAGGAGCCATGAACGTAACCCCGGCTAAGGCCATAGCATTGACGGTAACTACGTCATACAGAATATCGGAGTACGCGCGGCTCGTCCTTCTCCAATGAAAGCGGCATTTATTAACAAAGACTACTGAAAATTTATAAATTTAGAATTTTCATATAATAATACATGAATTCTAACAATATTTGTATTGAGAAATGCAAAAATTTTTGAATAGAAGTGAATGAGAATTTAGTAAAATTTTGAGACTGCCATTTTTTTCCACAAAGTGCAAGATACCCTTAGAATGAAATGAAAATCTGTGTATATCCCTTTGTGTGAAAATGAAAGGTATAGAAAAAGAACACAGTTCGAGTATCAAATACCAAAATTGCAAGTAAAGCTCAACCTTTGACTTTTATTTATTCGATTGCATAACTTTTTAAATTTTTTTGTGATTTTTATTGAATAGAAGTTTGTTTGAAATAAGTTCTTTAAATTTCAAATACGCATCAATTAATCAAAAACTTTCTTCTTTTCAGAACATAACTAAACATTGAATAATTGATTAATTTCGTAAAATATAACAAAACCACATAATAAAAATGGATGATAACAGTCTACCAAGAAGTCCAACACCAGATAATGGTCAACAAGAATACGATGTGACACGTATGAGAGAGGAGGACTTTGAGAGGTTAGCAGTTTATATAGTTCCCGATGTACCATGTGAACGTGGTATAGCAAATCGTGCTGAGAAGACATTACCAAGAAGTTTAACCTTAAAACCATCGTTAGTTTTGTCAACGCCAAATATAAAGGTGTGCTTTATGAACAAGCTTATCGTATGAATTTTAACTAATCAAATTCAATTTTATTATATCTTCTCGTTAGACTGAAGGAGTTTGGAGCACTGGTGTTATACCACGCGGCACCAGATTTGGTCCTTTCGAAGGTGTTCCAACTCCAAATTATCCCAACGATAAGACATCTGCAAGATATTTCTGGCGAGTAAGTTGAAATTTATTTTATTTCATTACATTGATATACATAATACAAATATAAATATGCTTATAAATTATCTTTGCTTTTATTATATTCTTTTAATATAACATATAACAAAATGGTGAAAGTTTTCTGTTTCTAACAAAATATTTGGTCCCTCTTCTGGGAATCTTTTCTTTTCCATGTATATACTTCAGGTGCAAGGAACAAGGCATGTTACCTACGGGAATATCAAGGTATATATAAATTAAATTAAGACTATCAATTAAATTATATTAATGATTTCTTAAAATCAAATTTAAAAGCCTATACTTGAGTTCGAATTCCTTTAAACTTTGTTAACGTTAAGGAACAGTGATACTTTTTTTGCAAACAATTCTGTGCTTTGGGTTTAAGAGATTGTAAACTTTTGAATTTTGAATAAAATAAATGCTACTCCCATGTCAACGTCTATAGTTCCAAAATTAAAAAATAAATTAAATTAACTTTTCAGATATTCAAAGATGATGATTATTACTATTTGGATGGATCAGATAGATCTCAAGCGAATTGGATGCGATATGTGGCATCAGCATACAGTTTATCAGTTATGAATTTGGTTGCTTGCCAACATCAAGAAAACATATATTTCTATACAACACGAGATATAATGCCGAATGAAGAGTTAATGGTATGGTATTGTAAGGATTTTGCAAAGAGGCTAGGCTATGATGTTGACCCTGAACGTACTACATACAATATTTGTAAGGAGGAAACAATCAAGAAAGCATATGGAATTCCACAAAATGAAGTTCCACCAGAAGTTGCTTATAATCATATAACATATGTAATGGGCCTTCACATTCCACGAAGATCACCAACACCTAGTCCATCACCACCATTGGTAGTACAGCATCAACAAATGCAAAGACATCCACATCAGACAGTTGTTCATTTGCGTGAATCAGCGGAATCACGTATTCAAGTTATTGTTCGTGATAGATCACCATCACTCAGAGAAGGCAGTAAGGAGAAGGATTCAGATTCACCAATGTCTCATAAGGATCCACATTATGAACATCAACTAACACCAAATGATGGTTCTGTGCGTTCAGATGAAGGATATCACAGCAATGAATACCACGAAGATGCTTTGACACCACCCGAAGATTCGAGCGATAGCGAGAGTGAACATAACTATGTGTTAGACTGTTCTAAGAAAGCCATCGAACCCAAAGAGACTGTTATCTCACAGAAACTAATCGATTGTGATAAAAACGAATATCGTAAAGTTAAAATGAAAATGCCACTTAAGTATGAATTCAAGAACAAAATAATTAAGACTGAATGTGATAAAGAAATATTAATGACTACATCATCATCCGCAACACCACCAGTATCAATTCAACATATACCACAATCAACGACACCACCTACAGGGGCAACATCGACAACACCTACAACGACAGTTATTGATCATGATTTAGAAGAACCTAGTCAGGTGGTAACCCCTGCAACCAGTACAGTAATTGTTCTCGAAAATTCTCAACACACAGTAGTTCCATTGACAAAGCCATATTATGAAGCTGAGACGACATCACCGACACCTGTGCAATATGTCCGATTTTCACCCCCAAGTTCAAGTATCCTTGAGACGATTTTGACGGGAAACAGAAACGATACATCATCTAGAAGGCAACCGAATGCTACACCACCGCCTACGTCTCCAACTGAAATGGCATATTCGTATAAAAAGTCACAGCGGTATGGCAATGCATGTAGTCCTGATTCGAGTTCGAACCTCAACAACAATTCAGGCCCAACACCTACGTCCACATCGAGTATGCAATCGTCAAGCAATCAACAAGTCAGTGGATCACATATAATTGTGTCAAGTAATGATCACAAAGAAGCATCCCCAACTTCATCATCACCCCAACCGACACCCGTCCAATCATCACTATTGTATGGAGGACAAACTCAATTGTCTTCACCGTTTGGTCAATATGATGGTCAAAGAACGCCACCATATGCGTACAGCATGTATTCCAGCGTTCCAGCTTCACATGTTCCCACTTCCACGTATTCACCACCTCACAGTAGCAGTGGATCCTATGAAAAATTATCAGGAAGTGTTCAATCATCAAGTAGTCTCCATGCGTTACAGAATAGTCCACAAATGATCAACCATGCTCTGATGACACCCTTAGCTCCTTTGCAAAGGTACTCACCCAAACGGTCGGTATCACCATGCAGCTTGAGTCCGGATGGTAGCTCCTGCAAACGAAGTGGAAGTCCAATGAGTCCAGGATCTCACGGATCGAGAGGGTATCGTTCCTTGCCGTATCCTTTGAAGAAGAAAGATGGCAAGATGCATTATGAATGCAATGTATGTTGCAAGACATTCGGTCAACTTTCAAATTTGAAAGTGCATCTTCGAACACATTCAGGAGAGAGACCGTTCCGATGCAATGTCTGCACAAAATCATTCACTCAACTGGCGCATTTGCAAAAGCATCATTTAGTGCATACTGGAGAAAAACCACATCAATGCGATATATGTAAGAAACGCTTCTCATCCACATCGAATCTTAAAACACATCTGAGGCTACACAGTGGGCAGAAGCCTTATGCTTGCGATTTGTGTCCGCAGAAATTCACGCAGTTCGTTCACTTAAAACTGCACAAACGTCTTCACACAAATGACAGACCTTACGTATGTCATGGTTGCGATAAAAAGTATATAAGTGCTTCTGGATTGAGGACACACTGGAAGACAACAAGCTGCAAACCAAATAACATTGAAGAAGAACTAGCTTTGGCAGCAGCTGCTACATCAGAAGGTTTAGGTAAGTTTAACAAAACTATCAAATCATTTACATCAATCTAATTTTGTTTACCATCTCACAGGACCAAATGACAAAGATCATTCTGAAGGCGATCCCAAGGAGGCTTATGAAATGAACCAACAAGTTCATAGTCAAACTCACCCACATTTGCGTCACATTGGACACCATTCACCACCCCCTCGACTGATAACTATACACGCACAAACATCACATCCGATGCATCATTCAATTACACAAAGCTCAGGAGGGCAAAACCAACAGCAACAGCAACAATCTCAACAAACGCAACAACATCATTCATCACATCAACATCATCAGGCACAGCAGCAACAATCACATCATCATCATCATCATCAGCAACAGCAACAGCAACAAAACCACCTGTACTCATTAGCACAACAGCAGCAGCAACAGCATCATCATCATGCCCCACAACAAGGGCCACATCAAACCCATTTAGTTGGTTCAGTAGCATCTAGCACTATTACCAATATGACAAATCAACAAAAAACAATTCAGAAGGGTCCAATGATGTCACATATCGTCCAAGCACCAAATCAAAATGGCCACTATGTCACACATTCGCATTCACATACACATTCGCATTCTCATTCCCAAAATCCTGAAACCCGGCCAACGGTCATAGAATCAAGTCAACCAATGATTATCGAATGTACTTAGACTTTTCAATAATCATTAGAAATGGTTAACCAAAATGTTGAGCATCTTATTTTATACATTATAAAGAATACAATGCCAAAACATGTGGGTGGAATATTCTGCAATTGGCTAGACTGATATTTAAGTGCAAATAATTATACCAGAATTTTTCGAAACAATTAAATAAAATTTAATTAATTAAAAATTCAATAAAAGAAAATAATAATCTTATCATGCTCAGAGACAAGTACGAGTATCTACATGTATAACCGTTCGATGCGTTCGGGTAAATAGTATTTTCATTAATTGACAAATAATTAATTAATTAAATTTAAAAACTATCGGAAAAAAATGAATTTAATTTTTTATGATTTGTCGAAATCAATTTACACGAGCTGACATAAATTATTGAAACGAAAAATGTTACAATATTAACATTAAAGCATATAAATCTATATTTAAACATACATATAAGACGATAAGATCGTAGTTATATTATTAAGTTATTTTTGTTTTTACTGCAACATGATTTAACAAAATGAAAATAAGTATATGCTTAATGTTGATTATGTTTCGTGGAGTATGATCGTTTCCTGATAAAGTTGTATTTTATAATGTTTAAAAAATGACGAAAGAAATTATCCTATAAAATCTTAAGGTCAATTTAATGTCATATACGAGCATTCATCAAATATTACATATAATTTATAAAACTTGTATGTGGCGTTAATGTGAACGAATTGTTTAAGAAGATGATTTGAATTTTTGCAAATATAATATAATTGAAAAGTATTTACATTTATTATACATATGTTTATGTTTATGTTGTTGTTTAAATGAGAATTATGAATGAATGCGAATTGAATGTATTATTAATATATAAATACATAAATTGTAGCATAATGTTTAATGTACCTAAAATTGTAAATATTTTACATGAAAATTTACGCGTGCTACGGAAATTAACTCGTGGCTTCATATAAATATGATAATTTAAATTATGTAATAATATTATTATTAATATATGACACAGCTAAACTATATTTATTAGATTTATATTTAGTATTTATACGAAAAACATTTAAAAAAAAATTCAGAAAAAATATTTTAACTTTTGTTTTTGTATATAAATAGAAATTTAGATTTAAATTCAAACACTGACTACATTTGTAAGTATTCTTTTAATTGTAATAAGTTAGTTATTATTCTTTACAAATAAATATAAAATTTCAATATGATCTTTAAATCCATGTTTTATTATTGTCGTTTTCATCTTGATAATCTGGCCTCTTTAATTATGTTTTTTATAATTACATACTTTTATCCTTCAAAGGCTGTTCTGTGTTTTAGTAGTTTTATTTAACTTAGTATTTAAATATGTAATGTATGAAAACATATTTCTATGAAATACTAACTATTCAATGTAATTTTAAGTGTGTTATTGAAAATATATGGATAAGAATAATATAAATTCATAGTTGTCGAAAATAAAATGAATAGTTTATAATAGTAAACTAAACAATAAAATGTTACAATTAAGTAAAATATTAAAACAAATTAGCTGAAGATCGGTGCTTTTGACCTGTTTCTATTTGTACGTTGTATTTAACATTTTGACATGTAGAAAACATAGAATGGTAACAATTTGGATAAACAGCAGACAATTTACAAATTTTCGAAGTAATAGAGATTAACAATTTGTTTGTATTTGTTTTTCGTTTTTCAAAAGTTAACATTGAATTAAATTATAAATTGTAATAACAATTTCATTCAGACTCAAACAAAAATAGCCAGACATGGAGCAACGATTATGAAATTTGTTAATGTACAGTGGCCAAATAAAGCAGGTAAAATCTTTTTTACATAAGTCTGTATAGAATTAAATTAGATTGTATAAAACTAGAATTTAGTCAAGAATATTATTCTAATGTAATATATTCATTAAAATATTTAAAGCTTGTTGTAAGATACGAATTGAATATTTAATTTAAAAGCCCATTTATTGCAAAATCATTTTTACGGTCATTTATGATCTATTTTCATTTAAAATTTAGAAAGCCCAATATCTAGACAATTCCAGATTACCTTTTATGTCAACAATAAACAGTAGAGTATCTTTTGTGTAATCAGAGTAATATCACACACTTACCTTAATAACTTTATTTAATATCATTCATTCGAGATGTGGGCTCTATTATTTATACAACATTGTCAACATTAACCATTATGTTGTTGATTGTATAACACCAAAAACAAATAAATATTTTGGAATTAAAATTGCCTTATATCGAGCTTAGCCTGAAAAGTAAATAATAAAGAAAGCAAACGTCATTTAAAAACACTAACTTTAATATATTTTCGTAATACTTATTTTGAATCTTCTTAAAATTTTCATAAAATAAAACAAATTTCTGTTTAATATAACTCAATACATAAATTCAAAATGTTTTATTTTGGAAATATCTTTTCATAATGACAAACAACTTCGTCTAAATATAGTACTTATGGGCTCCCAAAATCCAAATATCAAATATATAATGAAATCACGATCATAAATATTCCAATCACATAAATCTGCAATAAGAATGAACTTTTTCTACATTTATATTGAACAAAAAAACTATAGTAATGAATAATGTTAAATTAAATTTCGTTTACATAAAATCAATTATAAATATTTAAAAATTAAGAACCCACACATTTTCGACTTGAAGACTTGAAATACGGAAAAATGTTTAACTTAACTAAAAACATTAAAAATAAATATTCATAGAAACTACTAGTTATTAAGCAGTTATTAGCAACTAATATAGCACTTCAGTAATAAACATGCTATTGAAATACCTATGAACATTGTGTTTGCATTAAGCAACATAACATAAACATTGACAGTACTGATGAACATAAATTAAGATAGATTTATGTATATTGTATATATCTCCTATTTATACATCCACTCACACATACACACAAGTATTTAATATGATATTGATAACGTATTAAATTAAATTTATTAAATACGAAATAATGTAAAACATTTTGTATTATTCTTCTACAATGATAAGTTTACGAGTAATATAATATATGATAAAGCATAGAAATGGAATAAAAACCAAAAGCAACAATTAATATTGAGATTTTCATATAAAAATTTCAAACAGTTTATTTTTTTAACGAATTTTGAATTCAATAATATTAGAATTAAAACGAAAATATTCATTAATGTGTTTTATATATTGAGTTCTTGATTATTACATTTTTGTAATAAAATTTAAGCTTAAAAATTCACATAAAGAATTGATCGCTTCTAAGTTTCAAATGAAATTTAATTTATTATTTTATGTATGATAATATAAGTCGTACATATTAATCATGTACAATACATTATGTTAAATTTAATTTATTAAAAACTTCAGAAGCGCAAATTGATATATGTTATATAATGAATCGTAAAAATATAAATTCAATATTTTTCGATTAATTTTATTTTACACATTACAACTGAATTTCTTGTTGCAATTCTTTATGAGCATCAATTATTAAATTAATATAAGATTGAAATTATAATTGAATAACTATACGCAAAGTGACGAAAAATTATAACAATTAAGAATAAGCTTTAATTTATTTTTATAAATTTTATTTGTATAAATGATGTCAAACAACTGATAATTTATATATGATGGAACATGAAAATTTAAAAATGAACAAAACAATTATAAAAAAAATTTATTAAAAGTGATTATTGAAACCAGTGTTTTATTCTTATATCCTTATAAACAACCTTAGGAGGGTTTGTCCAATTTGTGCAGTTTCTTTGAAGTTTTTGAAGCTTGAAATCATGATTGTTATTACCATTACTGCAACATTAGTGACCACTATACAACATAAGTACATACATGTTTCAATTGAAAGCTTCAATGAAAGAGTAAATTGGCTGGAAATAACCACACAATAGTGAAAATATACATTACTAATTTATTTTCAAATCAATATCTAATTTATTCATTTATTTATTCACTTAGTTATGAGTACCATTTTCTGTTCTTCGTACCGACAGTAGTGCCCTCATCAGAATTTCATATAGGAAAGTGCTATTAACTGACTGAATCTATGTCCAAAGTGGTAACTGGCTTGAGTACGAGATGAACGGTAGTGCGTGTCTAGGATAATTTCATAACAATTTATTGAAAAACTTCGAGTTTTGAGATTTATATAACATAATTTACTGTTTCTAATCGGCAAAGTGTTTTTGTTCTTATATAAACCATGGCTCCTTATTGAATGAATAATATCTTAGAAGAATGTTTAAGTCTAAGATGAGTTTTTATTAGCAAGGTTTGCTTCAGCTGATAGATGTCGCAATCATAAATTTGTTCCAAATTTTGTAGTTTAGTTAATGATAAGATTTATAAAATTACAGTCGAACCTGGGTAAGTGAGAGTTCAAGGGACCGCAAACTCTTTTTCGCTTATGGAGTATTCTCACTAACCCAAGTTTCCAGTTTATAGAGATGAATAATGGCGGGACCTGGCAATAACTCACACTTAAATAGTTTTCTCGCTTACCCTGTTCTCACTTATCCACGTACAACTTATTATGTTAATTTAAATAAGTTTTTAATTTTAATTTTTCTCGCTACACAGTTTCATTTCTAATTGTAAAATGGTTGTAAAAGTGTCAAGATTTTTGGAATTAAGGGATTATCTTCAACAGGCTAGATAATTTGAAGAAAATTTTCTCAAGATAAAAGCCGTACTTTCTCATCATAACACATTATGAATATAGTGAAAAGGGGGACAATTTCATTTTGTAGAAGAAAGAAATGTTTCCCAAATGCTTCGAAAGCGCAAGTCCTCAATATTGTTCGAGGGAGGAGACATTGAATCACCCTCTCATCTGTTTGGTTTTATGAAACGCATGTACATAAACAACCCTGTATGGCACAAAATAATTCACAACTCACCCCTTATGCTGGACAAGCTAAAATACCAACCAAAAATATGAAATACAGTGAGGGAAGTTTTTGACGATGTCAACAAGGTTTCGAGAAAGAACAGAATTTCCCGACTTTTTCCTGTTTAAGTATTTTCTTTATGCTTTTCATGCGAAAATTTTCCAATAATTGCATTTCTTTTTATGTGCAACTCATTCACAACGTCATCGCTACGTGTGTATTTATTTGCAAAGTCTACGACTCTATAAAATAACACCCTCGGTTTTCATTTTCAAGGGTAGATTTGCCAATTAATGGACAAACATTCCCGAGAGGGACGTGGATTTTATGATTCTCGCTGGGTTTCATTCAATAAGGGATCGTTTTAAAACTCGTAAAAAACACAGGACCAATCGTTTGGAAGTAAAAAACATAAAAATATTAAAAAGTGGGTAGGGATGTAAAAAGGTGACTCTGCGATATTGAAAAATGAACGACTGTTTTCTGTAATGTACCTTTGAGATGGCCAATGGGAACAAATTTAGCTGCTGCTTATGTAAATACCGACTCCTGGACGAATTTAAAATGGATTATGTTTTTACGAGCATTTACTTCATCTGAGTCAATTTAGAAGAATGACAAATTAACATTAATATGATCAAAACAAACCTTTCAAATCTTTTGTCTTTAAATTTTATGAAATAACTCCAATAAAGAACTTTATGCTCAGCTAACAAGGGCAAAATATTTGCAATCCTTTGGATTATTTTCTAAATACATTCCTCGAAATGTAAGATTCTAAGACGTTCTTTAATCAACAGATATTATCCAGAATATACAACCGAGATTGTTCGAGGATGAAAAAAATTTCTAACTGATTTTGAGTTTCATCAACAACTCGCATTTGACATTACCGCGAAAACCCTTTCACAGAAATTTATGTATACTACACCTTGAGGATATTTACAGAATAACAAGAAAAATTTAACTACTTGTAAGTACAACAGGAAACTGTAACGTTTATTGTTAGTAGTAAAAATTACATGAAATAAATAGCTAATTCCGGAACTATTTGTAGAACAAGTTCGCAATAACAATTTGATTTAAGAAGTAGCTTAACTGGTTCCGGAAGTATAAGATCTCAAACCACTAACTGTAGGAAGTAACTTGATTCTTTGTGGAGGGAGAAAGCTGTCTTCAAACCCTGATCTCATCATTTAAGAAACCACAAAACATGGGAAAATGATGACGATCGTTAAAAACAATTTCCCTTTAGATTTGTGTTAGCTTTGTTGATGGGTGTATTGCAGCATATTTAAGGCATCCCAACTAGACATTAAGGATTCCCGTGTTTAATTTCTATTTTTACGTTCTTATTTTTACACTTCGACATTCAGCACTTTGGACAGACACTTATTTTTACACGGATTTTCCGTTGATTGTAGAAGTCGCATTTCTCCCTAATAATTGTATTGAGTTCCTTGCTATTGGCGCTTCGGTTGAGTTCTTTCGAAGCTAATTGATTCTTTGTAGTTTAAACATGATCGGACCCTTCAACTTTGTTCTGTTAAATTTAGAAATAGAAAATAATTCATTTGATATTAGTAGATGGGGCTGAAACTTTAAAATACATTTCGAGGGCCCCCTCGAAGTTATCTTAAAATTCTTTCGAAATGACCAAATTTGATCATAGCCAAGCGAGTATTTTGAGAACATCCGCTTTGACTTCCCTACAGGAAGTGTGAAATCTTATTCTGAATGGTGCCGAATGATTTCCATAAGATCACAGTTATTTCAAACTTTGAAATTTTCAAAAGAACTACATACTTAAAACTTTGTACTTACCAGTTCACTGACTTCCGTAAAAACTCACTTCACAGAACGTGTTTACGATCTGTTAAAAACACTATCACTTTTATCAAAGCACTAGAAACACTGTTAATGAACTATTATGCAGTATGACAATGATTGGAATGAGAACTCCTTCCAATCACAAAAGTATGTAAACGACAGGACCACCATCCAGAAATGCAAACAAGCACCCTGTTCAATGTTTGCTGCATGTCATTTTCAATAAATTGCCACTTGATTTGCTTTGAATAATAGACACGTCAATCATTCGTCCCTGGACAACAGGACACTTTCAAAATATGCCACCATATAGAAAGATATTTGATATGCAAACGACAGGATACTTGAATCTCTCTCTGCGATAGCTAATTGGAGTGAAATGTACATGTTTTCATGCGACAATAGAGGAAAATGTCCTTCTGATCAACTATTTTTTATCGTATTGCAACTTTGTTTTCATCCTGATATCGGTCATTTCAAACTGCATCTGGTCAAGTCAATTATCCTGAAAGAGGATTATTCCTTCACAGAGTTGCAGTAATCCTTGATGAAAACATTCGGCAATTTTTTCATCCTAGTTTTTTTGCATTGCAATGACCAATACATGAGCAGAGACTTAGTCCAAAAACTGAAAACTCAAAAAATTTCTTTTATTGTAAAATTCCATATTTGCCGACATGCCCTGACCCTTGGCCTATTATCAGCACCCAGCAGTTTCACTTTTTTGCCAAGTTACTTGATAATCTCGATTCCATTCATCTTGCGGCCATTTGCAAAATTCTGGACTTTTTTAGTAAATGCATTCAAACGCGTGCCACTCTTTGGCTCTAGAAAACCTAAATCGCCCTCGTAAATTAAGGTATCAGAACACATGAAGGGACACATCTGACGCACCCACATTGTTACAAAAGATATAGTAGAATTCAGAATCGTGATTGGCAGTTCTCAAGCTTGTCTTTAGCCTGATTCAGATGTCATGAAATTATGATGAATCACGGACATTGAATGTAGTTTTCAATTAAATGGATAATTATTTGTGGGTTTGACCAAATTTACAATTTCTTTCAAACCTTGTTGTCTGTTCTGTGACCCTTGAAAATAGAATTCTTTGTCGTGAATTTCTCCCACATAACATCAATCACAACTTTTCAATTTTGTTTGTGAAACCAAAAGTTTATGCGCAGATAGAAAATGAAAATTTTGATTCAATTTTTCAAAACTTATCGGAGAAATTTGACACTCCTATGAATTTTCAAAAGCATTAACTGTCGCCTTCGTGCCTTTCTCCGATATATGTAAAACAAAATGCAGCTGTGAATTTCCGGCCAACATAAACGTTTTTACGATGTCCACATATTTGAACTTACAAATCAATGAGTTTTAATGATAACAAATTCAATTTTGTTTACATATATAACATGTTCGAGTTTTAATCTCCAGCAATAAAGTTAGTATTAAGTAGAACCACAAATAATGGTTAAAGGTCGAATTCACAATCCTAGCGGCAGCGTTTTAGAAAATAAATATTTTGATGATGTGAGAAAGGCTTCTTGTTCAAATGTACTTTCACAACTTTCAATAACAACTGCCTTATCTTATAAAATTAAATATTACTGGGAGCTTCCAACAAATTGATGTTGTCATTCTGCCTTCAGAATCTCGAGTTGAGATATTTTGAAAATGATTAAGTAATTGTAAGTAAAGAATAAAAGTTATTTAAACATGTTATTTATTACAGTAGCAATAGATTCAACAGGAAACATAGATCAAAGTAATAACAAATGACTAATATCTGAATCTTTTGTTCTCAACGCAATATAAATCAGTTCTACGTTGAGAATGTATGGGTATTTGCCTGCGAACATCCCGGACGGTTTTGAAATCTGAAAGAAGTTTGTAAGTTAGTGACTTTTCCAAATACTGACTTCCTCACCGATATCAGCTACAATAACTTCTTCATACTCTTTAGCACACTTGACAACTTTTCCCCATGGATCAACCACCATCGAGTGGCCCCAAGCAACGTAGTCGGCCTTCTCATCTCTTGCTCCAGAAATTGTAGCAACGTACATTTGGTTGTCGTTGGCTCTACTCCGAGCTAACAGCTCCCAATGCATTGCACCAGTCACAGTATCGAATGATGATGGAATAATAAGCATTTCACAACCTGCTTCTCGGTACAGCCGGATCATTTCTTCGAATCTACAGTCGTGGCAGATGATCAATCCAACAGTGTGATTGTCAATCTTGAAAATCGTGAAAGCGTTTCCTGGCGTCAATGCATCGGATTCGCTGAACGAAAATTTTCCGGTCAAATTGATGTTATACAAGTGAATCTAGAAAAAACACAAATTGAGTGATTTTTATTGAATGTAAAGAATTATACCTTTCTGTGCTTGGCCACCAACTGTCCTGAAGGAGACCAAACAGTGCTGGTATTATACAATCTTCCTGAGTCATCTCTCTCAATAATGCTCCCACCAACAATGTAGATATTCAGCTCCGCAGCTAGCTTGGACAAATGTTGGCAAGTGTATCCGTTTGGAACAGTTTCAGCAAAGTCTGCGAAGTACTGCGTTCCATAAGGACAATCAAAACATTCCGGCAACGCAACAACTCTAGGCTTAACTTCTTTCACCACTTGACGGATCTTCTCTATAGCGTAGTCAACATTCTTTGCTTTGTTTTTGGTTACTGGCAGTTGCAACAAGGCGATTTTGATTGCTGAAATAGAATATATTTAACGACTATTGTTTACACTTACTTGTTAATCAAAGTTCAATTGAGGTTAGCTTTGTTTTGAGACAAACAATTGACTCATTATCATCAATCTCGACTCACTGTCTGAACTTGACATGACTCCGGGACTACTGATAATGGGATTTCAATTTGGTGTGCAACGGAAAGTCGCTTGCAGAGTTATGTCTCGCAAAACTGATGCTCCCAGATTGACTTCCCTCAATCAGTAGCTGGGCTTTTAATGCTTATAGCCTGATGAAGTTTTGGTGGGGAGTCTGCTGATTGTTTCATTTACAATACATCAACAAGATACTGATTGTTATAGATTCTGATCCACATCAAGCGTATGTCAATATTGCAATGATTAATTTTCCTTGTGAACATTGAAAATGTTTATTAGGTTTTTCCATGGACATTGGAGGCATAAACACTTCTCAATAAAGGATTCAATTACTAGACTTATTGGTGCTTTGTAATGTTGCTGTTTTTGCTAATTAGTGTTCGACAAATCATCGATACTTTGGACGCTTCAAAGCGTCTGCAACAAAGTGAAATGGGTTAAACACAAGACACAATTTGAATGTGGCGCTTCTTTCGGTTTTTCTTCTTGGAAAAATCTTCTTCCCCGACAATCCACGTGCAAGTGCCATATAAATTCCAATGTCTGGGCTAAAATTACATCTTTGAGTTCATTTCTAGCTACAAAATAAGAAAAAATTCTTTTCCATTCTCCGTAATTTTTCCATTCCATTCATTCATAACAGTGAATGGCCTACGAGGAATTTTGTTTATGGCTCTTGGAATGTTTCGGTTTTGTTTACGTGAATGTTTACTATTCCGCGGCTTACATTCATTCAAAAAATTTTCGTTGATTTCCCACGTTTTTCCAGGAACAGAAACCATAAAATACCTGTGGAAAGTGTACAATATCATTGGCCGAGAAACAACTCTTTCTGGGTTCGACTTGGTGACACCTCCATTTGTTTTTTCAAAGATTTCATTCCTTATCAATTTAGATTTAGATTTTTCTAAGAAATTTTTTAAATATTCCCAACGCAACTGTTTCTTAAATATTTTTATCATTTAAATAAAAAACACATACTCGACGTCAGCTTATCGGAAAATTCTGTATTTGAGTGAATTCATTTACACTATCATTTCCTTGTTCATTTCCTCTGCACATTACTTTCTTAATTACCATTAAATTTGAGTGACACTGCGAAGTATAGACGAAACTCCACTTCTTTTAACATGTGAAGTTTCATCGTTTGATCTTCCAACTTCACCCCAACCCCTTTATGAATTCAAAGAATTCATTAACAACACTGACGGAAAATGTCACAGTTGCTTCCCATTACACCAAAGAGTGACAAGCTAATACCACTAGTTCAAAGATCATAGTTTGATGATAATCCCGAAATTTCCCACGATTTTGTCAACATATTGATAAGTACTTTTTCTTTTAATTATTGAAGTTTACTACCACCAACAAATTGGATTCCCACACATCTTATAAGGATATGAAAAAGTTGCACCAATTAATATGAAATTGATATGATTAAATGCTGCAAGTCCATCCGAAGTGTGAGCCAAAAGAAAGTCCTTGAAAATGAGAATACACCGACGAAAAGAACGAAATCCTCTTCACTAGGTAAGGTGTAATAACGTGAATCCTCGTGGTTTGAGGTGCTGGTTTATGAATGATTTTCGGAAATGCCGAAGAGGGAAGGAGTAAGATATGGAATTTACTAAGAAAATAGAGAAGAAAACACGAACGAGGAAATGAATATAAAATTCTTGATAAATCTTACGCATCTCTAACCTTTGAAAGCAGCTAGATGAGGTGGTATCCGACATGATATCAGTTCAGTTCGTTTTAAATGCGTAAACTTGAATCAGAGTGAATGTGAGTATGAGAAACACGAGGAACCAATTTACAAAAACACAAACATAAGAAGATATAGACAATTGAATCGAATCAAAACAAGAACGAATACCAACCTCAGCAATAGCCTTTTGGTACTTTGAAGTACGAGGCCTTTTCCGCCTTTCTATGTTCCTTGAAGTAAAAGAATAAGAAATATAGGCCTAGGGAGGAAAAAATAGAAGAAGAAAAAATTAAATTTCGAAGGCATTCCATTTGCCTATCTCAGAATCTCAGGTCTTGTCTCCCTCTTCTTCTCATAGATTTTCGAAAAGTGTACTCTTGGTGTCTGTGAATAAAATTTTCACAACAACAACAAAAATATAAAAAAAAACCCGAATATTTTTTCTTCCTACCTTATTCTAATACCTATCGCTAGCGTTGTAAACATACCCCTGGCCCAACAGTCTATCCAGCCTACCAGCCTACCATAAACCTTACTTTCGGCATTTGAGAGAGTCACAGACGAAGGCAAAATGGTAGTAGAACGCATGAAGAACGCATGCATAGACTAGGGCCACACATGGAAAAACTTATCCAAGAGGAATTTTTCGGTTTTGGTTTCGTGGAAAACAGTTTTGGGAAAAGCAGAAACGGAAACAGAACCAGAACTAGTGCGTGTGTTACATCGGTGAAGGATTTATGTGTCGGACGGTCGGTTGGTCGGATGGTTCGGTGTTTTGAACGTGTACGAAGTCAGTTATAATAGTGAAGTGATAGAAAAATTATAAGAAATTAGAACGAGCTTAAGAAAATGTGCAGTTAAAGTGCAATTTTTTAAAAGAAAATTTGAGTATGCCGTAGTTTGAATATTATCAAAATGACAATATAAATATAAATCAAATTGAAATAAATTCATATCAATAATAAGTGAATATCATATCAAAGAAATCAACGAAATATGGCAGGACATTCAAAGGATACATCAACATCAAAAACAGAAGTTCTGCAACCAGAAGTTGTAGCTGTACAGGAAAAGTTACAGGGTAAACATACTATATGTTATATACATGCACTTATGATATGAATATTTTAAAAAGCGATAACTTTTTTATATACTAGATATCCCCTTTATCATTTGCGATTGGTTAAATTATTCCCTGTTTTTTAGTTGCTAGGATAAAAATCCTGTTTCGGTTTAAATAGATCTACTCCCACTATTTCCCTGAATATTATTCTACACGAGGACGAATATAAAGGGGGCGACTTACTTTCTCTTGTTATGAGGGTGGACCTTTCTATCCCTGATTTCTTGGAAATATATCATGAAATATGTAATAGAAAATGGACGACGAAATAAAATCAATAACTGCTAGTTGAATTCATATATTTCATACATTTGAATTTTGAATATACTAAAACATAAAAAATCCCATTAAATTCTGAGGGCAGGTAATTAGATTATGAACAATTTATAAAACAGGGATCAATTGAAATCGTATAAGAATCATTCAGAAGAAAGTCCCAAGGATATATCCTTTCACACAGAGATTTTACCTGACAACTATTTAAACCTTCGTTCCGTTCTTTTGTTAGTTCTTCAATTCGGTTAAGTTATCCTTCATTCCTGGTAAGGTAATTGTGAAATTTTTCTCGGAACACAGGCTCACACACTTCGTGAAAGATTTAGTCCTTTCGTGTTGTTCTTGTGAAAGAATGAATCGTGGAGAAATGTTCACTCAAAGTTAGATTTTGAAAATCGCGGGGATACAAAACAATAAAATCCTTCTTTTCTTCACATCAACATACAGTAACACGTGCTTTTCTGATAAAAGAACATCACAATCACACATCACCCTTTCCTTCGCACAGATATGACGCAGCAGTTGGCAATTAACGATTGAAAAATCCTTTTGTGGTCAAGCAAAATTTTATATTAGAAAATATGGAAAGTCGTTTAACCAGTTTGAAAGTGCAAAATGAAAAGAGGGAAAATATAATACATATATAACCAAAATATTATATGAATGACGTATCTTTGACTCAAGTGGGTATCAATTACAAATTTTATTTTAAGGATTCCCATCGAAGAAGCTCAATGACTTTAAGAAATTCAAATTATCCCTGTTTGCGATGAATTTTCAAGTGCCCTCGTTTTTATTAATTCAAAAACATTTTCCAAATGTCTTATTTATTATGCAAACGATTGAAAAATAAACTCCTTGAAAATTCAAATAATCCTAGATGGGACAAACCCAAACAACTAGACAATCTCTTGCAGGTATTTTCGTCATTCTATCGAATCCTGTCGAGGAAAATTTAATACCGAAAAAATAATTTTCTTTGCCTCGAGTTCTATCCAGGCTTCCTTCTTAACCTGAACAATAACCGAAAACACCCTTCTTCTTTTAATAAGAAACTTGTAATGCAACCCTCTTTCAGGTACGCTTCAGGACGTTTAAGAACATTTCGTAATTCTCAAACCGGACGTTTCTAATATCCTTAACATCTTGTCTATGTTTACAGCGGAACATCCTCATAGTTTGTTTCATATAATTCCAGAATTCAGCATATCAGAAACGCAGGGTATTCGTTTGGGGGTTTGCAAGTGGTTTAACGTTGCTAAAGGATGGGGTTTCATAACGCCTAAAGATGGTGGACAAGATGTTTTTGTGCATCAGGTAATATTCGAATTTCATTTCGATTCGATTTCGACTCGAACAAAACATTTCCCATTTGCAGAGTGTCATACAAATGTCAGGATTCCGGTCGCTGGGTGAGTCGGAAGAGGTCGAATTCGAGTGTAAATCAAGCGATAAAGGATTGGAAGCAACACGTGTCTCAGGACCACAAAAATCCGACTGTCATGGCAGCACCTTCCGGCCACATGCAAAACGACGTTTCCGGAAAGTTCGTTGCTACAATTGTGGGGAGTTTGCGAATCATATTGCAGCGAAGTGCACAATGGGGCCACAACCGAAACGATGTCATCACTGCAAAAATGAAGACCATTTGGTAGCCGACTGTCCAGTGAAACCTGTGAGTACTTTCAAATTGAACACATAGATGTCACCCAAAACACTTAACATTTTCTATATCCAGGAAAAATCAAAGACACGGACCGATTCAAATGATAACTCAATCAGCAGCGTACCAGGTCAACATGGGGTTCAAGAATATGATTCATAATAGTTCGTGCATAGGATAGACAAAATTCAAAACGACTAAATCCTGTTCTAAACGGAAATTTTTTAGTTTTACAATGAATTTTTCCTGTAAATAATTATTGAAAAATAATTCGATTTTTCCTTTCATTTGAATTCCTCCAAAACGTAATCACTAAATAAAGTGTAATAGTTAATAGTTATTAATAATAGTAATAAAAATTAGTAAGGTAACTTTTTATAAAAGTCGATGTACTAAAAAATTGAGAATTGTCGAGTTTCAAGTGAAATTTTTTGAGTTGTAAACAAAATGTGTGTAGAGTGGATTTCTTTTTGTTTTTTTATAAAAATAAATCTGTAAAAATCGAGTTTTATATAAAATACAAGTTAAAAGTCTTTTATTTAATATATTAATATTCCAATTTTAAATCCATCAAAACCGCGACGATAAATTAAAATCTAGACAATTTGAATTTATCCTCTTCAAAAGGATTCAAAGATATTTTTAATGGGAATTCAAACTAGTTTCAAAAATGTTTATTTGGCAAAGTATTTGGACAGGGTTTTGCAATCCTTTCCATAAATATTTGTTTAAAACAAATTTCAGAACCAAATAAAAACTGAAAACGGACCAGAATTCCAATGTGTTAGTGCAATCAAATAAATTTCAAAAGGGAAGCAAATATTTTACGTATTTTCCGCATTATTAAAGTACTCTTTATCAAATGCAAGAAAGCATAATTCGTTCCATTTGAACTTGTGCAAATAATTTATTTTGAGAGTTAAACCATCGTCCTGTTTAATCTCTTCCAGTTGCTTTAACAACAAATTCCAGTTTCTTTCATGTTTGTAGTCCCTTAGCCATAACTTTGTTATATACTGCATTTTACTCTGAATGTTATGGATTCAAGTACATTCAAAGTGACACTGTTTCCTTAAGTTACCCTCCTACACTCTATACTCCTTCAGGAGCAGAAATTTTCAAAGAAGTTATGGAAGAAGCAAAGTTGTGTGAAAAATAAACCAGAACTTTTCGGGTTTAAAATGAGATTATCTGTAAAGTTCTAAATAAATCTGAAAACCTTAACGACACTGACAGATTTATATCCTGGCTGAGTGTCAAGGAGGTTAAGGATTTTGATTTACCACAACTTTTCGAGGTCACCAATCAAATATACATGGAAAATAAAATGAACAGCGTCAACTTTGACATGGATGTTTTGACTTCCAACTGCTCTTCGTTATCCTTTTAAAGCCATAAAGGATTCATATGAAAGGGATCAATAAAAATTTTCTTTCTATATTAAAGCTGCTTTCCTACTGAACAGGATATGCTATCGAGTACTCTGGAGAATCTTATCTTTGATTCTTCTGAATTCCAGTTACGTTACTAGAAGTAAATCTATACTAAATCCTTTGAAATCCTGCAAGTTAGGAAACTATATTTCTCGTTTGTTCAGAGGAAAACAAGACACTTTGATTGTTATATAAATATGATATCTTGTCGTTTCAGGAAGTTTGAGTAGAAATTATTCAGAGTGAAATTTACGAAACTTTTTTAACTTTTTGAACTTCAAACGAAGCAGTTAGGTTGGTACTACTAAAATGTAAGTTGATATGTCGTTTCCAGTGAAGCAAAGTGCCACAAAGAGCTCGTGTTTTTGATGCCATAAAGAGCTATTTCTGAAACTTTAACATACCGCCAACAGTCATTTTAAAGTAGACGTTTCGATTTTCAGTGAAATTAAATTCTCTGTAAAGTTTAGGAAGTGTGAATCAAGGTTATCAGCATTGAATCTTTGATAGAAACTTGATGTAATTTTCGAGAAACAGATAAGTTTTCATCTTCTTTTGAAATAAACCTACACTTTTTTTGTAAATTCTGCCTGCATTTGATATACTGTGACAGCAGAACCGAAATTTTTCGAGGTTTTCGAGTTTGTCTTATTTATTCATATATAGGATTTCCTTAAAAATTTTCTTTCAACGAAAAATTCCATTCCACCATGAAGCGATAAGAATCAGATTCCTGTCGGTTTATGTTATATTCTTGTACCGAATGAAAAACCTTTTGATGTGGGCCGTTTTGGGTTCTACATAAGATTTTAGATTTCCTTAACTTAGATTGAAAATGCTCTTTTTTACTACTTTCTTCAAGGGTCAAGCTGGGTTGGGTATGCTAATTTTTTTCCATGGTTTCAATAGAATATAGAAATAGGATAACCGTAATAAGACAAATTTCGTTCTTTTTTAATTCCAAGTAAGAAAAGCCAAGAAACAAGGTATAAATACGCTAGGGAATTGGCCTATATAAATTATCTGAGATACTTGGGGCAATGAAAGATTATCCTTTAAGGGAAAACCAAAAATAATCAGCTACAGGTTATGGTAAGATCTAATGCATTCTGAGTTTTTTGGAAGGAAAATTTGTTAAGTGATAAGTTTATCTTTCGAGAACATTCTTGAGTGATGGAGTGAAGAGAGAAATGGAACATTTGTTAAGGAATAATAAAACTAAAAGACGATTTCCTCAATCGTAACTATAGATCCTGGAAAATTAATTCAACAAATCTAATTTTTCGTAATTTGGACGAAGGCAAAAGCAGAGGAAAAAAGCAACTGAAATTGAAAATTTTCCCCAAATCGATTATTGCAGAAAAAGGAAGAATAATTTAAGAGAAGGAAAATCAAAAGGACATTCAATGACAGACTTTTGAGAAGGAAGAATTTTAATGAGGAAATTCATAAACTTTAATTAAATTTAAGATGATTGGATTTTATTCTTGGTTTCAGTGTTTTTCTTCATTTTGTAGAACATTTTTTGTAAGATTGCACAGTGACTTATGGTCTGTATATATATGTATCAAGGGTGTAAAATGACGGTTTCTTGCATTTGTGGATAGCAGTGTGAGTGTAAGCTCCTGTCGCATGTTTACAAAAACGAGTGGAGAAATTGTGGTGCGAGACAAAGTCGAGCGCTACAACTACACAAGTCTTTGCACGAATACGTCATGGCCGAGCGCAAATGCAGCAACGACTGCAATAAAGCGTCACTTTACACCCGCGGTGCATACAATAGATTAAGCAACAAATCGTGGAAAGTTGAATTTGAGATTAATATTCACACGAATCTATTTATTATTTGTACTTCTTGTGGTTCATCTACGAAACTTTTTGGACCTGCAAAAATATCGATATCTTCAACATTTCATTGATCTTTTCACGTGATTTGTTATGGTTTAATTCTAGATTATAATTATACTTGCACTAAGGATTATCCTGAAGGAGGAACAATTTTGCTATTCGTGTCGTGGTCTAAATTTTTTCCGCTTGAGACATTTTCTGTGGCTAATAATAGAACAGCTTTCAAGTCGTCGTGAATTGAGGAAAAATGGTGAAGAATTAACGAGTTTCTCTAATATAAGCTAAGGAGGATATTTAAACACGAGGACATAAAGAATACGATGAACGTGACTTTGAAGGCAGAAGCTTTTTAATGTTCTCTTCGCGTACTTGGAATTTTAATATTGTGTACTCTAGAGATGCTATTTTCCATTTTCTCGACATGAAATTCCTTATTTTCTAAGAAAAAGGTTCTTCATCTTATTCCACTTTCCTTTGTGTCTCCGTTGAGTTTGTTTTCATTTGTCTTAACTGAAAAAATGAGACACTCTGCTCTTGCAATCGCACACACTTGTCACAATAATCTGGGAAGTTATGTCGGCAGTCACATCCAGTCAGAGCCAAACACCAATCGATTATTTAAATCTGTTTCCACCAGAGATACCTTAATCAATTACGAAAGTAAATCAATTAAAATATCATTAATCTAAATTTAAGATTCATAGCAGTTGATATCATTTACGAGCACTAGTTTTCTCAAAGTTCAAATCCGTTTAGAAATTTCAGAAAATTTTGCCAAAACATATTCACACTCACGTCCTTATCAGGTTATCTACAACTTGAACTTTCAGCATGCTAACGAGAATATATCTTTCGAGTAGCTAAACGAGAAATTGTAAAAGCTATCAGAGACTTTTCTGCTTGGATCGAATTGCAATGGCGCCACAAGGATGCATGCACCACAATGATATTCTGAAACTAGAAAATGTATTCAAATATCAAGATTGCTGCATAAAGTAACAAATCATTTGCAAGACATTTAAAAAAGGATAAAGGTCGTTGCAAGCACTTACTTTTCCTTTTTGCTTTTCGTTTCTTAGCGTGAATCTTATAAAATGGTTTCAGCGTCTTGTGAATTTTATAGACATTGAGACAGTCTGTTGGAAACCACTCTAGTGTGGTCTGATACGTTAGATTCATCAATTTGCTATCTTTGACAGCGTAATGACGATGAAAAGGGTGATAACCACGAAAAATTGAGGTTACAATCTCTCAAATGTCATATAATGTGTATGAAAACGTATGGAGACGTGAAGCTTTACAAATTATCCGAGAAATATGAAGTTATGATTGAGGTTACCAAAATTAATTGGAAAAAGAATTTTTAATTGAATATTTCAAGCCTATATGTATAGTACATACAATATGTATAAGTTTATACTTGCAGAACGCGGAAATTAAGCTTTTCCTTAAATAAATTTGCAAATGAAATTTCGATGGACTGTATGAAAACAGTTTAATTTATCAAATTTTTTCTGATCTGATTAGAAGTGTTGTACCAACACAAATAAAATTAGAATATTC
Source organism: Chrysops caecutiens (assembly GCA_963971475.1). NCBI lineage: Eukaryota > Metazoa > Arthropoda > Insecta > Diptera > Tabanidae > Chrysops > Chrysops caecutiens. The sequence continues at coordinate 72,944,365 of OZ020568.1, forward strand.
TTGAATTAAGTGTTCTTATTGATGTAGCCTTTGAAATCACTTGCCTTTAATTCAATGTCCTCTGATCAAAATTAAGATTATGCACATTTGGCTCATTGGAATTCCATAGAACTGCAGGAAGAAATCTGAAGTTGATTTGATTAGATATCATAAATTTGCATATTAGCGCACTTGTATCGTTATCACATTCTCTGCAATAATGTATAAGGAACAACACACATCTTCTGTATTCTAGGACGAATTCATGACTTGGAGACTTGTAATGTACATCCAGTGAATGAAATCAACAAAAAGACAGTAACGAAAAATAGTTCCTGTAGTTCCAGTCGCTTCCACATCCGAATGTAATCGTGGCGTTCATTATTTTTTCAGTGTATCTTTGCAATTCAAAAGTCCTGTATTCTTGTGCTCCTTGAACATCTTGGCATGGTTTGTGTGTTTTTAATATTTTCCAAAAATTGCTCATTTCTATGTTTCAGATTTCATCTCATGGCATGCAGTACACTTTAACGAGCAAGTGTAAGTGAATATAATCCGCCCTTGAGTGCTGTTTCTTGGAATTTAGGACGAGTCTTAGTAAAAAGTTTGTATTTGTATGTTCATGAATCCTTATTCTTATCCTTTCCTGACTTGCTGTGGTTGTATGAATCTGTAGAAAGTACAACGAGTGCTTATTACAAATTCAGTTGATGAACCCTATCAGGCATTACGAATTGTCGTAAGAATTTTTATGATAGCTTAAGTAAGCTTTTGATCACTCTTCTCTGGTGAAATTTTTTAGTTTCGATGTTCCACTTTATCCACACAAAGCTTATGGCCAATAAACCATCAAGTTCAATTAAGTTTGAATGGAGACACAAGCATAAATTGCTCATAAATTCTAGTCGTCTGAATTCATCGATTTTTGGTTCAGGCTGAAACAGTGTTTGCTTAAAAGGACCAATTAGATCTATTCCGAAAAGTACATAATCTTGTGGATAGATGGTAAAATTCTAGATAAACTCAATTTACCAAGAAAGATTTTGAAACCTTAGGCAATACACGAAATAGTTCTTTTTATATTACATTTACGTCTATCTTTACGTAGGAAAGATTAACAACAATAAGAAAGAATTGCAATACAATAAATTGTAACAAGTTACTTAAAAATTTCTTATCATATAATGCTTCAAGCATAAACCAAAAACCGTAGATGCATTTGTCCCAGTATTTTTGGAGATTTCTAAGAAATAAAATGGAATTCCCTGTACTTGAAAAATAAAATTAAAAAAGTTGAGGTATACAAAAGATTTTGTACTGTGCTTGACTTTTCAAAGAGTTTTGGCAAAAACAGATATCTGGTACTATGTCTAAGCTTAAAGTTTCACCAAAAAATTTTCGAAATATTATTGTCGAGTGGAAAAAGGTGGGTTATTCGACAATCAGATAACAGGACGTTCGGAATGAAATACACTGTCCAGGAATAGAAGATGGAAGTGGATATAAAGGGATTGGCTTAAGGAAAATGGGTTCATGGTTATTTATGACCGTCTTGAATACCATGAACATGTGGTTACATGATGTCGTCTGCGTACTATAAAACATTGGATTGGAGTCCATTTATGTACGTTACTCGTTTCTTCATCGGATGAGTAAACCATGTATTAAGGAAATTTGAAAATGCACAAAACTTTTTCGATTATTTGTAAAGCTTATACTCGTTGCTCGTCTACTTGTCTATGAAATGAAGAAAGATTTCAGTTTATCATTCTGTCGTCTTCGTGGCAAACTTCTACGATAAAGGAAATTCGTCCTTGTCTCCTTGACGCCAAACTGAGTAAATTTTTCCCTACAATGTTTACATTGCGTGATGATAATGTAGTATTGAGTGTATACTTGTGACAATTACATGTACTTAAATGTGTTCAGCAAACAAACATAAACGAAAGACAATCAAATTGCAAAAGTTTGCATAATAAACTTTTCTTAAATTGTGTTTTAGCAGGACTACATGATGTGTTAACAGACCAAATCATAAGGGAATTGCATTAGAAAGAGACTCCTTCTGGGACATCCTTAAGTTCATATTCAATTTTTATTTGGTTTTCTTCCTTCGTCACATAAAATCCACTTTTGCCTCATGAAATAAGATTACACTTGCATCTTGTTTGATTTCCACAGTTTTATAATTGAATACCAAATGCAAGTCGGAAAGTTTTCTTGTCTTACACTTATGTGTGGATGAAATGCCATTTGAAATTGTATTATGTAACAGGATGTCTCCATGTGAGCATTAGTGAGCAAAAAAGGACAACCAGCATAAATAAAAACTTGAACTTACACGTCATGAACTCCCACTTAAAAGGATCAAAATGGAATTTATTACGTTTACTTAACTACAAAGGAGTAGATCCCCGAACACAAAAATTTTATTTATGCGTGGATTTTCCTTTGATACTTCCTTATCTCCTTATGGAGTTGTGTGTAAATGAAATACTTTGAGAATTTACACAAAAGCTTTTAAACATACGTTTTGAGATTTTTATATACGAGTTTCTTATGGTTTCCGCTTCCCGTTCCGCTCTGGTTTGCTTAAAATTTTACACCGAATATTCTCTTTACATGACTGTTTGTGAATGATTGCATAACTTGTAAGAATATGGAAATGGTTAATCCTTTTCCTTCGAGAAAGTACTATGTTCAGTCTGTACAAGTTGTTAGACATATTGAACTCATATCAAAGATGAAAGAAATATTTCAAATTGCACTTTGATGAAAAAATGTAATATCCTTTTCAACGCAGAGGATATAAACTCGAAAGAGTGTTCCAACGTTTAACATACATTTTTTTAAAAGATTTTTAATGTTTTAAGCAACAGGATGTGCTGCTCCTTAAGATGTAACAGGAGTGATGTTTATACAGTATGGATGTATGTATATACAGATTTTCTTCAACTTCTTGTTATAGCATATACCATTTAAGAATCAAGCTTATTTAAGGAATCAATCAATATAATATCAAACAAATCAATTCTTGATAAAAAGCTTATACAATCAAGTTCGTCTTAAATAATTATCTCATCATGTAATTATCTATTTGATTAAAATATCGCTAAGGAATTGGTGTTATTACGAAGAATTCAATTATTCCCATTTTATATAACTTGAACTTGGTTCGAAAATAAATGAGACACGTCCAACGTAGAAAAACGTGTTTAGCATTCTAAATAATTCATCAAAATTGGAACAGAAAATTAGTTTTATAAAACTTTTTCGAAATTAAACTTCAAAGTCAATTAAGCTCAAAATTAAGCTGAATCCACTGCATCATTGTTTATAAGCCCAAGTGCGGAAAAGTGTCTCTGCTAAAGACAAAATGATTTTATTAGATTAACTCAACTGGAAAATGAATATTCTACAGAAAATCAACAGATTGTTAGAGGTGATGAGCGGAGAATATAGTATCATTGTGTGTTTTTGACAATTACGATTCGGGTAAATAAAGGGTACAGGTGATGGCAGTGGGTTTCCTGGATATGACGGTGATAAGTTCGAGAATTATCCTTTCAACGAAACTGATTGAGTAAGCTGGGATGATGAAAAGCCGGATCAGTTTGATTTATTCGTCTCAATTTTTGAATTTAAACAATTATCATAATTAATTTAATAACAATTTCCGCTATGACTGTGGCTCATTGCCCACGGATTCGTTTGAACCATTTGTTACTGTAACAATTTATGAGATAATTAAGTGAACTTAAAGAAGATTATTATTGAAGTTAATTCAAAGATATCTCTTTATCAATATTAACCTCAACCACGTGTGGCATCCGTTTCACGTTCATAATGTTGTTCACAATGTACTACAACTGTGCTCTCATGTTCATGCACGGTTAATGTGGTTTACTCAGCACTAGTGTATGTTTTATGACTTTTCACCACAGAAACGTGCGATCAGTTATTATTCCCTTGAAATGTTTCCCGATAAATTACACCGCGACAATAACATGGAAAATCCCCATTGTCGAAGATATTATATAAAATAATAAATGTTTGAATGTTTAAACAATATTATATTCAGATTTTACGTTATTCGGTCACATAAGTGCCATGGAAATTTGTCTATTCATTCTATAAGTCCTCTTACAAAACAAAATATTTCCCATATGTGAATATATGTATGTTGAATTGTGTTGTGAAAGTATTGAAAATTTTATCATATTTTCGGAGAAAATATACACTTACAGAATGGAAACAAATTCTTCGAATACTTCATCTTCCTCTACATTTCCCATAATTGCATAAATATGTGAAGTATGAAAGTATTTAAAAAACAATTTCCTATCCCTTCTAAAATATGTTCAAAAATGCCATGGACTAACCTTTGCTTTGGATGAAAAATGACTGAATACTGTCAGCAAGTGATTGATAATGGTAGTAGTTGTTGAGGCTAATATAACCGACAATAATTCGTTTACATGAATTATAGGACATGGTTATGACATGATGGAAAAAATTTTTGATTTTGAAGCAGAAACACCAACAGGCCACTTGCTGTGATTTTCGTTTTTGGAAGGAAATTCAATTTAAATTTTCAAATTCTATGAAACACTACATTTATTAATTTCAAATGGAACAAGTTGTTTCACCAAGGATGCGGCAAACATAACTAGTAAAATTGCAGGGTCAGTTGATTTGAATTAGCAACTTTAATTCACTAAATAATATTAAATATTCCTACCGTCCAAGCATAAGGCTCTTTTCACCTCCTTTATTAAGCAAACACTCGTACATCTAAAGAAGGACTTTCTTGAAGTCTCAGTCATTTACTTACTCCAGAAAGTTGATTTCCGTAAATGGATTAAAGAATGAGGACAAGAAAATTAAAACGGAACACTTTATGGAATAAAAGGAATAAGAAAGCAGAAGGATTTCTAAGATTTGCAGAAGACAGTGAAAGCTTGAAAGAAGTAAGTCGTCCTTTTGGCCAAATACAAACGATTAAGGATGTTTAGATTATCTGTTAAATGGGAATTGTGTTGCGAATCAGGACATGGCTTTATCATAACTTTACTTTTTATGTAAGTCCCACACAAGTTGGTATTTCTAAAACCTTTTCTCAAGTTGTTCACCAGCCACCAAGGGGCCGTAATCAGATAATTTTAGGCAGTCTTGAATACGTTTTGAAATCACTGACTAGGAGAATAATAGAAAGTCGCTTGACAGTCCTTTCATGTAACTAAATGCCAACAAGTTGTCTGAAACATGCTTATAGTCAATTTAAGACTCATAATGCTCTCATACATGAGACCAGAAGAACACTTTAGTGTCTTACAAACCTCTAATAGAAGAAGAACAAAAGAGGAACGACAAAAAGAAATCAATTCTAAAATCATAAATGAGAATGTAATGGCAGGGAAACAATACACGAAAAAACCATGATTTCCTGGCAAAAAGGAAGAAATAAGGAAATTGTCTGACAATTTGATAGCGTAATTGAATGCACGAAGATGGTTTCTTACTGCATTCCATGGGGATGTTGTAAGTACGAAATGTTTTATCTTGAGCTTACTAGGTCAAAACCGAAAACTAAACTTAATTTATTGGAAATAATTTCAACTAATTCAATAAATTTAGTGACTAAATTGTTAAATAGTGCAATCCTCATGTTATAGTGAATATAAAATCTTCAGTTAAACTTTTAAAACACACACTTGTAGTGGAAATATACATTTAGATTAGGAACCTAATCAACAATTCAATGATGTGATGTTACTCAAGTAACGTCATGAATCCTGTGCATTGAGCTTAGAATGTGATAACCGACTATAAGAATGCTGGTCATGATAAGAATTGAATTCTATATATTCATGCTTGCGAAAGTGGCATGGAGGGATGAACTACGATTCGTGCCAATTTCTTGTGATTTGTGTCTTTACACATTTTTCACATGAGTTTTTTTTTTCTTGCCAAGTAAATTCCTTTCGGCCGCACCCTTAGCTAACCTAGATAGAAAAGTTGATCCACGACGAATCGGGGAGACAAGTTTCTCGTAGCGAGTAGGAATTGCCTGTTTCTATAAAGTTCTAGTGTATGTACATATATACTATATACTTGAGTAATGGGGATAAACTGTAAAGTTACCAACAACGGCATGGACTACAAGCTAACCTTAGCACATATTATTAGAGCGTGTCCTATTAAAATGGCTTTTCTCCTTTAAAACGAGGACTCGATAGTCTCCTACGGATCGCTTTGAAACAATGCAGCCCCTATCTAAATTTGTAATGGGGAAAACCGTCATTTTCCATTTAATACGTCACAGGATCCACCCATGATGAATGACGACTGGAATACCAACAACAATGCCAATCACCAGCAATAAGGACATCGACTATGACGACAACAACACACGCTGAAACTGAAATTTTCTAGATTCTGGCGTGAAGGGTTTGATTAAAATTTGCACAACTTCTCAGTTCTTAGTTTCCGTTTTATATATTTTCCACAATTTCCATTAACTTCGTTTTTGTTCGTGCGCTGTGTGTATCAGTGGAAAAAAGCTTTTATCGTTCAAAAGCTTTTCTAATTTTCCTCGACATTTGCTTAACAATATTCTCTACAGCAATACGCAGGAAAAATTGAAAATTCTTATTCGACTTTATTGTGACATGTCCAAATACTACTAGAAGTTGTTGTTGTTTTTGTTATTGTATTTGGTAAGCTTTTCTCGGTTGCCGCATCTTCAGCCTTCAGCCTTTGACTCTGTGCGGACATCAGCCGACATCAGCTACAGCAGCACTAGTGGTTACTGGTGCTCTTGAATTACCAGATCGGGTGGAAACTTTCCCAGTTCTGTACTGTATGTGTTAACGTCAAGTGTAAAAAGGGATTTTAAATTTTTGGTGTATATAGTTTGTGTCAGATTAGAGTTAACGTCGAACAGCGTTGACTTACAGTGAATTAAAAGAATCAAAGTGGAAGAGTATCGAAAAAAGGATACGCAAACGTTTTATAGAAGTGATTCATTTTATACAAAAAAGAATTTCGTTAATGTAAATTACTTGTAACCGTGGATTTTTTTAAAACTCTTTCGAAATTTATAAATCCAAGTGGATATTTACCCAGAGGAAATTGAACAGTTGAATTGTGCAGGATTGACTTGAATGTATACAAGCGAATAAAAACATCCTTGAATAATTGAAAGTGGAAATATTTTTGATTAATTTTTATTAATTCATTGTTGCATCCTGCTGCATTCTATGTTACGGTTAGTGTTTTTATGATGAACTTGATAATGAAAAGTCAATTATACATAAATGAATCTAGTTTTGAAAGTGTTATTTGACCGATGTGCGTTTAAGGATTTGCAGATATATTCTCTGTAGCAAGAAATGTTACGTAATATTTTAAAAGTTTAAAGTAAATATTTAAAACTTATCTTTTGTGTGACTGTGTTTTAATATTTACTTTTGCTTTAAATCTATAACTTTTTAGTATGATATAACGTGATGCTTTTAATGTGAAAGGTATCAACACGATCAAAGTGTTAAAGTTTACTCAAACGGATAACGATAAATAATGATGAAAACACTAAAAATTGCGTGTTATTATTATGCTTCAAACCCACCTTGAAAACTTCACTGCAAATGATAACTTGAATTTGCCAGGTTAATGAACATGGCCAAGTCTATAGTGATAGAGTCCGTCATCCTTTTTTGTAGTTTTCTTTTAACGTTTCTTGTAATTATGTAAGGAAAGAAGAATGAAATGTTCACAATGAAATGCCAAGAAAATGTTGAGTAAAAGAGGGAATTCTTTAAGACGCTAGCAAAGTTTTATAAAAAACTGAAGGAAACAGTGATGAGTTCTTCTAAATGTTGAAGTGTTAAAACATTTTTTAATGGAATTTCAAGCGCAATTTCATAGGAAAATTCAATTTTAATGAGATTCTTTTCTCTTTTGTGCTTTATATTTTTCCAGAGCATTCCATTTGCTTGTACTTTTCATTCGCTTTTTCTTGTACATTACATTAATTTCACTTATTTTAATGTTTTTTCTTGTTATGCTATTCTCTTAAGTGCTTGTCTTGGCTTAAGGTAATCTCTATTACGTTGAGATGAGGTTCACGTTAAGTTTCGTTTTTGTATCAAGTCCTTGTAATTGCCATTTGTCAAGAAATAATGGAGTGGATTCAATAAAATGTTTCTTTATTAAACTTTCCCTAAAAAAATGATGTTAACATTAATTTTTCTTGCTACAATTTCAAGGTTTTGTTGAAATTGCTTATTCAAAAAATGTCATCTGTAACGTCATGTTACAAAATATCAAAGAAAAATAAAAGGTTTTGCTATTATCCAACTCAATATTTTTGTATTACATTCAATGATGTATACATTAGTATTGAGAGAAGTTTGGCTGCTACTTCAATTTCTAGAAGGGAGGAAATTCTTAATTATCTAGGGATCTAATGGTTTTCAATCAATGCTTGTTGAGACCATGTTTGGAAAGATAAGTCTACATCCTACATTATATTTTTTGCGATTATGCTGTCGCCATGTAGTCTCATAAGTATATTCATCTCTCATAGTCTAGTGTCACGACGTGTAATTAATTAAAATCATTAATTCTTTCTGCGTTGCTTCTAGGAATCTTGATTTGTTTTGTTATTCAAGAGCTATAAATCAATAGTACTAATGATTCATACCAAAAATTAATCTTCCAATCACACTCACTTAATCCTGTATTAATAACTTCTTTAACGATTTTAATTAAACGACAGCAAGTTTCAAAGAAAACCAATCACAGATAATTCATAGGCTAAGCTCAAGAAACATCATTACATTTCGTTGTCCTTAACCTACTTTAAATGTGTATCCTTTCACAGAACATGTATACGATTTAAATGAGGGTGTGCCTATCAAGTGAAAGACATAAAATGATTTCTTGATTGAATCGTGATATCTTTGAGCGAATTCATGTCAGGTTAATGGTATCCGACTATTTTTAATACAACATTAAAACTGCAAAAAAAAAACTTACCTTCTTCGTTAAGTATTACGTTACAATATTAACAAACTTCCAACAGAGTTTCATATAACATGAGCCAAAGACCCTTAAATATGCTCTATAATATTATACGATTTCATTTTAGGTCACTCTAACTAAATTTAACTTTTTATAAATTTTTAGGTCACACTCTCATGAAAATCCTGTATACCTAACATCATTTATCTCATGGTGATGTGTTGCAGTGTTATGAACTGTATAAGATATCTACGCTGTGAACTAGAAAGTGTAACATTATTTGATAAATCCTATTTGGCAGCCACGTACCAAGTTGTATTTACTCGCTCGTGGTACAACCTTGTTTGCTTTTTCACTGAAAAAATCAAATTGACAGATATAGCCATGAAGATATTTTAATTGGATTTACATCTGCAAATCGTCGCAAAAACATTTTCAGATAATGTTTATTCAGGAATTATTAGCTATCAACATATCACCACATACCATATAGGCAGCAATAACGCAATTCACAGTCCAAGTATTTGATCGAAGAATATTACTAATATTATGAATTTAAATATCAAAATTCCTGATAACAATTCAATGAAAATGTATACTTTAAGGACAATATTTTTGCATATTTAACAAAAATGTTTATCTGAAAGTAAGAATATGGAAGAAATCGATTCTGGAAGGACGGTATCTTGAAAATTACGAAAAATTAGTTACAAAACTTTTCAGATAAAAAAACCCCAGTTTGCGTTATATTTTCATTATATCTGGGATGTGGCACTAGAATTATACGAATAAATTTAGTTATTTTTAAGTAGAAACACCACAATGGACTTATTTTTTTCATAAGTGTATAAAAGTTTGAACAAAAAAGTAAAATAACTGAGAGAAAAAGTTAAAAAGCATGCGATAACACTTGGCTATTGTAGGGTTAAGGGGAATGGGTTCCTAAAAACAAATGACAGAGCAATAACGATGAAAAATGTTGTGGATTTCGAGGAAATTTCATGATATTTTGTTTTCATCTGTATTTCCTGAGACATTATTCAAGTTACATATATTTTAGTATCAGAGTAAATGTATAGTGAGCAGTATCATTCTGTTCCTTGACGTTGTGATAAATTGCTTAAAAGAAGTGTTATCACTATTCCAATCTGTAACGTAGTAAGGCTACAAGGACCCAGCCAAAACACATCTTTTAAAAATGTAGACTTAATAGAATGTAATAAACGCTTTGATACTTCTATACCCTTAACGTAAACTAGCAAACCTTGACGTTCCAAAGTGTCCCATTCAATACATGTAGAAAGTATTCCGCAGCACCAAATTGTACCACTAGGAAGTGATGCTGATGCGTAAATATTGTTCATTGTAACAGCAACGGAATCTTAAGTAGGATCATTTAACCGATACAACGTTATGGTACATGAGAAGGATACTTTTTTGGCAGGAAACGCGAACAAAATTGAGTACGTTTTCTTAGGCTTCAGAATCCCAGTTTCATTGTGTGATGGGAATGAATGAGTGTCGTTCTGCTGTGCCAAAAAATGTAACGAAACATATATATTTTTTAAAGTTTAGGCTGAGTAGGTAAAAAATCGAGTAGAAATTGATTTACGACTCTTCACAAGACTCATTAAAGAAGTGTTATTCGATATAACGATCACAATATCTCATGCATTCTAAATGAACATAATATAACCGCCTCTCATCCATCTTTTGATTATTTTTTTATTAACTAAACGACTTTTCTTTTCGTTTGATTTTGACTAGATATCCCTTTATAATAACATTTGAATGTGTGATGTAGTTAATGTTATGTGAAAAATGATGAATAATTAAAGTGGATTCAAATATGAATATTTGGTTAATATGTGTTCGTAATAAAGTTGAATTGCTTATAAAATGAAGTGAAAGTTATTGTGGAATATTATAAATATAAATAAACAAACTCATACAGTTACAACTTTTCGTGCAGATAAATTTTATATGTTAAGCTTGTGTAGAATTGCAAGCGCACGTACAAAATTTTGTCATTTTGTTGCTGTAATCGGAACCCGAAATCCTCAAAACGGTTTAGTGTGTTAAAGTTCCAGTAAAACACGTGTAATTTATATCCAGACTATAAAGGATACACAGATTTTGATAGTAACACCAGCCAAATCCAAGGATTAAAAGTCGAGTCAGGTGAGCACGCTTAATAAATTATCCCTTTTCTATAGTTACGTTAATTAGTCTTTGCTTATTTTATGTAACATTGCTCAGGAAACTTTTATTAAGGACCAGCTATATCTCTATTAATTCTTCCGTAGAGTGACTTAGTGAATAATAAAGTTATGTAGGTACATAAGCTAATATGTGGCACATGTCTGAATAGAATAAGGAACTGATGATTTCAATTTTGTTAGAATTAAGACTGTAAGACATATAATTGGAAGATATGAGGTCAACCAACATCCCCTGTAAATTCTTTCTAACAAAGTTCGATAAATTCCATTTTACCTGAAAGGAACACATAAGAAAAGTTACGAAGGCCAAACTTAAAACCCGTGAGATTCCTTATATCACCTAGACTTCACAATTTAAGGCGACAAGCTCAAACAACTGCAGATAGCTTCAGTAGAAGTTTTGTATTTAATATACCTACTCTATATTCTTTTCCATATTCTCCACTCTACTCTATTTCTGTTCTACACCAAACATATTCTTTTGTTGTAGTGTCAATAAAATCGAGCTAAAACGAGCATGACTTGAGATGAAAAAAGCCTCTATTGTTGTATGCCCGGATGTTCGGATGTATCAAAGGAAAACACTGACCTAAGCAACAACAAAAAGGACTTCTGCAAATAGACGTGACCAGGCAATCAATTTTCATGTTTACACGAAAGGAAATTTTCCATTGACTACAAAAGCATCCGCATACAAATGCTGCAAGTGTTTGCAGACAACAACAGTCATCCTGTAGAAGGGGGAAAAACTGGAAACAATTTGGTTAAAGTTAACCAAAAAAGTTGTGTATAAGTCAGTTTTATACTGGTTTTTTGATATAACTCTTCCAACAGACATAGGTACTCTATGTTAGAAATTGTAAAAAGGTCAATTTACTATTCTAAACGGATACATTGAAGAAAAAATTTGACTTCCTCTGGCAAAAAGGTTACAAACTTTTGGTATATCTCATAAGGGCATTCCCGACCAATTTAGGATGCTGGTTCTGATGAAACTTTAATTGGATTCGTACACTTTGCACTCGGAGTCATACGATTAAGGTCAATTGGATAGAATTAGTTTATTACCTAAAAAGATGCCTTATAGTCGAAGTATACCTGCATACCAAGTAGTAATTTTGTGTAGATGGAAGGACTCAAATTTTCCGTGGAATGAATTTTTTAGTTTGGTATTGCCTTTTCTCGTCCTTGTTGTATAACTTATTCATCGGTGCAATTATCGGTAGCAGAGTTTTGTAATTTGGATTCTGTACATCTCAAGGCACTTAACGCTTCGGTTTTGAGATGTGAGAGAACTGAGTTGGAACGAAGCCATTAAAGCTAAACGTCGTATAATACGTATATGTTGGGATGGTCACCAACTTACGTACAAGGACTTAAGGTTATATACTTATCTCCTTTGAAGCACAACAAATCAAATGGTGAATTTTGTAGTAGAGATTGACGGTATGGTACAAACTCAAACGAACAATTTGCTCCTGTCAAGAATGTCAGTACGTTAATGGCGACTTCATCGTACGTATAGGTGCTGACACTTAATCACTGAAGACATTGAAGTATCATTAGCAAAGCGTCTCAATTTGAAACACCAAAATATTGTGACATTTACAAATGATTTGGAATTTTGTGACTTGGTTCAGCTATATTCCTTGAAGGGGGAAAATTGTATTGCTGAAGAATTTCGTATTTGCAATGTTCTTTATACCGAAATAAATATATAACAAGATGCTTATTAAAGGATTCTACGTTTCTGTGAATTACAATATTCATTCAGTCATTTTTGCCGACGCTTTGAAAATTTATTAATCATCTTAAATTTGATGACAATGCAAAAACAGATAAAATTATTTCTGAAACAAGGATTTTCGAAACTCAATTTTCCAAAGATGTTTGCCATAACCTGAAAATCTGATTTTAGGCTATTTACATTCCAATGATTTCAACATTTTCCTTATTTGAATGATGAACTCATAACTACAAAAAGGATTCTTCAAATTTATGGTTGTTCTCTTACAAGACATTCCTGCTTATCATTCCTTTCCAAAGTCAAATTATCACTAGAAGCTGAAAAGCTCTAACTTAGATCATCTTCTCAAGGGTCTTCCCTAACCCGAGGCTACTCCTTTTAAATGCTCACTTCAAATATACTGTAATTAAATAATACTTATTTTCTTCTTCGGTGAACTTTTATTGAACATTATTTACATTCTTGGAAATTTTCTTTTTCGTTTCATTTCTCGGTAAATAAGACATATTTTCTTGATTGTACAAAGACACGAGAGGATTTAGTGCTTTAATTCGGGCTAATTTGAAATTCAACTGAGGGAAAAATAAAACCCTTTTACGAGAAATGAAATGTGGTTTCATCCCAGTGTCTCTTACGTGATCTATTTATAATTCAGTTATCCTTATTATGATCCAACTTAATTATCCTTCTTCGTGTTTAATACCGATTCGTAAGTAATTCAGCTTGGTTAACTTTGGCGTCAAAATGCTTTTTTACGTGGGGTTAAAAATTAATAAGGAACAGGTATTTGCGGACTTAGTCAAAATCCTATTTTTAAAAAACATAATTTGATCCTTGTTTGTGACAGCTTAAAAAGTACTTTTGAAATGCAAAAAATTTTTCGCACATTGACGGTTCCGAATGCGAAAATTTGAAACTGAAATCAAGTTTCGGTTTTATTTGAATATTAAATGTTTCCGAACGTTGGGTAAAACATCAATAAGGACTTTACATTATTTTCTTTTTGCCACTGTCTCAATATATCCTTTCGTAATTTTCTGATCAAAAAGTTTGTGGATTTGTCCTTTGGCAACAATCTTTGTGACATAAATCGATTTCTATCAAAGCGAACAAGGATTTGCTTTCAAATTTTGTAAATTCAACTTAAGATCTATGGAAGAAAATGTATTTTGTATTATATGTGACGGAATATTACAAATATTAACTATAATTAATATACAAATTATTTGATTCCTGGTGTTTGTGTCTTTATGTTTCACTAAAATGGTTTAATGCCTAATTAAATTCATATCCTGTAAGTTTTATGGGTGTGTACATGCCATGGAAAACATAATACTAACTCTACTAGGATTAAGCACGAACAATGCTAATGATAACACATTCTGCTGTTACAATAGAAATGTGAAAATAGATATACACTGTAAAAAGGAGTTGGGTTTCTATCGTCCTTTTATTGTTTCATTAAGTAAGAGGTTTCATAATCTGATATATCCTATGGTTATCCGGAATTCATACTATGCTACTCGATTGTAGAAACGTGTCGTGTTTAGTATTTGTTGCAATGGGTCAGTGTTTTACAGCTTCCCACTTATATAAGACCTACTGAAATTCTTTCAGAAAATTTAGTCCTTTCTCTAAAGAAAATCAATACAATCGTAAAATCAGGATCCTTTTCCACTACAATGCCACCATACCTCAAGGCAGACTTTCATCACTGTCGTATTATATTTATTTATTTAGACATTTTGTGTTGCCGACGAAGGATAAGGCTCTTCTTCCTGGCTGAAAGACACAAGGCTCTTGACTCAAGGACGAGTGTCTTTTTGTTTCCCGTGTGAATATGCAGAGATACCTTGTTACATTTGGAATCAGATTGAAGTGTGCGATATGAAATATTCATACATCATTGCATGGCAAGGAAACGAAGGATGTTTCTGAGGCTTTCCTTTTTATAAAAAGGATACTAAATTTGAAATAAAGTCTTAACATTAGTAAAATCCTGCTCAACTGTCAAAACGTACAAACCTTGTAGCAATTCGGTACATCTACATGTAAAAGTTATATGTACACAGATGTTGGCATTGTCAAAGCTGCAAGACTCAGAAAAATGTCCTGTTTACATGAAACACTACAGGTATAACAGTTAATTGATAAATTGATGTCAACATTTTGACTAGAGGTCAGACGTGATAATAGCAAGGAGCACGCGATTTTCCTTGAGGTTTGAAAAAACATAAAATCTCTTTGTGTTGGAAAATGAAACACGTTATTCAAACTTTCTAATTATTTTCCTTCTATTTTCTTCCATGTTCTTGTGCTTTTAATATTCACAGACTAAATACCGTTCATTCGTTGATGATATAAATGATTTTTGTTAATTAATTTACGTTTTCCTAATGTTACCGCGTGGTCATCATAATGAACAGTTTTGTTTTCTGTCCATATCTCCTATGTATCAATTCAGGCAATTGTTTATTATTGCATATTAAGTAACTTTATTTATTGTCTAAGACGTTTTTGTTTGAGTTTAAATATCTGGAGTTAAGTGTTGGCTACAAATCAAGCAATCATTTGGATTCATATTCCATTTGCCTGCATCTGACAGATTCAATGGACTTAATAGCTTTTACACAAAATCATCGAGGAGTAAAAAATTGCTATCAGCACTTGACCCACGGATGACAGAGCTCCTTAAAGACGATTAAACTGCTGTTATTAATGACTGTCAGTATATCATTCTTAAATATTGAAAGAGATATTGAGTACAGCAAAAAGTTTTGATATCGAAATAAAATTCAGACTATATTCGCTGTATAATGTGGTGCTGCATATAGTCCAACGAATATCAACCAAAAATTTTAATTAAAACTGAACTGAAATTTTAGGGACAATCGCAACAAATTTCAAACTTATCCTTGTCCTTTATCCCTTTAAGGTTATTTCAGAAATCCATAATTTGAAGATAAGAGAAACAAAATTTTTCACGTCTGACAAGCGAAAGAGACACTAATCTATTTCCCAGAAGATGAATTAATTCAGAGGACGCAATTTGTTGTTTTAAGGATTCTCCCATATCGTGCTTCAGGTTTTTTTGGGGAATTAGAGCCGAACCCTCGGTTATCAAAAGCATGAAAATCGATATCTGAACAAGGATATAAAAAACTTCACAAGAGGTTTTCAGATATTTTCCCTCAAGGGTGTCTGGCTTCTAAGTCCAAGCAATATAAACGATTTGATGTAGGAATACGATACAAAAATAAATAGGTCAAAACAGATATATCAGGAAAGATGATAAGAACAACGCGACAATTTTACAGTATTACTATTTCTAAGACTTTTATTCCAGCTTAAGATTTATTATCGTTTCCAGGCATACAAAGTATATATTTTATTTCTGACCAAACCTTAAGTGGAAGCCTTAAATTTTGTCCTACATATCAATAGCTTGAAACGCCATCATATAAGGAAACACAAAAGAAAAATATATTAACTTTCTTTAATATGATTATATGATCCCTAATGACACAATATAAAAAGAGATGAATGATCCTGCTTCGTGTCGATTGGAAGTTTTCCCTAGGAAAGTGTCTCGGTCACATAAATTCTTAATAACTCGAATATTGTGGCACACCACACTGTGGTGATTAAATCCCATTTACAAGATGGTTATGATAGTATGCGGATGTGATAACTCGATTCCATTTGTTTTAACCTGAATTGGTTTTCTTTTAGGATTTGAATACGATTCACAGTTTTAGTCATTTCAAGAAGTACTTGATCGAGTTAGAGACAACACCTTTGATAGTTCATGCGAGTATGACACACAATCAACCCATGATATAAATAAAACTCAACACATATCACTAGGGAATCGTATTTTGGCGTAAGTTTGCTCGGTTACAAACGTTTTTAGAGTGCAGAAACTTGTCAATACGGCATTTTGTTATCTCCATTAAGGTCATGTATTCCCTATTGGAACATGCGAAATGTATAATCTATAGTGGATCATATGGCCTGTGGTGTGATGTATGTGCTATTTGTGGGTTAACAGCGGCAATACCATGCGAATAGGTTTTTTCTCCAATTTTAAGTGCTTGCAGAGATTCATAGGATATCGCGGTAGTTTGGGATTTGGACCAAAAATTGGTATCTAGCACTCGATTGGTCTCAATCGATAGCATGTTCTATAATATAGTCTGGCCTACATATGAACGTACCTATATCGTATATCATATTATACATTTTTGCGTTCGCATCCGTTCGATGCAATGTTCGATTTATAAATTAATTTTTAATTGGTTTATGAAGTGGTCATTGTCAATATTTGATGGAAATCTCTGTTACTGTACTTTTCTTGAATTAGTTAATACTAGAATTTGAAAAATATATTAACAAATATTTGTTTACTGTGATACATAATGTAAAAGTATGATTGCTCGTTAACTTTTTCAGCCCATTTCGGAGAATAATCAATTTGTAGCATCCTCAATGATTTATGAGTGCATATTTGCGGCAAATTTTGAATGAATACAAAATCTAAAAGAGTTTCTCATGGAATGTTTCGCTTGAATTATATTGAGATTCAACAAGATTTCACCCCAAATCAAATGTTAATTAAATTGGTAAAACAGATTCTGGTGAATAATACTGAGAGAATTGAACTGCTTCTTGTAGAGATAATTCATACAATACTTCAACAGCACTCAAATAAATATTATTGAAGAGGATTCCACGTAAATACAAAATTCCAATAAACATTTATTACGAGGACTCTCAACTTATGTATATTCAACGAAAGTTAAGCTCATTTAAAAGTAAATTAAGCTTTTAATCTAAAGAACTTTACACTTGCTATAAAGTAGGCTTAATTTTGTCCTTTTCGATGTGGATTAAAATAGATGTGGGTGCATTAAGCCGCCATGAATGGATTTAAAAATGAAAAATCGTCATTTAAAAAATGATTTTCACTTTGTTCTTGAAGCGAAACATTCGGTACTTGGCAACCACCTAATTTTTATCGTAATCGAAATCTTAGCAGTAGCTAAAATTCACATTTTTCTTATGATGTAAAAAGAAAATTTCAGTTTATGTAAACAAACGCCCACCATTATAAGCACTTCAGTTCTTTACTTTTCTCGCATGGAAGAAGCGTTCCAGCTAACGACACATTGAGGAACGTGGTAAGAATATCACTTCAAGATAATTTTATCCTCCTTCAAGACTATTCCACAAACTTCTCATCGAACTTTTCGTTATAACTAATTTCCATCATTAACGGACATAAAGAGGGGCAGTAAGTGTCCTAGGAAATACACTCCTTCCGTGCTTTTAAACTTTTATTTATTTTTAAATAGAAGTCGTGTCTGTCAATACCTTATGCTTACAATTTTTCATATTTACGATTAATCACAAAAAAATCGCAATTCAAGGACAAGATGTAATTGTGTCGATACCTACTTCTTGAAAAGTTTTCGTGAATACAGGGATATGAAATCAATTTATCAAAGCGTTTTGCTATTCGATTTAAATATATATCTGTATATTTGTAAACGTGATCACAACAAGCCAACTTGAAATTGGAAATAAAAAAGTGTATAGGAAGTGAACAGTGCAAAATTCAACAGAAAATTACGATTCCGCTGAAAATCGATCCTGAATAAAAACCAGGACATTATTTGGTTCGAGAAATTTTATGGTAAAAAACGAAATTGAATTATTTACTCGACCATAAAATTCAATTTATATAATGCTTCGTTTTGTTATTGGAAATATCTAATTTCTTCTGAAGTAATAAATTTTTGTCCTTATATAAATAAATATAAATTTCTATGTATGTTTTACTTCATTTACATACTCTTGAGCTAGTTAATTTCTGATATAATAACATCTAGAGAACTTGCATTAATTTGCAGAACCACTCAAAGGCCTGTTAGCCTAAAAACTATACGAGGCTGCAAAATGTACAAAGTTGAGTGCAAAACGCTTGGAACGTTAAATTTTTCCTGGTATCTTTCTCCGAATATCCATACAAAAATTCATTTCTTCATCAAGTATGTTTTATATTTCGTCTCTTGAACATCACAAGTTATCCTGCAGCTAAACTGGAAACTATTTGATGTCTCGTCATAGTGTCTCCACTAATGTTAAATAAAATGTGACACTGTGAGGTAGTCCTTTAGAGATAGAATGAAAAATTTTCTGTGTCTTTTAGCCTTACATTTGTTGCCTTCATAAAAATAGGGTTGGCACAAGTATTATATACATATATTCATCTGGAGTGCTAAAAACATCAGCATCATATGTATTATATTGTATATTTTTCGATACATACTCATTCATGCATTTGTTGCGACCCAAATAAGAAATACAAAGATGACACACTAGGCCACTTGAATTTTTGTTGGCTATAAAAGTGACACACATTGAAGTTGGTTTTATATTCTCTGGAATATTGAATACATAACACTTGATATATCACCTGCTATATATTATTTCAAGGACTAAAATTTACTTTGTTAAAGCACAAACCGTACAAAATTCGATCTGAGGGTTTCTATTGGGATAAAGTCTAGTAACGCAACATGACCAATAACAAGATGACGATCCGGTTTATTACGTATTTCTTTTGGTGATGATACTAATACTTCATCATTGAATAAAAATTGAATTGAAAGCCTCCACAGTATGGTAATGTGACATACTAAAAATACTTCCCTTATTCAAACTCTGACTCGAGACGTGAATACTAAGTGGATTAGAAGACCCTTCTTATTTCTTGGAAATAAATAGAGTTCAGTAAATAGATAGATATTTCAATATCCTGTACTGATAAAGTGAAGTAGAATTTCACTCATTATATTCTGTTTGCGGTTTGTATGCTTGAGGCTTTTACCTACCATCTCATAAACATATATTATGAGACTCTTCTCAATAATTGATACATCCAGAGACACAAGCGGGCTTCTATCGAGAATCTCATAAAATATCCTGATGAAGGTTCAAATGTAACTCATATCTTATATGGAAAATCAATATGGTTTTTGCAGATAGGAAAGTTAAGCCTATTCGAAGTGTTATTGGAAAAGTTTATACAACAAATATTTCTCATCTATGGAATACAAAAATGATGTAGAGGACATCGAACTGTTAGAAGTTAAGATATTTCTAGATGTGAAGATATCAAAAATAGTTATAGTGGCTTGAGTTGTCTAATGTAATAAGTTTTATTGCCAATCAAATGAGTTGAAGTTGAATCTGTTTTTTGTGAATCTTTGTGTAACAGGACATGTAAAATTTATCATTCGTATTTAAAACTACAGTGTGTGCATTTAAAAATTGCGACTCTACTCATAAAACTGGCTAACATATTAGTTTATATTGTCAAAGATAAGGACATTCAATTTCCTCCTTGACAAAATACAACTTTCTGATTGACTTTCACACAATTAAAAGTCGTACTATTTTCATACCCAACTGTGAATGTTTGATTTAAGGTTGTGATGTGTACCTATACACTTAGAGAAATAATTGAAAATGGACATTTTCAAGAGGAGTCTCATTGATTTGTATATTTTCATTGAAGAAGATTTTGAATATTTATCTTTGAAAGAAAAATAAGGAAAAGCAAAGAAAGCAGATAAATAAAAGGATATAGTCGATTATCTGTAATTTTCTAAGAAAAGTCAATGGAAATGGATTCATTCTGAAAGCCTTACATGTTTGCTGAGTTATTCAATTCAACAACATATGACGATGAAAAGTGTAGAACAACATAGAAAATTGTGTTTTATTTCAAAAGATCATTTTTCCTGCATCAAGATTTCTTCGATTTTGCTTTAAAAGCATTTAAGAATCGTGTAAACGAATCGAAGTGGAAAAATGTTCAAACAGTGGAAATTATTTTTGTTCAGCATCGTAATTTTCCTAAAAAGGTTAAATGTATAATATGATATTATCTGTTTTGTGCATTGTCTCATAGATAAAGTTTTGAATCAATACAAATTAACAGCACTTAAAATGAGTTTTATTACTCTGTTTACAAGCACTTGTCGATATTGATCTGGTGTTTTTCTCTATTTCTACAAACTGTATCCTTCCTCCAATTGTATTGTCTATCGGGGTAATTTGAGCAATAAAATTGTACTTATAATGCCAATCAAGTCGCATTAACGACTTAATCAACACAGCATAATGTCGATTGGAATTAAAACTTCCTTTTAACTTGGCAATGATTCCTTTTAACTGGTGTGTTGAATGTGTTGCAAACTTGTTCATCATTATATTATAGAATTCCCTCTTATACACTTATAATACACATATATACTTTAAATTGTATTGTTAATTTACTTTACCACTTGTAATGTAATGAGTTAATGTTTCCGGGAAGATACGGACTGTCATGGTAGAAAAGTTCCTGATTTGAGTCAATTTGATGATTTGTTCAAAATGTTTACTTTAGTTTTACACAGGAAAATACGTGAGATCCTCAATTCATTATTTTTATGTATATTATAACTAACTTATACTCATTTTTCTTTTCAGGTAATGAACTCATTTTGAAGTTTTGAATAGTGAGTATACTAAACATGTAATATATTACAGTATTAAATGCCCAAGAGCTTTAATCCATGATTGTCTCAATTGTAGTTTGTGATTTACTTTAATAACACATGGTTTTTTTAGTGGTCTGGAGGTTTACGCTCTGTTGCAGCAAGAATTTCTAGTTGACCGTATAATACCCTTATACAACAATTTAACACAGTTTTGCAGTAGTTTATGTCACTTATTACATTTTTGATAATTTCACATGAAAGTACGAAATGAACCGCATACACTATGCAAACCGAAAACAATAGTACAAATGCAGTTAAAATATTTCGCAACCACAATATAACTTTAACCAAATTATAATTAAAATCCAACCAACCATTTATTTCTAGTACAATTTGATTATTTCCACATCCTGAACGTTTTATTTGATAATTTAGTTCAATTAAGTTTGTGAATAGATTTGAATGCATAGTCATATCCTTGTTATATGCAGAACACAATTTGCATGGGATTCAAAACATTAAACAGATATGTATGTATATATACATGCAACAATATAAGCTTCAAGGCACTCATATAACAATATTGTTTATGGTAAGGGACTAAGAAACTTTCAAGCTTATCGTACAAATTTATCTGAGATATGCACTGATCTTGTTTCCATGCATATATCAAATTTTCACTTCAAACTTTTGCTGAGCTACACTATACAAATGTACATACAGTGTTAATTAAATATGATAAAAGTTCATTTCGTAGGTGTGCTCCTTTGAAATTCTCAACGAATTATGATTCTGCTAGAATTGTTTTATTGAAAATTCCTTTAGTGGTTCGTTAATTTTCATCTTCAAAGTAGTATTTCTACTTCTGAAGTCTAACCATCCTGTGAAAATACCTTTATACCACGTTGATGTTTATAAATAAGAGTTTCATTACATAAAAGTAAAGAAACACTTAAAACTTTGAGTCCTCTTGAAATGGCAGAAAAGTCATAGAGAACATCTGTCCTTGTCTCAACTAGCTATCATACAAAAAGATAGAAACAAGTAAATAGTGCCGCTTGTTTAGTGCAAATGAAGCAGAACGATTAGGTGATTTGTTGTTAATAGGTAATGGCAGTGACCTAGGGCAAAAAACCACTTTAAGCTATTCCCCATTCAAAAGAGTGGTGTTTTGTTTGCTTTAAAAGCTAAACAAAAGTTTAGTTTCGAAAATACACAAAAGTTATATATCATTTACAAACTTTACACCGAGGTGAAAAGCAGTCTGATTGAGGTCATAAGCTTGTTGGTAAAGTTTATTGTGGAATGTAAATCAAAAAGATATAAGGACAGCTTTTGATTCGCAGGAAAATGGATCGAAACCAAGAAGTCATGGTTCCTTTCTATAGCCCTGTCTGGTTTTTGTCACGGTTTATGGAGAATAAGTATCCCCAAAGCATGAGAGCTTTTTCATGTGTCAAGCTTATGTTAAACATACAACATTGTAGAAAGGTATAGAGAAAACGAATACTATCTTCATGGCTGTGAGTGTATGCAAATACACTGTGCTGAGTAAGTGTGTCACGAAATTCCGACAAGAAGTTTAACATGGCCACACCCTCTCCGTAACCCAAAACATATGTTGAACTGAGCGATTAAGGCTCTGTGACGACAGCAAAACTGCTACTCAAGTATATGCTCTGTTGACTCCCACGCGAATGAGAGCCGGATGCGGATGCTCTCCCACTCGCAGCGGGTAAAAGGATACGACGTTTCGTTTAGTTCAAAATTTGAGAAAAGTATCGTTAAAATGACTACACACACATACACTTAAACATGTAAATCTCTCCGTTTTGGATACTGCTGGTGGGTTAAATCCTGGAGAAAAATTTTGGTGAAAATGCATTTTCCATTGAGACCTATGATATATATTTTGTGAGAACATGTTTTGTGAAAGTGTCCCTGGAACAGTACAGATCCTCTAGGACGAATATACGGTTACACGGTTACATCCAACATAACAAACATGAACGACATTCACTTGTATTATATTTAGGTATAATTTATATACGATACTTAAATTGTACATTTCTTTTTCTCTACTGTAAGCAATAAACTTTCCAATCTAATGTGTAATCATATGAGAAATAAATCAGTCTATATACACGAAAACACACAAACATACATAAAAATGAGCAAAATATGCAAATTATGTTATTCAGTTTGTTTCTCTGCTGATGGGAAACATTATTTTCCCAACAAATACAACGTAATGGAAGAAGGTTTTCCATCCAATTAAATTCCTTAAAGACCTCCTTGTTTGATCCTTAATGTTTGAGTTACGTGCGAATCGTGACGTCACTCAAAAGGATATTTTGCGTTTTGCTTTTTAAGATTCTTATCTTCTTCGATTTTGATTCATGATTGATGCAAATGATATTTGATTCTATAACGTATTAAGGAGGATATCTAAACTTTGTGTAGGAAGTCCAACGTGTTATAATATAACAACGCAATCATTTGGTCACACCCAGTTTCAGCTCTAAAGTTTCCAAAGTTCAAGTTTTAAGTAAATGGATTTGTAAAAGTGTTCAGTATCTATGCCTTTGTACTGTTAGAATGAATATTCTTGATCCTATCTGATAGATTTGTATAACGTCCTTTTGGAATTGGACTGTACTCACTTAAACGAATCAAAATTGAAATCTTAGAGTGATGAATAGATGTATGTGATGGAGCTTTTAAGAGTTGCACATTCGGCCCACTCAAGTAAATAAGTAAGTAGCACTTGACTAAGTGATACTTTATCCAAGTGGACACTTATTCTCTGGGGAAGCTTTGGAAATTATTTTTGTTTAATTGCAAATGATCAATCTGAAATGTGTTTAAAATATTTTCCTTATTCAAGTGACTGAAGTACATTGACTTGCCATTTTGTAAAAATTAGTTGCTGTATTTGTAAAAGAAATTTGATTCTGAATTTTACGAATCGTGTTTTCTTGTGATACCGGTTTGACTATATGCACAAATGTGTTGCATCTGATCCATTCAAGAGTAGCTTCAATGTCATTCAGAATGCATTTTTTATACATTCTGGATATTCGAGCAACTATAAATTATGAATTAATATGAAAGGATCTTTCATCTTCGATATATTTTATAATTTTGTAAATGGTTAGGAGTATGAAAATTTACAATTTCTCCTTTCAAACCACAATTGTTCTTATGTGCTATGAAAGTCTGTGTTGTTTACTTAAAATTGGAATTAAAACTCATTGAGAACTACTCATTTACTATCACATTATTCTTATCATGACTGGCTCGTGGTAAGGATGGCGATGTACTTTCTTGAATATAAGTCTAAATAACATGAGATATTGCCAATGCACAGCTTGTAATATCCTAAAAATTTTTCTGACTAACTTTCAAAATTAGTTAAGACCCAAATTTTCAATCTTAAAGTGGATTCCATTCATGATTCTCTGCCGAAAATCACAGTGCCGAATAAAGACCATAAATGAAACTTGCAAAAATTCAAAATGACAGCACATAAAAATTATATTGAACAAAATCACGCAAAAGCCGGCCAACTGTAAAAAGAAAACCATCTATAAAAAAATGCATAACAAAAGGTAAACAATTTCCAGTCCCTATATATATGACAAGGATAATGTTATCCTCACTCACTCAGTTAAACAACTAGGGAAATCAACGACGAAAGCGGTCTCTGTTAATACAAAACGTACTCATTCGTGTAATTTGTTGTTATTCACATTGAAAAATTCATGTTTCCAAAGGATTTCCAGTTAGAACTTCCAAGAGAACATAACATTTACCCCAACTTTAAGTTTGAATGTATTGAGAATCAGAGATCCTTGCAGTATCCCATCCAGCATCCAGGACACAATCGTCCAGTGTACCATTGAGAGCATCAAACTTCAGAAGTGCCAACCGTGCAAGTGATAGGTTTCTGCGTTTTTCTCTATAAAACATAATTTTATATTCTAAAAAAAGGATGTGCATATAGTAGAAATATTCTTTCAAAATAATACTTTTATTGCATTATTGTGTTTCCGTCACAAAATTAAATTGAATTAAGTTAAGAAATTTTGCGAAAAGATATACAAAAAGGATATGGAAAATTATATTATAAAATAAAGGACTGAATCCACCCCAGTTTAAAAGTCATGGACACACCATAAAAGTAGTCTTCATTGCACTTGTGTGTCCAATCATCACAAATTCAATACACACATTCATTTAAAAGGGGAGCAGGAGATGTGTTCGCATATTGTAGTCCTGGCTTAGTTAAAGAATATGAAAATAGAAAAATCGTTTTTGCGCTGAGATCAAATTTCTGGGGATGTTCGAGAAGGGCTGGATGCTGGATACTGTCGGTTGGTACAGAAGTGTATATTTAGCGCCGAATCGGATACTTGCGCACTTTGTGGGCTGAAAAACGTTTCTTAGAAAAGACGTAACGAACGTGAAAATGTTGTTTTTTCCTTTTATCCTGTCGTCGTCAGACTGATGCAGTATAGGAATAAGTTTTATAGAATTTCATCAAGTAAAGGAATTGATTTCTAATTCATTGAATTTTTCTTAATAAGAAAATTATTCAACTATCAATAAATCATTTGAAAATTCCTTGACACAGTGCGTTGTGAATGAGATACGGAAATTTGCTAAAGTTGCAAGTACAAGCGCGTGTGTGGTGTGTAACATTGTAATAGGTCCAAATTGAAATGATACCTTTCACCTGAATTTCAATAATCAGAAGAAAACTTTTTAATTCATTCTGTAATTATTTCAAAGAACCAAATCGAAACTATTCAAAACTGAGTTGTGGAAAATATATACGAAATAAAAATTTTATCAAAGTATTCGTGATTTAATGTGTGGTTGAGGTATAAAAGACTTGAAATCAATATAGTCCCATGTATGGGTCAGTGGTTTCTGATTGTCTTTGGGTTGTGACAGGTATTCAGATAAAATCATGAGATGCACCAGTTTTTTCATTATATATTTTCAATATTAAATAATTCTTCAATCCGCATGTCATAAAGTATAAAACAAATTAGGAAGAAAATATAAATTGAGAAACGAAAACTGAATCAACCATTCAACCCATAATCTATTGAGCTAAGTTTCGTTGAGTTTTGATATTGGAAAATCGTGGAAAGTAGGAGATATTCAACTGAGTATATTGAAAGCTATACTACATCGAATGTTGGAGCAGCAGCAGTTAATGCAACAACAACAATAACAACAACCAAGCAAACAAACAAACAAACAACAACAATAACAAGAAGCAGTGGCAGTAGCAGTAGCAGCATCAACACCAACCGTAGGACGGACAAATCGAGTGTACGAACATCAGCAACGATTACGACGAAAAACATTCAAAATATACACGAAACCAAACCAACCCCCTCTTGCATTTTGTAAGGGATGTTCACTATATAAAAGTGGAGTACGAGCATATCATCATCATCATCACGGATAGCTCTTCTCTCGGGTATCGATCGAGAAGTTGAAGTTGAAACTGTACGAATGAAAATTGTTTTTGTTTTTTATACCATCTTGGTGAAGTGTATATTTATAGAATTATATGTTTACTGTATGCATATTATTTTTAAGTGTATGTTCATATGAACGTATTTAATATGCGCTATATAAACAGGATGATATTCATATATTCGCATCGTTATGTTGTATATCTTTAGGCAAATGATTTTTGTTCGGTGGATGTTTCAACTTAAACAGCCTACATTTTTTCAAAATGTTCTATTATAGTGTTTTGTATCAATTGATTATGTGATGTGAAATTAAAATCACTGGTATAAAGATAGAAGTTAGACGGTGAAACTATATTAAAATCCAAAGTGATTATCCTATTGCTCGTGAGTGAAATTTGATTCACCAGTGCTAATACAATATATAAGATGAAGAGTCTAACAGACATGAGTATATGACTTAACGTGATAAAATTTTTTGAAGTTTATACACTCATTTATAAAGTTAACCTTTTAACTTTGAACGTCACATCACCGGATTACTTGGTCCTTGTTAGGAGTAGGAGTTATTACGATGAAACCCACACAAAAATTTGTCAGAAAGATATCAAAGACCGAAGAACATAATATGAATACTTAGTTAGTGAATTGAGCTTGCATAGTGTCGTATAAGGTACTGTGAAAAAGGATAATGTGCTTGTGTTAAGAAAAAACTATTTAAAGTTAACAATAAAATAAAAGAAAATAATGTAAAAGGATATTGTCATACCTAAGTGAATAAAATATTTTATATTAATTTAATTAATTTCGACAAAAAGAAATTCTAAAATCAATTCAAGAAGTGGGTGTGTTTGACGCATAGCACTAGCACACAAAAATTCCAGTTGGTGAAGTACTTTTCTGAAATCTGAGCGGAGTTTAAGGAGCAAGAGAGATCCTTTTCCAATACACACTTGTAAAAACATTTTTCGTGTATATATATGTGAACACGTATGCATTTATACTGGTACATATGTACACATGGATGTTGATACACTTTTGTATTGAGGATCTTATCAAGAAACAGTGATATTAACTGATTATAAAATTGTTTTGTGTCAAACAAATCTTAATAGCAATAATAACAAAATGTTTTCTCATCATCAAGGCTTAGTTAAAATGGAAATGAACACTAAATACTAGCATCTGTTGTAAAAATACAATTAAAATATTATCAAATCAAGTGATTTTCGAGGGTTTCCCTTAAAAAGCAAACAAGAAATTGTATTGATATCATGAAATACAATCATCATATATCATCAATGGAGGCCTGAAGATAATACAACCACGTTTAATAGCAGCTATCGACCATCAGCAGGAAATTGTTATAAATTTCAAACAACAAAATCAAGCACCAGTTCGACAGTGGAGAAACACTTGTCACAAAATATTATTATTGAAAATAATTCCGAAAAGTTAAATTTAAGGAGTTATCGTATAAGCTTTAATATAAAGAATATAGCAACATGGGTGCCAAAGGAAGCGTTGAAGCGGCTAAAATGAATGCGGATGGATGGAGTCATCTCGAGGTTGGTAGAATAGCAATGAAAAAGTGTCCTTAATGTGTCCTTAAATTGTGATTTATGAAATGTATCACTTATTTACAAAATTTAAAAACCAGTTCCCTCTCATCAGATTAAGGTTTCACAATCACATCTGTACGAAAAACTGGGTCACATAAGACTTTCCACTTCAATTTGCAATAAACATTCCAGATTTTCAAAATGTCAATTAAAGTTTGATACCATCGAATTTTACATCTTCTACACTCATGTCATGGAACATTTTCTATGTTGAACCTTCCGGGTAGACCTACAAAACTATTGTCAACAGGTTTTTTTAGAAAAAATGATGACACTAAAAACCAAATACACCTGATGTTAAAAGCCTTAAATATTTAAAAGTGTTTAAGCAGAAATTTTGATGAGCGTGTGTAGCTCCTGCGAATATCCTTTCCGTCACTTTAGGATGTATTGACTTTTAGTTTCAATCTAAAAATGATTTTTCAACGTTACATCCTTAAATACAAAATACTAGTGCGCAAAATATTTTATATGAAAATATAAAATTCTTCGTGTGTATCCGTGTATTGAAGATTTTAACCCAATTCAAAAATGCTGATTACAAGTGATGTCCCTAAAACTTTTTGAAGGTGTGTGTTATTTAAACTCAATATTCTTACATTGAGAAATGTCCAAAAGGTGTGGTTCCTTGTAGATGTGAAAGATAATTTGTGTATCAGCTGCTCTTAAATTTTTGCTTGTGTCAAAGGTGAAGGCAGTGTTGTGTTTAACTGTTGTTCAGGTGAACAGTCAAAGTTGAACACATTTTGCTGAGTAGAATGTCATCTTTAAATTCTAGGTTGAAGTTGAATTTTTCTTCAAATTTAAACTACACTTTGCCACAATTCTAGTGCAATCATCACACGTTCTTGTGATGTGATATAATATGGTTTTGGATTGCGTCGCCGGTCTCCATTGTGTGATTGAAACTCATTTTCTTCGATGGACTTAATAAAAAGTATTTACTTCTTATATCTTTTGAAGTCAATCTTAACGAAATGCTTAAGAAGAATTTCTCAATGTTTGTAGAAATTCCATAAAAACTCTGTGCTCTGCCACCTGAATTTACATTACAGTTTGGATGTCATGAAATTTTCACATCAAGGACAACCTCTGTGTTCTGTAAGCACGCAATTAAGCTTTGAAAAATTAAGAAGATCTGAGGAAACTTAACTATCTCCTCGTTAGCAATAACTCCACATTAGTGTGAAAAATTGAGTAGCTTACAAAGAATACTAGCAACTTTGTTGGACTCACATCGCTC
Organism: Chrysops caecutiens; assembly: GCA_963971475.1. Classification (NCBI taxonomy): domain Eukaryota; kingdom Metazoa; phylum Arthropoda; class Insecta; order Diptera; family Tabanidae; genus Chrysops; species Chrysops caecutiens. Next base: position 72,974,252 of record OZ020568.1, read on the forward strand.
ATAAAATAAATTGAAAGTCAAAGTTTTTCTCATCACGTAAATGCGGCAATGATTTTCATCTAACAGTCAAACTAAGCCAAACATCTTTCAACCAAATCTGTCTTTTACCCTTCAAACTTTAGCTGTCGTTCTATGCAGAACGTGTACGTTAATTGCTATATATAACAAGTTGACATGAATTATTCTTGATGAACTTATTCCTAAACGAATTAATTATTGAAGTTTTATGTAGGAAATGTTATTTTATTTAAAGTTTGATAATGTAAGCACTACATGTAGCATCGTTGAACAAAAGCTTCGTGTGAATATGTAGATTAAAGTATGATGGCTGATGTGATATTGAATAATTACTTCTGAAAGACTTTTAACTAGTGCGCAGTTGCTTTTTGTCAAGCGACATTCAGATACTTATTATCAAACGACATTCCGTCAAAGAATATTACGAACACTTCTATCGGATTGTCCGTTCCTAGTCGAAATTGTCAATATCCCTAAAGGAAAGCTGATTCAATCTAATTTGTTATTTCCCAAAGGTTTTGCTAATTGCAATCTCAACGGATGTACGCCTCCATAACTGTGAACTTTGTATATAGTTTAACTATACCAAGAGTAAAAATCATTATGACGTATCCTGCTACGCAATGGGGTTGTATACCCTGAAAACCTGCCGAAATTGGCATTTACACAACACAAATGATTGTCAACGAGGGATATGAAGATGGTCAAGGGACGAATATATTAAATACATTACATAGTCATACCGGATATAAGTCATTGCATGTGCAACTGCCCCTTGCACGAAACCTTAAGCGCAATTTTTTGTTTTACTCTATGCAGCATCCCCCCGTTTCATTACGTTGTACAATGAATACTATACCCTACAGTGAACATAAGCACATATCCATCACTGCCCAATTTGTTGCATAAACGCCAACAAACGCTACAAATACACATCATACATCCAAGCATCACAATGTTTACCTTCTTCAACATATTTCCCTTCTTCAAATGACACAAAACGAGGGCAAACAAAATCATCAACTGTGTATTCATAAATATGCTAAAATATGAACTAAAATTTGACTTACAGACTGTGCTCCACTAAGACGAGTACTTTGTAGACCGAACATCGGTTTCAGTACATAGTGACATAATGCCACATATTTCATGTTTATACTATATACCTATGTTGATGCAAGTTGACATACACTCTTTAATATCAAACACTTTGTGTGGGCTCAGCAAAATAAAAAACAAACAGAATCTATATAATGAAAACATTAGAGCCTGGTTAGCAAACTAGGCAAGCATGGCCTGTTTAAGATGTTCTAGGGAATCAAATATGACCGTGTTAGCATAGACAAGCGATTAAAACCAACATAAAAATGAACGAATGAATAACAGCATAGCTATTATGTGACTAAGCCATCAGATTTGATCCGATGGCCTGTTTTTTCGTAATTTGGCGTTTGATGCATTTTATATGCATGACAAAAATTTTGAGACATCCTTATGAAAATGTTTAAAAAACATTGACATGGGCCGCAATTTTTCACAAATAATCATGCTTCACTCAATCTGAAATGGAGAAAGTTAATTGTCCTCTTGCATCTTTGATCACTTATACATTATTATCTTTTGTATGTCAATTCAATTCGTTATTTCGACCTTTTAAGGAACAAGTTATTCATAGAAACGTAAAAAATTGTATTGTACATACCTGAAATTAGTGTTTCGTTTCGTTTTGATTAATTACAAAAATTCATTACTCTAACACGCAATAGAGAAGCAATGATTCGGCAATTAGAAAGTTTTGTAAGACAAATTTATTTGCACTAAAATTAGTATGAACATTAATTAATTTCTTGTTAGTGTAATACCATGATAGGCTTATTTTTTGGTAATGAGTTTAAGATTGCTGTGTGATTCTAAATTTGTTTTCGATAAATCTATAAAATCTGTGTAATTAAGATCGTTGAGCTGTTGGATGTGAAATACATCATATGAATAAAGAAGCTTTTAATTTTTAAATCTTGGGAAAAAGGGAATCTACCTAGAAGTAAACTATAGAACAGCTATTTGAGGCTGTAAAATGTCTCGTTCTTGACATGAAAACGCACTCCATTGCAAAACGTTACCAAGGTGCAAGAACGTACCATACTACATCAGGCAAAACATGCATCTTCAACGGAAAACGTTTTTCTACCCACCGAAGTGTAAATCACATGAAGTTTTTCCATATTTCAAGTATCGTATCAAACCACTCTCTTTCTGAAATGAGTTTCCTACGTAAAGTTGAAGCAAACTAGGGTATGTTATAGCGTGAAAAGCATGACCCACGCCATGGTATTTACTTTGAAAATTAACCTGTGACTTCACAAGAGTCTATTTTTTTTAGAATTTGGTTTTATGACTTGCCCTTTAGAACGTTACTCAGAAAAATGTCGGACATATCACCTCGACACAGTTTTAATTAAAGCTTCCATAATCCTACTCAATGATTTCAAATTGTGTGTTCAAACCATTTTCGGAAGAAATGAAAACACCAAAAATATTTTATCGACGACCACACATGAATGAATGAATATAAGAGAAACTGAGGAATTTGGAAAAAGTTTCTTTTCTCTGAAAGTGCCAAAGACTGATTCAAGATCACACAACACTTTTTATGGAATTTCATAAAACATGATCATACTGTATTTGTTTGATGTCAACATAACACCAACATGACTTACTGCCTACGTTTACCCGACAGTTTCTTGCATCCAATTATGGCAAATGAAAGTGAATTGATCAGATCGGATTTCGAGATCACGAAACCATATGGAAACGCATAAACAAACCGCATTCGTGATTTTCTAGTTCACACAGTGATAGAGATATCTTGGTTCTGGGTAATAATGACATCCGTTATCAATCGATTCTAGACTAGTCACCGCCCGGGAGGCACTTTCATGTCAACCTATCGATCGTGTATCAAGTGAGAAAATTTTCTTAAAAATTAAAAATCAAAATAAGATTTCCGGTTCTATGTGCGAAGGGGTTTGAATTATTTTTTTGGATCTTATGGTTTATTTTCTGTTCATCTTGTACCACGAGTCAATGTCGCCAAAAAGTGTCGCGCGTGAATTACGGCCTCACGACACAAACTGACATTTTGCCATGCTATTTTTGAACGTCAAATTATTCCGGTGATCTTGTTTATGTCTCTATTTAAAGTACTGCTCGTAAGTGAATGTATATTTTTAATTGATTAAAATAAATAAATAAGTTTTGAAAATTAACCTGTACAAGAGTACAATTTGATCGATTGAGGATTTTCGTGTGCACGCGAATGTCAGTTGATTTTGAAGTGTTAAAATGTGGCGCGCGATCGTGAAAATTTGATTAAAACCGCCGTGCGAATTTTCGCAAGTTTGAAGTGATTCCACCTAAATTTTATTTCAATAGAAATAGTTTATATAATATAAATAAATAAAAATCACACAAGTGTGTAAGTTCACAAATCCAGTAGAATTTTTTGACACCAAATGAATGCAGGAAAGTTTTAGGAAAATTCTGTGACAATTCAAAGTTTGTGTAGAGATCAAACGGCGTGAAGTTTATCATTTATAAATATATTTTAACGTGAGTTTTTGAAATTTTTTAAAACCACTGCAATTAATAAAAAATTACTGCAATGTGTTGAAAATTTGTTACCCTAAGAAAATGCTTCTACTGGTCGTACAACGTAGTATGCATTCTAAGGAACAGTGAACAGAAGTGGACCATTTTGCCGCAAACTAGTGACAATTGCTCGCAGTAGTCATTACAAAAGCAATAACACATTATCATGGAACATAACGTCGGTCAACTGTAACAAAGTTACTAACTAGCTAAATGGATTTCATTTTGAAATTGACTTTCATGTTTCACCATCTGGCCACAGTGAAATACTGAGAATTCAAGGAAGAGTGATTTCTCTAGAGTTTGTTGGTATTTTCTGTATGCAGACCTATGTAAGATTGTTGCCTTTAACTAGGGATTATCTGCATGCACTTCTACAGACTTTTGGTACTATTCCAGTTGGAAAACTAAATAAGTGCCAGCAACCATTGATAGCATGTGAATTTTAACATATTCAACCACAATCTACGTTCGAAATCACCATCACTATCCATGAAATAGCTAAAGAGGTTTTCTGCAGTGTGCTGTTTAAGTGCCACATATTTTAGTAGTTTTATTTTTGCGGTTAAAATACTATGTTTGCATCAGTCATAGTTTGAATATTGCTTAGTCCCCCCTAGTTTCCATGTCGGAGTGATTGGTTCGGTATAGTATAGAATCACAATCTGCTTCTATGCATTAATGAGTCTCTTTCTGTAGAACATATAATATTAAACATATATTAAGTGTCACATGCAGATAACTTTCCACATTGCACAAACTGATATTATCGTCTCCATTGTGGTAAATTGATTGAAATCACTTAAAAGCAGTAGGTAGGTACTGTGTTGATGTAATTGATGTCTTAACTTATCCCCTAGTCTCTTCAAAAACTGTCCTATATATCTAAAATACTTTTAAAGTTCATAGGAATCTGAAAAGGATGTTATATCAAAAAGTATTACAAAATCAATTCTTTTACATTTTATTTAGGGACCAGGTGAAAGTGCACGGGAATAGTTTCGAGAAAAACGAAATAAATTTATATTTCTTTGGTGAAAAGTCCCCCTGAAAATCATTTAATACGCTTTCTAACTTTACTCTTACCTGAAGCGTGATAATCACATTTATATGCTTACCTGGTGTGTACGGAAGCTCACAAAACTTTGAAGAATGAAATACAGATATAAAATGCATATCACCTACGTAAATAATATCCTTTTTCAAGTTTTAACACATCACTGCAAATTCTATACAGAATTGCAGGTAGATTTATACCAGGTTTGAAGGAGTCTGCCCGCATTCGACATCATGTCTAACTCATGAATATCAGGCATCTCGGTAATTAGTGATATCATTCCAAGTTTTTGTCCTCATTAATTTCTTCGTCCTTTTATTCTTGTTTGCATGTAGCAACCCTATCGAGGGACAAGCAATTCCAATTGTATAGAAAAGAAGGGTGCAAAAGCACTCAAAGTCTCCTTCACGGCTGCATTCTAGAAATGTTAGAATGCAAATGGCATTAAAGCGTTTGTGAATACTTGCACTTGCACTTGCATATGTCAAAGATATAATCGCCAAGAAACATGTCTGTGGTGATACAAGGGTGCAAAAGTGAGTTTTCAAAACAAGGAAGTGACATCATTGGATTTGTAAATTGCAACAGCATGAACCTATTAAATATGAGCAACGAACAATTGTACGAAGCTGTGCAAAAAGGAATTCTATAAGGAAAACACTTTGGTTATATGTTTCCTATATCATTTGAAAACTTTTCGTCTAACGAAGGGTGAGTTGAATGAGTTTGGCAAATATTTGATCCTGCCAGCAATAATATCCAATAGAACTGATTGCATGAAACAGAAGGAAGGGTTTTGTTGATTTGAAACATTAATAAATTTGATTTCAACATTGAATGTTTTGAGTAAATACTAATCAAGCTATATATCGTGTCTTTTGGATGTGAATATTCAGAATAATTGTATCAGACATGCTTCCTGCTCGCAAATGTTCAACTATTTCATTTTGAAAACGTTTTATGTCGCAACGAAACATTTTTCATTTTGCGAAAGTCAAGTAGTAATAGTCATGTTTTGATATAAAAAGTAACCAAGCAGTGCATTGGGAAAGTTCGCAGTTCATTTAAAGTCGCCCGGGCAGATCTCTTAATTCCAAGAATGGAATTCCTAACCCAAGGATCACTTGATCTCCCACATTCTTCTGTAGAATATATGGGTTCATCGTGATAAATATGGCGGATAGAAAATAAAACTAATTTATATTTGTGTTCCTTATAAACGAGAACAAACTTTCATTATATTTTCTTAGTGCTGTAAAAAGCAGAATTTTCCAACTTTATATCCTTGCACGTGCTTACCACATTCTTATGTTGAAAATCGATATCCCAAACAGGAGTGACGTTAAGGCAACGCAAACTGCCTTTTATAGAGTTTATATTGGCACACATGTTTGCTTTGTGTACACAGAAAAGTATGTCGATGTTTTGATTTTGAAAATTCTCTGTGTATTGGTTTGCATTTCAGATAGGATCCATTCGGTTTGTCTAAGTATACTTTACGATTGAGAAGACGGTGAATACTGTGTAGATATTCAGCACCCGTCTCGGATGCGTGTGCTCAACAAACACAACTCAATTGTAAAGACGAAGGATACACAGACTCCATGTTATCGTTTGAGTGTACACATAAACATTTCTACTGATTACTGATTAGCACCTAAACAGAAGTAGAACGCATGTAGTAGGACAGGAATGATATGATATTGAGGTTAGATGGTGCATATCTTAAAGGATAGATATGGCGTTGTCTGTGAATTGGAATAAACAGGCAGAGCATAGTGTTAATAGGAGTCTAACTTGCGATGTTCTATTTAATCGAGTGTGCAGAACAGAATAACCATGAAGTCAACTTGGTAACAACAAAACGAAATGATATTCTGAAGGACAAAATTATGGTAAAGTGCGAAACAGGAAAAGGATAGACAAGTTCGAAAGCCGGATCTAACAATACTTTCACTGGTCTCGTCTGGACAGGAAGTGGTTTTTTGAGCCGGTTTTCTGATTTTCCAAATTTGAATTTATTTTTTTGTTGTTACGCATTGAAAATACCAAGGCATATGAGCGCAGGAGTATTCAGCACCGACAATTTAATTGTACACGTCAGCTCAGACATGAATGGTTATGTAATGTCCTTGCGAGAAGGATGTGGTCTGTCTTCATGGCTTATGAGCACATAGATATCTTGTTATCATGTTTTTCTCTCACGAAAGGCATTCTTGATTATCGCTTGTATTCCAACTTGAAAAAGGTTTTGGGATTTTCTTGAAGGATGTCTAACTGTATATTAGGTAGCACAAATACGTAGTTTTTTATCAAATTGTTTTGATAGATTCCTGAATTTCCACAAATTGTCTTCAGACGATACATATCCACTAAGATGTATGGTCGTCACATAAATTTTTATAAGTCCTTGTGTGGCACTATAAATTTTGTTGAAAGCGTCAATTGCAGAAATTTTCTGAGCGTAAGTATGAAATTTGCCCACTATATCAGGTTAATCCGAAAGGTCCACAATCCGAGAAGGCGTAAATCTGTAACGCCTCTCACTTCATAAAATTATTAGATGAATTTTTGTTCAATTTTGTCTTTAACTAAAATTATTAAGAGCTTTAGGTTTTGAGAAAATATTCTTTACTGAAACTTCGTTTCTCTTTACAGCAGCGATCAAGTAGACACTACGGGCACAGACATAACCAAAGGTCCCAGTCACTAAACCGCGGTCAGGCGCTCTCTCGAGCAGACGTCACCGGCATGTGGTGACACCAGGGTGCCTCAGGTAATCATATAATTTTATAATAATTGTATATGAAATTTAAACCAAATTATTTAAAGGAGGTCAGGCTGGTTGTGCTAGTTGCGCCATGGGCAATAAATTAAGCTGTTCTTGTGCGCCTCTTACGCGCAAGACTTACCGGTATGAAGATTCTCCATGGCAGACTTCTCGACGACGGGACGGCCATCTCCTGAGGTTGGTATTGGATTTAATAGTAAATTTAACACGTTTCCTCATTTTAGATAAACCCCTAAAAATTAAACTGCATACCTCGCATAAATTCACGTTTGCACTTGATTTCATTCACACCTTTACCATCTTCATGTACCTTACTCCTTTGCACTTAAATGATAATTATAACTATTTTCCATAATTGAGACTCTTTGATAACACACTTAGTTCGTTCAGGTTGTGGGCTGAGGTATTTCATGTATCTGCAAGCGGTGGTGGTACCGTGAAATGGCAACAAAAATCCGAAGATTTGGTTCCTGTCAACATTACCTGCATACAAGATTCACCTGAATGTGTGTTTCACATAACAGCATATAATAATCAAGTGGACAAAATCTTTGATGTTCGACTTGTTCAGCCTGGTAAAATAACATTGACAAACTTTTATATCTAAATTGATATGGATGAAATGCTGTTTAACTAAAATTTAAATTCTATTTTAGGTACAAGAATTGGGCAAGCTTCAGAATGTTTTGTATATTGGAAAGATCCCATGACAAATGATACGTGGGGATTAAATTTTACATCTGCAATTGATGCTAAACAGTTTCGAGAATATTGTGTAAGTATTTCTGACCAGTTTCCCACTGGAACTGGTCCAGTCTAAAACAATACTAAACGAATTTGATTCGTAATTTGTGATCAACTTAATCTTAACACATATGCATTTCAGTCGAAACAATATTATTTGATTATTATCACACACACTGAACATATAATTCACATATATATATCAATATTCTTTTGTTGTATACCTATATATTATACAAAACACAATTAATTGTAATTACACTATTTATTATATAATTAATTTTTATCTCGTAAAAATTGTAAATTTATAATCCTCTTTGATTAATGCGCTACATACCAAAAGGAAAGATTCACATACAAATGAATTGCTGTAAATGTTGTAAACATAAAATCATTTCATTGTAAATTAAAGTTGTGCTGTGAATTTTGTTGGTAGCATAAAGTTTGTAAACCTAATTGTGTCCAAGGACTCAGGAAGATATATGTCTCAGGAAGATTCTATTTCGTTGAAATTTTGATTACGTCTAATAAGAACATATTTTTTCGTTTATGAGCCCAATTTAAATATGCAACTCACTATCAAATATTAGTTGTGACATAATAATACATTTTATATCTATCTCCAACATTCAAATACTTCCTTGTGGTTTAATATCAAAACCTATCCAAGAAGTGTAAAAACTGTTATGACTCTAGTCACTTTTCCATATTTAAATTACACAAGGTTAATTAAAAATGCAATTGAACAGTTTAAAATTTCCGTATAACCAGGAATCTTCATATATCTCTAATGTACCAACTAAATTCACAATTAAAGGCAAATATTAGTTTGAATCGGCTTTTATTTTAAGTTGCGTTCGGAAATGTTTAAGTTAAAGTGAAACACAAAATTAGCTTGAAACAAGTGAACTTTATTTTGAAGATTTTCGTCAAAGTTGCATATACACTACTGTAGATATCTTCAGAGTTAAAAGTTTCTCAAGAACACATACCAAATTATTTTACTTCTTTTCACAAATATCAAACTATATATAGTATTATAACATAAAGTTTCATATAATTTTAGTATGAGTACAGCTTTTTTGAATTTCAACGAGTTACTAGCTAGAGTTCAAATTTAAATACATATAAATTTATATGCATATCATTGAAATGATATTCATGAATATTTGAAGATAGTCATATCAAGCACATTTTGTCCACATCAAGGGCAGTTGTTGCAAGTAAATTTGTAAAAAAGCAAAAAAAATTAATCAAATGTTTATGTTATTAGCTCCATTTTACATGAACAGAATGGAGAAGAAACTACTAATATTATTCCGTTGGTGTGTTTGTGTGTATGTTGGTTTTATCATTTTAGTTATACCCTCTTGGTTTTTCCACAGTTTTATGCCCATTTTTATCATATTTTTGAACCAGTTTTATCCATCCATTTGATGTTTTGTTTAACAATTATAAGAAATTTGCTTTAACTAAGTGTTGATATCAATTTTGATTGTGTCATGTTGTGGAACGCTATAGAACTTTGTGATTCTCTTTATCTCTATAATTATCCTTATGTAAAGAATACGTTTTCTCTTTGAACGTACTATTACAAATTGTCTTGTTGCACGATGAGAAATTAGTACATTTTCATAAATTCACTAATGCATTTTTACCATAATATGCAGGTATGTCTTAAGTTTTTTCAGCATTTTTGATTAGACAAAATTATGAAAAGCAAGTTTTAGTAAATTTTTATTCCATAACTATTCATTTCATTCATTCGTACAATCATAATTTATTAAATGTTAAGAAAATATATATAAAAATGTTTTATTAAAATTGCACAAATCCTATCCTTCATATTTTTTTTAATTTATGTGATATCCTTGTCATGATAATCCTAAGTATTTCACTCTTTCCCCTTTAATGAGAATTTCATATTCACAACATGTTTCTTGAAACACAAACCATTCTGAGCCTGTTGTAATTATCACAACCCTGATATATGTCAGCATTACTGAATTCTTTCTGTTCATTCATTAACCAATAAACCACCCCAAAAACCTCTAATTATTTTTTCTTTTTGTGTCGAAACCAACCGCACAATCAGAACCTTGTGATTCCCAACCAACTAACCTAATGATAGTGCGACGTTTTACAGTCGCCTTCTTTCAAATTTTCACGAAAGGCCTCATCGAGTTACTCGCTTAAATTGGATCCACCTGGTAAGGGTAAAATTAAGGCCAAGCGAAAGCCTTTGAGCACTCCAGCAAGCCCATCAAGAGCTAGTCCATCGAGAGCAAGTCCATCTAGAGCTAGTCCATCAAGACAACGTGAACCACAATGTACATGTATGAGTTCCGATCAATATGCCAGGTTGAGAGCACACGATCCCAGATACAGGGGTAAATATGATATAATTAAAAATTTGTTTTATAAAAATTAATTGTCATTTTGTTATTCTCCAGGTTCTTCAACCCTGCCAAGAACCACTTCGCGAGCAACAGATACTGAAGGACAAAAAGTTGGAGTTGCTGTTGCAGCTGCAGCTTCAAGTACTTCAATTTATGATAATGTGGCCAGTGGAACTCAGTCTTCACAACCTTCAGGACAAGGTGAAATAAGTGAATAACAATTATAAGACGAATCTATATCGACAAACGTAAAATGTTATAACAATCACCTCATTATTTCCCTGTCATATGTCTGTGGTGGCAGCGAAAACACAAAACTACTTACATACCCAGCTCAATATGATGCATTCAATCATTATCTTCAGCGTGATATTTTCCTTCTTATACTGTTGACAAGATTCATTATGAAACTATTTGAGATAACTTTGAAAATTTTCAACAAAATTTCCTTTCAGAAACTTTGACTCGTCAAACAAAATCACAAGAAACAAGCACAATGACAAATGTATCAACTATTACCAACACAATAAGTAACCAAAATCATGTTGGATCACAAATTGGTCAAGATGATATGTCGTCTCAACGTCAAGAAGAGACGTCAAAATCTGAAGGTACACAAGCGGGTGGTTCTCTGCAACTACAACAAAATATGCAAGCTACAACGAAATCCACTGGAACTGGAACACGCACAAAAGGCTACAACGATGAAATGGTAGGTGTATTTCAATAACACATAAGGCAGCTAATACGATTAAACTGATTCAATTACAGCTTCGTGAAACGCATGAAATGCACCACAATATCATTAACAACAATACTCGTCGAAAGACAAAAAGCACTGAAGATATGAACATAGACACGACTACTTTGAAACGTATGCTCAAACCTATGCCAAGCACTGAGAGCCCAGTTACATCACCTGAGATGGGACGTAGACGGTATAACTACTACAATGCTAATACAGTCACAACACAGCAGACGTCACATGTTCATCCACATCCGATACATCATATAATAAATAATAATAACACGCTAGGACGTCCGCCGAGTCAGGCATCAAGATTCTCCGGGTCCAGGTGAGATCAAAAACAAAATCACAGAGTCAACGTTTTATCTAATAACAACTGGTACAAATTTTTAGATCTTCCCATGAAATTGGTCGTGTCTATCAACCAAGAAATTTATACTTGGAGCTAGAACGTGAACGTGGCTGCATCGAGGGATCACCACCTTCAGACAACGTAATGTTTGATAATCAGTGTTATGCAACAACACCAAGCTCTAGCAATGGCAATTCTGATCAGGATCAACCATATGGCCAACGCCCTGGGACAGTAGGTACTGGTAATCGACATACTCATCATCATCAGAACCAGACCAATGCAACACCCACACCAGGAAGTCCAACATCCCGATTGTTATTGGAATATGAAATGCATCTTCGTAACACTTTGGCCAAGGGTATGGATGCTGAAGCTTATGGCCTCCATACTTTCGAAGCACTACTGTCGCAAAGCATGGAAAACCTAGGTAAGGTCATGCTTCACCTTGTATTTAATTCAATTAGAGTGGATTGGTTTGAGCCAATTAACATTTTCCGCCACAAACCTAATTTTTTTACACTTCCACCACAATGTATTTACAAACACTTTTAGTTTGAGATATTCGAAAAACGTAAAGTAGCCTTTCATTATATGTTTCACATCACTCAACACTAACACATATCACATTTGTACCCTTTATAATTTTCCATGTGTTTCGTATTTCAAATGTATCAAAACAGTAGTTAAATGTTTTGTTGTTAGTTTTTCGTGTTGATTTGATTTTAATCACTTTCAAATGAGATTTGTTTGAGATTTTATATTAGTTAAAACACTCACTATATAAAACAAAATGAATGAGAAACTAGAAAAAAAATTCTTTATGCACTAACTTATAAAACACAGACATACCCGAGAGCTTGCAAGGAACAACCCAACGTACTCCTTATCCAATCAGACGACGTAAGTAGTTACATGTGTAATGATTTAGATGCCCTTTAAGCCATGAACCAAACCAATATCCTTAAATTGATACCTGTGTACAAAGCCAGTATCCTGTTTTATCCTTACCTATTTGATAAAAGTTTTATCTAGTGCTTGTTCAAATAAGGTCTGTTTGAAATATAGATGTCTAGATTCGTTTTGATCAGATCATGATGCATCCTCCACATGTCCTTCAAATGATTACCAAGATACAATAGTATTCTTATAATCCTACTAATGGATTTAATTAAGGTTCTTCGGCAACACCAAAATCTTCAACTTTGCCTCTACCTCCGCATCGTCCTTTGTCGATCCGTGAGAGGGAACGCGATCGTGAACGGGATGGTTACTATAGTGATCGCAATGAGCTCGTACGTGAACGTGAAAGAGAGAGGGAGCGTGATCGTGGATATTTGAGTGATCATAACTCTAGGTAAATAAATCATTAAGAAATGCATAATACATAGATAATCATCCTGTAAAGTTTTGATTTCAGTTTTTCAAACTCACGTTGCGCTTCATGCATTGGAGAGTCAGCTCGTGCTCAATGGTTTCGTCATTCCGATGGATGGCGTTCGGGTAGCTCAACATTAGGGTCTGGTTCTGGTCAAAATATAATGCCACCACAGACCACGACGCAATCTGCACCCAAACGATCACCTTGGGACTCACTACCTTCATTGAGACAAGATAGTAGCTTGAATGATTCGGGGTATAAGAGTGCCAGAGGAGATTCTTTGGAACAAAGGTATGTTTAAAATGATGAATAAATGGTTTAAAGGTTACTAATAGCTCTCATTTCAGTTCCTGTAGAGGTGTTTTTGACAGACAAGACAGTCTGCGATCTGACTATTTGAGCGATCGGGAGAGTAGATATGGCATCGTTCAACAGGCTTCTATTGACAGCACTGATTCCAGACTCTGCTATTTGACATCATCAGAGGTAAGTCTATATTGTTGAAGATTAATTGCGTGTATAACTGTTTAATCGAGTTCAACAATATCCCAGTAACCTAGAACTGGGTTAAATTTCATGAACAGTAAAATTTAAAATCAAGCGAGTTGAAATTATGAGACAAAAAGTATACCAGACCTAATTTTACACGTACTGTCAACGTGTGCACTTTATAGTTACATTTGAAAGCATCCATTGTTAGTTGAAAGCTAAAAATCAGTTTAAGATTTTTTGTACACATTGCTGGAAGGAATGGAGAAACACTAGATGAAAAGCTTTTCTTGTATTCAAGCTAAAGTATGAAAAAGTACATTATAACGTTAGCTTTTGCTGACTCCAGTGAAAATTTAATGAACTCTGTACAAATTTTAAAATCGAATTTTTCCAGTTTACTTTTGAAAAAAAAAGTATTATATAATAAAACGAGTTACATACCTTCTCCTGGTGTGTTATGTTCGTTAGAAATTGTTCTTGTGAATTACGGCGTTAAGTCAAAGTACTAAATTAAATATTTAATTGGATTCTGTCATTCAGTCATTGTTATATATTCATTTACTGTAAAGTCGAAAGCTACACATTGGTTCTATGTGTCACAGAACCAAACCTCACAATTAAGCTTCAGTGGGTGAAAAGCGAACGAACGACCTCGACCTGCATACCTTTGAAAGCTATTGCACCAACTCAATTAGTGAATATGTTGGAAAAGCACGCTTGTACATACCTCGTGTATAATATTATGTATGTCCTTTCACAATCAAAGTTTCATTCATACACTCAAATCTATCGAAGTTTTCCTGATCCCAAAGAGCCAGTAATTGCGTTCTGGTCATGTGCCTCAAAAGCCCAAATTCAAGTTAAAATATCTAATGCTTTGAAGGGGAGAATATTCGTCCCCGAACCTTTAATTCAAGTGTACACCAGAAAAAGGAAGTGTACCAAAATGTCCTTTTGTAGCAAATTTATGTATGTATTCTACCAATTGCGGTAAATACCAACAAATTAATTTTGCCAAAGCAAAATTTCGACAGTAACATTTTTGAGAAAGCTTTCAATTTAAATGATTCATCTCATTTCTAAACACGTATTTATTAAATTCACAAACACATAAAAATAGCAACGAACACATGTATCCATGTTTCAACACATCAATACAAAAATCACGAATTATGCTTGTGTTGTCCTGGAAGCATGCCATCAAGGGTAAAAGCTTTGATTGATAATCGAGGAAAATGTTACATAAGCGGAGAGAAAAACGGTAACAAAAAAGTTATACTCCGGAAGACTACCCAAAAAAAGTGGCCAGTTCCCGTTCTTGCTCCTGCCGCAGGAGATTTTTTCATTCAAAATTATTTCTAGGCATCGTTGATGGTTCATGATAAAAGCTCATCCAGAGGAAAGTACACCATTTCCTGATATATGAAACACTCAAAAAACACGAGCCTGTTCCGGTTTTTGTAAGCTTTACGATAAAGACCATTCAAGGACATTAACAAAGTTTCTCAATATTATATCATGTTGCAGTTTATATTTTAGTTTTTTGGAAGGTAGGGTTTATGTTGCCAACAGGGTAGGTAGGGTTTATCTCGGCGAAAGTTATGCATCTGCTGTTGGCGCCACCTGTTTCCAATTTTATATATATTTTGGCAGAACTGACCTTAATTTTGTTTCGTTTAAGAACTTTCTCATTGAACACGCTAATTCGTTTGTGATTAAATTGAAATTTTCTCAATTTGAAGCTTAAAATTTTATCATAAGTAATACAGGCCGAACCGAACAAACGAAGCTGTCACCAGTTTATGGTGTCGTATGGCAGACACACTAGTGAAAGGAATGGCTAATGATACGTAATTAAACCGGATGATGTAGAAACTAGAGAGATAAGTTGTTGGTTTCTTAATGAGAACCACAAGTGGAGACATAAGCCTTGAAAGTTTCGGTACTTAGTAGAATCATAAAAAATGACACAACTATCTAATTTCATCGTCATCATTACCTAATTTCCCATACTTTGGGTAACTTTACGGAAATTAAGCTTTCAAATCCCGGTGGAAAATTATTGCTACTCGACAAAAACTGACTAAATTTAGAAGTGTCATCCTAATGTCACATAATTCCTGCCGGTATAACAAGGAAAAATGGCAAAAGCTAATGTGGTTGTATACTGCTATTTTTGCACTTTCGACATTATCTTGAAAGCTCTTTAATTTGTCCTGTAGCATTGTAACACAAAAATTAGTTATTGTGACTAATGAGCAAAGATTGCCCAAAAACGTGTAATATGTAACGAGTGGACGTTGTTCGTTATGGAACTGTTTCGATTAAGAACAATGAAAACAGAAGAAAAGCTATAAGATGTCCCGCAAAAAATGTTACCCTTAATTAAAAATAATTCCTTTGGTTTACTTTAAATTCAACATAAACAATCATAACTCCACGTTGCGCGTGGTGGTTTGGCACGTACCTACGTGATACATATATCCGTACAAATTTAGATTTACGCAGAAGTTACAAGAGTTCTTTTGAGGATTTGCGTATTATAGCGGAAATTTTCAACTTCGACTGATACTGAATATAAAAAAGCAAATTTTCACCTTCTCACGTGTTGCAACATGTTACAATGAACTATAATATTGTATTGGTATATTGGAAAAAAACACAATATAAGGATAATTTTAACAAAGGAAGGAATATGTGCTTCATATTAAAAAAGTTTAAGTAAACATTTTTCTGTGCTTTCCTTGGTTATGTTTTGTTCAAAGTTGAAGATACTGTTTGGACCAGATTTTTGCATAGGTACAACTACAACTATGTTGCAGTAGAGATACTCACGTGTATGTATTATGTATTGAAAACTACAGATTTGTAATGAACACATTCCATTGAAGTACGCATGCACTCTTATACTATTACACATAATGTGAAATATGCCCTAAAAACTTGCAAAAGCTGATGTTGCTATGTATCGTATATCCACAAACATTTGAGCTTATCGTGGTGTATCCTCATGAATGTTTGCTGACATGCTTCTGAGATACAGAAACATTTGATTGTGGTTGTGTAACATAAAATTTCAAATATTCTGAAAGCTCATTGAAAGAACTCACAAGATATCTGCACGAGGTAATGTTACAAAAACTTCGTAGCAGTTGCTTTAGTTTTTTACTCAAAGTCCTTTCTGATTGAACGGAGTGAAAAATATTCGCAATACACACATTTGGAATAGAGAATCAAAAGCAAAATACTGCAAATTGGATATTTTCAGCGAAAAGGGACAAATACATCGAGGAAGAAAAAGGATTTAAACATTTTTTCCTGTTCTAATTTTGGCGATATTCGGTTGTTTCGTGTTTCTCGGTTCTATTGTTTATTATCGGAAAACAATATTGAAGATATTAAGAATAAACATACACATACACACAAACAAAACTTTCCCTATCTCGAAGAAACACAACTTTTATTGACACATTCCCATCCTTGATATCCTTGTTATCGACACTTTTCACCAGCAGTTCCGTTGAAAAGTTTGAATTTGGCATGGGTTTTGTGAAATTCCGAACAACAGGATGCTGCTAACTTTACACTTGTCTTATATACAGTGGCAGAATCTGATAATTTGAAGTTTTCTAAACATGCTTTCTCCATTCCGGTGAAAGCATAACATTTTTTTTAAAGCTTTCGGTTAAGTGGACACGCGCTTTTATGAAATTTATTTGTTGGTTGTGTTGTGTCCAGTACTAGTAAGTGTTAGTATTTGCACGTTTTCATTCATGTATATGTGTGGGTGTTTGTGTATCAGTGAATATATACTTTCTTCCTAACCTGGGCTATTATTCCAGAATTTCCCTCCAAGCGCGAGGTATTATTGTTTTACATTTCACGTTTTGAGCGCAACAAAGGGACGTTGTTCGGTGTCGATGGTTGCTAGTATCTTTCTTAGTTTATCTTAACTGTGAATGATAGTTAAAGTTAGGTGTCTGTATAACATATAAGAATACGGAAAAGAACTACAGAGGAAGGTTATTTGAATAACAAAAAAATTTAATAACGATGATGACAAATAGTTTCTGTCATCCCATTTTCAAAGTTTCGTGACTTTCTAGCATTCGCGTGGGAAAAGTGATATTCAATTGTACTGTGTATAAGCTAAATCTTTTTCAACATCCTGTCATCTCTAAGATTTGACAAAGGAAACTAAAATTGTTCTCGTTTGTGAAGTGTCAATTGTGAATGATTTACGAGTGTGGTGCAATCCTAGAATTAGAAGATATTGTTGTATAATACCGTACAAGTATTGAATTATATGAAATTTAATGTGTCACAATTATTTCTAGTGATATATACTTCATGCAATACTGAAAAGCAAGTTTTCACAATAATTGTTTTATGAATACCATACAATATTTTATTTTGCAATTCACGTTTCATGCCCAAAATCACGAAGTGTGATGTTTTATGAATGATGATACAATTCCAAAGGTGTTATAAATAAGTTTTGACAATGTTTACCAAACGTGGATTTATATATCAAAAGGATAAAATCCAAAAGTAGGTATATTTATTTTCTTTGTTATTCTAAAATCGTTTGAAAGATGAAATGAAACGATACGATAAAGCAGGAACCTCAAAACCTAAAATAAATATGACTTCTTTTAGGTACCATTATGTATTTTGAATGTCAATTGGGCTAGCATCATCATTATTCAAGTGATAACATCCTATATTCCTTGTATATCCACTTTTCACACACAAAATACCCGTGCTGTACATTTTAAATGCTTCACTAACTTTAAATGTGTATAGATAAATTACATGGATTTTGTATTATACCAACATACATATGCGTACATTTCATTTTATAAATTCTTGCTTATTACTCACGATGAATATAAAATATGTTAAAAATATATAAAATATCATTTGTGTAAACTTCATGAAGATACTTTAGCTTCTTGTAAATGTAGCATTCATGCTTCAAATCCATCTACTTGTTTTTTGGACCAAAATTATGCAAATTACTTTCAAGGTTAGGGATAAGTTATTTTTGTGTTATTTAAATCAATTTGTTTTATGGAAATACTGTGCTTCACATACAATACAATCTATTGTAATTTTGATGAATTCGTTTTAAACTTATGCAGTTTTATTTATATTCTACCTACTACATGAATAACATTACTTCACTTCGCTCAAAGCCGGCTTAAGTTGTTCCTGTGTTAGATACTACTGAATATCCGAAAATATAGGAAAAATAAAATTGTATAAATATTTAATACGGGAAGTATTAACTTTTCACAAGGTTCGTATTGAAATGTAACTAGTAAAAAAAGACCTTATCCCAAAAGGTGCCCTGATTCACAAAACTTCCGATATCATATAATAATTCTTGTTTTCTTCCTTTAACAATCTTTACTTGGGAAAGGTCAACAGCTACAATTAATAAGGATACATCTTATGAATTGTAAATTATTTTGAATTAAAAATGCAAAACAAAACGGGGTACATGCTAAATTATTTATCAACATCTTTTGATAAAGTTGGTCACGCAGCACTTTAAGAATCATTTTATATTTCAAAACTTTACCAAAAATTCACAACAATTTATTTTCTTCAGGTTACATCCGTGAGGCACTTGTGGATATGGTTATTTCGTTAATTTCAAAGTTAACGTTTCTATAACACGGTCGATCAAATTGACAGCGTGTTTTTCCGTGGATATAATCAACAAGCTGTTTCACATTACAATATCTTCTATCCAAAGTATTAGCTTTCAAATTGAGATTTCAGGTTTTGTTGACATACTAAATAACAAAAAGACATTTGTTTGAATTCTCAAAACAACTTGATTTTATCCACACAAAAGATTTTTCTTCGAGCCACTTAGCCATTTGCTGAAATGATTTTCATTATTCAAAGCCCTTATATGACCATAATGTGAAATGATTCATTGTTCTATATGAACAAGGCTAATATTAACAAGCTGATTCATAACTCAAGTGCCCTCATAAACTCAAGTTGATTGCTTCGTTTAACTACAAATACGTTATAGTCTTCTTTATCTTGACTCCTTATAGAAGACAATAACTTCAATAACGTGATAGCAAAACTGCCACAACCGCGCAAAACAAACATCAATATCATATCATACGCATATTACCCTAGAAGTTAAATCCTTACCGTATGAGCTTTTGTAGGAATTTAAAATTTCCTTGACCTTCATTTCACCTTTATCTTTTCAATTGCTCTCTGGACAATTAACCATAAACGGAATTGTACGTTGTGGCTATTGCTATTATAAAATTTTATGTGATACGTATTCAGATGATTCTACAGAATACACAAATAGAAAAATCCATAACTTAAGGATTTATGTTCTCTAATAAATTATCATGGAAAATTACTCTCATATATATTTTATTGTTGTTTATTCTCAGTTTTCTGACTTCCGCATTTCGTGATTTGATGAAAATGTTTTTAGTTCTCGAGAAAGTAAATTCCTTTTTGCCGAAAATAAATATATATCATTTACAAAGTTTCTTCAATTTTCTTTTGAGAAACTTAAAAAATTTATCAAAATTCGTAGCATGTCCGCAGAAAAGTGTTTTTGAAAAGAAGAAGTTTAATCGTAATTAGAGCTATGAAAAATTGACTTTTTCTTGTATTGACATTACAAAACTTTTGAAACTGCTAATTGCAGCAAATCCACTATTTATCTGCTTCAGAACTCCAGTGCATTGGATAGTTTTGTTGTTTCTATACATTTTCTGCTAAATATATTTGTGACACAATTTACGCTTCTGATTTTACTCAATCTACCATACTACCAAATCACGAATTTTGTCTTATCGTTATACAGCTTTCATTTACTTTCACGTAAATACATATATCTTGAACAAGACCTTACTATTTATTTACAAATTCCCTTAGAAAGCATAAATTGGTCTTTTGTACGTCTAGCAATATCTTCTTCTCAACTCTTCCCGTCACTGCCAGTTTATTGTAATTGTAAGGACAAACATCTTAAAGAAGACTGGCTATTATAAGAATAAAATTGAAGTGAAAAATCTCAATATTTTCCATTAAAATGTTTCCATCCTTGTCCTTGTTCTTCGCTGTTTAACTAAGTATTCAAGCCCAAGCCTTGTCTATCCAACTGACCTATATTCGTGTATCTCATATTAATATATTTTGGTATGCTATTACGTGCTTGTATTTGATACACATATTTGGGTTCCTTTGATAAGACTATTCCTACGCCAAAAGCATACATGAAAATCCAATGCGGAACTGGTTCATACTTGAAATTTAAAAGGACTGGCTGGTTGTTCTTGATCTTGTTTAAGGGAAGGATTAAATTTCACTGTCAAACACTACTTCTACTTGTTTGGGATTGGAGCCAAGTATTGAGGGTCCGTTTTTATATTGCTCAGTTATATAATAAATATGCCATGTAATATCCCAAATGGATGTCGTAGATACAACAGCAACATCAAATCTCGAATGGTCTTGTATATGAGGCACTTATGTTGCTTTTATAAAATTTCAACATTCACTTGAGGCACGTTTTTTACATAAGTAATATCTTGGGATATTGTTGGACGACGCACCCAAAACCATTTCTCTATTTATTTTTTCTTCTTTGTAAAATCCTAAACAAGACTTAAGGGACCATTTCTAATTAAATGCGTAACAGTTTGTGTTAGTAAAACGGATTCTGTAAGGATCATGTAGTTAATATGAATCTGAGAGATAGTAAGTAGCATTGTGACCTTATGAAACTCTACAAACTGAAATGTCTTCCTTGAGGATGAATTTAAATTTAAGTGTAACTGGATCATTCTACATACAATTTCTGCGTCGCAGTAACATTTTGGTAGTTAAATGTAAATTTCTAAAACTTTGAACTCTACACCAACAACGCTTTAATTTCAAGTACAGGCTTTTGTATTTTTCTTACTAATTAAATGTACACACTCACTGGAAAAATGTTAATTTTCCAAATTACATGGCAAAAAATTGCTTTCATAAGAAGCAATCTTGAATGAATTACTAAAATTTCCTTCATAGTATACTATCTTTGAAATTATTATTCTAATTCTACTACCATCTATCGCCTTGTTAGACTTATACTCACTCTTGGGGGAATTGGCTATCATTATTGGGCCCTTTAATCCCAACAAGATTCTGGAAAATTCTAGGAAGATTAGACCGATTTTAGCAAGCAAATCACTATCATGATTTTATCAAATCATTACTTGTGATATCCTTTTCGAGATAAGATATTTAAAATCTTAAGTACATCGGGAACTTCCATCATAACAACATTCACAATTTCCGGTGCCTAACGAACCAAAGTATAAAATAACTCAACACTGCAAAAGCTTTGAATCCATAATTAATAAAATTAGAAAAGTTACTTAACTTGATTTCGGGGAAAATGTTTCATTCCAAAGAAGTGTTAACTTTTGCCGTAATCCATGTCAATGATAATTAAGGAACATTTTGGTAAATTCTAATGTGACACGTTCTACTTCACAGTTTATTTATAAACCGAAGTCTAAACGGACTTTATGTCATTGAGATGATTCGTTTCTGTGATGTGCTATTTAATTAATGTGATATTCTTCATGGTGTAATTAAGATAAACTCAAAGTTGGTATTTAGGTTAATAACATGAGTAACTCGCAGCGTTGCATGTGGTCCTCGTATATCTAATGTAGATTCAGTAGATCAGTGGGCAGGGTATGAATTTTCACGCTGTTTAAGATCTTAATTTTATTGGACTATAAGGTTGTTATCTTGTTTTGCAATACTGAAAGTTAAAACAATTTTCTATTGTCAAAACTGACAAAGCGCTGTTCGTGAAAAATGAATTTCATATAATAATACATGTTTTTTACTTAAATTTGCTAAGAGAAGTTTGTCTTTATATTGAAAGTTTTTTCTTTTAAGGTATTATATCAAATCGATTGTTGAAAGTTTTCCTTTAGTCACGTATTGAAAATTGCTTATAACTTTCCGCCTCAACAAAGCTTGTTTCAAGAATGAACGAGTCCCTTGAAAACTAGGTCTTTAATTAGCAAAACTTAATTAAAGTTTCCAACACTTTTAAATGGAAACATGTAGTGCAATCTTTCCTCGGTTATGTGTATGCAAATTGCATGGCTTTCATTATACAGAAAGAGTTTGTTATGTATTTGCATGAAATTTTTATCGGCATTATAATATTCATCAATTTGTTGAGACAATAAATCTTTGTAAAAATCAAAATTGCATTTTACGACGAAAGACGATATCAGAAAACCAAGTTCTAGGGTAAGATAAATGTGAACAGAGGAGAATTCAATTTGTTATTCGGGAAGCACCAAAGAAATTGGAAAATTGGTTAAAAAACCCCTTTGAAAAAAGATGGTAATATGTTCCGTAAATGTTGATCTATAAGCCATTGCCATGCAGGATATATTTGTTTACGTAACTCACAAATGTGTGTCACTGATAAGTGATTCCATTTCATTCGTGAGGAATATCACATATGTGTACTTACGCAACATCGAAGCAATATATCCATTACATAGTTATTATTACATCTTATTGAATATTTATATTCCTATTTGAAATTCCTCTTGCCCATTACGTACAAAATGCATCAAATTGAGTAGCTCATACACATTACAATCTGCAAAATGTTTTCTTGTTATGAGTAAAATTCATGAATATTAATTATCAATAAATGCATAAATTATATTTCTTCCTATGAAGCTATGAGGTGGTCTAATAGATTGATGGATTCTAGTTTTGTACTGAGACATATACATATATTTCTTGAATTCTATCCATTGGAATGAAGCTATTGTAGATAAGTCGATGGAGAGGGTTATTGAAATTCTTCAAGGTTTAGTGATTCAAAAACGCACATCATAATGAACGTTAACAGAAACCTTTGTATATTTTTCAGAAAGGCCTAAATCTTGTGGTTTGAAGAAATTTTTCGCTTGAAACACGCCACTCTTCTAAATCACCCCTTGTACACGGATAAATCCTCATTACGTCTAAGATTTTAAGATTTTTAATTGCTTCATCTTAACTTTTCTTTTTCCATTTTATTCCATTGTCACAAAAGGCTCAACGGATTAGACACCATTAAATTTAAAAGAAAAAATTAGTTCTTTCTTATGTCACCGAGGGCAGTCTGGGGAAAATCATTGAACGCAAATGATCCGGCATCATTTATTGCTAAAAGGATTAAAAAATTTCGATTGAATTTTATCGGGAAAAGGATCGAGGAAATATGGAGCGGCAAATACATAAAACCTTTTCGTTATTTGTGCTTTTCTCAAGAATATGCAAAAGGAAATTCTCATTCTTTTATTGTATTTTCCGATGTTAAAAACAAACGTATCAACTATTAGCAACGAAACAAAAGAAATTTCGTACCTTGCATTGTTGAAAAATTGGCTCTTCTTCAATAAATTATATCTGTTTCCGGCTTTGTACCATAAAACTCAGAAAGAATTGTTTCACACTTTTGAATTTATGCGTACCATTTCCTCAGTACAATATAGATTGCTTTTTTTACAAAACAATTGAAACAGAAAAAGAGAAAATTGCCAAGAACAACCCTTGAGTACATAAGGCAACATTACACATTGAAAATTATGTAACAGAAGTACCTTAGAAAATCTCCTGGAAGAATTGGTTGTTTCTTGCAAAAAACATAGAACGAAATTGTGTTCCCTTAAAGCCTGTCAATATAACTACAATTAAAATTTTGTATTATTGTTCAATAAAACCCCGAAGAGCTTTCACAAATGTGAGTCCTTCAAACGTGCTAAATGGGAAAGTCATGTTTCGATCGAATTTCTCTCACATCGTTCTATTCAAAATTTTGAAATGAACCGAAAGACTCCAGGATTTACTAGAGTGTATCTAATTTGATAAATCGTTATATAGGGTTACCTCCATTTAAAAAAAAAAAAAAAAAAAAGTGTGATTGTTTCTGAGCACTTTTTGGGAAATGTTGGAAACTCTCAAAACGAGGATTGTGAAAGTTATCTAGATTGGATAAAACGACCCTTTCAATCTCGTCCAATAGGTTTAATCAATAACATGGAATTGACACGTGAAAATTTTATATTTATTGCAGAAACTTACTACAATTGTATCTAAGATCCTACGATAGGACCTACTTTGCAGAAATTGTTCAAAGGATCATGCCGAAGTTATCCGAAATGAAAACAAATTTCAATGTATCAGGTGCAGAAACTGTACTACGAAAGTGAAAAACAAAAGAACAAAGTTTCTTTTTCAGCTTATAAATTTGATAAGACCTTTATTACAAACCTTTCTTCTTCGTTCAATGAATTTTTTTCAATCCCGCTATGCTATGCTGTCAAATAATCTGGTTGAAATGTGATGATTGCGTATTTCAAAAAGGATAATCTTAAGTTTACCATTTCACAAAGTCATAAAGTATTATGAATTTAAAACCCTTCAAAAGATAAAAGTTATGAGAATCTTGGGGCTTCGAAAATCGGGGAAAAAACCACAAAAAATTTGAGGTAGATAATATAACCATCGCAAAGAACATGGGATAAAAATAGAAGATATTCACTTCATATTCAAACGAGATAACTGGAAAGAACTTAACATTTTATAAAAATTTCCAAAAAAAAGATTAGTTACTGCGATAAAATGAATTTACGAGCTATAATATAAAAAGTTAATCAAAAATTATATAAAGATGGTGGAATAATGTGACGAACCCGAAAATGGTATTTTTCCAGGGTCGTTTAAATGTTGTGTGTTTGACAGAATGGCAATATGTATCACTTGAGAGTTTGACAAATTATAAGTTTGTGTCAAAATTACCCTCCAATTTTTACCAGAGGTTTCAGGTATACGGTATTTCGCTAAATCATTACTTGTGTCATTTAAATAAAAACACACCTTTTAAGGTCGGATATTTGTTTTGTAAACAGAAGGAACTTCCTTGAATCTACGTAAATCGGGGTTTCAAAGTATGTAGGTTAACAAAACAAAACCTCCTTAGATTCTCCGTTAAATTCCTAAACAAGGCCAGTGTATTCGATTATTTCACTTAGAGTTTCTACAAATTTGGTAGCCTCGGCCCGTACATTGTGAGGTTCAACACCATGAAACAATTGAATTTGCTTAGTAATTCAAATCAAAGCAGATTAAAATAGTTATATGTAGTAGTATAGTGTAGTATAGTAGTATATAAATTCGATAGTATTATTGGGAAGCCTTGTTATTCTAAATCACAATGCATATAAACAAACTTGTATTTAAACACAAGGGTATCTCATGTAGCAAGGTAAACATGTTACATTATAGTAAAGCCCTACAAAAGACAAGAATTAAGAAAATTTCTCAAAATTTTACTCTACCAGAATTCAAACATCGTTTCTGGGTCAAAGATTAAGTTTGGCGCATCTCTAGAATCACTTGTTTCAATTTCCCCCAAATGTTCCATAATAACAATCTCCACCGGTCTTATCAGTGTCCATTCTACCAGAATAGAAAGATAATGTCCTCTTCTGTTTATTTGTCCTATATTGTTTCAAAGGATAAATAACCCCGTACGTCTAGCGTTTTTTAATTCAATAAGGGTTTCTGTTTTCCTGACGATTCTGTGCTTTCTACAAGGCACTTATATTAGCATTTGAAACCTTCTTCAGCATTGCAGTTTGTGCTTTGTTATTTTTCACATTTCATTCTGATTATACTGCCACTTTTTTCTGTTCTTATCATTATTTGTTGACGTTGAAGTGACAACTTTCTGATTTGAAAAATAAACAAAAACCCCTTTTATAGAGCACTAAGGTTATCGTGCCATACCGTCTTCTTCAGATGCAGATGATGTTTCCTGAGATATTTTAGCGGTTTTGCATTATAATCGCTCTCAAAGCCGACGACACGTACAATGTTAGACTAGGTTTTGTGCTTCTGTAGAGGAAATGTTTCATTTTATGTAATATGATGTTTATAAGAATACCGTGGAATGTTTTCAATTCAAACTTTTATTTCAAGATTTACATATTTTCCTGCATAACAATTTCACGTGCGCAAATAAAAGCTAAAGAAGGACATTTTTCTACCATTAAGCTCACCGAAAAGACAAGATAAAGCTCACTGAAGAGACGAGAAAACCTCAAACCTGTGAGTTCTAATTTATGTGCGTTCTTGGTGTGACCTACCCTTATACTTTTTATCCTTATATTGAAACAATGAAACGAGAAATTTCCTACGAGTCTGATATAAACTTCAATGTAACGAATCCTTTGGAAACCTTAGAAAATGGAAGGAAAATTACCACAATTTTCCGACTTACATTTTTTGGAGCTAATTTTAGACTGGTGTGTGTTTCTACAGAAATTTTCTACAATTAACTCTGTGACGCTAAGTAGATGAAATTTTATGAGCATGTAATTTGATATGAATACAAGAACAGGAGAAGATTTATGTTAAAGGTGTTTGAGAACGAAAGTTTGCTCAGGTTCTCTCAACGCGTTTGTGAAACCAATATATAACGCCATCTGTATTCAACTTCAAAGGAAGTTTACAGACCACATGTTCCCGCATTCTGTAACCTTAAACAAAGTTTCTCATTTTACTTGCAAGTTTAATTACCTTTGATAAAATAATACGAAATACCTCAGTAGCCAATAACATTAACACACGAAAAACTTACTTCACAATCTTCTGAATCATTGAGAGGTTTACAAAATACAACACACAAAATCGGTCCTAAAAGCATCATTGTCAGAAGATATGTTTCTTACAGGAAACCAAATGATTTCGTGTTGTACTAAAGAAATGTAGCGATTTTTATACTCCAGAATATTTATATGCAATTCTAATCACCAACTGTACAATAAAGCCACGGTTTCAGAAAAAGTCATTTCAGTTTTATTACAATTACTAATTTAACGATGCTTTCGTTATAAATAAATTTATATCTTCCAAAATCATTTGCTAATACCTCCTGCTACTAATGAGCACACATTCCTCATAGCTATATCGGCTCCAACATCAGGTATTTCCTTGTTGGAGCTATTTCAGGGAATCGTACCAATGTATTGGAAAATGTTGTTTTCTGAACGAAGAAAATCAATTTTTGCTGCTAAACTTCCACATATAACAGACGATTGCAATATAAGTGAATAAAAATAAAACAAAATTTGGTGGAACCAACCGAATGGACGTGTTTGGAAACAACAAAGGGGAGGAAATGAATTTTACCACAATATTAAAATTGTTGTAGTGAGTATGGTGTGTGGGAGTTAGTGACTGTCATGATATCCTGTATATCCTTATAAATGTGTCTGACCTTCGAGACATAGTCCGGTGTTATACGAGCATCAATTTGCGTTCGTTGGAATCCTGTGGTAATTTATCATTCCGTAGGCTTCCCTCTATGACTTAGGGAAATTCGTTGGTTTATTGAGCAATAAATTATAACAATCGCAATTAGGACCGATTTATAAGCCCAATTATTTATAACTATGGCGACTATTTCATTATTCAGTGACTTGAGTGTTCGTAATTGGTTTATGAACGTTCATTGAACGTTGGCCAGTTTATTGTGTCAACAAACATTTGGTACACTCAACAAGTCAAAAGAGGTTAACTATTTTCACGTGACTTTGCGTGTACCTCTACATTAAGATATACAAATGCTTCTAGCAGTGTCGTAAAGTTGCTTACATTTCAAATTCACTCGAACAGAGAATTCTATTTTTGTTATTTTCTACCTTTATCACATTACTCTAAACCGTCAAAAGCTTATGTAAATCTACACAACCTTCAAGACTTATTTCATCATTCATTCATTCATTTCTATTTACGTTAAAAATCAATAAAACATCCACAACGAGTAGAGCTTTAGCTATCTGAAAATAAACAGAGCTTACAAGAGGTGGTTGTACTGTATCCGATGTCCTCTCTACTACCAGTCAAGTATTGATTTTGCATTAAATCTACTTTGCAGTAAATGAAATTATAGACGAATAAAAGAAGTTATGGATAACCAATCATTCACCAAATATTGTCTTTCATATGAGGCTAATAACATTTTACCCGAACGCATCCAATTATTTGACAGAGGTTCCATGTGAAATTAATAAGTAACTTTACAGTATGCCAGAAAATTTCAATGGTACAAATTGATGAAGAATTGCGTATGAGTTATGAAGTTTTGAAAGTATATAGTATCTTCGAAAATGTATGCTTGCTGATACATATATACATTTTATTATAAACTTAAAAACTGAAGGCTGAATAAATAATTCACGACTGGATCTTATCAGTTCAATGACACGTGTGCAAATATATAATTACAAATTAAATTAATATCCCTTCGTAAATAATATTATACTTCATTTCACTCGTTAACGGATGATTCAGCACATCTTCGTTGGCCCCAATTAAATCATTTAAATTAATTACAACGAACAGTCCTATTGGATGTCATGATTTAATTATTGTGAAAAGAACATTCCCTTTTTAACAAGTAATTAAAATGAAGTCCTAAGTTTAGGATTATAAAACAAAAGTTATAATCCTTGATTCAAACTATGTGAATTCTTTTATAAAGTCAGAATGTTTTCTACAAAGCATAATCAGATTAGAATGATATAATGAGATGGAAGCCGGAAAAGTACTAAGAGTGAACTGATTTTATGGTCAAAAGACTTGACGCGACATGTACCCGTTTTTAACCTCTCCACAAATCTGAAATTTGATAGCTTGATAGCTGCATGTTTGAAGTTCTTCGTAAGCTTATTGCTTCAACCACAAGGATTTATTAGAGAGACAAACTTTATGCAAACTTTCTAAACCAAATGGATTATATAATCTGGTAAACTAAATCTTTTAAATAAAATACAATCCCATGGATCCATCTGCCATGAAATAAATGAACAATAAATAAAATGCAGTCTCCTCCTGTATGTTTACCTTATTTTCTCCGTTTTAATACTGCCTTGGATAGGTATATGAAAATAAACATTTGTAGAATGCTTATGGACTTGGCTTGGATTAATTTATTTAAAAATTCTTCTTTTGTCTGGTCTGACGTTGGTTCTTTATGTTTCTAGACAAACATTGCCGCAGTGAGGCTATCAGCGGGTTTTAATTTGATATGTGTGAAAATTCAAATCAGAATTTACTCATACAATGTGCATTTGTGAAATGAATGTATAAATAATTCAAAGAAACAAGTCTAATTTTGAACGTCTGCGACAGCTTCTTAGTTTAAAAATAATTGAAGACACACATTTACATTAAAAACTTCCTAAGAACGTGTGAGTTAAAAGGAATATATGTATATCGACTTAAGCACAGTCACGAAATCGTACTGAACATATATAATTCTTAAGAAAATATTCACTTTTATCCCTGTGGAATATAATAATTGCGAGGAACAGAAAGATGAAGATGGGATAACGAAAAAGTAACTTCAGATGAGCGACGCTTTTCCATTCATTTGGGAATATAATATAAACCGCTTACAGGCTTATTTACATATCAACAACTCTTGCTTATAACCTTATCCAAATAAATTCAAACATAAATATCCTTAAACCTAGAAAAAGCAAGTACACGAACATAGAGAAATATTTTTAACTTGTTGATTATCCTCAAAGTTATTTTGCAATCTTTGCAAGCTTCCTTGAAAAGATAGTCTCTATCGAGTTTTCAAGTGAAATACGAAGCTGTGTGGAATTTTCATGCTAATATGAATGGTTCTGATTTAAAATACTAGAATGAAATCTGATTTGCATAATATAATAGCTTCTGATTAATTCAAGAGGAACCTCTGTGAATCTAACTTCCAAAGTAAATTTCACTATCAGTTATAATTTTATATAGGTAGTGTTAAATTATACTCGTATTAAGAAAATATATAACACACTCACATTTTTGTCCTGCGCTAAAATTCGTTCACTACAAAATAATTTTTCGCATTATCCTTTATTCTGCAGATGAAAATTTTAATTGAACCAAGAATTATGATCCTCTTACGCAGCATCATCATCATTTCATTTCATATTTCATCTCTCCCTTGTCAATAACAGTTCACAATAGCGAAGGTCAACAAATATCTTAAATGTTTGTTGAAAGTATAAGGGTTCACGCAACTCAAAAGGATACAACAAGAGCTTAGCAAAATTTTATGAATTATCCCTTCAAAATGAGAAAAAAAATTTCATAAAACCTTGTAAAGTTGAAAATACGATAATTTTTTTTTACACAACCCTTGAAGCTTAACAATTTATGTTATACAAGGATCCCGGTAAAGTTAAACACTAAGTGTCATCGTATATTACGTTCGTTCAGTTAACCCTTAAGACAATTACTTTCATGCCTGGCTGCTGTGCGTATCCTTACTTTGGGGACATATTTATGGCTTTGAAAGGCCTTAAATGTGTAATAAGTTACGGTATTTGTATAAAAGGAAGGTTCAAATGAGGAATAAATTAATTCAGAACCTAAACAAAACAAAGTGACACATTGTAAGTTTTTAGGCAAGGTATTAATATTTTGTGAGTCACAAATACTAAAATATTCTCACATAAAATTCACACAACAATTTGAAAGGTGAGAATTTATTGGAATTTTCCCAAGAAACCCATACCTTAAAATATTATCCGTGGATCTCTGGTTGGCTAAGAACTCAAATTGAGGGAGATTGAGTGATTTCAGTTCGATATGCAAATACCTATCGTTTGGTTACTGCCAGAAACCCTAAAAATTTTTACCTGCCCTACATTCTTTAGCCATCGAAAGTCGAGAAGCTTTATTATTGAAATATTTTACATTCCAAGGAGAACTTCATATCGTTTGGCTTAGGGAGCGAATCAATAATGTTTTTTATTTTCTCCTGATTCTTTAGTTTCTCAGGTTATTGATCAATTGCTTTATATGATTGTCCCGATATATAGTGTTCTATCTTACATAAAGTATGTGCGAAGTCACAAAAAGGATTTTCCATTTTATGAATCTAATTGTAAGCTTAAGTTCAAATCACAGACAATATTCATATAACATGTATTCAAATTCTGTGAAAGCTTTTTTAACCTGAAATGATGCAAAAACAAAGATAACTGTATGAATATTTCCTGTGGTACCCATCTACTCGTATACTAGACACAAACCAACGAAATGGGTTGAAGAGTTGAAGCGTTGAAGGCTAATAACATCCTATGTGCCTGAAAGCTTTTTCGTAGAGTAACCGTTACACATAAAATTTTATTAAATTTTCAAGGATAACTAAAGCTGCTACATTTTCAAGATAAGGCACAAACCATTCACAGGACATGTTAGGAGCTTCAAGGAAATTCACTATCACAATCAAACGAAAGCTTATTTGTCTAAAAGCATTTAAAATTGTTCTGCAGCTTTTAGCAATGATAGTGGTACAAGATACAAGCAGTAAGCATATTGATTTCAGAAATAGATAGGACCTAAAAAAGCATGAGGATGTGGAACGAAATAAAGTTGGGCAAGGAAAATGCTTCATGGAGCTTCCACTGAGCTTGTAATCATGAATGAATGTTTCACCAATTTTCGTCTCGCATATTCTAGGCGCACGAAGGTTATAAAAAGAGATAATGAAATTTAAAAAGGATTTGCCTATAAATGACAAGTTACACGCCTGTCTAAATAGAACGCATTTTGAATAGATAAGGGTAATATTTGAAATGTCTGTGTGTGACCTCATGTCAAATAAGTGATGGACTAATCTGGATTTAAAATCACTTAAATGATATGATGTTTCAGTGAGACAATGGGGCCCATATTTGATACCAATTAAACACCTGAGCCTAAGTTGAAGGAAGTTCCCTTTACGGATAGATAGTTGTCAGGTTTGGTTCAAAGTCATATGGTAATATTGATTAATTTCAAATTAAGGTAGTTTCCCTTTTCAAAAACGAAAGATAATCCTCTAACTTATTGCATTGGGACTCAGAGCTAACTGGTCTCTATTCTGATAAATACCCAAAACGAGATAGAGTCATTTTTATTCCCTCGAAATTGAATTGCAGACCTGCGAAACTCCTCAATTTCAGACTAATAAATAAGCCAAGCTGGACAGGAAGTAAAGAAGGATTTATTACCGCAGCAGGATTTTCAATAAAGATTTGGTTGAAAAATTCATTGACTTTTCCTCAACAAATCAATCAAATTTTTTGTGGGATTTTCCACCAATTCAAAGTCATCCATGTAAAATTTTAATTTTATTTTTTTCGTGGAGCAATGTAGTCAAATGTTTCCATTGACAGTGTGGGTGTAGCAAATCAAGTTTTTTCCAGAGCTTTTACTTGCTACATTTCGACGTGATTCATTCTTAAAAATTCAATGCATAAATTATCTGGAGCTTTCAGGATATCAGTGAAAATGTCAATTATATATAATTCATTGATAAGAGCATAGGTACACTGAAGAAAATCATTTCCAATTGTTCGTGTATTCCAATGATTGGAAAATGGGAAAATTTGGATGGGAAAACTTCTTTCGAAACCCGTGACTTGATTGTCTTTGTGATGATGAATCAAAGAAATCTTAGGCAAGTTATAAGGCTCGGTAAACTTTCTATTTTCACTCTGTGAAAATTTCATTTTTTGAGAAAAAGTATCATGTATTTTTTTGGTTTTTACACATCGCTAAAGATGTTCTTTAAGGAACAACATTTTCTTAAGAAATTTTAGAAAACCAGTTGGTTTGAAGTACCAAAAAAAGGATGCAGATAAAATATGTTACAGCGTGTATCATCTTTCTTGAAGAATGGGTTTGGTCTTGTCTTTGAAGTGAGTGTCTGGTTGGTTATAAGAAACATACCGCAAAGATTCTGGTAATCCTTTGATGATTTCGTTACGAGACAAACCACAAATTTAAGAAATTTATTTAAATTAATTCGATTTTTAGAAAATTTAAGTGTCTCTTTGGGTTGGGATGAGATCGCATTAGGTACACGTTAATTTTGAAACCTTTTGTATTCTGACATTTGTTCGGATGATGCTCGTTTAACTTAATGGTGCAAGTCATAATGGATAAAAGCATGTGCTGTGGATAGATGGTTTCAAAGTCATTAGCAACTTCAGTTGGTGCAACCAGTTTTCCTGATGTTCCATTCAAAATGGCTATTTTCACTGAAATGCTCGTGGAAAACAATTAAAACCTGATCACGATACGAAGTTCTACAATGTTTTGCTATTAGTATTAAGAAGCACCAGTGAATAGCCAGTTTTGAAGTTTAGCTAGTTTATTTTATTCAATACCATCTGCAATACTATTAGCAATAACTATTGATAGGTTACGAATGAATGGACGTAAATATTTGTTTACTTCCTTTACTAATGGATTTGTAAAGTTCTCTGTTTCCATTCACCAAACATCTGTGAAGTGTTTAGTTAACAATTTGCTGTATTTGTTCTATATAACCGAACATGTACAAAAAGGTTTTTGCATTGAGAAGTTGGTCTATTTAAAATACTTTCTGTTGTTACTCTTATGCACACTTGATTCCAAAAACTGAATTCTCTAGATGTTGTGTTTGAAGAGAAGAACAATGAGTTTCAATAAAATATCCATATTCCGATAGCCAATAGAATTATCCTCAATTTTCAGACCGAACACAATTTCTTTGATAGAATCAAATCAAACTCACATGTTTTTGACGATGATGCGCTTTGGTTTTTGATTTTGTGTACGAAAATCCTTGGTGTATAAGGCAATCAATCATAAAGCCCCGCTAGTTGTTTTAATATCCTTTGTTTACAGTGTAGGCGCATTGAACTCAATTGCGGTAAGGCGACCAGAGATAAAAGACTTTTTGAAGCTATAAAATAAATCTTTGACTGTAGTACTACAAAACCAGAAAGTGGGTTAGAAACAAAGAAAGCTGTACAAGAAGATAATAATAAAGATTTTGTAGAGGATCTTCCGATATCAAGTTTATGTAGACAAAGGTTGGCGCCAATTTTAAGTGTTTGTTTGTCAGAAAAATATATCACTTGAATAAGATGAATATATGAATAAAAATATAGAGCAGGATGAGGTGAAGATGTTGCAATAGAAACAAGAGTATTCATTTGCGTATAGTCTCATGAAGATGATGAGTGAGTGATGTTTCTTTGAGTGATATGTAAGAGATATCTTCAAACGAAAGCCATTCCATGATTATTTTCAATCAATTGAATCAGACAGAGTGCATATATTTCAATTTGCATTATTGTGGTCTCAAAGGAGTCGGCAAGGTGTCTGAAAATTGATTCTCATGTTTCAAATAATAGCAAGACATTTGAGTTTTGAACATTATTTCAAATGATATATGTATTTCTGCACCTTCTCAAACCTGCCAGTTAGGAACATTCTACTGAATATTTTTGAGACTTCTTAAACTCACTTTAGCGGCATTATTCAGCTTTGTGAAAACGCCTACATTTACCCAAATTATACAATAAATGCATCTTAGACAAGATCTCAAACTGTGTACCCCCGATTTTGTCACAGGTTATCTTCAATAACACACTCGTAACGCTTCAATTTAAAATTTACCCTTCAATACATTTCACTTGAATTTTCCGCAGAAGAAGTATTACAATAAGAGTGAAAATTTTCGCAACGAAAAAATTGTGAAAATGAAAAAGAAGAAAAAATTACCTAACAAAACAAAAAAACAAACAAAACTTTTCCCACGAGACTTTTTGAAATCCTTGTTAGCCTCGCTAAATCGTGAGATTGTCCTTATTTTCATTTCACATCCTTTCAGTTCTATGCTTTTTATTTTTGGTGTTTAAACTTTCTACTTTCTACGTTTTTGTTTTTTGGTTTTGTATATTTTTTTCAAATATTTTTTTTTATACATTTTCCGAACACTTTCACCGCCCTTGGAACAAAATAATTTTTTTCCTTCGTTTTGCTTAATATTTTTGTTTGTGCCAGGTTCATTGCTTATATGTTGGGGTTTGTTTTTCAGGGTTTATTTTGCCTTGACACTTTTACTTCATTGGTTGGAACCCGTTTACTCGTTTACCGGGGACAGTTTGCAGAGGTTTTACGATTAAATAGACGGGAATTATGAAATTATTCTACTTTTGTTGGGATAGCTTACCACCTTAACATTTTGTTCTACGGGATTTTATGAGATAGTGGTATGGGGCTGGAAAATGAAATGATCTAAAAAGCGTAATGAAGAGGAAATTCATTCAAGCAATAAAATTTTTTCAAACAAATTCGTTTATTTTTGGTATTTTTCACTGAGTTTGCTCTAGTTCGAAAAAAGCATTCTAGTAAAAGTACATTTTGTGTTTTTATTGATTCTATGGGAAATTCTGTTTACCCATAATTAAATTCAAGAATTTCTATATTCTTTAGCGTTTCATTGAATAGAATGTGACGCAGTCTACTTCGGAAAACATTTGTTAATTGTCTCACTGCTTTCTTATTATTTGGGTCTAAGGATAATTTGCTTTAGATCTATTTTGAAAATCAATTGTCACACCCTTGTTTACTTGAACAATTAAGAAACAACAAAGTTGACTGTAAATTTTTTCAATGATTTATGACAAAGAAAACGCTTTATTCTGATGACACGACGACAAGTGAAAAGAAGTCACAAGTTTTGCACCACTTAACAAATAATAGACAAGTGATTTGGACTTGACAATTGAGAAAAAGTTTCTCTGGTACTTCATACTGTGATGGACGAACGTCAAAATTTCGTATGTATCATATTTTTTACAATATAGTGTACGGTGCAAATCCAATTAGGAATTGCTTAAATCATATTTCATTCCCTGTGGACGTTCCTTTTATATGCCAGTAGCCGTCCGATTGATGAAACAAACATTGAATCGAGACAGAATATTCCCAGAGTCTAGTTAACTTATGACTGTTGATGATTACAAATTAAATGTCATCCTCGTGTCTCTCATGCAATGAGTTTTGAAGTAGAAAACACAGAAAGACGCAACGGTAAGAACACTTGGTTATTCATTGAATTCGAATGATGATATTGCAAGAATTGAAAAGGATATGTCAACTGGTTGCTCCTTATTACTTCAATTTTATACTATTGAATCGAATTAAAGGGAATGGGATGATTGGATCCCCATGGACATGGTCCCATTTTGAATTGACAGATCTCGGACAGGGAGTTGCTTCAGGAAAGAAGAATAATAAATGATGCTTTTGAAAATATGACGTACATTCACTTCTTCAAGTCATTTCATATTTAATAAAGAAGCAATTTGACCTAATAACTGACTCTGTTCTCTGTAGTAGAAAGGAAATTTGTCATTATTGGTGATATATCAAGATGATATTGTAACATTTTGCAAGATCACAGACACATTACAAGGTACATTGTACAAGGGCGTGTCTGGGATGAATACTCCTTGATGCCGTCAAGTGGCTGTAGTTCAGTTGTTATTGAGGACATGAGATTAAGTGCTCTACAATATCCAGAATACAATTTTCAATGTTCCTTGGCGTTAGTATTTTGTATTCGTGACTGTCCATTTGAGGCAATAATTTTCTTGCTTGCAATTTAAACTTCTATTTCGAAATTTATTCCTTGAATCTTTGTAGAAATTCCCAAACGATTTGAAATGCAAGGATTCTCCACTTGAATTTTATCCGGAAGTTTTGGAGAACTGAAGCCGTTTTATGCATGACTACATCTGAGAGTGCCTGAACTTTGAATTACTTCAAGTTATTGCAGTTTGGCTATGTTTCTATATATAATATAACGTGAATTTTATGTAGCTAGTGCTTAAGCATTCAATGGTATTTTGTGTTGATTGCATGTACAACGATGGGAAGTTCGTGGCTAGTTGAAATACTTGAGAATAAAAGGAACTCTGTTGATTTTCCAGCTCGGAACTTCTTATCGTCGTGAAATCCCTTTCATCTTAATGAGAAGAGTATTTGATGATGTTAAGCAAACTCACTTCTATTACATACAAAATCCATATTATCTAAAAGACCGACGATTCAAAAGCGTTAAAAACTAAATTGTAATATTTCTTATTTTCGTTTTGAATTTCTTAACGCCAATCGAATTCTGTGAACTGCGAAATAAAAATCTGTCCCGATGTGTAAAAATATTCAATGAAGTTCATCCACAAAATAATATTCGGAACGTTTAAGCTATAAAACACGTCTCAATTTGTTAACTGGCCTTTGGTATGAGGAACAATCTGGAGGTATGTGATAATACTCTTATGCATGTACAAGACTTCCTGGATTCAAACAAATGCACAAGAGTGTCAA
Source organism: Chrysops caecutiens (assembly GCA_963971475.1). Classification (NCBI taxonomy): domain Eukaryota; kingdom Metazoa; phylum Arthropoda; class Insecta; order Diptera; family Tabanidae; genus Chrysops; species Chrysops caecutiens. Next base: position 73,012,185 of record OZ020568.1, read on the forward strand.
TGTACTAACACATACATGTCCCTCTGATCGATTATTATGGTTTTAGAGGTTTAACACAACGACGAATAGCTTAACAATGATCGTACCTTAAATATTTAACAGCAAACTCAGATACATCAAATTTCTTTCCGAATAGAAAAACCACAATTGCTGTACCTACATCATGTCAATGTATGTATATGGTTTTCTACTCGATACTTTCAGTTGAAGAACTTTAAAATGCAAATTTGAATTTTGCAGAATTTAAAGTTCCAATAAATGATGGAAAATATTCACAACACTTTATCCATTATCCCTTTTGCAAGTTTTTTTTCTACAATATTACTAGCTTTCGATAGGTTTACTGGGTAAAAAGGAATGTGGAGAAAATACCATTCTACTGAATGGATTATTCGTTTGTGGCATAAACGTAAAAGGTTGTCCTCAATACCTGAACACATCTACTTTTCGAAGCACCAAAAGCTCATTCATTCAAAATGAAATCCGATTATTGTACCTTGCTCCTCATAGATCCTTAAACGGTTACACATTTATTCGCATATCATCGATAACAGACAGTCTATGCCAAGGATACTCACTTCTATATTGGAAGTTTCCGAAGTAAGACATCACAGTGATATGGGAGAATGAGGAAAATACCATTGAAATATTTTAATATTTATTGAATTTCCAACTGCTCTGGTATTTATGGAATTACCAATAGTTTGAAAAGAACTTCTCTCAAATGTGTGTCTACTTCAATTCGGGACCTATTTTCACGAAAGGTGGTCCTTTCTATTTGATACATTCATTCGTTTCTGAAAATATGAACAAATATTTAATATTAGGTTCTATTATCATGCCTCAACATTCGATGGGCCCATTATAAAGTAATTGGATTTTATTAGGATTACGACACTTTTGTTATACGAAGCATGAAAGCTTGAATTTTGTCTTATTACTAATACCCAGACTAATTGGGTTTACAAAAAACTTCGCAGACAGTTCCTTATTATTTCTTAATTTGAGGATTACAATATTCCTAAAATTCGTTATTCTGTAACGTTGTAATTGAAATGTCAAACTTCTTATTTATTTCCAGGTAAGTTCTTCAATTATCGCCTGCAAATATTCTGTTTAAATTAGATGCGGTAAACGTAAGTACAAGTGATTGCTAGAATGGTGTAATTTAACACCTCCAAAAGTTCAAATGATAACTTTACAAACATTGGCATAACAAGCACATCTTGATATTCCCTAAACAAAGAATATTTAATAGCACAGTAATGGCATCATTTAAGATAAAGTGAATTATGCTTCATCGTTATTGTATTTACTTGGATTTGAGGCCCAAATTAACAAGAGAATATGGTATTAATTCCACAAATCAAACAACTTGGGAACAATGTGTTTAATTATACCAGTTGCTGCATCTTACACAAAACAACATAACTATCTATATTGTTAACGAAAATTGAATCCAAAATAATTGTCTAATACTCTCAATTGTTACCTTTCGTGCAAAATGTTTCATTTAGTATTTGGCAAAAGAAAAGTTAATTGGCAATGGTAAAAGGAGTTTAATGTAATTCGGCACTTACTTGTGAAATGCTGGGGTTTATTTGAATTTAATTTTGCTCCAACATGAATTGAAAGTATGTACAAACACACAGAAATATATTTACATTATAATTTCTCTGCAAGACACGATTCACTCCTTCTAATTAAAGGATAACAAAATTTCCAATTCTGACATGGACAAGGCAAATATTTTCCTAATATCCTTTTACTTTCCCACTAGCTTTACTTGAACATATGAAGACATAAAGTAAAAGGCTACATTTGCAATATCATAGGGTCTTTGAAATGTCATTGTATTATAATTTCTGTGCATATGGCAGGTGAAAATAAGAATTTAGGTTTTTTAGCAATGCCTGCCGCATGTTTCCAATAAGAATGTGCAATGAGTTATTTGTCTAATATCACCTTTAACATTATGTTAATGTAATATGGAAAGCATTTTCGGATGATATGAATAATCAAATCAACGAAATCCATTTTTTGGTTATCTCATGCTAAAGATGTAAGGGTAAACTTCCATGATTACAAATTGAGTTCGTGGTAACTTTATTCTCAAACAAAAATCAGCAGAAGAATTAAGTACATTCATATCTTATTTGAATACCCTCAAATGCAGAATGAATTAATGAAATAGTTCAACTGCAAAAATATGGACATGTTAATTTGATTTCTTGCCGGGACGCATTGATTAATATCCTTAATTGATTGTTTGTCGAATGGTGAAAGGATACAAGTTTGCGTTTCAAGATTGCGTGTATCCGAAAATACATTGATGCGAAAACGTTAAAATGACGCAGGATAATTGATTTGGGTCATCATCAGAAATGTGTTCGAGATTATCTACAAAACTTTATTTCATTTAGTTAAAGGATTTATGGATAAAGTTGAGTTAACAAAAGAAAAGTTCTGCTTGCCCATTTCAAGTAAAGCACTACAAACCAACTATTGGGCTCTATTTATGTCACTATTGTTATATAGGAAGTAGGACTTTTGAATGGTATCTTTTGTAAAGTGTATCTTACTTCTTGTTATCTTGCAAAGAGAATACTGACTGTCCTATTGTGTTCATAATTAATCACCATTGGACGATTATTCTGTTGTCTGAGAAAGTCCTATTTCAAGGATGAGTTTCCCTTAAATACTATTTAAAAAGTTTTTAATAAACTCTCAACAGATAGTTGTTTAATCGTACTCCTGGTTTTGTGTCTTAACCTTAGACAGCTTAACACACCAAAGGAAACTATTGTCTTCATCTTGAGTGTCTTTATGTACCCTTCAGTTAACCCACAAAACATAAACTTGGTAGTTGCCGCAATCCCTAATATGTGTTTATTTGTAACCTTCTGTTGAATGTAAATTTTGCATTCAAAGTATATCGATGTATTTAAATTTCAAATGAGATATCTTGTGAAGATTTTAAGTGCCCAAGAAACGAAACCACAAACGTTTCTTGATTCATTAAAGTAATTCTATTTAACTGTTGAAAACAAAAAGAAGATGTCTAATAGTATGTTTAATCTGCTCTCTTTGATTGAGAAGGATTTTATGTACAGGCAATTCTATGTGTGTCTATGTTCTAACGAAATTTCTGTTACTCGCTATGGAAAAAGTGTATATCCTTCATAAACACAGCATCCATTTCGTTGGCAATCCTCTGCTGTCCATGTCGACTTTGTTCCGGCATAACCTCAATTGACCTTTTCAGTCTGTGAACTTAAGAGGATTATAGGATGGAGTCGGGAGAAGTTATATTGGATCAACTTCCAATGAAACAGAAAATCCAAAATCTATATGTCCAATGGAATTCAAGATGAGGAGTTTCGGTATTTTGACGGTCATACAAATACAAATATTCATAAAATATTCACAGGCACTTTGGAAATTGTTACAAAATTCCTTAATCCATTTTCAAAAAACCGCAATAATTTTACAAAATCCTTCGTCGGTGTTTTAAAAGTGATTTACTGAAAAACATGGAATCAAGGTTTTCTGTGATGTTTTTTGTTGTAATTAGTTGGAAGGGCTTCAATGATTGAAATGTTGTAAATTTGTGTTTCAGTACAAATTGAAATATTTTGTATATACCTAACTCAAATTGTAACAATTCTTCCAAAATTACAAAAACCATTTGTGGTTAAAATGATAAATACATCTTTAGTTCCTTGTGATGTCCTTCCACTTCCTAATAATTTATGGAGTAAGGTAAACTCTGAGAATGGAAAGTTTTTGACTTATCACGAGCTTGTATGAATATTTAAGAGTTGGTAAGTGTTCAACTGGATGTGGCGCAAATTATTTAAATTATTATAAATAGATTTATTCCACAAACTGTCAAACATGTTCAAGTTTTTGATGTTCTCTGACGCCTTAAATAAAGTTTTAACTACAACCATTTCCATTTAATCAGTTGGATAAAAAACAGACAAATTTTATTTAAATAACATTGCAAGGATCTGTACCCGTGAAAGGAAACTGTTGTCAAAGGCGTCCTGTATAATTAAAACTAAAGATTCTTTTCATGTTTTTAATTATTATCCTCTACGAACTAGCTAATTTAACTATTAATTTCTCAGATGTAATCAGTAATATCTCGCAAGCAAATGGAGTCCTTTTATGAATAAACTTTTAAGCACAAACTTATAAACTTCAAGCAAATGATTCGTTCTGGAATGAGGATATTGTCCAAAGGATCTTAGCCCATTTAAGGCTATAGAGTTAGCCGGAGATAAGAACTTGTAAGATGAATCTGATAAAAATAATTAAAGCTCGTAATAAATTATACAATATGATCGCCTGTTGTTTGTGTAACGAAATGATAAACAAAAAGATACGAAAAACTATGAATATTTCGCATTAGGCTTTTCACAGTGATACAGACATTAAATCGTATGATTTCAGTGTTTCCGTCTTTCTGTTCAAAAAGAATTACTCCATGACGATAATATATAAGCTACATTAATTCGTGATGTAATACGTCTTATCCTTTTGAGTGTCAGATTAGAAAAACATAAAATAATTGATAAGGATACGATACACTGATACGAAAGAGTATCAAGATTTTCCATCGATTTTTATTCCAATATTTCTTTTGTCATTTTCATTATCAACCTTGCATAACATAAACAAATTCTTTCCATAACTAGATATAAAGAGTGCAACCGAACACTCTCTAAACCGTCAAACGACAAAACTCTAACAATGCGCTTGCCATTTGACATCCAAAAAATGAAGTCATGCTCCCAGATTACCCACGAACGTATGATACATTTTATAGTTTTGTATATTCCATTACAGAATAACATTCAGAAAGTATAGTCATATGTTATATGACAGATGAATATATTATAGCGTCTGCATTCGTAGCTCCAACACCTTTCGTTTCATTTTATTGGAAAACCTCATTCTACCACAAGAAGGTGGATTCATATTTTGGAAATGATCCTAGTATTGATGTTATCAGATAAAATATTTTATTTAATTTGCGGAAAAATTTGATCACATTTAATATGGTTTGCATCGTCTAGACAGCTTGGAAATATTTTTCAAGTGTTTGAAAAAATCAAATCACTCCGAAATTGAAAAATTGTAACAAATGCATGAGAGAATTGTAAATTTCAATTACATTATGTATTTGAAAAATATGTGTACCTAAATTTAGAAGCTTTTCTCATATATGTGAATGTATATGTATGTTCTGTTTTATTTTTTTGCGGTCACAATTCTGACAATATGCCACTTAACTACAAAATTCAAATAAACTATTGGCAGCACGTTTCCACTTGCAACTGCTACTTCTACAACCTGTATAATAAAATGTCTGGAAAAGACAACAATACGGTTCTTGTGGATTATTACAAAGGAAAATATAGTATGTCACAATCATGTCTTATAGTAGTTCCTTAAATTTGATTTGTTTTTGTTCTCAATATCAGAAGGTTCTTCTTGTTCTAGTTTCCATTATCACTAACAATTTTTGATTCTCTACTAAAGTTACACAGAAAAGAAACGGGTTACACTGGAAACATATTGAAGAATATCAGGAATAAAAAATTCCAGAGAAATAAAAAGTTTCTATATCACTACCTACTTATCTCAAGGGCTTTTATAGTGATACGTTCCAATATATATGTATAAGGATCTGCTACAAGCCAACAGCAATGGCACGATTCGGGCAGCCAACCAACTTCTTAAACGAATTGAAAGAATATAATTCAGTAACATTGTGAAAGGATATCAGAAAGAAAAAAAAATGTTCTATGATGGATGGTGAAGTCATGTCCTTTTCGAACAGCACTTTAATAGAAGAAGACACATTGAAACGCTAAGATTCAACAAAGAAACACGGTCGACTTGTATAAAAAAGTTTAATTTAATATCACAATGGCCTAAGGATACAACTTGAAATATGCCATGATAATATAATGCGAATACAAAACCGATTTAATATGAAAACTTTTACTTGTGTCAATTTTTTTCATTTCAATTACGTTCACCATTAGGTAGATTTACTTAATAAGAAATAATCATGAAACCTGTGTGTTGCTCGCAAATCAAAATTTTACAACTTTCGGAAATAAAAGGATTCGCAGTCGATGTAAACGATTTACCTTTCAATTCTCTAAGGATATTCTGCTTTGATGAATAAATCTCTCAAAGTTCATGAGGATTTGTTGAGTTGGCAAGAAATGTTGCACAAGGACGAGGAACGAAATGTTAAGAAGGAAAGCAGAAATTGTTTTCCCCAGTTGGCATTCGATTTATTCCGTGTCAGGTGTGTCATGTATGCATGACAGGCTAGTCCACAAATCCATCCAAGGTGGTAAATGCCAGAATCATGAACCGAGCAACAACAAAACAGAAACGAGTTGAAAAAAAGAATCATCCATGTATTTATCTCTACGCAACCCCTCAATACACCCTTAACATTTAGGGGTTATCCATCAGCAACAGAATAATTTCGTTCCTTATTCTTTTTTGCCAAGAAGTTTTCCTTTTTGCAGTTTCCTGTTCCCTTTATTTATTGTTGGCGAATAAACCCATACATTGGGATATGTGTTTTTCGCACAACATTTTCATCTATTTTTGCTACACGCATTATTTATTTTTATTTCTTCAACGTACACACTTTGATTTCGAAAAACGTCTTTATCCTAGATGTACGAGGACATGAAAAGCCAAATAAGACCTTACACACGTCGTAAAAAATAAAACACAGAGACCTAAAGCAAACCTTCACGTCACAAACTCCAGGACTCTGGAGACCTTTATCCTGTTGTGATGTTATATTATCTGTATACCCAACAAACACACGTGCCATGAGAAGAGTAACCATAGGAGTCCTGGTTACGACCTGGTTGATTGGTTCGGAACGATTCTGGATTTGACGGTTTGCCCTGAATCACAAGATTGAAAGCCTCTGGTATTGTGGTGGATAGAGAGGAGTTGTTGATTTAGATTTAATTTAAATTTGTCGATTAGGCAATTTTCATGTTGAATATCACTTCAATATCATGATTACATTTTAATGTTACATGTGGTAGTGTCCACTGGTTCTTGAATATCTCAAAACAATTTGTGGGGTAGTAATTCAATTTCCCACACGCTTGACACAGTAATCAAGAGATGAAAGATATTTTAAAGCTCCAGATTAAACTTTATCTTAGGGAGCGTGTGTTCAAGAGCTCCAAAGTTTTCTGAGAAAATGACAATTCTCTTGTGTAAATCCAGATGAAGAGCCAGAATTTCTCTTTCCAGTGGAAACTTCATGAAAATATCCTTGAAAAGTATCCCCTTAAAAGAGAAGTTTTTCATACTTGTATGTTGTAGAAGTTTTCGAAATTTCGAGTGGCAGAATGTTTTCTCATTTTCAATGGTTGCGTTTTCGATATTATCTCAAGTATGTGTTTCAGGATACTTGAAATCAACCAAAAGCCTAGAGCGTAGCCTAGCAACAACGAACTGTACATTCGATCGATTCAAGATATGCAGTAATACAAACACCCGTAGAACACGAATATCAACAGAATGTAAACGAGTATAGTGTGTATTAAAATTAACTCACATACCAAAACATACATATACACTGAACCACTTTAACATTACTTGATTATATGTCAAAGTTTCTCCAGAAATGGTGGCAGTATTTCGAAGTATCCCGAAATTTTATAACATAACTGATGGTTGTATTTGAAACCTACTTTGCATCGACTCCACTTACATTAAAGAATATACTATTCGATGTTTGAAAGCCTACAGTCTTTTAAGTTATATCCACTGCGCTCTGTCAAAAGATTCGCGTGTACAACTGAAATAAATTTGTTACGAGTAGTATCATGATACATGCAAACATGTTTTGTTCGTATTCTTGTTGATAACTTTACTTTACTGTAGCTCGTACATCCAGTATCAATAGACCAAATACTACACACACGACCTAAGCTTGTCGAAAAATTTATGAGCATATGTAGACGCCTATACACATATATACAAAAATATATCTATGCACATACTTGTATTCTTATAACCTTAAACAAAAATGTGTTAAAGCTCTACTGCTTACGTCACAACTTTCAATATACAGATTTCACCTCAATTCGAAAATCCAACGTAGCTCAAAGTGCATTTCTATTTCGTGTACAATTTTGTAGTAGAGGGCAAAAGCTCTCTATAATATGTGTGTCATATCTCCATAGACTTATACAGCTATATATGTACATATATATAATATCCAAGGCTATTTTGTTATGCATTATCTTTATTATTGTTTTTGTTATAAGTTTTCTTCTTTTTCCTTATGGTTTTTCTATTTCCCTGCAGTCTTACTTACGTCCTTTATATTTAACCCGAAACATCTGTGGTATTTTTCTCGATATTTATGCTAAACATATATGCTTATGCTAAGCGCATGTTATATATTTATTTACATATGTATAATTTCAGTTTATGTTTGTGATATTCGCATGAAGAGAAAAAAAAATAAAATTAAATTGCAAAATTCATTGGAGAATACTTTAAAGTTGCGTTTTGTTAAAAGAACGGATGTTGCATATAATAGCAATGACAAAACGTAAACAAACTTGTGTGAGTGTTGGATAAACTAGAAAAAAATTCTGTACAACTTCAAATATCCTTACACAGACGACAAACCTGTGCCCCACCTCTAATGATAGTGAAAATAGAGTTTCGTATACAGTTGTCGGTGTATATATTTTGAATGCTGTATGTTTCTATATAAATCAACATTTTTAATTGGATGATGATCATCATGATATCTAGATAATGATTATGGTGATGTAACTCTTGTGAATAATTTTTTATTCATTGTATCTGTACACGCTGGTACATGCATATACATATATGTTCTGAATTGAATAACTTAAGAAAAAATTTAATTTTTAATACGCAATAGCTTAATGCATATGTTACGTTCTAAAAAGGATTTAAATAAAATTTGACCTATTTTTTAATTTTATCCTATTCTTTAGAAATTCAAAGGAGTGTTTTTGAAAAATTTGGGCCACAAGAAGAATTTCACAATCCTTAATGGAATATTATAAAATTTTAATTGTTTAGTATATTGATAACACATGTAATTATAATTTAAAGAACCTAAGAATATATGAAGTTACATGTATAATTCCATCAATTGTATTCATGTCTTTAGAGTAAACCTTAAAGCTGGATTTCGTGCCAAGCATTTCTTCGACAGTACCATTTGTATTACATGAGAGGTTTGCAGAAGCCTTAAATTGACTTTCGCTAATTTCTTAAAATAAGGGTCTGCGCAAAATAGTTTAAAATAATAATTCATGCTGCAGACATCAGGTATATTTTACACAAAACTCGAATTCGTTTTCTTACATTTCGTGTTGATACAACACCTAGCGTACGAAACAATAACACTAGATGACTTAAATCAACAACGTGAATACATTAAAACTAAGATACAGAATTAACAAGTGTGATGGAAAAATAAAACATAAACGAAATTCCTTGTAAAAAATTTTTTCTCGGACATGAGCAGTAGATTGCGCCATCTCATTATCCTCAATTCAATTGAAGCAAACTTTGTGAGCTTTCAGGACAATATTTTCGAATTTCGATGATAATTCTCTCATAATATTTTGCTCATCGGAAAAGAAAGCTTTGTAACTTGAATTCGTCTAGATACACTATGTAGCTATAAAGCTCTGTAGAGGGGAATAGAAACAATTTTTGTGAGTTTCATTGCGGATAAAATAAGGATGATTATTTCGAATTATTCGAAAATAGAAACTTGATTATATTATAGTATTTAAGAGAATTTCGTTTCGGTATTTGTGAGAAATCCTTCGAAATTGATTTTCGAAAAATCAAGGAAAATTTATAGTATAAATTTGATTTGAAGTTTTAGTTAAAACGAGAACGTCGACGGGTCGCGTGCGTCTTTTGTTTGTGCGCCATTGTGCTGGGAAATGGCAAAAGGATATAATATTGAAACGCGCGGTAATAAAATACAACGTCTGTCGCTTTTTCTAACAAATCATTTGGTGTTCTTGTATATAACAAAAAGTTTTTTAGTTATATTATCATCATCAGCATTAAAATATAATACTATCCTGTTATTGCCGTCAGTAATCGCGTTGTCCTCATTGTCGTTCTCGTTGTCGCTGTCATTGTCGCCATCATTATTGTTGTCGTTTTCAATATTGTGGTTTTTGTTTTCGTTCTTGTCGTTACGGTTATCGTCTACAGCACTGCTGTCATCCGGAATCAAAAAATTATCAGTGTCGTCTCTAAATACTAAGTTACAGTTCAAGTTACGACTACTGTCAATACTAATACATTCGTTATCGCCGTCGCCGTCAAATTCCGTATCGTCCTTTAATTTATCGTTATCGTCGCTGTTGTTATCGCCGCTGTTCTTGTTATATTCAACACTATCATTGCCATTACCATCGTCATATTCGTATTCGTATTCGTATTCGTCAATATCCTTGTTTCCTTATTCAGTGTTGCTTTTATAACAGGGTGGTGTTTAAAATCTTTATTTCAAGGAATCAAACAATTCCAAAGTATAGTTACCAGTTAAGTGTTCACAACAGTGCAAATAACTACAACAAAATCGTTTTTAGAAAATAGGCAAATAATCAATAACCCAAATATCTAATACTATACAAAAAACAAATGTTCAGTTTTGTTTCCGTATCGCTTCGCAAAATATGTTTGAGTGATTTAGTTATTGAAAAAATTAAAGGCGCACAACACAAGGACTATCGCTAACAACTACTTTTTAATTAAAAAAGTTTAAGGTTCGACCGTAATGAAATGTAATAACGATTCAAGTATTACTGATAATTATAAATATAACAGAATCGACGACAGTTATTATTATAAACATAACATTTGTATAAAATAGCATGTACTAATCGCCGTTACCATATTGAATGAAATTTATCTTATCAAAGGAAAAATAAAATTACAATTTTCATACAAATACACACAGTTAAAGTAGATCAACGTATTTGTTGTACAATGCAATCTACAAATCTTGCAAAATAGAAGAATAAATAAATACACTACCATTACGAGTTACAAACAAAAACACAACAAATTAGAATAACAACAAAATATAAATCTTCTAAGAAGATAGTATAATATAAATCGTCGAAAAAAGATATAAATGTTTTTAGTTATAAGATATTATATATAGTATATGATAATAAGAAATTATAATAAATATAATAATATTAATAATTGTATAAAAGAAGGTCAAAAAATCAAAAAATAATAACCACTCTAGTTCATAAGCTGTACATAACGAGTTGAAACGTAAATCAAACGAATTGAGCACTTGTGATTTGATTGTAAATAATTGAAATAATAATGAAATTAGTTATTGAATAATTATAAATGTATTAAAAGTGTAAAATAATTAAAATTATAACTTGTTTGTCAAGGATTGTGTGGCTTAAAACGGGCAAAATTTCAGAACGAGCTTAAAAGTTCATTTCATAGATCCAGTTTTGATTTATATTTTATTTAAACAAAACTCATCAGTGGTAGATTTAATTAACTAATTTGTGTTCTGTGAGCATTTCAAATCCAAATCGTTGTATTATATTGCGAAAAATCAAATTGGATTTAATCGGATTGGATGCAAAAATATATCGTAGAGTAATAAACAAACACTTAATGTATATAATAATATATATATAAATAATGAATAATGAAGTCGCAGTTATTGCAACAATTTTTCCGTTCTTAATCAATTTATAAAAGGAAACGGTTCGTCTTATGATAAATTAAATTTCCATTGTAATTTGTATAATACATAAATGAGAAATTTTATAAGTAATTTCACTTTAAATGCAATTATTCAAAGTAAAGTGGCATGTGTAAGTGTGAGGACACAGTGAAAAAATCTCATAAACATATAAGAAATTGTAAAATTTTTGATGGACTACGAAAAGTTAAGAGAAATATATTATACGATAATTATCCATACAAAAATCAACATAATAGATTTATAATTATAACGAGTCGACAACGTTTAAAACGACAACGATCACGTTTTAGGTATAAATCGAGGAATATATCAAATTCTAGAGAAATTCATTATATTGGCGCGTCATTCTGGCCGCCTCACAAAACAGTAGTGATAATAATAATTCAATCAGTGATAAAAAGACATTTTCATTGCATTGCTGTTGTGTGATAGTAGATATAACACCAGTGGCCCACGCAAGGAGCCACTTAACATCAACAACGGCCTCGGGTGGTAGAAATGTAGTTGGTGGTGGGGGAAGTGGGGGTGTAGGTGGTTTATTTCGTTTTGGTAGTAGTAGTAGTACTGGTCGACGTGGTGTTTGTATTTGTAATGCACAATGTCACCTACAAAGCTTAAGACAACGTGCCGCACTTGGTGCTCTACCAAAAACTCATCATGGATCTTTGGATCGTCTTCTACAACAACGAGAAGATGATGACGAAGATGGTCATGATACTGTAGTATTAACTGCTGAGCAACTTGAACTGCTGCAAAAACATCATCAACAAGTGCACATGCAACAACAACAAAAGCAGCAGTCAAAGGATCAAGATACAAAACAGCAGTTACACTTTCACCATATTGTAAAGCACAAAGAAGTTCCACTAAAATCCCTACACTTTCCACAACCACCCCAAACAACACCAACTGGTACACTGACCGCTGTAACTGGACCAATCCAAGGAACAGCTGTAAAATCTACTTCGGCATCAGCTGTTACCCAAAAAGAATTCGATAAAGGTGTAGAAGTTGAAAAATTCTATCATCAAATAAACGGAGACATATTCGAAATAACACGTAGAGTAAGAGCTCGTGATGAAGACACCATCGAACAAAAGGTTATAAAACGTAAGAGTTCTGTGCGACATAGACAACCGGAACAACAGCAACCTGAGGCACCAATGCAACAACAGCAGTCTCCTGCCGTAGTGCAACATCGCCATGGAACGGAGCCACGTACTCATAAATTTTCTGACCAACCTCAACCACCTCCACGAATATCTTCACGTAAAAAAAGTTTTGAGGCTGAATTTAAAAGGGAAACCGAAAATCTAGAATGGTTTGATAGAACTACTAGACAACGTCACTCAGCCCGTTCCGCTGAGAGTGGGCCAGTACGTGATGAAACTATTGAATGGTTAGAAGGACAACAGGCACCAGCTCGGGCATCATCAGGACCGAGTGAGCTGACAACGTTCAAAGATGATTCTTACGAAAGATATGCAGTGCCTAGAAAGCGAAGTGTTGTGGAGAAGCAGCTGTCAGATGGCCGCTTACAAAAGTCTGATACGCAACCAACAAAGAGCTTAAAAGAGGAATTAACCGAGTTGTTTAAGAAACCGTTACAACGACAGCATTCAGGACCTGGTGAAATTTCTTTGTTAAAAAGTGACATAGTCGAATGGTTAACAAAACTCCAGACTTCAACGTCAAAAACCTACGTCAAAGACGAAGGCACGGGAGTAGGTTCAACGAAACCACGTCGAGGGGAGCATAAACGCAATGGCAGTGGTGGAGCTTCGAGAAGTGTGTCTCAGGAACAAGAGCCTAAGCCCAGAAAACGGCATTCCCTTGGGTACTCTGAGAAAGAACATCCCAAAGATGACATTTCTGAGTGGATACCGTATCCATTGAATAAGCTGCAGTCGATCGGAAAACAAATGGAGCGCAAATCAACAACACCTGGAAGCTGTATTGATATAAACAGACGAGGTAAGGAGCGACATGAACGAGGTTCGAGTGGAGAAAAGAGCAAACACGACAGGAAGTTGCGACACTCAGCGAGTGAAGTAGTCCAACCTAGTGTAGACAGAATCCCTCAGAAACATGAACGATTGTATGCTCAACCGAAAAAGAGGGATGCTAGTGGCGTATCCACACAACAAGCCGGGTTAGGGATGGGAGCAACAACACCTACAGCATCCAGTGCATCCACAGCAACAGCGATAACAACAATTGCAGCTGTAGAACCAATGCCAACAAAAGATGGAAGGCACAGGGAAAGATCCCGCCGTCATCAAACCCAACGATCTGCAACAGTATCTGATATGTCCGGCAGTAAGCAACATCATGTTCCAACCTCAACACGAAAGTCTTCATCAGCTGAACGGGCTCCTAGAGTCTCTTCACCAGAGCCATGTATGGATCCAGAATGTCCATATCTTCCCATCTGCACCGATCCGAATTGTTGTCAAATGGACTTATACGAACAAGATCAATGTTCAGCAATACATCACTGTCGGATATGTCATGAGTATCGTTGCAGTTCATTACCACGTTGTACGGACACAAAGTGTATAAGCGTTATCAAATGCAACTCACTGCCAAGATGTGCTGCTGACGTCCATAGAACACCATCAGTGTCACACTATCGTTCCAACTCACAGCCAAATACATTGGTCCGTGGTGATTCACGTGCCTCGCTTCCACGTGCCACTAAAACAAAATTAAATGGTGCTAGTAATATTAATTTAACTAATAATACTAATAATATAAATAATAATAAGCTGATTAAATCAGCATCGGCTGCTTCGTTAAATTCACGCCGTCGTCGACACAAAACGGTTCATTTTGGTGAAAATTTGCTACGAGAGGTTTGTCAGAATCGCAAACTGATGAAGCCTGAAACTCCGTCCGGTTCGGCACCAATGCAACCGAATATACAAATGTTATATAATTTTGTTGAGGGTGTTCTTAGTGCATGGGTTGATGATGATGATGATCAAGTTAAATCTGGTGCTGAATCGGAACCAGAACGTGGTGTTTTGCTAAAACCTTTTCATCGTTGTAATCGTGCTCGGCTTCAGACTATTCATCGGATTGTTAGTGAAGCAGCACAGCTACGGGGTACACTTAAATTAGGAAATTCAAGGTATCGTCATAGGCATTGGCGTGGTACAGCTAAGGAATGTAATGAAAGATTTTTACGAAAGGTAAAATTATTAATTTGAGTTAAACTCATTTCCATTTAATTATATGTATTAAAAATATATAAATGATTACACAGCAACAATGTTGGAATCTTCAGAAAAAGTTATCAGAAATTTAAATAGGATTTTAAAACATTGTGCTAGAGCTTCCTATCTCAAATAACACGTCAAACACACGCACATAATTTTGACAATGAAAAAAGGAACGTATAACCAAAGAGGTGTTTATATAGATTTTGTAGTACCCAATATCCAATTTATGCCCAATTATCTTATATTGAATTTATCAGACATTTGCCTGTGTTGTGGGTTCTATTAAACTCATCGTATTACTTGGTTGTCATCAAATGGTATTTATTATAATATTCTCCGTTGGGAAATTTCTCGTTCACAATCACACAGAAATAAACTTTCATACACCACAAGTACATCCGATTACAATCGAATTCAATTAAATTTTCTTATAAGACGTTGTTGAATTATATTAAGACGTCAAGACAAAATTATAATTAGTTGTGCCAATGTGAAATTGTACAAATCAAATTTGTTCACATCAACACTAATAAACGAGGCCTGAAATTGAATTAAATCTTGTTGAGTGGTAAATTGCTTCATTAATTCCTGGTAACGAATCAAATGTTAACTTCATTTAATTTAACATATTGAGTTGTATTAGCTACGAGACACCTACTAGTTATATTCTATAACATTTATATATGAATTTATATTAACATTTATTAACGAAATGTTATAAATACACAACAGGCACTTCACCATTATTATTCACTTGTGTTAGAATTTCAATTTGTGGTGTTTGTAAAACTTCATTACAAAATCCATGGTTCTATTCCCTCTATCGAAAGAATATCTTCATTTCCAAGAAGAACAATTTTTAACTTAGAGGTATATAGAAGAAACGGAAGGAAAATCTTAATAAATGAATTAATGCTATCCAAACAAAGAGCCGAAACACCAATTTTCTTGGAAGGATTAAATCAAGGGTTTTAGACAACATCTTTTAACCACCAGATTATTGCTTTGCATTGGCGGAGTCCTTTAATGCTTTGAAGTTGATCCTGTTGTTGTCTACATTACGACAAACTCACATTTTTGGGGGTTGAAAAAATGTACTTTGTTACCGATTTAGTTAAGCAATCAAAGACAAGACGAAAAAACCTTCACAGTTTTTGTTTTTCAACATTGGTAGGTTTCGAATTTAAGTAAAGTACCATATCGCGGATCGTTGTTACACTTTAAGGTTTTCGTAAAAGCTTAAAATTCCTACCAGGCCGCGAAATCAAAGGGAATTCAAGTGGAATGTGGTTAGCAGTAGTAGGAAAAATAAAAAACAAAAATCCAATCGAACTGAAGGGAATTGAAAATTGTTCAAATCGGGAAAAATCAAACTTTAACCAAATTGAAAAATAGGGTCAGAGCATGCTGGAAAATCACCCCGAATTGATGTTTCAGCTAACTCTATCGATCGCTAAAGTTATTGAATTCATTTTCAATTTCATCCTGACAGTATTGATTTTTTCATTTGAGGGAATAATTGAGTACACCACAAATAGCTTTATTTGTTGGCTGTTATATGACACTAGACAAGTATTGAAGAAATTGTGAAATATTTTTCAATATTTGACGAAAGCACAAAACCAAAGCAAAAAAAATTCAAAACAAAATTGAAATATTTTTCCTGGGAAAACCTTGGAATGTTCATTATTGAAAAAGTCGTACTTTGCTCATCGAATTGTATTGAAAAATATTTCAATGTGATTTGCGTTAAATTCGGCCATGAACCGGGACTGGGGTATTACCTAAAATACGAAAATTCTGTCTTCTACGAATTCATGGGGTGATGCACGAATATTCCCAATTACACGATAAACTGGATTTAATCAATTTTATGTAGAAGCTTTTGGACATGGTTCATTAGAAACTCAATTTGCACTTCTTTGGTAAATTAAATAAAAATATTACGAAAGTGTAACCCAAACATTCAGCCAAGTATGAAATGAAAACTTTTCCCTTCAATTCTTATCCTTTTCAAACAAATTAGGGGTGAGACGGCACAACATGAAATATGATTTACTCTTACGTGACCTTTCCTTTTTCATTTCCTTGTAGCTCAGTTCCCTAAGAACATTACCACAAACAAGATTATTAGTCAGAAGTACTATATCTATATAATATATCTTGAACTTTTTACTTAGCGACCTACTGTCGTCTGGAAATCTGTCTTGAAAAATTTGGCAATTACATTAATTTCTTCATAATTTTCTTTTCAAATTATTTTGTCGGTTTGAATCTGCTCATATGCAAAAATTTTCATCAAATAAACTTCGTGTGTCATTCAAAACAAAAGTGTAGGTATATTTGCAAAATTTCATGTCAAAGCCAAATTAAACTTTTGCAGAAAAAATACCATACCCACCTATCATCCCCTTCTAGTGACATAAGAGGTTTTGCACCCATACGCTTCAAATAAGCAGAGAAGGTCACATCATTCACTGTTCTGGTTGCAACATTTCATAGAAGTCGCCTTGAGAAAGCTATTTTTAATTCTTTAATAAGGAACTTTGGTAGAAAATAATTATGTCATAGCGAGAAACATTTTCTCAAATTGTTATATAATTGCTTAAAAAAATGTAGATGAAGAAGTAGAACTAGAAGAAGAAGAAGAAGAAGAAGAAAAATTGCTGCAGTGAATTTCAACTGCACAAACACTTAACAAGAGACTGCTTTTTGAAAATTCAAAATCGACCATAAGCAAATGTCAGAATTTTCCGTAGAAAATCCGTGGAAAATGTATTCACTTTAGTAAATCACAGAACTTTGTGAATTGCATTTATGAAATGAAAAATAATTATTCAAAACTATCACAAAGATCATGCCAAAAAAGGAAAATCTAAATGACTCCAACCATCCCTCCACCAAGCCATTTTCCATTGGTTGAAGAAAAATAAAAACTGAAATCTGAAGCTTT
Organism: Chrysops caecutiens; assembly: GCA_963971475.1. Lineage (NCBI taxonomy): Eukaryota > Metazoa > Arthropoda > Insecta > Diptera > Tabanidae > Chrysops > Chrysops caecutiens. The sequence continues at coordinate 73,030,189 of OZ020568.1, forward strand.
TATTTTAATTGCTTACAACTACTTGAACGGTTATTATGCAATATGAAAACCTGGTGACTGTATATAATCATATACATAGTCTGAAGGTACAAATTCTTGGTTAAAACAGAATGTTTCGACCTTTGATTTTTCCAGATTCGAGAATAGTTCTTCAGATATTCTCTGATTAAACGAAACATACTAGCAGGAGTGTTGGTTAACAATTCAAAATTGGTAAACTGGGTCAATTGTCCATCCATTTAGAAAATCAAAAAAAAAATAATGAATTGAATTTAACTAAGCTACAATTATTCTCAATATCATACTACACAAAAAAATCAGTTCTAGCAGTACCACAATACTAAAGCCATCTTAAGGAAAATTTCCATTTTGGATAATGCATAAATAATGGACAAAAACTTGAAGAGAATAACTTCAGAGACAAGCTGGAAAAACAGGTTGTTAGAAAATAATTTGAAGGTTTCCATTCTACTGAGAAGTATCTATATCCTTTGTATGGTTTCATTGGGAAAAATCTTGCCGATTTAATGTGCTATACCCCTAAATTTTCCGAACTTTGTCTTCATCGTCACACAAATTTGTTCAATTTTCCTTTGTATTTTCTCCAAGGAAAAAATCTTCATGACCAAATATAAAGCCTAATAGGCATAGCAATTTCTATTCTTTTACCAAATTTAGGTTATATAAGATACCATTAAAGTTAATGACAAGGAATTGAGTTCGTTTAAGAGCTAAACTTGATGGACACTTTCTCAAAGGGATCAAAGGAAAATGAGGAAAATTTTTACTAGATTGGATAGAAATTTCAAATTTTCGAATGAATAAATGTATTTTCTTGTATGTATTGTGTTTATCGCTAAAATTTTTATAATATTATCAGATTATTCAGTACGTAATTTTCTCCATCGTTTTGCTATCTTCTTGAAAAGCCTAACATGTATTCCCTTCACATCCTTTAAAAAATTTAAATTCAAACGTGTAAAATTATCAAAACTTTGAACGTTGAAATTTTATGCCAATGCTGGAAAAATGATGAAAAATTCTTTAAATTTTTACAAATTCAAATTGAGCACAGAACGAAAATTTTTAAATTAATTTTTCAACCAACTTTATTCCATCTACTGGAAACTTTTCAAATTTGGTTTGTTACTTTTTTCCGGGTTTTAGATTTTTTCTTACTCAAAGGTATGCTTTAACAAGAGTTTAATTTTGTGAAAATTTTTACCATCAGCTTTTGCGACATGTTGAAATTTAGTCTTAGGAATTTACGTTTAGAAACAATTTTGATGTAAAAAGTTGTTCAGAACACATTGAAAAGTTTAATTTAATCCCAAACTTTGGCTTAACTTGAATGTCTCTGACAAGTCTTTAGATTAGTCTTTTATTGAGATCAACATATCGTTAAAACTTATTACATATGCCACCAACTTTACACTATTTGTTAATAATAGTATTTGTTGAAAAAATATAAAACAAATGTTATTAACCTTCACTCGTTTTTCCATGAAATTCAATTTCAATTTTCTTAAGTAATGTTTGAAATGTAAATAATTCACAAGAACCTTTTAGAATATTTCGTTCCTTATGTAAATTTCAAACAAACATGGTTTATGAAAAATAATTTTTTGAGCACAGGCTCAACACTTTATGAAAAGAGTACCTACCTTGAGATACGGCTGGAAAAAGTGAAGGAAATGAAAGTGACAGCATGATTTAATTTGTCATGCATGTCTACCTAATCTGTTTCGTGACTTCTTATATCATTCTTAAAATACAAATGCAAATGTAAAATCATCTTGGAATAGTATCTTTGGTGTTAATTTAATATGAATGAGTGCGTCTGGTGCTGATATCCTTATTCGGAAAATTTTTGTGGAGTTGTAGCTTTGTCCATTTTATTTGTTCAAAAATTGTGTATACACTTTTGCGCGTGGGTCGTCTTACACCTGTCGTCTAGAAACTTTTTATGTACACGAGTATTGAACTTATTATTGGCAAAGAAAGGAGTACAAAAACCTGTACAATAAGAAAAAGGAAAAAGATTTCTTCTGGGACCCATAACAAGGGTAGAAGAATTGTGTGGTGAAAAAGAAAAATGTAAAGCCAAAAAGGCTTAGGGACACTACAGAAGCGAAAAGAAAGGTTATTTTGCCTTTCTTATCATGGGACGTTAACTACGTTGACGGTATGAAAGCAGACATCCAAATTGGGAAATTGTGAAATTGGGTAAGGATTCAAGAAAATTGTTCTCATTCTCTATTGCGACCATCAAAAGAACCCTTAGCAAATCTGAATCCTGCAGTGTCCTTTATATGAAAAGTGAACGCACTAGTAGTCACTTTCGTTTTCTCATCTCATTGTTTGACAAAATCCTGTAATTTCGTGACATTTTTTATTGATGTTACTTTAAGCAGTTACCCTCCGTCTTACTAAAAATGTCGTCAATTTGAATGGTTGTTTATCCCCTTTGCGCCATTGTTATTTCTTAATTTTATTTGAAATACTTCGAAATCTTCTTGAGGATAAATTTGCATGCAAATTCTTTTCCCTTGTCCCAATTAGAGCTGAGAAAAGTTGACGGTAACAATTTAATTAATTAAGATAATCTGATGGACTCTCCCTTGTCTCTGTCTGTATTTGTATAACTTTTCATTTACCCTTAAATGTCTCATCTTCTTAGATGAATCGTAAAATCCTTAGAATATTTGTCTATTTTAGTTTCTTTGACACCAAAAACACTACCAGATACCAATTAATTTCATCTTGTTAAGAAATGTTTGAATATCTTCAAGACTTTATCTTACCTTGGCTATTTTGGGACTTAACTTTATTGGAAATTCTCATGAGGTTTTCAAAATTTTATGCAAATAACTCGATTTCATGCAAATCTTTATAACAAAATTCTTGATTTATTTATTATTTTCTTTTGACCGTAATTAAAACCGAACTTTCTGTCTTAGTCAACCAACCACAATTTATGAACATTATATATATAGTGAATTATGAATTTGGAATATGAGTAATATAACTTTGATTCTTTAGACAATCCAAACCAAATAATGATATACTAATATCCTGTAAAAGTTTTTATCTCAAAGTTGGAAAAGAAATTAGTAGAAACATATAGAATTCTTAAAAGCAATTATAGCTTGTAATTCGTGACACGACCAAGAATTTCTTTTCTGTGAAAGGCTGAACGATGTAGATATATGAACGACAAAATTTCATATAGGTATAATAGAATTATGAGGGTATTTTGAGTTTTCAAGTGAATATCGAAAATCCCAGCTAACTTTGGATTTTGTCCTGAATCTGTTTGATATGAGCATAAGTAATCGTTGCCATAAATCAAAGCTCAGCACAAAATTTGTGTTAAATGCCTTCGAAATAGGAACCCATCTGGAACATGATGTGCACGTCATCACGAATGTGTTAACATATTCGCATATGGGATAGTGGATTTTCACAAAACTTTGCTTATTTTGATGTTAGGGTAAACTGTCCATAGCTTAAGTTGGATTTTGTTGTAGATCGCTTGAAATATTTACAATATCTTTTCTTTATATCGAAAACATGGAAAAAGTTTTTCGTAACAGCAGTAGTTTTCTACCAATGTCTCTACTCTTTTGCCGAAGAGAAGGGATTGCCCAATAATATTGTAAGATTTCGGATATACACATGTTAAACATGTATTACTTGAAATGTTTTTTTGACTTTTCAATTTCGTGGCGCTTACAAACAGATTTCGAAAATGGAAATGTGGAAAATGTAAAACACGAGCATGGTGTGGCATAAGACAACCCACTTCTGAAACTAAATCTGTTCAAAGGAGCATTCGGTTTGAATACATATCCATCTTAAAAACACTGAAGACTACAGATAAAGTTTGAGGATCCAACCATGAATAAGATTAACTGAATGGAATACATTGAATCCTGGTAAATCTAAGCGGGTGAACGGCCAAGAAGTTTGACAGTGACTGCTTAAGGTATCCTTAGAGTGTTCTTCTCCATCTTCCTCCTCTTTTCTCAAACGACATTCCTATATATCCTTTTTTGATGATGTCTTATTGTCTTCGTTTCAATTTTTATGTTGCTGTTTTGCTATATCGTAAAGTGTGTGGCGAAACTTAAATAAGAAACAAAAGGACGAATATACTCGAAGATACAAGTAATATTTTTTTTGTCAGTGAAAAAATGTTCCTTGAAAGGATTTTATTCTTCTCATGTTATCTTATACCAATACGCATAGCGTTTTATATAATGGAAAGTGATTGTATTGCACTAGTAAGTATAGAAAATACAAAATGTAAGCGCTTTGAGGAAAACAATTTTAAAAGCTCTTTTGTTTCCTCAACGAAATATAAACCTCTTCCTCTTGCCTCTTTGTAAATATGAGATTTTAAATGGTTTCATAGATGATATCAATTTATCATTTTATACAAAATCCCATGGCAGGCTCGCAGTTATTATCCATTCTCGTATTTCTTAACGTATGTTTTTATCGTTGGCAAAAGCTAAGTAAAATACTCAAAATGCTATCATTTCAAAAAATCCTAAATAAATCAATGTTCAGACAAATCTACTAATACTAAAATAAGATGATAAGTATATTATTTGAAAATAATGATGTTGATATTTGAGATATGCTATAGAAAATTTGAGTAATCTCTGATATCAGATTCTGTGACCTAAATATGTAGCTTTAACGTAAAGTATAGCAGATAGTATACTGCAGCTTCAAACTGTGTGCTCGATACCTATATATTTCAACCTAAATACTATCGAAACCTAGTAAAAACGTTAAAAGTTCATGTCAAATAATGGAAAATCGAATTTTCAAGCACAGTTACGTATACAAAGACGTTGCCATGAACCTTAAATTATCTAAACCCACAGAATTTCTATAAATATAAAACAATTTACTGTAAATAAATTACCTCTGAAGAGGAAATAGAAAATGTAAGGCACGTGTTTTTGGAAAATCTCAAACCAAATTAAAAATAACATGCTTCTGTTAAACGATGTGGTATGGTTTTAATATGTAATCCAGGATCAAATATTGGTTAATATAAACGTAAAAGTTATTTTCCTCTTCTGTTGGGGATATCCTTGTGGTTGGCTTATATAAATTTAAATTTCATGTATGTGCCAGTTCAATTCACTGGTTTCAAATTTTTCAACTCTGTTCCCTGTGTGTTTTATTATATCACGCTCCAAAGAGGATATTAAAAATAAAAAATAATTTTTAATTGTATAACATTTTTATTAAACATTAAAATAAAATTTTGCATATTTTATCACATCCTTTGGATTTATCGACATTCTATGTGCGTAATGTTGCCTAAGACTTGGACGTATCTCTTTACGACATCCTGTTGCATGACTTAAGTTACAAATTGAGGGTAATTATAGATCGTAGATACGATATAAGCTTACAGTTTGCCTTCATAAAAAGGACATAACCATCGAGAAAAACCAATTTCAAACTTAACTAAGAAACAACAAAACAAACAAAACTTCGGTGGTGTCCATAAAGACAAAGGAGTTTTAAGGATACTTAAGTAAAATGATCTTTTGTAACCACCTTAAAAATTATTTTGGATTTTATGTAGCTAATAAACTTTTGTCTATATACAATAGTAAATTTAGCACTTGTGCTTCAAAGGAATTTGGTTTGTGATAAAAATACTATTTCCTGTAACTTTTCACTTCTCCCCCAAATCTGTTTAAGCCACACCTCATTTCAACATCTCTAATAGAAGTAACTGAATTGGTTTTTTTGTCGACTAATTGTTATATAGCAACTTGAGCGACGAGAAGTTATTCTATAAATTCAGAGAAACACACATCTTTGAACAATTTTGAATTATGTCGCTTAGATACCATAAATTAAAAATTTTATCCTTTAGGCTACATACCTACTTGATTTATGAATAATATTGATTCTGAAAAGACGCCCAATTTATATACGAAAGTTATTGCTCATTTGCTCTAATGGATGAAAGCAAAGACGAAACCAAGGCACATGTTTCAACATACAATATACTTAACTGTCACACTTAACAAAAGAGAGAAAATAATTTAATGTAGTACAGCTAACAAAATACACAATAAGTCATATGCCACGCTCAAGCAATCAGTTCCTTGGGTTTTCCTTTTGGCTCGACAGGACAAAATATTGTGGCAGTTCTAACCCATTAATTACATACATCCGCAAAACGTTCAAGACCATTCACTCATACACAAAATTTTTTGCTAGTATACATGTATATCGAACGAAAATCGGTACATAAGACTCTTACCCCAACTGACCTCCTGGCTTATACTGGACAAAATTCTTCCTTGAAGACTTTTATATCCTTCACAGACAAACCGTCTGAAGAAAATTCCATCTAATGATTAATTCCATCCAAATTAGGGAAGAAGAACCTGGAAGGAGGATACATATATGTCGGAAATCCTAATATTGACAAAAATATTATCTTATTATAGCTTACATTACCATATTTATCTGTACTCATCGCCTTCTTCATTTAGCTCATATATCTTTTGCAAAAGCTAACGTTTTATTTTGGGCATAAATTTATACATAAAAAACGTATAAGTTATAAACGTGTTTATATCATATCCACTTGTATATAAAGGGATGGAAATTTGGAAAAAAAAAATCTTTCTTCGCAAACAGAGTGAAAAAATGAAACCGTCTAGAACAAAAGTTTTCCAGACGTCTGCATTTTAGAAAGGTCATATCCTTCATCATATCTATCTACACCGGATCCTTTCTCTGGACTTGGTTGTTCATTTTTCCTCATTGAAGTTTCCTTACGTGGATTTATAAACTTCCTTCCCTTCTGCTTATCACTCAAAATCAGACATAAAAGAGTTGGTTTGAGGGAATTCTCGAAAATCCTAATTTGAACTTGAAAAACTTCAGCTTATGAACTTCCAGTAGACAGTTTTTGTAGGAAGTTGCCAAATAATTGAAGACTTGTAGAAGTTGTAAAATTCAATAATAATATGAGATTTCGTACCATACCCTTTAAGATGGTTTCATAAATACTTTAACCATATTTACTGAAAACACAAAATAAAATGACACAATTCATCAACAGCAACAAATTGTTTCTTGGATCCAAACATCTTGAAATAAATCTAGATTTGAACAATTAAGATGGTTTCCTCCAAGTTCGTTTATAGAATTTGATGATGGTCGCAATGCCTTTTACAAAACTAAACGATTGTTGGAATTAAATTAAGTGGAAGTATTTATTGAGCCGCAAGAAAACATTATGAGTCCATAATAATGGAATAGAGGTCATCCACTAGAATATATGTATAATAAGGGCATAGTGTAACATTGTTGAAATTTTATACACATAATAGACTAATGATTTAGAAATTCATTAAATAACTACAGATCTTCTCTAAGATTTTATGTAAGATTGTATTTGAAAACCTCACAACCTTCTTTTATCTAACAATCATAAAATTGTCCTGACCCGGAATTCAACTTCCTACCCGCGCAATACAAAAATAGATTTGTCAATGTTAGTGATTTCAAAAACAATACGTTATATATACAAGATTACATTGAGCAAAAAAAACTTTTTTGATGCATTCACAAAACATTTCAGATGCTTAAAGTATGCTTTTCCAAGGATGTCCTTAGCAAAGGACGAAAAACTCAAGGCTTTCTCCATCATTGTTTTGTCAACTTTGTCATTTTTATTGTTATGAACTATACTTTCATTGGTGTTGATAAAAGCATCTTGCGTAAATTTTGAGTGGTACTATTTGAGAGAACTAAGTTATTCGAGTTGAACTACCATCACCACCACCACCATCAACATCACCATTACTACTAAAAGAGACAAACCCATCAATGGCATGTTCATGACAAAGGTTCGTCCTTTTCGCATTTGGTTTTAGTTCACTATATAAATTTTTGTTGTCAATGATGTTGATGTCGTTGGTTTCATCGTTAAACTTGTTTTGACATTTATTTTCTGAAGTTCCATTCTAACTGAAAGCTTTTGTTCTTTAAAATTAATGAGTTGATACTACGCAAGATGTTGGTATCTCGTCTACGTCTTCTATATTTCGTTATAGACTTCCTTAGCGGAAGGTTTTGTCTTACAAACACTTTCAAAAAACATCAAAAGATCACGACATTATCTTAGGAAGTACGTAAATTTCCTGTATCCAAAGAAGAAGAACGTCAAAAACAGAATATTGTGTCTTAAAGAAAGTCAAAATAATAGCAGTGATTTTTTGTTTTTTGCCTTCTGCTCTATATCATTGCCTGGGCTTTATAAATGCTTTCGTTTTATAAACAGTATGAACTATAACAACGAGTTCATGGCCTAAAGATTGTATTTTTGTTACAAATTTTACGAGGTTCTTGTTGAAACTTTACATAAATTTTTTTGTATTAAGGAAAATTATACAAAGTACGAAACATATTCACGCTAAAAGCATTGAACTTTGTTTATTTTATATTATAACTTTGTGAAAATGGCTTTTTATGTGGTAATTTCTGAACGATATCGTTTCGCACTTTTGTTTGCTTAATTATCGTTTATTAAATTTATTTATTTTCTCCTTGAAATTTTACATTATCCATATCAATTATTTCGCACCAAAAATATTTAATAATACAACAGTAGCCTTATGACACGTAATAAACTAATATTAACTCAGTTAATATTTTAAATGCAGGGTGAAATCTTTAAGTTAACCGTTAACAAATTTATTTTAATTTCTTAAATTGCATTATACAATCATTTATAATTGAAATTTTCCCTGTTAAGACTAGCGTCATCAGATTTGATATGTCAAATCAATGTTGTAAATAATGTCATATGAATATTAAACTCCTACGTCCTTAAACATGTTAAAAATAGATAAACTCATGTCATCATGATAATTTTAAAAGTAGGTACTGTGTAACTCCAAAAATATAATACAAACACTGAACCATTAAGGATATCATTTTCTCGTGTATGATATTTCAATTGAAGTACGTTTTGCACACGTCGTATTTGACATTACCAAGTTCTATAAAAAGTGAGACCAATGGAACATGATAAAACACTTGTTACATCACAAGTATAAAAGGTACAAGTTGCTTCCATTAAAGTATCATCATCAAGTGCCAAACAAATGTATGCAAGTGTAAGAGCGACAGATACTCGTAGTCAGTAGATTCCTTCAAATATGTAGGCGTGTATTTAGAGAACCCTGAATTTTGTTTCACGATTTTCTTCCAATATAATTGGTATTCAATAACAGGTGTTTGCATTTGCTTGTGTTGTGAAACTGTTATCGGAAATGGACACACGTTTCATAGAGAACGTATCCTTGAATTACCAAATAATCAAGCGTACAAGGGAAAAACTTAAATAGCATTTTCCAGCTTGATGACTTACTAATACTATATTTTCAGGGTTCGATTTGCCTTTGATGTGAAATAATCTTTAAGAAGCTAATTTTTTCAAAAGTATGTGTTTAGTAAGTTAAAAATTTTGTTCAGGTTTGTGTACGAAAAGACAGTATATTTTACGAAACAATCTTTAACTGTAGGCACTCAATTTTGTTTTCGATCTCATCACCGTCAGAGATCCTTGTGCCTTCCTAACAAGGACGAAATTGTCGAAGCAATTTACCTTCATCACGTTGAAACGTTTCAATGGGTTAGTTAGTATTCTTTCTTCACACACCAAATTATATGGAGAACAATAATAAAAAATGTTTTTGTATAGATACGTGTCTCGCACAAATTCAAACGTATTTTTTACTATAAGATATTTAAGTATTTGTTGAATAGATTCCACAGGATCCTATTTTCGTTATGATTTTTTCTCATAATGAAATTTGATTTCTTCTCATTCTTTGAAATCTATTTTCCCTCCGACAAACACGAGGTAAATGATCTTTTTTATTATTTTCTCTCACTGTATCAGTGTATCTGCGTATATGTGTTGAGGTATTGAGCTTATATCTCCTTGTAGTCTTCCTCCTATCGATTTTATATCATGTCTTCAGGATGATAACATTTACAAGGTCGGGATTGCGAAAAAGGCCATATGTTGCAATAAAACATGATAAATGATATTGACGTGTCATTTTTCACTTATATTAGAAAGCTTTTTTGATATTTGATGACATCAAAAATAGAAATCTTTACTAAACTTTTATCATGATCTGATTCTTTATTCATTATCTCAAAAAATGCCATGACATATATTCAAAATCAAGAGCAATTTTCATAATAACCACAACAAATGCCTAATATCATAAACTAATTCCATCAAAAGTTATTTTAATTTTGTCTAATGCAGCTAAATATTTTAATTTTGTGAAGATGGAGGGTCGTATTTAGTATCCGCATTGTGGTTATGCTAAATATATCACCGTATAGCACTCTGTTTGTATATTCATGAAACAGCCTCAAGTCGTCTTTACAATGATATCCTTATTTAGATACTCCTAGCACATGGGAAATGAATGCAAGATATATATTTTATCTAGAGATGAAATGTATGAGGAGATGTATTTTATCCACTGGACGTTTCTATTTAATTACTTATATACATGAGACACAAGTACCAAATTAAGATAACTAATGCTTGTGAATGCTTATAATCTCTTGCGAAGGACGATCCCTCATTATGAAATCCTCTAGTGGACGACAGTTACTAAAGTAGTAGTATTGTTGTGGTGGTAAATGCCTATTTTGTGAAAAACAAATGGAATTAAAGGACAAACCACAGGAAATATTATCTTATAAATAATTTTTGATCCGCTTCAATGATAAAATATTAAGAATCGTTGGATAAGTTTATCTCAATTCATGTGAAATAGTAATTTTTGTTTAATGTTACCAGCCTTATAGGTTCGAGAAATCTTGTAACCCTAAAAGGAATATGGATAAGGATTATCTTCGACCCTAAACTTTTCTGGAAATAAAACTAAACTTAGCATTTATATTAGCTTCGTATAGGTTATTACCTTAAATTTGATTCTGTTAAAACTTATTCTTCAACTTGTAATACAAAATGCTTGACGGAAAGCCTTGCGTAGGCGAATACAACCATGTTTTTTGATAGAAGTAAAGAAAAGCTTTAAAATCTTGACTCAAAATAAGATGGAATGACTTATCGAACCTCGTCGAATTTAATCAGACAACCACCAGACCCCGGTTGTAGTACAACCTAGAATTTAATTTTATTCAAAGCTTATAAGCTTCGTAAGATTTAAAAAGTAATTCCTTTCAACAAAATTTTACTTCTAATTCAGTCCTTTGTAATGAAACTACGAAGAAAGAACTTGACCTTTCATGGTAAAAATCAAAGTTTAAACGTACTATGCTCCCGTTCACAAAATATTGATTTTTAATAAAAACGAACGGAAAGCAATAGAAATAGAAACATCTTCCCAAATGTTCTTTTTCACAGCTAAAATCCTCTTATAAGAGCACAAGGCGTTAGCCTAATCTCAGAAAGTTCAAGCAAATGGTATGAATAAATACGTTCCTTTGATTTGGTTCTGTTGGCATTTTAGTGCTTATAGAACTTTATCGCATTTCTTCGTGAAATTATGAAGCTTTAGTGGCTGTCAGTCAATTGTCCTTGTTAATATTGAGTGTCCTGGAAAGGACGTATAAGTGTATATATTTTTTACTTCTCAACTTATCATGAAAACAAGAAATCTTCTTCGGTTTCGTAATCAACTTCATCCCAGTGTTTCATACCTAAAGCAAAAGACAATTTATCTTTGAAGGACCTGGCCCACTACAACGGTATTTACGAGGATAATTCACTTCTAATAATGAAATAAAATCTAATGTAATAATCGCATAAATAAGGATACCATGGAGACAACATCCTCACATGAATGATTTTAACGACATCGCAAAGCAAAATGATGAGAAGATAATGCCAACAGAAGAATTATAAGGATCAGTCGTTGAAGTGGACTTTATATAACTTATAATTCACAGCCATTTCAGTCCGTCTTGTATCGTATATGTGTGGGCATGTTTATTAGACCCTTAACACCCACACGTACTTATAGTTTTTCATTATAAATTCGTTATATCCTGCCAGACATAGTGAGTTGCTTACATTCTCTAATCAAGAAGTTTCGTTTGTTTGCATGTCAATCTGGGGCGAGTTAATGAATTCCACGAACGTTTAGAGAAATAATTTCAGGATTGGAAACTTTTCCAGAATAAATTTATATGTTAGTTCAAGGAATAAGCTTTTCAATAGAATATCATAACTAATACATTCATTCTGTATCACTGTTTTTCTATTTTGTTGAAAATATTTATTCAACAAAAGTAACCCACCCACGTGGATAAAGTTTAGCTTGAGTTGAGGGGCTATTTCATCAATTCTAGGAATATGATTCAATTGGTAGTAAATAAATTTTTCCATAGAAATATTTCATCATTAATATATTCATACAAAAATTTTAACACGAACAAAATCCCACTCTTAAATTTAAAATCTCAATTTTGAAAATATCCAAACAAATTCATTCGCTTAATTGGATACCCCTTCGTGGTTACGAATGAAAGTTAAACAAATTTTAAGCCTGGATAAAGCGTTTTTAAATGCCATTTTATGAGAACTTCTCTCAGATAACATTTTAATTATCAAAATTCACATGTGGTAAATTTATGGGGATACTTTGAAAGGCACGTGCATATGTATATTGAAAACTTTTCGGTTCCTATTTGATGAACCTTAAGCCATTTGAGTTTGAAACAATTTTTTCGTATCTATATAATCTTTATTTTATGGTTTAGCGACATTTATTAGGGTTTCTCTTAGACCATAATGTGTAATTAAGGGATATATCTCATGTGTAGGTGTTATTATTAAGTAACTTTAAAGTTATGTTAAATTAAGAAAATTTATAATTAGTTGCCGTTACCGTTTAAAATTTTTTGACTTTACTCTATATACTCGTACATTTGTTTTATAATACATATCTTTCACATTCAATCAACTTTTCACAAAAGCATAGTAACATTATTCCCGACTATAAAAAGTGCACATGTTTACATTTCGAGGATTATTTATGCCCTGGTAAGGAAGGACTCAAGTATATCGTTATATATCGTTATCGTTATAAAGTTAGCTTTTCATCAAATATTCATTAAAATGCTAAGTTACGGTTGTAGTAGATGGAAAGCAGTGAATGTTCAACATTCTATGATGAATCCTTCGCAAGTGCTTTGAAGAACTGAATTATGTATACATGACAGATGACATCAAGTCATTCAATTAGTTTGATCCTTTTGAAAAGCTGTTCAAATAGGAAAAGCACAAATTAAACCGTCGGCTGTGAATAGTTTTAAAAGTTTTACAAATATTTCATTTTCCTTTTCAAGAAACTTGAAATACTAAACATCCTTATACAAATTTTTCCATGAGTTATATTTCGTCCCGTCAAAGTTCCTTTTCGGTTGATTAGAATTTTTTATATGCCAATGCACATTTTATTTTTTATTAATTTTATAATATTTGAATCTAATGAACGAAACTCATTGCGAACGACAAAATTATCTGTGATACATGAGCCGACAAAGAACTGTGACCCATTTTCTATGAAATTATTCCTTTGACCCCAAACTGTGTGGTAACAGTGTGACACGTAAGAAAGCAAATTTAAAACTATAAGATTCGCTTGTATCTATGTGTCAAAGACTTTTACATGAGTATATATAACAAACAAAATGGTCCATTCTTCTACAATAGTTCATCTCGTATTTTACCATTTCAGATATCTGATGATGATCGAATGAGCTTAACAACTGCCGTATCTGATGAAGATGACGGGGAAAGTGTCATGGCGTCACCATATAAAGCAAAAGCAACCGGAACTGCTGCTGCTTCCTTTAATTGTACTGGAGCTGTAAGAAAAGCTGGGTAAGTTATTTTCTTATATAAAAACGGAAGAATAGTGTCAGAAAAAAGTTAGAATAAAATATAATAATGAATGTTCTCTGTTAGACATAGAAATGTCAAATGAATGCGAATGAATTTTTATAAATAGAATAGACTAACACAAAACTGGAAGAAAAATTATAAAGTTCTATTTTTCATTGAATTCATAATTAATTAATTTTTTTCAACAAAATGCCAGCAATTTTCCCTGAACTTTTTCTTCATGTCTACCGTTTTTTCCTCTTTTCAGTTTCCTTTCTGTTAAAAAGTGGTTATTACGTAAAAAGCATCAAATAGAATTAGCTCGTAAACGAGGTTGGAAGGGTTACTGGGTATGCCTAAAAGGTACAACACTTTTGTTCTACCCCTGTGACTCGCGTGAAGGCCGCTCAGTTGAAGCTGCACCAAAACACCTAATTATCGTTGATGGTGCTATTATGCAACCCATACCAGAACATCCAAAACGTGATTACATATTCTGTTTGAGTACAGCTTTTGGAGATGCTTACCTGTTCCAAGCTCCCTGTCAGGTAAGTTCGTTGCTCAACTCTTGCCGAGCAGTTTAGTGTTAAAGTAATTATGTATTTCATGAAATCACTTATGTGTGCGTGTGAATGTGTTTGTGAACTAGGAAGTATAAAAGAAGAAATTTTCGGTTCCCTTTAGATACTGCGCTCAGTTGAAGAATCATATTGAATTATAGAGATATCATAACAAAACTAAACACAAAAATGATTAAAATTACAAACATAGCGTTATTAATATCAGTAATAATTTTGCAACAACATGTCACAGATATCACACACAGGTTCGCTCACCAGGAGAAGGATATGGATTTTTCGATTGCCTTAATTCCGTAATCCTTTCCGGTTCGTGCTGTAATTCTGGTCTGAGTCGAAAATTCATAATTGAGTTTAGGTTTAATCTATCGTTAAATATTCATTTAAACCTAGACACGGAGGACGGTGTCCTTTCTACCCACAATTTCACCGTGGCTTAAAGAAGCTTGCCTGCAGACGCCTTAAGACTTTTATAAAGCATAAGAAAATTAAGAGAAGTTTATGCTTGTGGATGTAAGAATTTGGTTGGCATCACTGTGTGGCTTTTCGTTATATATATGTGTGAGTTATTTAAAATATTTTCATAATATCTCCGAACCGTAAGAAATTTCTATTAAAACGAATCCTTGAAATCAAAAGAACTCACAAAGTCCCCCAAACATCTAAACATTTATATATTTATACAGAAAGAAAAGATGAAAAAAATTGTCGGCCAAGATAAATGAGTTTTAAGAAGTCAATTAATTTTAAGTTCTTAATTAAGCTCAAGTGTACAGTAGTATTGGATGAAAGTGGGAAGTAAAGTTTATCTCAAGTCGAAAAATTTTTCTTATAAACCCCGACACAGCGTGACCCTTTTAAAAGATATCATCTAATAATATTAAACGCGAGTAATAGTCTGCTTTTCGTTGTAGCTTTTGACGGAAGTGGAGTTTTTTAAAAGTGTTATTTCATCCGCAGATGAAGATAGCGTCTTAGACATTCCGTGATTCATAATTTTGAATAACGTGCTTAGACAATTCTTGACCCCAAGAGTGAAAATTGGTGTGAGTAATGTCGCTAGTACATTTACTCGTAATAATGCTATAACTACATCAACTAATAACAATACTTAATGATACATTACTTTATCATTATGTGTCAAACTTTTGATATCAATAAATCCGTCTGCTAAACCTGCAGAGTTTCCAACTCTTTTGGTATGTAGTAATAATGATATTCCATCATGCATAACATTGTTCATTGATCTTTACTGGAAATAACCTGAGTTGCTACTTTGTTAGATAACGTCGTGAGTTAGCTACAATCGCGTTAATGTTACTTGTTTCAATAGGAGAGATTTGCAAGTTGCATAAACAAACGTTTTTAAAGCTATTACATAATAATATATAACAGAAGTAAAATGTGAAATATAGTAAGCCACTAAAAATACAATTACAATATGCGAACATTGACTGCAAGACGATGAAACTTCGAAATTTATGCAGATTTTTGACAGCACGTTTTCCAAAGTCATTCCAAAAGTTCTCTTTAAAACATCTTTATGACACAAAAAATAACAAGAATTTCCATAAAACACATACATAAACAAAGTGATGAGAAATAAATTTAATTTAAGATAATAAAAAAATAATGGAACGATATATTTAAATTAGGCAAATGCTTGAAATACAGCCAAAGTCATTTAGGTGCTATTTTTTTGTACATTTTCTGAAAGATTCTCCTTTGTCACTGTTTTGGAGTTTTCAGTGCTGTCAAAACTTCCAGAATATACTATACCAAAAGCATAACAAAATTTTGTTTGCAGACAACATGACCGTCAAGTGAAGCGAAAGCCGCGAAAGATTAATGACAATATAAACCATTGTCGACTCTTTATTCATTCTACAACGAACAAGAAGCAGATTATTTTCATCTATCATACAGAAAAAGGACGAAACGTATACAAAGTTTGTTGAAAATTTTATTTATTTGTGTAAAGTAGTACTAAAGCCGATTCGTGCATACAATTTTCTTGTAATTTACAAAAATTTTAACAAATTCTGATAAACGACTTTCAATTTCAAGTAAAGCAGACATTTTTCAATAAATTTTTGTTCATAATTCAAAATTTCTTCAAGGTAATACTGTGATTAATAACATGAGTTTAGTAGGCTGAAGTAAATTAAGCATCAAGTTGTACTTGTTTAATCTAAAACCTGCCAGTTTGAAATATGTTTGATATTCCTTGCTGTTTTAGGTGTGAGTTTATTCGGCCACTTATAAAGTTAAGACGAGTTTTTAATGAATCACATTGAACGCTGTTTCATTTCTATGACAACAATTTCTTTAAAACCTTCCATTCTTTCAAAGTTGAAAATATTCCAATTCGGTTATATATTGTAATTTCACTGTTAGTTAACCAAATTACAATTAGAAAAGATTCATTATTAAAGGAGCTATTGATTTTGTAATTTCCTCTAGATCGCAAATTAAAATTTGTGCATCAAGAAGTTTGATTTGGATAATTCCAAAATGTTCCTAAATGAGAAACTGTGATCTGCAAATGAATCTTTCAATTTT
This sequence comes from Chrysops caecutiens, assembly GCA_963971475.1. Classification (NCBI taxonomy): domain Eukaryota; kingdom Metazoa; phylum Arthropoda; class Insecta; order Diptera; family Tabanidae; genus Chrysops; species Chrysops caecutiens. The sequence goes on from OZ020568.1 coordinate 73,047,271, forward strand.
CATTTCGTAATTTAAAATGAAAGGATGTGCATATTGTAATGGGACATTTGACATCCTCGAAAGTTGTTCGCCCTAAAAATGAAATGAAGTCAGGGTTGTTTGCAAGCACTTTTTAAGTTGAGAACCTTAGAAAGTAAAGGAAAAATGTAAACAACAACGACGACGACAACTAAAAACATTTCTATGTTTCTATGTTTCTTCAGCAAAACTAGCACACTGCTAAAGGCTATCGAATTGCGCAAAGAAACTATATTTGATGAGCACGCCAAACAAACATGATACACATCAGCACACATGAATCTCTCACATCCTGAAAAGGTTTAAATGTCTACACAAAATTGCTGTGGCTTACATATCCATAGTCATATCTGTTCATGTTATATTGCAAACAATGTTTATACAACATATGTACGTGTTTGCAATAGATTTTCGAGGTCTTAAGAACACGTCACTGTATATTAGAGACGTACGTGGTATCATTGAGACAAAGTAGGAGGCATAAATCTACTTCGTATTTTTTTTCGGGTTGCTCTTGTGAATATTTCATGCGTTCCATTCTGAGAATTTGACCTTAGCTTTAAGCGTAGAAAAGTGGATGAAAGTGCAGTCCTTTTGTTGGCATTCCATGATGAAATAAAGTCGCCCTTCATAGCGAATTCCCTCGAGGACATAGTCACCATAGTCAAGGATATGTGTATATAGTAGCACGTGTTTGATTGTCAGTGAAGGGTGAATGGTATGAAGTGGTTTCATAAGGATGTATCGAAGTAAATCTTGAAATATTTCTTAAGAATTTTTAATTAACATTCAATTTGTTTTCATTGCCTACAGGTCGAATTGGAAAATTGGGTAAATAGTATTCATAGTGCATGTGCAGCTGCATTTGCCCGCCATCGTGGTAAAACTGGAACGTTGCATTTATTACAAGAAGAGATTTATCGTTTAGAAAAGGCTATTGAATCGGTAAGTAAAAGTGTAATTATTTTTTGTTTGCTGTTATGTTTATACATCGAGATTGAAACTTTAAAAACTATACTTAGCCTTAAGAGGTTTCTAAAACTGGAACGAATAATATTCTAAGATACTTGATCCGACAATAACACATTCATGACTAATATGGTTTCATGTCAAAGTCAACTTTTGTGGCAACCTTTCGTTTTGTTCTTATCAACCACATAGCCCCTTGGCTAGAGATGACTTGAAAATTAAGAAATTTCTCATCTGGTATATTGAAAAAACACACTTACAGTATATAAAATTATTCTCTGGAATGAACATTTCTCAAATTCAAGATGAACTTTTCCAAGTAACAAGAACATTTGTGTACATTTTGGTATTTCCTATATGACGTACCTACATGAAATAAAACCACATGATACAATCAAACCACAAAGGGTATCGTCTTGAAGACGGAAAACATGAACTTAAATATCGAAAACAGGCCATTCGTAAGGAAATTATAGTCAGTTGAAGACAACTTGCCCTCATTGTTTCTATGAAAACCTTTGCGAATATATTTCTGCAAGTTTGCATATGTGTGCCACTACTTCAATTGTCACTGCTTGATATAAGATTGTTGGAAAAGTGCACTTTAAGGAAAATGTACGCAAACAATTTGAATGCATTTGTTCTGTAAACAAGGAAGAAGGAAAAACAAGAACGCTAAAATAAATTTTAAGAAAACTTCGTAGAAAAAGTAGAACAACAAACGTGGTGCCCTCAGACTTGCAAGAGTCATAGGATAATGTGTTCTTAGCAAATGTAAAGTCTTTCGTATCCTTATTGTTGAAAGTTAAAGAAAAAGGCTGTCCCATACTGAGTTGATTGTATAAACTTCTAAAGCTAAGGAAACTTTCTGAACAAAGTTAAAACAACCAGAATATACAAATCTTGATGTCGATGGTTTAAATTGAATTTATTCAAAAGTTTTTCAATGTTTATGTTTTACTCAATTACACAAACGTGCCGGAAACAATTTCCGGTTAGACGCATTTCCTTATTCATGTAGATACATCAAACTTTTCAGAAGTTTAGTTACATTAACGAATACGTCCTTGATTTTGAAGCTGTTCAGTGAAACTGGAAAATGGTGCATGTAAACATTCAAAGTGAATTTATCAATGCACAATATAGTTGGAGATTCAATGAAGACATCATTATAAATATGAAATGAATGCTATACGGAATAATCAAATTGAAATCCATGAACCATGAACAGGATATTCGTTACAATCAAAGAAGTATTTAAGATATCATTCGTAACTGAATTCAAATCATTTTCATGAATGATGGACCAGCCATTGATTTTGTTCTATATCAAGTAGATCCTCCCTTTTATCCAGAACTGAACCTTTGGACTAAAAAATAAATTCATATGTTGAATTTGATTCATTTGCATCCATTAGAAACTAGATGAAAATTGATGAGTGTTACACATATTCCAATTCAAACATACTTTGAAAGCTTTCATACTAATTAATAGTTCATATCCATTTGTTTTGTAACGAAGAGTTCTTTTCATTTTGCAATATTGCAAATAATTCAGGTTTTCGTCAATGAAACTTTCAAAATTTTGAATTAGACGAGAACGTATGATTCAATAAGAATCTTGATACATTTTATGGTAGTTAAAAGTTCCTTGTTTCAAAAGGTAATCACAATGCTCACATGGCGTGGGAATCGAGAAAAGAATTCCATAATGTTCCTCGTTGACACAGTAAGGATTTAGGAAACTCGCTATAGAAGCTAACATATGAAATGTAAACTTTTTGATCTACGGCTTCAAATAGAAAATACGTAAAAGCACGTATTTTTGCCTCATCAATATTACAGACAGCGAGATTAAAGCTAAAACATATAATGACATCCACAATGAAATTTAATGAAGAGGAACAAAAAAACTGCTGACAACGTGTATGAGGAGGAAACTATAGTTCCAGTATCACACAACGTCCACTGATATCCCAACTCATACCAATAACAAAAGCATTGACCATAGTAATGAAGTTATACGACAGCGTTAAAAAAACCTTCCAACCCATACATTTAATAACATGAAAAAGCACAATAAATCAGGGTGAGGTCACCAAAAGTTAACGTTCAATGATAGCACCAGACAAAGGTCAACATAAATTTCATGTCCACTGAATTTTCGCCACATTTAGTTTTTTGTTAAGTAACGAATGTGATAGGTTACTTTAATAAGTAACTTTTGAGTCTCCCTTTATTTCAAAAAGGTTAACTGCCATTTTAATTGGGAAATCCTTCAATATAACGAAATTTTTGATCTTCATTGGTAATTAAATGTTAACATGGAAAACATAATCCAAATAACATAGAACTGAAATTGGTTATATGTGTACATAGCAATGAAAAGCTCAAAACAAACACAAGTGACTTCCGTGTTATGAAAGTTAATTCAGAAACCAACTAAAATTTAACTTTTATTTAGTCTAACATGAAACTTTAATTAATCAATAATTTAACTTGATTGTAAGCCAAAATGGAGAACACTTACGCAAATATTTCCAACTGAACTCTTTGATACCATCAAATGAAAATATAAGTAACATCTGAATACACGATATACACGATGTTCCCTTTATAAAATCAACTTAATTACAAACACAGAAGTTACAGGTTAATTACCTACTGATGATATCTTTGTGTACTCGTTTTTACAATTTACAGATATTGTTTAATTAATTTTTGTTACTTTGACTAAACAATAATTTCAAATTTGTATTAAGCTTGCATTTACAAATATTAACAAAACACACAATTTTAAATTTACCTATATGTAACTCGTGTTTAAAGTAAAATTTTGGAGTTTATTATTTAACATCAATTATTTTCAATTTAATTTTATTGTAATTATACTACACTCGCCATGTTATTATGAATCTATAATTATGTTCCACATGAATATAATTGTTGAAGCTTTAAATCATTAACTTATTTTTGTTTCCTTCACAAACATATTAAAATGAGTGAGTATTAAGCCTACATGAAGATTTCACCTATGCAAATATAAAATCAAATTGACAAAAGCATTAACTTTTGAAAACCTTTTTGTTTATGAAACGTTTATTATTGAAAGAATTATTTTATTCTTATTATCTAAAACATGTACATATATGTGTACCTTTAAATCTAATATCACATCTTCCCTCAGTATTTGGTTAACGAAAAACACTTCATCTCACTTAATATAGAACGAGTATCACAACCATTGCAAATTCAAAATAATTGAACATCACAGAAAAGTTCAAAGCAATTCCAATGTATCAGAAGATATAAAAACATATTGGCTATATCGATTTATTGATGAGCTAACATTTGTGAAGTAAAGGCAATAATGCGGAAGAGATAATCTCAACTGTGCTTGAACAAGCATGAGTTATAGGTTGAATGTAAAAATTTTGTTTCATTGAGATTGTAATGAATCGTCTTATTTTGTATAAGGTACGATTCTTTTTCTCTTTATAAAGAAAAATTCCAAAATGTATCGACGTTAACTAGTATTTACGAATTGGCTCATCAAGCTATCCAAAAATAGATTGCAAATAACGAGAGCCAATTGCGAATACCCTTGGTAGGAGCTGTATAAAATGTTTGCTCAAATGTCTAAATTAAATTCAAATGTTAAATTTTATTTTTGTACTTTCAAAGTTATATTATAAAGCTGATTTTATAAAGCTTACGAAAGTTTAAAATGTTCCTATAAGGTTACTTGAAGGCAACCATACCGTACTAAATGTACATGTTCTAAATAAATCGAAAAGGATACAGAACAATTGTGACAGTAAATTGATACTCGTATTAAGTCATATTTGTAGCTATAGAAAACAAAACCCTCATGTTAAATAATTATTGAAATTATTTTTAAAAGACTTTTATCGGCTATAACGATGACAATGTCTGCCATTAAAATGGGGTGAAAAAATTGAGATTTTTTACGCTACCCATTTAATTTCGTTAACATCCTTAAGAAGTCATGTTGATTTCAACAGAATATTACATAACAATTTGATATAGAGAGAAAGGAGAGTAATTTCTTTAAAATGAAATAAATTTAATTTTATTGCATTCCATCGAATATTCAATTTTACGGAACATTATTTATTTATAGCCCCACTTTCATAAAAAATGTGCTTCGCATAATTTACAAAGACAAGACAAGACAAAAAGTACTTAGAGGAAAGTGTTCAAGAGGGTGAAAGAAGCACAGTATAATTTGAAATATTAATATTGTTTGGTAGGTAAAGTAACAAGGCTTTTAATGTGACTTTCTATATAAAAGAAAGCAAAATTTAATTCACTTTGGAAGCAATAAGGACTCTTAATTTAACATATGGCACCTGAGAATAAGGGATAGACAAAACGAAAGGTATGAAGGATATGAAAGGGATGAAGGAGAAAATTAAAACCACGTTTGACAAGAGACTCGTCCTCGATTAAAAATGCCCTTAAGGTGATGTGAACAATATAAGGTTACGACACTACCATGCCGGATATGATGCTTTGAAACAGCTCCACAGCACTCTTTCTCATCCAGTCCTTATTACCAAGTGAGATCTTGATGTTATACTTCCTGTTTGGGCATCGTATCCAACACAAGATAAGATTGAATACACAAAGACCTTGAGAGTCTCCAAAAGCAATCCGGGCGGCTACTCACATTCAAATCTAAAGCCCGTCATGTTGACTATACCTTGCTGACAGGAAGGTACATATCATAGGTATATGTAGGATGCATCGCAAAAAAATCTGTGAAATACAAAAGCTTTTCAAGCTAGCTGATGCACTGAAGGTTTTACATATAATATCACCATATAAAACAAAAAGAAAAGAAAAAAACAATTAGAACTCTTAAACAAGAGTACTGAAAACTTTAAAACATTCTCCACTCTACATTCTTCATTCTCTATGGAGAATACATTTTCTGTATTCTCCATGAAATACGAGTCACTTGAACTGAACTGAAAAATATTTTTCACTGTCAAGCAATAAAGGCTCTTCTCTGTCCGTTGTTTCGTTTTATATTGTTCTGTTGTATTTATGAAACGTGCACTTGTGCATACGTCAGAGTGAGTTTTGAATTGCATCCGATTCTGTGTAGTATATTTGCAAAAGAATTGTACAAAGAGATGCTGCTACTGCTGATGCTGATGCTGATGTTGAGAATGAGACCAATAAACAAGATTCTAGCCTGGACCAGTTGTGTCTGGTCTAGTCCTCTGTCCTCCCAAAGGCATTCAAACTGCCAGTCATATCTGCATACGTTGTAAATTTTCTGATCCAACCATGATAAACAAGAATTTGCAAAACCTAACCCTACATCTTCGTTAACGATGCAGATTTCAATCCACTCAGATTTACTTCCACATTCAAGTGTGGCCCTCTTCAAACCAATGCTAGGACAAATTCATGGATATAGAACAAATCTACTCTCAACGGATATGGAGCACAAAAATATAATTCTTGAAAAAATTTCTTTTCTGAAAAAACAAAAGTTTTATTTTCGTTTTACTTTTTTTCACACAATTTTTCTTTTCCTATCCACACTAGCCTGTTATATGAAATCAATAGTGAAGTATAGCAGTAAGGGACAAAAATTGTGAATTCAACCAAACACAGAGTTTCCTCTCATCTTAACTTTAATTTATTTTCCATTCCAATACACTAGATCCATTAGGCATGAGTCCTTTAGGAACACATTTAGGAATCAGCTTCCAGCATGTTAAGTTATAAAGATTTCATTATAAAATTGTTTCGAAAAATATTTCTTTATTAGAAAATTAGCTCCTCCCTAGTCAGTCTTTTGCAGGTCTCATGAACTGCGTCCTTTATTTAAAAAAAAAAAAAAAAAAAATAAGTCTCATCCAAAATCTCTTTTATTTTCCAACTCATGTATTTCGGTCACGTTATCAACTGAACATAACTTCCACTGTATATATTAGATAACGAATTTATGCTGTTTCAGTAGTTTAGTTTCAAAAAAAAATTCGGTAAAATTTTGTCAGATTTTCGGTGACAGATATCTAACCACTCATGTGTGGTCAATCAATAGACACACATAACCGTATCATTTCCAAACGGTGTTGATCACTTGCTTACTGTTCACATTGCACCGAAGAAAACATCACCAGAAAATGTTAACTTGGGGATAAAACAACATTGACAATTCCTGGAAATGATACAATAAACCAACTTACCAAAAAGACATATTTAAGAGGCAAGTTTCAATCCTTCAGGGAATTCTATTTCTTCCAAATAGCTGTGAGGATTATAAGACGACATATTTGTATCACAAAAAAATATAAGTTCCATTTGGAAAAGTTGAAGAAAACTGTGACAGGACTTTTGCTTCCGTCCTTGTCGTTTTTGTCTATTATCCTATTTATTGTATTTTATGTTTTCGCCAATATTACTTCTCTCGGTGTGATACGATCCAGATAAATTTGATTCACGAGAATGGATGTGATTTGATGTATCCTTTGGGAAAGACTAATTTTTTCATCTGATATATATCTGCTTCAAACTTTTCCATCTTACATATTATGTATTGTGAGGGGATGAAAATGAGGACTATAATTTCAATTATGATTTTTAATGCAACAGCAAGTGAAAAAAGGATTAATCATGAAATATAATTATTGGCTATCACACGCTTAGCTCCGAATAAACATTAAGTAAATAATTATAAAAATATTCTAATGATACCCAAATAGAATAATATAGAAAATCATTCATTAGCGGAAAATTTCCCTTACAAGCATTTTCCGTTGGAAAATTTTTCGAAATTTTTCCCATCGTAGCAGAAAAACTTATCAAATAAGTTGGTACTCACACAATTTCCGATATAATTTTAACTTTTTGTTGAAACGTTGTTAAAAATTGTCGAAAGTCACTGCCATAGATTTTTTCTTGATAAGTAAATTGATGTAATTTTTACTTTAACTTCCGACACGAACTTCCTGTTAGCACAAATTTTCCAAAAGGCAAGAGAGAAATGTTTCGAAAGCAAAGTTTAGTTAAGGCTGCAGTTGATGTTTGTTGAATGGAACTTCAACATTTTCCCAGGATTCTAAGGCTCTGTTGTTGTTGTAGTTGTTGCTGTTTCTGTTGCTGTTATTGTTGGTAATGTTATGATGGTTTGCTCATATCTGCCGTGAGGGAGAAATGAATACAGAGTTGAAAGGATGTTGGCTTTGGTATCTTCATATTTCACTCCATTATGGATAGTTGAAATTTCCGATAAACTCACCAGGAAGTGTTTACATTGAAGCTATAACATTGTATGATTCTACCTCGCAGACATAAATACACCCTGTGATCCGAAGTGTATACAATGAACTGCTTCTGAAAATGGAGCAGTGAGTATAAAAAATAGTAGGTACCTAGTGGAACAAACAATGAAAGTCCCAATGAGCACAGCAGCATAAAATAAGCAAACTTTATTGGGAATGAAAGGAATAAAACTTTTAATCGCGATTATTTATTCCGGACGAGATTTTAATAATGTCTGTAGTTTTATGTGTCTGCGTAATGCAAGGGAAAAATATATCCAGGTTTAAGTTTTTAACAGAAATTGACACGCTATCAAAGTTTCGGAAGTTTCCAGGCTTTTACAGATGTTTGATGATTTATTTGAAATGTAAAATCTCATTGAACGATTAACTTCATAGGATTGCCACAAATAAATGCTAAATTCATCTCTTAATCATAGCCAAATGGAATTTTCCATACAAAAACTGAAGTCTTGAACTTAAATCAAATCGACTTCAACAATGCTCATCAAGTAACGGATGGAAAATTTGTTGCAAACCTAATGATTCTCATGGACAAGAAGAGCCTTCTTACAACCATCAAGCAAATGACAAATGAAAGTGACTTACCGAGTACTGAGTAATTTCTAATCGTATTTCCCTTTGCTACCCCTGCGGTGTTCGAGGCAACCATTAATGATGGATAGTCATGGAATCCTTTTGTATCTTGTTCAGATCCTTAAAATAAACGGAAGCAAAATCAGCCCTTGGCAATTGAAGCAAATAAAAATCGCAGCAATGTTGGGCGAGATAATAATGGTACTTGGTCCTGTCGCAAATTCCAACCACAAAGCGACTTCCTTTTTCTAGTGAATTCCTCAAGAAATTGGCTCCTTCACTATTGTTTACGCCCATATTTTGTTTCCTTTCAAATACATACATTCATTCCTGGAAAAGTTTAGTTTGTTGGTGTAAATGTGTGATTTCTCAAGCAACAATGAAACCTAGTAAATTAGAAGCCAACCCAAATTTAACGCCTTCGAAACGCCTCTGCCTTAGTATTATTCCTGAAATCCTTTGCCATAATCCCTGTCTGAAAACGGAGTTGGTTTGCAAAAGCTTTGTGATTTAATAGACTTTGGTATATGGTCGCTAACATATAAAATCCAACATAGATTCCTTTTTTATTCTAATTGGACCAAATTGAAAAGATTTGCACATATAAGGGTTACTGAAAACAGATTTATTACTTAACACTGCTTTTGGCAAGCAGATATATTACCTCGTTTTCCTAAATCGCTTTGCAACTTAATCCCTTTGCTCAAAGCTCTCATAAAGCATTCTTTGAATAGTGTTTTAGTGCTGCATTCAGAAACTTCAAACGCCGCATGAATATTATATAAATGAAAATTACTAATCAAAGTAAATTTTATTTGATAAGATTTACCTATGTGGAAACACAATCAATTCAGATTAACGACCAATAAGTAGCGATTTATTTCAGCATAAGAGCATATTCATTCAAATTTAAATTATCCCTTCAAAATAATACCAGCACCTATAACAGACGCAAAGTGATATAAGGGATAAGCCATTTTCCCACTAAATCAGTTGCGAACGCTACAAAACAAACATCAACAAAGTCATAATTCAACAGTTACGTTGATGTTACATATAACCACTTCTTGTCTGTCATATCATCTGGATAAATCATCTAGCCAACAGCTCTAGAACAGGTTAAACCCATGACGAGAAAACCTGTGTGTGAAATGTCAACCACCACCATTCACATGTACATATATGTAACTACAAAGTATCACATCACATAGCATTTGTCCTATGACGAATTAACAAATTGCATTAGGAGATAACGCTTAAGCAACCTGTCCATGACGTGTACACCTGTTAGCTTTTGGATTGGTTTGATTATAAAACTTGATCTGGACATAGTATCACTACAAAGCTACTATAGAACAACAGAGTGTGATTGAGGAGTTATGTGAAAAGCAATTTTAAGGATCACAATATATACATGGTGCTTAACAGGTTCAGTTCATGAATTCTCATTGAAAAGGACATTTCACAATTAAACACACTTCACCTATAAATTTCAACAAGTCCACACTATACGAGAGCCTTGAATTCTGTCACAAAAGAATTTGTCCATGTATGAGTGTGTGTTATAGAACTAAGAAATGTTTGAACAGTGAATTAATTTACGAGATAAAAGAATCCCATCACAAGAACGAGGAGATAATCAGGATACGAATGAGATATATACGGAGTCATGAAGTTGTTGTCAACAAAGAGATAAATTGATGAATCTATGTGGAGGCATTTCATTTAATTTATATTGCTTAAGAGCTTTTGAGTCTCTCCAATTTGATATGGCAAAGGGTATCCTTGGACATGAAGTCTCTTTAAAATTTTCGTATTTAGGGACATCAAGTTCTCCACAACAACCTGAAATGAATTATGGAAGAAATTAGAAAAAACGTCTTGACATTTCACTTCCACTTAGACTTGCTCGGAATTAGATTTTCTCAAAGAATACCATCATCTCTAACTCCTACTTCATAATGTAGACAATAATTTAATCAGTAGCAAAGCAATGCATAAGCAGCAGAAAGTTTTTCATTAAAAATGAAACATCAACGTCTTGTGACGACAGAAAAGCATTAACAAAATGAAATAATATGAAAATAAAAAATTATTAAAATATTTTTAGAACGTAGTGTCTCTTATATTTATTGTTTCTGTGATGCTGTGGTAGTTCATTTCAAATATAATACGTTCTCACAAGAAAATCGTCTTAATTGGAAAACCCATTAGGATAAATCTCTTCAACGATTTATTTTTTAAGTTTTGTCAGAATCTTTGGCCACAAGATGTATGTACAGTATCCTTTTTCATGTATGTATATATGAAATTGTAAGATAAAACCCCTTACAATTCTAAGGCTATGCTCCATGTATATTAAAATCGTAATTTTCCAGACATTATTTCAGTGTTTTATTCCGCAACAACCAGACACACAACATTAAATTTAAGCGAATATTCTTTATGTGTAAGACCGAAATAAATGTTTTAAAAGAAAAGAATTTCAGTTTAGGACGAAAGTAATTTATCCATTTAAACATTTGAACATGTTTGCGTTTTTGTTACAATTCTCTGTATAACACAAAACCATATATACCCATATATCTCTCGCCTTAGTATGTAAATGTGAAGGCCTCTTTTGCTTATCTCTCACAAGGATAACATAAAACTGTCAGCTCTTATGTGATACTCTTCTAGAATGATGTCCTAAGTGGGTGTGAGGAGCCAAGAACAGATGTTTCATACATTCTTTTTAATGTTGCTGAACAAATCGCAAGTGGAGAAACAATGAAATCCCGGAAAACATGAAAAACTGAAAGTGTTCAAGGCTCTAGACGGAAAGGCATAAGTTTTCCAGAGTGACACTGGGTTGGCAGCTGTTATTTGTTTGAGAATGAAAAAAGACTATAAAAATGTCTAGAGCTGTCATACGTGACAAGACGAAAACGAAAATTTCTTTCAAAATAAGTTATTCCATAATGTTTGGATTTTTATATCAGAGAATAAAAAATTTAATAGAATTTTAATATCCCATGGAAATGGTTGTCTTTGAAGGCGTTTACTATTGGTTTAGTTTCTCAAAAATTGAATCGTTTATTGAGAATCAGAGCAACAAATTCGTTGAAAATGTTCGACATTCAAACGAAACTGATTTATTAACTACAAATATTGTATCAAGGATATCTTCTGTCGTAACGAACAAAACAGATTTGATCAAATAAAATGCAATTAGTTGTTGAAATAAGTAAAATATTGATCAGTGTTGTCATGACATTAAAGAACATTAATTTGGTAGAAGCAATAGTCCTTTAATTTCACGAAAAATTGCAACACGCTTGTGTAATCAATATCGTGTCAAAAATGAACAAAAATCGCCGTTGTGATAAAACTTCGTAACTTTACTTATTAATTGAGCCAATATTAAAGACGTTAACTTACTAATTCTTGGAACAAGTGTATATTTTCAAGTGTTATTTGACATTATGACGCCAACACTTTCTATCCCCGTAATTGCTTTAATAAGTAAAATAATGCTTGATTGAATATTGATCGGAATACAGGACCTCATTAGTTTCGAAAAAATTAGACAGCTTTGTAACGTGGATTGATATACCAAAAGGTATGGAGGCGGTCGTACGGTCTCTAGGATTTTTTCATTTGTATTATTGTTTTATTTTCCAATCAGGAAACGAAATTTTCAATTATTTGCGATATTTATGTCACTTATAGCAAGTGATACATCATTTTCTTCACTTCAGGAGCAAAAATTAAGCTTATCATGAAAATTATATCTTTCAAAGGACATTTCTAAATTTGGCTGATTTTTAAATACGTCATTGTTCGTTTTAAGAGTTTCCAAAGTGTCAAAGGCCTTACAAAACAAAACTCCATGCATATAAAACGACTTTACAGGCATATATAATATAAAATTCTCTATTGACACTCGTTACAGAAAAGGCTTTTCTTCTCTTCTTCCTTAACGTATAAAAGCGACATTTTACTTTATTTGATAGAAAATTATTTTTTGATTTCTTTCGGATTTTCATGCTTCGAAATCAATTTTTTGGAAATAACCCAAGAAGAACAAAGTAGAATATCTTGTTAGAGGTAACTTAGCTGAGATTCTTGAAAATCAGAATAAAAACTTTTTTTTCCCTTGAAAATAAAACTTTTATATTGTTTTCTTTATTTTCAAAAACTTTGATATCATTCCATAAAATTTTATGTGAATTTTTGTTGTGTTTCAAGTAAATCTACTTTAAAGGGAAAATATCATAATCTCTTGCCAAGTTTTATAGAGTAAAATAAGGAGAGCCCTTCACAATTTTCGATTGTATAACCAATTTCTTGAAAATACTAAATCATTTTGTTAAATTTTGTGTTGGCTTTTGAACGTTTTGCTACGGATAAAAGAACAAAGCGGCTTTGTAAAACACTCGATATCAAATGTCAAAACATAATTGGTCTTCCAAGCTAGATTTTGTTTTCTGCTATAAGGATTGTTATAAAATAAATTGAAGAAAATTAAAACATGTTAAAAATTGTGATAAGGGCATTCAGAGTTTTTGTGACTTCACATGATTCATAATTAATAATGTTTGTTGTCCAAAAAGGATTACTTAAAAATTTTTACGAAAAGGACTTCAAGGACTAACGTTGTGTTTTATGCAAAAACTTTCTTATTCCCTAAACTTTCCCGAAAACAAATTTTGATGTCGTCTCATGAAACTGAACTTGATTTTAAAAACAAACCACATAAATGTTGTTATTGATATCAAGTTAATGTTTGTGATTGACGTAAAACTAATAACTCATATATTATCAATATAAAAAATTTATATAGCACAACACTTGTTTTTATTGGTCTCTTTTTGTTTTTTTTATTTATAACCCGGACCGGTTTCGTCCGCTTAGGACATCATCAGCGGGAAAAGGAAACTATTTTTGCAAAGATGGGTATGTTGAACATAATTCAAATTTTTGACACATAATATTCGGCAAATTTTTGATTAATTTTTGCATAAATATATTTGACTGAATGTTATAGGAAAAAAGAAATCAATATAACAAGATTTTTTTGTTTACTTTCTCATCTTATTTTTAGGAATTGTTTTTTGATCCTTAACAATTCCAATAAACCAAAATGCAACTATTCCCTATTCACGGTAATATTTTCCTAAGTGATATTTTCCCAACGGATGTTTGGTATATTGGTCTCTTAAGTGTGTTTTACGTAAAAGCCCGAATAAATATGTTTCCCTTTAATTTTAAGGTAAAAATAGAGAAATGAGTCTCCTGGGAAATATTCCTGTGATTGGTTTGAGTAACCAAAATCTTAATTACAACTTAGCCTCCAGTCATAGGGGATATTATTGTTTTCTTACGTGATACAACTTCAAGACTATTAATAAGAAATACGAAGCGAGGAAAATTATATAGGTACAAACCTGCTGTTGCTGCATGTAAACGGCCTCATTTCGAATCAATCTCTTCCAATATTCATTCACTTGGGTCTTTCTAAAGTAAGAATCTACCTTCTTGGAAGGTAATATATGAAGGCATGAACTTATTAAACAAAAATTGATAGTCGTATGGCCTGTTTTGTGTCTGCAGCAAACAGGTCTGGAACGTATCCTATACCCAGACATAGTTTCACAAGTATTTTTTTGTGTTTATATACAGATTGTACAAGGTCCTTAACCAACTTGGCCAAAATTTGATTCATATAAAACATCAGGATACACGAGCACTGGTCTCAAGAAAGATGAAAAAAACAATCTGATTTTATGTGCAAACCTAGTTTAATAACAAATCAAAGGAAAGCATGAAAAAATTAACTTTTTTACCCGACACCCCTTTGAACAGAACTCGTTAAAGTACGGTCAGCGCAAACATCTGGCTTCCGGATAACTTATACGAAAGTTAAGTAATTAAAGTCATAGTATGCCTAAGTCGAAAGAAACGGGACAACGCAAACAAAAAAGAAAACTTTTCTTGGGTACAATATACCTAACTTTCGAGCCGTACATGCTCTTGGCTGTTAAAATAAAAATGCCAATAAAAATATAAACTTCAGTCCTGTAAAAAAGAATATTTTTATATAAAGTTCTCGCGTCCCTTCTTCCAAACTTGTAAAAGTTTTTGTACGTTTTCTATAACGATTATTTCTTATGTGCATCCAAAACTTTTTAATAACAAGAAGCAACTCAAGGGCACTTTCTCATTTACAAAATATATTGCCTCTTTCAAATTACATAAATACTTATTCATTTTCATTTTTAAAAACCTAATTGTCTACGTTCTGCGATGCAGCAAACGTAGTGTATTTAACAATCACACACTTCTCTAAAGAAAGCTCAAAATTCATGATATTGTTGCATTTGATGACATCATCGCCAAACTGCCACGCCCATTTTTTCAAACTTACCAAGTCTGCTGCTAATTTTGAAACACATGACAACAGAGTGAAAATTGGTTTGTGTCGGATCAAAAAATTTATAACAAGAATATTGACTGGCATGATGTAAAACATTTTTAACATAAAAAAAAATCAAATCTCATCGAACTTATTCAAATAAAATTACAACGCATATCAATCACAAAATTCGATGAAAATCGAAATATCTATCAAGAGTGACATAACGAATGTGAATTTTATTTGCGAGCTGTTTTGTGATAAATAGAAATCAATATTGACAAAAATCATTGATCGATAGAGAAATTGTTGATATATAGAATAGAATAAATTTATGCCATATTTTTGATATAAGGTTATTGTCTCAAATTCTCGACGCTGAAATATATGTAGTAAACACTTTTAAGTAACGAAGTTATATCGTAACTCACACTAGCATAGTCAGAAATATAATTGATATAAATTACCCCAAGCTACAAAATTTAATTTTAAACTTTAAGCTCATATCATCCACTTTCACATACTAACTTTGACAATTGAAAACGCAACATATGCCTTAAGGACTTTACACGTCTCTCAAAGGAGTCATACAAGAATGTCCGAGTTTTATTGGATTTTTTTTTCAATAGTGTTAGGACCAGTTGATAGCTCTGGAAAAAGGGTGAAAACCTTACAAATCTCGGTCGTTATTGTCCTGCACCCAATTTAATAAAAATTTTCATTTTATTCAACCCTTACGACTCTTCGTCATCTTGATTTCTTTCGTATGTTTTTCACTACGAAGATAGATAACCAACAAGAATAGAAGCATCTTTTTGTAGCTTACAACTAAAGCCTATAAGTCAACATATATTTGTGTATTTTTATTTTAGATAACAGTTAAACAACCACTTCCATATCTCTTATCGTGTATGTGACGCTTTAGAGAAGCTAGAACGAGCATTGCTTAGTTATATAAAAATATAAATTCAACCTACACATTTCATGACATTAAGCTTTGCTTGTTATATTCTTCTGACACATACTTATCCCTTTGACTTTTTTACCATGAACCATCTTGACATGGGTTTAGCACTGACTTTAAAAGGAGTTATTGTTACTTTAGTTTTCCATGCCTACGTTTCTTTGTATGATGGATATTTTAAAGTTCCATTATCCTTTCGTTATATTAAAATACTTTCAATTTATTGTACATCTCAAACTTTAACCTTTAGAAATCTTTTCCTGTTTCTAGATACGTACACATATAGTCCTATCAAAATGGAAGGTTTCACCTTTTTCCTTTTTACTTTTTGTGCAGAAAGCTTTTCTCACTTTTCCTAAATGTTACAGACTGACGCCCTTAACACCTGTGAACTTACATACATTATACCTGCAGACGTTTTTCCATTTCTAGTGTCCATACCCTCATCTGGGTTTGTTGTTTTGTCAGGATTGTTTTTACTTTCATCAGCACAGACGCCCCCAAATTACTATCCGCAAACCCTTACAGTCAACTAGAACAAATGTTTAACAGCTTATGTGATTTCAAGTATGTTATATATTGGGATAAGTAGTTAAGTTAAAAGTTACGATATAGATATACGAATAAATTTTCAAAAAAAAACAAGAGGGAAGCAGTTGTGGACTCAGCAATTCTCACTGATTTTAAATCTGTTTTTGACCTTAAATTTTCCTACTCAAAATTTTTAGTTTGTCTTACATACAGCACACGATTTTATAAATTTATCATAACAGCTAGTAGTGTGATCAAGTAAATATTTCGTTTGCCATATAAGACTTTCTTTGTGTCAATGAGAATAAACTTATACAAAATAAATGTTGGGTCATATCTTCAGTTGATTTTCTCCTTGAACTTGTTTAACATGCACTAAATAGCAAAGGTGTTAAGACTCAAAGAGCACAAGTTTAAAATAAATATTTAAATTTCCTCTCAAACAATGTGCATAGCAAAAGCTCAAAAAAAACCTCACTTCCTTTAGCAATTTTCATAAAATTTGCATATATAACCTCGATATAATTCTTCAACTTTCTCCTTTACTTTTTTCGAATATTCCTTGCCTCTAATGTAGCAAAGATTTACGTTTGTAATATGTCATCAACAAATATTTTTTCATGTTTGTGTGTCAACATCCTTGCTCCATTGAATCATTTTATATTAACATATTTAAACATGAACCTAACACAGATGTCGAAATATGTTTGTATTAAATTAAAGGGGTCATACATGGCGCAAGCAATTTGCATGACTTCAAATTAATGGTTATGCGTTGTGGTCTCTTGCTGATTCTTGAATAATTCCAAGTACATTACAAAATTTGATTTGATATTGTGTAGAAAATGTTTGGTTCGTAATTTTATAATTTATTTTTCTGTAACTACAATATAATCTTGATTGTATCATTTTGGTGGTATTTATTTTATTAAATTAGTCATAAACAATTTTATGTTTTGAAAATTGTTTTGAAAGCAATTTCTAAATAAGTATGTATATTGTACTTTATATGAAATGTTATATAATTTCGTAAATTTTGTGCGGTGATTTCGCCAAAAGTATCTTGAAATTTCTTGCATGAATTAGCATTTACCTAGAAGAACATCTAAGGGAATTATACAAATTTCGATGATTCCAAGAATTGAATTATATTAAACCTTGAACATGCTTCCAGCTCATATTACTATAGATTGTTCATGTTCCAGAATGGAGAACTCATCCATTTTCTGACAGTTTACTTTCTGCACGTCATTCAGTAAGCTTTTTTGTTATTTATAGCAGAACGAATTTTATATAATACATTGAATAAAATGGATGTAATGTAACATTTTAAGTTTGTTCAAAAGAAGTCCATTTGAATGGATGGCAACACGAAAATGTTCAAATATCGCTTATTTTACAAAAGAGAGAACTCAGAAAACAAAAATTTCATTATATTGGACTAGGAGTTAACTATATCTACCAAAATTTAGCATTCTATAATCTTTAAGCTGAGCATACAATAAATGAATTTTCGAATAATAACTTAAAACGTGAGCGATTTTTATTTGAATTTTCAAAAATTCTCTTCATTGCCTAAAATGTCAATCCATAAGGTAGAAGTAAACGAAAGAATAAGGAAAAATTATCATAATCAAAAGGATTTTTGTTATCTGTTAAACAAGAAATCACAAAGAAAATGTGAACTCCTAAAGGAATTTTCGTTCTGTAACACCAAACTTATTAATGAATATCATTAGAAAATTTTTACCACACCATCAGTCCTGATGTTATCCGTCACATATTTTATTGTATTTAGGGGGAAATGATGTGAATGTGCTTTTCATATGAAACCTAGATTTTAACCGGAACTTTCGACTGTCAAAGCAAATGAAAAGGTACAGTTTCTTCGTGTCATCTTTTCAACGATTTCAGGTGTGAATTAGACTCATCAAAACTAACGTTGCGACAAAAAACTGTACCATAGGAAGTCCTTCTTCATATGCTAACAGTTTTCTTTTTATTTTTATTTTTCACATAAATGTGCATACGTGAACTACTTTCAAGTGCTCATTAACATGTCTATAAAAGAAGACGACAGGAACAATTTTTTCCGTCATGCTTATGTAGATGTTGCCGTTTTAACCACAGAAATAATCAAGGAAGCGTATGAAATGTGTGTCTGAAAAATATATCATATATTTTATGTTGCACTAATTTCTAGTGTTTGGAAAAAGTAGAATGTCATTAAAATTCCAAAACTAACAGCTGCCTGCTTCTTACTCATTTTGTCTACATTCGAGTTATGTTTGAAGTTCTTAAGAGTACATCTTAATTGTCTTTACCTGGTGCTGGTCAAGCTTTTACCTGGTGCTGGTCATCAAAAATGGTTTTTAATTGAATCATATTATCCAAGAAATCACTCAGCGTACCTCAATGTAAGACACTGAATAATGGAAAAGATTATGCAGCACAAGATTAACAAAGCTATTTAAAACTACTTCATTCATTCAGTAAAATTATTTGCGAACAAAGAATGCAATAGAGAGTAATTTAATTAACATCTCATAAATCTAATTTAATCAACTCCAGCTTTCACATAACGATTATACTAAAGACAAAATGCTAAGTGAACGAGCAGATCACTCCAGGTGATACATTCCCTTCCAGAAATTCCGGGTAGCACTTATTTCTGTAGGACTTAAACTCAAGGTGAATACCACAGTAATTCCTTGAATTAGTTGGTTACAAAGATGGGTATTAACACTGAAACAAACACTGAAATTGTGTCTTGCTTCATAATCTCTTTATCATAAAGAATTAAACTTTTGTCTTATAAGCTTATTACGTTAAATTCCCAGCATTTCTAGTTCACAAAGTTGAATATTTCATTAATTTGTATGTCAGTCTATTCGGTTTTTTCCCTTTCCCACCCTGTCCCTATCATGTAATATAGTATCCATGAAATACTCTGATGGAATTCATATGCTAGCAAAGCAAAAATTTAATCATATTTACAAGGAAAGTAATGAAAAAATAAGAGATTAGGAAAAAAGCGAAAATCAATTACTTCATGGGAAAATGCTTTGTAATGCAATGTGTGAAAGTATATGTGTGTGCGTGGGTCAGGGAAAGAGGGTAATGTATGACCTCTTGTAAATTTTATATATGTATGTAAAATGGGAGAAATTGCGAAATGGAGAAATTTTAGCGGAAGTAACCCTTTTCACCTGCTTCCGATGTTAATTACAGTCAATTTAAGGTTTTATTTAACTTTAACATTTGCAATTTGATATGCTATTCTCAACAGAATATAACGAACGCTCTTTTTTATTAAAGTTTGCGTCAAGGAACCAAACACTAAGGTGCACGTCGTGAATATACTTTTAACTTTTTGAATTACTAAGAGCATACCCACAATTAGTGTTTAATTTAGGTATATGTTGATCTTAGCAGCGTAACATAAAATTTCATCATGACTTAATTATCGTGAGATAATTTCTACCTGTTGTATCAATTTCAAAAAGCAAAATTGATCAATCACAACGGAATTTCGTCTCTTCCGGGTGTTAGATATGTGCCTTAGTGAACATAAGATGTTGTTTAAAACATCAAAATAAATTGTAACCAAACAGATACATATCCATTAAAATTTTCAATACTTGAAGAAAACTTAATTGGCTTCGCTATAAACACAACATCCAATGCAACCCTTCCATTCCGAAACGCAAACACATTGAAGTGATTCAAAACTTTTGCCAAGTTTACAAATGGCGAAAAGGTTAAGTCATCGGGTTAAAGTACGTAGAACTGGGTTTAATATCTTAATGGATCCACACATTAAGGTAAACAGTTTTCGGTTTACATAGACATCAATTTAGCCTCAGTTTCAAGGGAAAACTAATTTTTTAAACAACAATTTTCACTGAGAACGAAGGAATTCTGAACTGTTTTACAGTCAACAATAAAATGGAAAACTTTATAACTCGAACTTTTAATACACGTTTCAAATATCTTAATTACATAAATGTTTGCAACACCCTATAAGTAAGTAATTTTCCTAATGTTCTTTCTTTGTTTCTCATTCCAGGATCACAAGGTTAAACATTTAGCAGAACTTCAGCAAAGTGTTGTTACAGACCAGGATACGCGACATCAGATGCAAACACAGATCCTTCAGTGGGAAGAGAATCTCGAAAGATTACATTGCGAACAGTTCAGACTCAGATGCTACATGGCTTCGTTACAGAGCGGAGAGTTACCAAATCCAAAGGTAAGCTCAATTTTCACGTTAAGCTTTCGAATACAACACCAGTTATTTGGGGCTATATGTTACAAAAGTGAAGATAAAGGAGTTTGTGTATTGAATACAAATCAAAGCATAGTAAATTGTAATCGTGAATGTGGGTGTATATCCTATTCCTGCTCTCAAAAGCAGGCTCAAGGATCCTATTTCTATATAATTCACCCGAATGAGGGCTTGCAGGCAGGGTTTTGACGATAAGCTTCAGAATGAATTTGACCTTATCGCATATTATCCTTACATTACAGCAGGATTTTCAACATTTAGTACGAAGTGGTCATTCTAGATTGGAGAATACTTCAAGAGGTATTCACATCCTTCTCATATTGGTCAGAAGAATCCAACCAAATTTCATCAATGTTTTGAATATTCTTATATGGAATAATTCAATTTGATGGAAATTGCTTTCCGCCTCCTTTGCTAGGCACAAAATCTCTTTGATATTTATAACGATGACTTCTTATAACCCTCATTTCATTGTTATTTGTTATATACTTTATGAGTAGTGATTTTCAACATTACAGGGAATTTCTATTTCCAATAACACAAAGTTCAATTGCAATGAATATAAATATTAGTATGTAATATTCGACTACTCACAAAATACCTTAGAGAAACTTTAACAAAGTGCTGATATAAAGTGTCACAATACATCAACAAAAAGCAGCATTGCAAAATTTAAAACTGTAGCATAAATAAACTTTTTGAAGGTATATTCTTACTGTCACTCAATCAATATCATATATAACAAAGCTGACGTAGCATTTCAGGTAAGGGTATTGAATTAAATTATAAAATTTATGGCAATCGTAAAATCAAGATCGTAAAATATTGAAATTTTGCAACATTTGTGGATATGGGCCTTACAAAATCCCAAATAACTTGAAAATGCCGTAAAAATATCAAATAACATATAAAGAAACAAACTACACGACGTACCAAGTATTTGTTATAAAACTGAATGCGTCTTAGATTCTTCATGTGGCTTGGAAGGAAACTATCCTTGCCACATATACTCATGCATGCACATTACATAAATTTTTGATGTGAAGAAGGTATAACAAAAGCCACAGAGCACATAATCACTCAATTTAAATTGTGCTTCTTCCTTTTAAAGTTTTATCATACATTTGACATCGTTCTTGGACTTTGTGCGTCACAAAATCCTTTTATGTGTCAAAATTGAAGTTTGACACATAGTGAAGTTTGTAGTGAAATTGGAATCGATTTTGTTGTACTAAATTTTCGACAGAATTTTTCAATTTCTTATGTAACTAAGAAATACTAGGTATAAGCAGGAATACATGTAGATTGACAATGTCGCCTGTTTTTGAACATTAACTTCGCTTCGTTTAATCATAGCCAAAGCAAGGCACCATTAATCCGCGAGAAGGTAACTGAAAAGAACATAACAAAATCGATATGTCACAAAATGACGATAGCGTTGTACTGTTAAGTGAAACATGTCAACAAAAATATAAGACGCCAAAATGAGGATAATTGCTTTTCTCTACTTTTTGACAAGACATTTATACGTTCGTATGATACTCAATAAACGAAAATAGAATTTTATTTCGTATACTACCAAGGTAGCATGTGTACTATAAACTTAAGTTCTACGAATACACGTGCGGTAGATGAAAGAATTTGGGGACGCAGAGAAAATATAAGAATTTAAAAAAAAATACGAGATATTTCACATTAACCTGTATTGATCTCTTCCTCAGGACCTTTTTCTTACTCGTATATCAGCTCATCCTTAAGACCTGACATTTCAATTTGTATTCCTTATCCAGGTGCACACATGTTAATCTGAGTACATTTATCTTATAGAAAACCAAGTTATCAGAAGATTCATAGTCCCAAGCGCAAGCAAGTAACTCCAACGCACGTTGTAACTAATATTGCTATTGTCACTCTAGACCAAGTACTTTGCATATTCCACCTCCTGTTATAGAAAACGACAAGATTTATTCGATCACATTTATCAAGTATTTAAATTAAAGTTGTCTTTACTCAAGTACACGTTAAGGATATAAAACAATACATAGGAAATATTCGATCCTTCGAATTGTCAGGGTAAGGAAGTCAAAGTGGGACATAAGGAAAATTTATTATCTTGAATTTATCAAGTGAACAGGTGACAGTATTTTCATTTTAAAGTATGGCAACATGAAACAATAGGTGATTTCTATATGCAAGATATATCGATTTTTAAGAGCCACATTTTGTACGTTGATAATGATATAAGACAATGTGATGAAAATCATGACGAAGGCACTTACGGATTCATATTTCATTTTAAAATTGATATTTATTACAATACATATAAATTGTAATTTGTCTCAATATTTCATTTTGTTTTCTTTTGTCATTTCAGTCCTTGCTGACGCATGTCTCAAGACCTACGAAAAATACCCTTAACAAATTAGGGGTCTTTACGGTTTCTTCATTCCACGCTTTTATATGCGCTAGATCACCTTCTTTATTAAATAATTTACTTGCCGGCAGAGGTGCTACTAAACGACGTCCACCGCTTCTTTCAAGATCAAACAGCGGATCCAGTCGTCGTTCAATGCAGGTAAGTTTGTTTTTAATCAATCAACTTGTATATATTAAATATTATCCATTACTTTAATAGCAGGTAAAGTTCTATTGAATTCATGCAAACAAAATTTATTTTGAACAAGTAGATACATACCAAAATTTTCGAACACCCCTTCTAGGTTATAATGAAAACTTCACTTCCATCAAACATTTTGTTTTATCTGCAAATGTCATTGCTTTTGGTGGTTTATTGTGTCCCAGTTTCTATAAGGACTCAGAATTTTTGTATTAAGCCTTTCACTGACAGGGTAATTTTAAAAACCAATTGTTGAAAAACGATTCTAACAAATTTTATGGCCGAAACATGCCACAAAAATTACTTAAAAGCAAATTAAACAAGTTAACATTCCTCGCAAATGTGTGTAACATGGGTGTCGCATCGGAATGTATGGATGAAAATAACAAATATTCCTCTTATTGCTTGAGGATAAAAATCCAATTTGGATATACGTTGTGAATATAAAACCACGTTTTATCACAACAAAAACAAGCTAGTTAAATTTTGGGACAATTTGGGAATTGTTTCTCACTTTAGTAATGATAACAATGATCACTTACTTATACCCACATTTCGATATTGTCAATTATTTCTGATACGTAAAAGAACCACCGGAGTCAACTGCATATATTATTTTTGTGTTAAATAGGAAATTGTAAGAGTTTTCCTCAGTCTCAATTACCTACTTACTGTGAAACTTTATACAGAATTTATTAGTAGTCTAAAAGTGCATTTCCAACTATATCTGACATCACCAAGTCAGCCAGACTGAAAGTATTCCCAAACACATTTTGCATATCTTAGATAAATCCCAAGGATTTCAACTTATAAAACGTCCTTGCAATCACTAATAATAACTTTGACTTGCAATTTCAAAATTAATCTCGAGTAATTGGGTCACTCCAAAAGAAAATTAATCTTCAGCAAAAATCTAATGGCTATCCAATAACTCGGAATTGCATCCTTCAGTTTTCCTTTTCAAATGACACTTGTTTAGCAGTTTATTGGATCACAGATATAGATATGTATGGATTCCAATCAAAATTAAATGATAATTCAATATCCTTATTCTCTCAAAGTCTTAACATGTTTGAGTATGAAGGATGACTTGTACATTCGAAATCTGATATTTGTTGGAGCATTCAATGTTCCTTGAAAATTGGATTTAATCAATTGACGATAATGTTGAGATAAATCAGTGCTTAGGTGAAGTAGATTCCTGAAATATTGTCTCGCAGAATCTTGATTGGAGAAAATTGATTTTACAAACGTTCATGTAGGTATCAAAGTTTCGCTCTTTTAGGAAGAATCACAGAAAGAAAGGAGCACTATATGACGCACCTCATTAACAAAATACATAAAATTGTGCAAAATAAAATTCAATAGAACATAGATACGAATGTATTTGGTGTTGTAAGGTCATTTCGGGTTAAATAATGGAAAGCATAAAACATTTAAAACCATAACTTTGTAATTAGTTTAAAGTTAAGTAATTTTACGTCCACATAATAAGATTTAAGGATATTATTATAATGGACCATTGAATTTGATGTTGGCATTGAATTATTTGTAATAATTATTGTTTCCATTTTCTTGGATATAATCCCTTAAGGCTGTATCCCGATAACTAATGCAAACGTGCATGACTTTGAGTTCGTTAATTACTTTATACGTTTAGTAGACTTGTGTGGTATAATGGGATACAATTATAGAAAATCATCCAACATAGCGAAATTATATTCCTCCCAAGGCATTTGAAATACACATACCAAATTATTTACGTCACTTTGCTGTGTAAAGAAAAGGGATGAAATCAAATCAAATTCAGATAAATGTATTGGCTCCATAAACACAATTACTATGTTCGGTAGAAGACTCTGAATATTTTACAGATATTTATAGTAAATATTATTAGTCTACTTAACAAATAAGAAAATTCCCTCAATTACTTCCTAGCCTTTGAAGCTTATGATTATATTCATCGAGTCATTTCGGAAAACTTTTACATGATAATAATTTGTGAGTAAAATAATCATCGTACTTTATGCATTCTGTAAACTTCTGTACCTAAGTCCTTTCAAAATCCTTTGGAAGTATTGTTCCGCCCTTCTTGTTAACATCTTTGGTTAATTCACGAGTAAATGTTAACGAAGCCATGAGGAATAACCTCAAAGACAACATAACACCTATTAATAATGTACACGCTCACGCAAATTCTTGTAACACATATCCTTTTTATAGTAGCAGCTTAAATTTATCCGCTTAATAGTAACTTTATTTGACTTAGCTCATTATCGAGTTTAAAGGTGTTATACATTTCAAAGCATATCTGGGAATCCTAAGTACGTACCTTATATGGTATAAGCGCATCCTGCTGAAATTAATCTGACGGGAATTTAAACTCTACCTTATAAAGACAAGGATTAACATCTTCGATTTGAGATATGACGCTTTATACTACTGAGTGTAAGGTATAGTTTATACACCATCAAGGAGCTTTGGAAGCAGATTAAAGCATTCCCATTTGAATTTAAGTTGAAATACTTTACATCATTTTCAAACACTTTGAATGAAATTTTCATCAAACGAATTTCCTTCCTTTCCTTCATCTTGTCATCTAAGGATTCAATTTGTCTTATAAGATTTGCCTGACATAAAAATTGGAATTAATTTCATTAAACTAGTAATACTGAGTTGATTTTGCTAGTACGAGATGCTTGCTTGAAGCAACAGATGTTGATCACATGCAACTGATATTCTTCTCCACGAACTCATCTATCGTTTAAATACTTTCATGTATATAAAAATTTTCTAGATCCATCACAGAGTATATAAAGAAGATTTCCTTGAGTTTATTGTTCAATAAAATGAGAATAGTTCATGAAAATCCCATAAAATTCCCTTCTGTCTACACTAAATGTTTCGAGTTCTTCTACCTTAACCAAAAGGGTGGAGCATGAAACAATGAAAATTAATGACATAAAACGTGAATATTTTTGGTGCATACACTATCCTTAGTGCTAAACTTTAATCTTTGCTTTCAGTTGAAAAGTAATTCTTGATAGCTAACCTTCCGACTTAATGAGACATAAAAACTTTATCCATAGTTGTAGCAACAGCAAATGTTTTAGTTCAACAAAATTGGGTTATACGAAATAACGCTAAGTTTAAATTTTAATTCACTTAAATTCACGTGCCAATTTCATACTACGGCTAAAAAAACTGTGGTGTTAAATATGAATAGTAGCAATTTAATAACTAAAAATATCCAACACTCAAATTAATTGTGAAAAGAAACATTTATAAGAAATTTCATTCAATAGATCAACGTTAAATCGACGTTAAATAGTTCAAAGTCCTACTTGGTTCAATCCTTTTTAACAATTTGGCTTACGTCTATAAGCTTTTGCCTTCAAGGATTTTTAACTTTGTCGTATGACTTTTGTTTTCATAGCCAAATCAAAAGTATAAGGAAAGAAAATTGTACGTGGGTATCTAATCTTTTTACTAACAAACAATACACAGCAAATTTACAAGGACAATCGTAAGACGTTAATCTGAATCCGCTACAAAATTCAGTAGGATTACCAAATTTGAAACCAAGAAAGTGAAGATTAACCAAGAAAAGGCAAGCAAGTATTCCACAAAAACTTAATGGAAGAATCGACATCCATTAAAATACTAAGGCAACGAATTAAATTCACATTAATTTTGTCTATGGCCTTAAAATTTATCTACTTTCGAAACAAGTTTTTGTTAATTGCAATTTGTATGCTGAAAGGGCAAAATAATGTTATATGTTTTCTGAGAATCAAAATCAAGGTAAATTTTCTTGATAAGAGGGAATGCGATGCTTTTTCATTTCATATTAATTTATTTGTATCCGTACGTGGTATGTTCACTTCAATTAACGTCAAAAGTAAACCATTTTTTTATATTTCCGTCTCCCGTCAAAAGTTCACGTACCACAAAAACAAAATAAAACAAAATAAATTGTACGATAAGAGGTTGGTAAAAGGATGCCCTTACGTGCCACATTGAAAAATAATAAAACTCATATTTTCGTGTTTATCAACAAGGACTGCGTTGCACTATCAACTCGATCAAACATTTCGAAACGTTAATTTTGTCATTTTCCATAAAAAAATTGACATTAAATTATCCCTTTAAGCATAAAAAATGTTTAAAAAAAGCTTCATGACTTTTAAAAGGTTGTAAATTATATTTGAAACGTTGCGACCCGTTTGAAAAAAAATCTATCCCTAAAAATGGTCTGCCCTTATACCGTTTGCAAGTGGAAATGTAGGGGATAGATCATACCACCTTACGGCGTTACGGCGTATAGTGTTCTGAAATGTGCGTGATACTAGAATATGGGCCGTAAAAATGATTCATCGATTCATTAGAGATAGAACAATAGACAGGAAGTGGTAATGGAACTGACTTGAACGCATATTATATTCTTTACAAATAGCTCGTGTACTATATCCCATACGAACACTATATGTATATCTTCTTGAATTATTCACACTCGGTCTATCTGTATTTCGGGAATGAGGATAAACGTATTTTTTATAAAAGCAAAGAGATATCACGCAATGTCTAAGAAGTAGGACACAAAAATATTATATTACGAATGAATCTATTTTTCTTGTTGATCTATATCTATGAAAATATTGTCTTCATGTAGACGACATTCTGGATTTCATACTTTGTGGGTTATTCGCCCCATTTAATAAACTGTAGAAGGATGTAATATTTGTATAACTAAGTGTGACTTGATTTATTCAAGAAGATTTTTCATAAAAACCCACAAATTAGCTTGCAATTTGAAAATTTGCGTTATATCAAAGGAGATGTTTCTCCAATATGCAAATAACCAAAATCATGAATTTATTCTTGCAATGAAACTCTTAATAACGTCAAAATTTACAAATCAATCAGTATAGAAGAGAAATTAACTACTGAATAATTTCTCCTTGAATGCTATTTATGTACCGAGTCGTATTTATTATTCACCACAAATCTGATGAAATGCGTTCATGTAATCAGTTACAATGAAATTTACATTGTCTGTATCGAATGTTAAATATAATGACGACTACAAGGATCATTCCCATTTTGTCATTATCCTGTACATTTTTTTCAATCAAATCAAAATTCAATAACGCACATTACATCCAAATGTATATTGAATTTTAATGATGTAATCAAGTTAAAATTTACAGAACATCATCATCATTAATACATGTTTGTTTCATTTGTGACTAAAATTACATAAATTGGTTCAGTCATGCATATCAAGTAGAATAAGAAATTTTTAATATTTCAATATCTATTGAATAAAATCTGATCATATTTCTATTTTCTCTACAGATGAACTCACGTGACGATCATGAGAAAACATATAAAGTAGCCCTGCCAGATAACAATTATGCGACAGTTTATCTACGTGACGCCATGTCCGTTGAGGAGTTCCTGGCCACCGCTTGTGCCAGAAAGAATCTAAATCCAATGGAACATTTTGTACGGGTAAAGAAACGACGTGACATGGAAGACCACAATTACTTTGTGCCACACCGGAATGATTTGGTTGAAACTTACGTAAGTACAATACAAGTTTATGTGATATTTTTTTTTTGGATTTCCGTTTCCGGATTTAATCTACTAGAAAGATTTGCTATAGAATGTTTATGTTTCTTGTAAACACGAAAAATATCTTGGCATGTCTGTTCATTTGCCAATAAACGAAAATCGATAAGGACGTGATGTGTTCATTTGCTTGCATTAGAAAGGACAAAATAACTTTTGTTCGAATAAAACTGTCCAGCCCTTGAAAATCAAATTATATTTAAAGCTTTAAAACTTTAAGGTTTCTAAACTCCAGTTTTGTGAATATAGAAATAACAATTTTTTTAATATTTCATCAAAAGTTTGGACAAGAGACAACCCAATTATATATGAATAAAAAATTAGTTATTACATGATTAAATGATTTAGATTGTTAATAACTTCAACTAAAAATAATTGATTGACAAAGTTAGTAAACAAGAATTTCATATAAATTGGATAAACATATATTTGTTCATTATACAACTTTATTTGCAGTTCATAATCAAAATTAAAATCCGACATTTTCATTTTTCGAATCTTTAAAGTTTCAAAATAAATCTGTCTCGCAAGTAAGCTTTTCGAGTGTATATCAGAATGTTCATATAATATACGATTCGTGCATATTATATAGATGTGAATTTAAAAAAAAAAAAAAAACTTTTACAAAACATGATTAAACTTTTTCCATTCGCTTAACTTTGTTATTCAGTTGGTATTTCTGGATTTCTATAATTCAGGGGTTAGTGGTCTCCAGTCTGCCGTTTGTTGAATGGTATTGTTCAAAATTTTCCAATTTTATATTTGTTGTATATTCACCCGAAATCAGGATTCTCCCCAAACAGGATATAGATATAGCGAAAATTCAAAAACATTGAAAATAGAAAGTACATAAACGTGTTTGATAGAAAAAATGAATTTATTTGTGTGCATCCATTTAAAATCCTTATGAGAACAATAAATTTTCTTACGGAAAATAGAAAATAGAAAAGGCATTGGAAAATCGTGGAAAATAGGAAAGACGAAAGCACTAGAGATTTTTTATTTGATTGTAGTTCGAACGTGTAACCACCCGTAAATTGGAAACCTTCGAAGAGTTTTCTTACTTCTATTCCTTTTTCAAATATAACCTGGTATTGCAGGACCCGATATAACAATACTTGAATGAGATGGGGAGAAGGAGATGCTTTCCGTTCGTCAGAACAGCTGAATAAGAAGAAAGGTTCTTCATAGTCTGACGGAAAATTCCAAAAAGAAGTAGAATTTTTAAAAACAGCCTCCCTTAGTCTTGCTCGTTTTCTAAGGAGTTTTGTGGTGTTTATAAGTTTCTATTATCCTAACTGATTGTGCAAGAAACCTTTCGAAAACTTTACTTTTATTTTTGCATTTTTTCAATTTGAATTCTGAACAAAATTTCAAGGGATAACTCAAAACTCCTCAAATTAAGTTATCTCAATCTGGAAATATGGAAATTTAACTTATTTTGTTTGCAACTTTTTGATGGGAAATTATATTTTTTTCGGACAATATTTATTTAGAATTATTTACCTACAGCTATTTATCTTTTTCAATGATATCTATATCACATGGGACACAATATCTTTAAAATTAATTCGACCCATCTCGTTTGATTGATGATAAAACTTGGTTTTATGTGTATCATATCCGTTTTATAATATCAGCTACATTTTGGTGGACTATATTAAATCTGATTTTGTATTGATAATGAATTCATTACTTTATATCGGATACCAGGATGTTGTGATGATTTGTACAGGATTGAAAGTCATATTTTTTCTGGAAATATGTACTGTATTAATGAACGATATTTTTTAGAAACCACTTGATTCATAATTAACATTTATCCCTAAGACGGTTTGCAAACAAGTCATTTCAACAAATTTAATGAATTGGAAAATGCAAACGATTAATAAACATCAAACCTTCTGAAGGGTTATCTAACTAAGTCCGAATAAAAACTTTACACTTCATGAAAAAGGAGCTTTATTCAAATACGCCAAAACAACATTTTTAAATTCAAATGAAACGACAGCATTTTGGATTTTGAACGAGATTTCCCACGAGGATAACAAATTGTTTCTCGTCTTATTCTTTAGGTATCCTTTTATATATTTAAGTATTTTTCGCGTTTAAAATTCCTTTCTTTTCTTGGCATAAAACGCAAATGAGAAAAGTAAAAAAAATGTCTTTCTTAACTTAATGCCAAAAGTTAGAAATGCGGAAATCCTAAATTACAAATATAATAGTCCTGTTTAGTCAAGTGAACATTTTTCTATGGACAGAATCAATTGTCGGGTATTTCCGGTAGATTTTATAAAATATTCATGTGGATTTTCTTAGTCAGAAATTTATAAAATCCATATTCATAAATTCTTAAAATATTAAAATAAAAAGGGGTGTATCAGTTTTCGGTCGACTGCATTTTTATTTACAGACACTTAACAAGTGAAAACAAAATTATTTCTGTACTTAAAAATGATATCCTCTTTAATGATCATTTTGTGCCTATAAAAGTCATTAAATTTCGCTGATATAACTCGTGATAGTGACAGCATATTGTGTTTATTTTGCATGTTTTAAACATGTCTTTTCAAATTTGCATACTTACATAATTTATAGCGAAATTTTCTTCAATAAATCAACAAATCTAGATTCTGCAACATGGCACATCACGTGAACATGATTTAAAGATGAGTAACAAGGGGATGGAAAAGTTTATTTATTCTCATATTTCAACATTGTAAATCTATTCAAAGGCAAAAACGTTGGCGTCCCACGTAATAAAACGATTTATTTGCGCTCATAACGACCGGAAGCTGTAATGTAACTCGCGTGTCAGATCGAATGCTCAATAAGTTATGCATCAAAACGTGAAATCAGAACTAATTCTGGTGAACTCAATTTGTCCCTTTTTTGAACTCGAATTTAGTTATCCATGGATTGGTAGCTACTTCCCGTGGGTGAATATAGTTCTTCAGTAGTTGTATATGGTTTTCCGAACTCATCTACATTAGCAATATTTCCATATTTGGCTTATAAATATACATACATATATGTAGGAACAAACTAAATTCATATTCAGAATCAAAATGAATTGCGAATTGATTGATTTGACCCTCTTCTAGATGTACCTTGATTGTGTCATTGTGGGTAAAATTCATTTCAATGCATCCTTGCATCACACATAAATCATGATGTTTTGTAAGTTAGATGTCTACAAATGCACTATGTTTTTTTTATTAAAATAGCTAGCTATCGAATCAGGACATCAACGTACACATTACTCAATCCTTCGTTCGTTCTCGGGCAACCTAAATTCATATTTCGTGACGCAATAAGCAATATCCTGTTGCAAGAGCTTTTATGTAACGTTTTACTGGATGCAAATAGCTCATGGCATGGGAATGCAGATTTTCGATGAATTTTTGAGAATATCAATCAAAATACGTAACTAAAAACAATTTATCGCAAATGTTGAACTCTTGAAACAGTAAAAACAAACAATTTTCATTGTTTTTCTGTTAAAACTCGCATTGCTGAGTTGCAAAAATTGATGTATCGGCTCTGATCAGTATTATCAAAGGTTGATTCAAAATTTCAAAATTATCAACATACGAGTGAAGAGTTGGTATTGAGTATAATCGCTAACAAATTATCTTGAAGCATAAAATTGTCCTCAATTTAGCCACAAGGTAGGCGATAGACACATGCCAATTTCAAATGAAAGAAATCTGAATGTTTTGTACCTACGTACGTGTCTTTTCAGTATCAGAAAATAATTAGTATCATTTGCCAACACAGTAGAAGGAAGAAAAATCATAAAAGGCTGACTGGAAAATATAAAGAAAATTATAATTTCAGGGCTTTTGATGCCCAGTCGAAGCCAACATAATGTGAGCTACTCGTATATACGTCATACACGTCATACTAATTATCAGAAGACATTATACGTTTTCTACGTCAAAGAAGACAAAAGAAACACTGAACGCTTTCCTTATTTCATATAAAAGGAATAATAAAAGTCCTAATTTTTTGAGAAAGTCTATTTTTGTGTGGGCGTACAAAAGACTGACAACTTTCTAAAGAATAATATACGCTACAGTGTTCTTTGAAAGAACACATATTCTCATAGTAAATGAATGAAACATTGTTATACCGATAGAGCTTTGAATTGAAAAATTTCACATGAAGGATAAAGCGAATCTTCCAGTTCACTCAGAAGCAAGGAAAATGAAATAATTCAAAATCTTCGTGCAACAATAGATTTATCTATTTTATGTCATTATGAACATACTATGCATGCAATCGTTATATAACCAAATTGTAATCAACAAAGTAAACTAAAACTAATATAGATAATCAACTTTATTGTCCCTTCACTTCTCGTTATTAGTTTTATAAACAAAACACCCCTTTTGTTTCCGTAAAAGCGTTAAAGAATTTAGACAGGATCACACATTCCTACATGAAACAGGATAACTTACTTTACAAAACGAAATTCCTTAAGAAATTTTAATTAGTTGACAAAACTGCAAGTTAAGAAAAACAACCACATCATAGTACAATCCCTAAAAAACCTACACGAAAATGACACATCCTTGTGTATCCTAAGACATATATAGTATTTGAAAGTCAATGAATAAAATGCTCTTAGGCATGATTTGATAAAAGGCTCAAGGCTTACCCGATTTATTGTAAGATGGAGTCTATAGAAGGACCAAAGGACCTCGTTGTGGACATGGAAAAACTTTTTCTTCCTTTGAAGTATACTGTTCATTTAATGTTAGTTTACTCACGCATCCCATCAAGGCCGGGGGTTATAACTGACAAAGGACCAATTTTGTTTACTTTCAATGTTTTAAGGTTATTTTCTATTTTATAAAAACAAGACTTTCCTTTAGTCTTGTCCTTATTGCTTGTTTGTTCCGGCAGTTTTTATTTGCTGAATTTTTTGACTTTATCACTTTGATTTTGTATACCAATTGGAGGGGGTAAGATTTACGAGGGTGAAAGATTTACAAAATTTCACGGTAAACATGATATTTCTTTTCATGTATTTGGTTGTGGAAAGACTGATGTAATCCACGTCCTTTTTCTCATAGCCCTAAAAGTTTTGAGTTGAAAACATACCTCTTGTTAGTCACAAAAAAATTATTGCAGCAAACGCCAAAACATACGAAAATGTGTATCCACACAGACTTCTTCCAAAAACATAATTATTCTCTAATTAAGAAAACCAAAATAAATTATTCAAATTCAATATAATGACCGATGTGTGAAAACATAAATTTTATAAACAACAAATTTATTCTCTTAACTCCATTCCATATCACGTATAATGAAATTTCCTTAATTTAATACCTGCATAATTACGCCGAACCAATTTTTTCTAATGCAGGTTATACAACTCTGTTAGAAGAAATATGCTTAAACCTATTGTAGCAGTTCGAATATGGGTTCAGCATTTCAACGAATTTCCAGATTAAGTGCCAAACTCAACAAGGAGTCCCTTTTTTAATGTGCTTGAAAACATTCACTAAGGATTCAGGTCAAGTTAAGCATCGTTTACCTTGCGTTACGCCTAAGAAATGTAATTAATTGAATAATGAGCTAATTTATTATGTACCTGATTTATAAGTTTTAATTAGTAATATCCAAGTTACCGCAATTAATGTGGTTGCAGAAAGGCAAATGTGGTTCTTGAAAACTAGACGTAAAATCATTTGCTCAACATTTTTGCAAATTTCAACTGTTTCAATTAAGAACTTTCGAATTTCAAAATATTTAGTCATTTGTCTTAATTTTGTTTAATTTATTTGGGTAAAAACAGTTTGCAAATGGTGCAGTACCATATACAGGGTAACTATTCAGATAATGTTGTTGAAATATTATCTTAAAATAGCTACAAGTGAACCCGTTCCTAATTTAAAACAAAAAACTGTGCCTAGGTCATTTATTTCCAATGATTAAGTTATTCCTCTTAGACATCTAACTCATCCTTTGGCACATATTTGAACCAGCTGGAACCTTTTTTAAATGGAAACATGCTTTTGCATTAATAAAGTTAAAAGGGTCTTCCGTAAGACATCCTGAGGTGTGATCCTGAAAGTTAATCCATTAAGATGTCCTCTTTTTTGTGCTAAAATTTACATGGTTTGAGTTTACAAAACTTTGTAAATGACTCTTTCTACTCTCAATGTAACATTTTCATTGTTGAAAAATGACGACTTAGAATTTCATAACTTTCACAAGCTTCAGGAAATTGAATGATTATAATTCAGGTCACGCCGCCAGAAGACTGGTCAAGGTTTGAAGAAAGCAGAAACACCAGAAATGTCTCTTCCTTGTATAAATTTTGTATTACAGTTCTAAAAATATTATGTCATTCAAATGTTCGCATTTATCATCGAAGCATTTAAATGAAATTAGTAAGTACCACTCCTATCATACTTGAATATCTTCACCGTGTGTCAGAAGAGGGTTTTGTTAATGTGTCTTAAGCAGATATAAAACTCGATATCGACAATTGAAAAAGTTTGCTTATAATTTGTGTGTCTTTTTCAGGAGTCAGATCTTAATCTCAAGTGGCCAATATAAAGCCCCGGTTAATTAACGAAAACTTTTGGGAAACAATTTTTCGTTTACTTAACCTTAAGCCGTTATATTCCCAAATTTTATGCCTTAAATGAGACTGTGTTAAACGTAGGTATAGAACCATTTCTTTCTTGTTGATAATTCAACAACTTTTACAAGAATCATTATAAATTCTCCAGAAAGTTTTTCTCTTACCCAACATTTTTACTTACCTTTTGTTAAGCCTTATCAAAGGTCAAACATTTTCATATTTCTTCTGAGATTTTTTTGTCCAATTCTCAGAGTTACTAATTAATTCCTGCCAATAAATTAAAAGTTTCTAAGCTTCAAAAGGGAAGAAAATTATTTTGTTGCATCCCTCCTTCCATGTTTACTCCAAGTATACGTCTATATTCCAATTATGTATCATATCTTGCAAAATATCTTCTTCACAATTTCTTATTATGGATTTTATGACTTAGACACATACAACCTAACTTTCTAAGGAACGATTACTACGTTACGATGAAACATAAATCCAAATGCTGCTCTGGTTGCATGTCGGACCCACTGGACAAATTTTAATTAAGCTCTTGAAAATTTACCAGTTTCCATGAAATTAATCAAATGCTTTCGTCGGAAAATTTTTGATTTACTCTAATTTTCCGTACTCGTGGTAGCCTTGCATAATTTCTTTCAATTTGCATATAATTAAAGGTAAAAACCCAAGGCAGAGGAACGGATTTAATTAAAGAAATCATACCCGTGAAAAATTTTATTCTGGCTAGCTACTAACAACTTTTACTCGACGCACAAGTGTTTGAACTCCTTTATCACAAAGGAAGTTTTTTGATTACAATTTTGAAAAGAAGATAACCCCGTCAAAATATTTAAACCTGATTTCATATAATAATCTCCACAGATCTCATTAAAAATCATCATTTCAATATAAAATTTTCAAAGGATGTATAATATTTTATAAAATCCAGAACTTGGGCAACAGTATTATTTTCAAGTAGCTATTGTATTTACCATAGAAGAGAGCAAAACTTTGAATTTTACAAAATAGTTTTTAAATATTTGATTAAATTCAACGCAATTTGTAAAGTTGGTGTTACGTACTTCCGTCTCCAGATATCTGACTTTAACATGAACTTCTGAAGTTATAACGGCTACTCGTAAATAAAACAAGACTCAAGCACTAAAATTTTTCCACGGATATCTTAGATTATACGTAAAATTTTTATAGCAATAATCACATTTGAGTGATGTTTTAAAGCTTTGTATACAAAAATATTCAGATTTATAAATCACAAAAACACCTCATTTCAAAAAGCAAACAGTTAACATCGTGAACGGTCATCAAAAACTTTTCTGAGTTTCAACAAATTATAGTAAAATAAACAATTTTATCTAGTAAAATATTTGTTTATTTTTATCTAGCAATTTTAGTGTTTCCATAAATGTTTGAATAAATTAACATTATAAAGAACTTTCTAAATAGCAAACTTTATGAATAATGATTTTGATCCTCAACTTATCATCAAACGTTCTTTTAGTAGAACCCATTTATCCCACTCCGAGCATGTTTTGGCTTTTTATTACAATATGAAAACCATACATTAATAAGTGTTTTGTACATTCAGTTCCTAAGGTATTCATTTTGTATATTAAATAAACTATATTAATAACTTAACTCATTTCTTTAATGTAATTTCATTTGCGTTCCCGATATGGCCAATCAATGCAAAATCATGAAACTTTTTATTTGTGAAAATTTCCGAATTGTAGAAATGTAAAATAAATCAACAATGGTCCAATTTCTCTTTCTCTTCCCTAATATAAATAATCTGGTAATAAACATATGTACGCTTTGTCTTGAAAGATAGAGTAAAAACTTAGTAATTATGCAACTAGGAAATAAGAAAACAGTAGCAAAGGGATGTGAACTAGATATTCATAGCTTGAAGAACATTTGTGTTTTCTTCTATACATATAGTTTCCGGGTTAGTTTTGCAGCAGGATATATACGGTGTAAGCTATTTTACACGAGGATATTTCGGCGGATAATTAGAGCATGAATTTCATGAATTGTTGCTTGCATAAGGTACACAATCCTCTCGTTAGATATATTAAGGCAAAAGTGAAACATTTGGTATAGTTTGTGTAAAATGTTTTTTTTCATCTGTTCTATGCTTGCATAATATTATTCGTGTGGAATGGTGGTAAACATTAGTGCAAGGCTCTGTACCTCTTTTAGAAAAAATAAAGCAACATAAGAATAAACCCATACAAGTGTAAAAATGAACAGACAAATTTCCTTCAACAAAAGCAATATCCTCGAACTCACTTGTATACAATAATAATGTCGTCTTAAAGCTGAATTATATGTTATTGTATGCGGCACAGCATGAATATATGTTCTATATCACATAGACACGTTTCCCATGGTAAAATTGATGTCTTTTATTCTCTCATTCGGATATTAAAACACTTTGTGTACAAATAGCTAAATAGCTCTAATCTCTATCCTTAACCGAAAAAAAATCTATTTTCCAAGGCTGAGAAATCCGTAATAAAAGATTCTATTCCACAGAGCTATAGTAAAATTGTTCGGGTATTTCTTATTAATTATAACTATGTAGTATAAAACACTTAATTTTGTGTTTGTATTGTTTGTTTTCTGATCATGTGGAGCTCGGTTTCGCGTTGAGCTATACAAAGGATATTATTCCATACGTGAATCCATGACCCAACCAAGAAGGAGTTTTCAGTTTTATTTCACAATTGTGTCTTGAGCAAGTCCTTGTCATGTCATCAACAACAACACATAGACATTCAGTTGATGATTATCATGACAGGAAGACAAGAGTATGAATTGAATTTAACAATGTTAATCTTCATTGTGATAGAGGATTTTTTGGGAGATAAGGGAGTGTTTGCATGACCTCAAGGACATCAAATCATTTACTAAAGCGTAGCTTGTTGAAGGTGTCATTAATCTTATTCAAAAGTATATAATGTGACATACTAGTTTTCCTCTTTCGCCTTCTGTTTCAGCAACTTCGTCCGACATGAACTTTGAAATTTTGAGATTGAAAAGAAACCCTATGGAATCCCAGCTGTAAATGCTTTTACAATTCCTTGCTGCGTCAATTCTAAATCATGAAATAAAATTGCGCAAATTCGTAGAGAATCTCCTACTCACCAGACAGATATAATTCGTCTCTGTCAGAAGTAAGCAAAATACTTATTTGTGTCAGGTGAAAATACCTAAACACAACACCATTTAATTTATCCATTTCAGGAATCTAATTTATCTTCAAAATAATTCTCTCACAAGGGTTTGGCACCATACAGAGCAACAACAATTTTTAAATGTTCGTTCATGAAATAAATCGACTAAACGTTCCTTTGCAGATATTGGGTTTAATATGAGTGGTTTACTTAAAAAAGGGAAAAAACGATATACAGTCCGTTTAATTTTGCCAGCATGACGCGATTTTCTCAATTAATAAAATGTGCTTTGAAGTCTTTAAATTTATAGGTTTTACAAATTTTCATCGGTTATTCGTCAATTAATTAAGATAGTAGCCAGTTAATTTCAGTAGTAAGTTCGAAAACGTGTGTTTTCACAGGGAATTGCATGGGCTATTAGAAATCTATCATTAATTTGCGGCTTATACTTTGACGTTTATGGTCTTTAATCAAATCATGCTCCTTAAAGTCTTTCAAGGATAACAATGGGTCGGTTCGTGTGGAGTCTGTTGAGCGTAAACTCATACTCGAATAATTAATTACATCAATTGAGTATGCTTTTAAGGAAATTAACGTTGTGTTTTTAATGAATGGAGTCGTTGAATTCGAATTATATATACATACATACATTAGTATTACTTTTGTTTTGAAATTTTAAACCTATAGAAATATTTAATAATTTTCTTTTATTTCAGTTCCAGACACACGAAGTTGTCGAAGTATGTGCTAAAATTTTGTATCAAGTCGAATTACAACGCACAACACTTGAACAAATGTGGGGCTTCTCTGTTGAAGCTGAACTTATTGAAAACGCTGATCGTCAAGATGAATTATGCTGCTATGTTAGCCGCGTAGAAGATAAAAGTGTTGCTATGCAAAATGGTAAGTTAATTTTCGTTGAAAAAACACTTTAGCCGTGACTCCTCTTTACAACTTCTCTTTGTGTGAATCTTCATTCTTCGTACACTTTTCAGATCTATCTCTGTCTGTCACACCGTTTGAACACGCGGTAATAAGAAAAGCAAAAAATTTAATATAACAGATTTTGTTAGGTCGGCGAGTTAGCTCTCAATTTGAAAATTGATAGTGAATTCTCATATATTGAATTTTCAATTCAATAAATGCGTTTCAAGATTGATAAATAGTCTTCACGGAAACCGCTCTACGAATGTCTTAAAAGCATTTTTCACATTATTTTAAATCATAGCGACGAATCGTACGATGGCATCACCTTCTAACTTTGCAAGCATTATTTCTACATGTTATACGTCTTGAATACTTGCAACCAATACAGTTTTGAGGCATAAATATTTTAGAGGTTTGTGTAAAAACATTCGCTTTATAGCACTTTTTGAAATTCAAATGTCAAATGGTGACCTTTCAATCATCCTTGATTGTGGCGTTGACAAAAAACTCCAGCAAAAGTAATCCTTTTAACGTCTTTTGGAATACATTTGTCTTTTGAAAGTGATGTTACAGATTCATAATAATCCTTACAAATTGCGTCTATTATCTTACCAAGAGACAAATTGATTATATCGAAAACTACAAAACAACTATTTGTCAACAGCAAGTTTTGTATTTCAGTTTGAACATGAACCTTAAATGATTATCCGCAATAAATAAAATGCCGGAAAAATTTCTCATCCACGTGAAAAAAAATGATACCAACTTGTTCAAAATGTAATATACTAACGAAACAATGTAAAGTTCAAGTCATTACAAGACCCAAAGAAATGTCAAAGAAAACGGCTAGATAAATTGGAATAAATTTAATTCCTTACGATTTCGTATTGTGGCATTTTGCTTGCTCAAGACGATACAATAGAAGGAAAAATGTTACAAATCCGATGATAAAATGAATGAAGTAGAATAAGTATTAGTCTAAAAAGTTGAACATAATTTTTATTTATTTATTTTTATCTCTGTACTTGTACTTGTTCCTAGAAGACAAGAATTCGTTAATGGAGTGGTTTTACACGTGTTTACTTCATCCATCCACAAAAGACGAATTATCCTCAATTTACCATTCGATTTATTTTCCTTGTTTTTATTTCTTATCTTTTTCTAGGATCTCAAAGACTTTTCTGCGATTTTTCTTGAAATACCATCTTGAAAAACGAAAGAAAATAAAATTTTCTCTGCTTCACTTGTTTCACTTGCTTCCTTAATTCGTAGATGAAACGCGCTTCACTTTTTTGTGTTCATTCTTTTATTTTGTCTTCATGTTCCTCTATCTCATTTAAATATCCCTGTTAGGGATAATTTACCTTGTTGTTGTTGCTTCATTTTGTATGATTTTACCCACATTTATGTATTCCCCCTTTTAAAATTTTGTCATTCTTGTATATACATTTCTTTGTGTCAATATCATTTTCGAATTATTTTGATTGATGCTGCTGTGTTATCTAATTTCTGGCAGGGTTCATGCCCTAAAAGCAAAAAAGATCAAGTAAATTGATTCCAAAGCTAACTAATGTGTTAGCATGTATGCACACTTTCAAAGAAAATGTCTCTTTTAATCTTCTTACACCATCTAAACCTAAAGGAACCTTGTAAAAAACTCACGCGAAATTTCAAAACCCTTAGACGAAAAAGGTTTCCTGCTTCTGCAATTCAAGGAAACCAATTTCGTTCTATTATGTCATCAAATATCTCAATATCCTGAGCCGAAATTTAAAAATATTGTTGTGGTGTGATATTATCCCTGTGGCAAGCTAAAAGATAAACATTCTTCAAGGGGATAATGGAAAAAAATTCTGAAAACGTCGCTAATGAAAAGGTACACTGACATTTAATATTTATAGGCATAGGTCATGGCATTTAAAATGGGAAAAAACTGGATTTTCCCGAAACTTTCTCAAACAACTTTCTATTGTTTCCATGCGTTAATCAAAGCTTTTCTCATACATGTTCATTTTGTAACTTTTGAGTAATGAAGTCACTTGTATCTTTCCTAGCACATGTTTTCAATTTCTTTGGTATGAAAACATTCAAGGATTGAATAAAAAGCTTATCAAACCGTATGTATCTCTGTGATGTTTTGAAAACCATTCTATGAGCTTAGAATCTTAAGGCATCTAGTTATTCCTCTTTCCTTGTAAGAGCTTTCCGATTTTGGTATCTAAAATAAATCAGGTCTTACGAAAATGGTCGTAAAAAGATACTGATAGGGCGAGCTTACGTTTTCTAACAATGATAGAGATAGCACTGCGAAAACAATTCCTATTAATATACAGTCCTTACTAGATTACACTGACGATATGTAAGTAAGAAATGGATATTCGAGATAAACTTAAATTGAGAAGAAATTTCCTTAATCTGGATAATTCAATTTGAAATTATTCCTAAACCATGTATGGGGGTCATGTCAAATAGTTCTCCAATTTCAGTTGAATATCACTAAATCAATACAAAAGTTTTG
Organism: Chrysops caecutiens; assembly: GCA_963971475.1. Lineage (NCBI taxonomy): Eukaryota > Metazoa > Arthropoda > Insecta > Diptera > Tabanidae > Chrysops > Chrysops caecutiens. The sequence goes on from OZ020568.1 coordinate 73,089,824, forward strand.
GTTTCAGGACATTTGATTGTCCACATTCCCTTGTTAATCTATGATTATCTTGAGAGATTTAATACAGAAAGATATTGTGATTCTCAGAAGTATTTTTAAACTTTAAGGTTTTTCAAATTGCTGTTATTGAAAGATATTGATGAAATCAACTGGTTTATAAGAAAGATGCATTAACTCAATTCTAGATCATTTACTGAAAGCTGAATTCACTGACCCTTTCACAATCTCAATGCACAATTTAATTCACAATCCTATAGCTTTAAAGTGGCAAAATAAATGTTAAGAAAAAATCTGACTCCACTTTTAAGCAATTCGTTTCTATTTTCACAAAACATCTACAGCATAATGGAACTCTGTATGGACACATAGGTAAAGGAAATGCACGGCAATAGATGGAAATGACTCCTCAAGGTGTCAATTTAAATTTCAACTAGTTATCCTGAATTGCATACGTAATATGGTGAATACGAATAAGGAGAACAACGTTACATCCAATGTCCTGGAGCATGTACCTTATTTCGAGGCTCCACTTAATCTTATGTTAAAGCTCCTTTGAGTTTCTAACACAAAATGGATGACACTAAAACGTTTCCATCTGCAATGAAAGAAAAATAAAAACATAAAAGTACAAAATCTTTTCAAAACAGAATTTTGATTCTATTTTTGGTATAGCTCTACGTTATCCTTACAACGAGTACTACATTCTTCTATTGTGTTTTGTACTCCTGCACACATTCGTGTTGTAGATAACAGCACTTGAATCAAGTAAAATATGCTACACGGTAAGTACATGGTAAATTGCTCTTGTAACTGGTCTCTCTCGATATTGTACAGAAACGTTATCCTTCCGAATTTTGCCGTTTATTTTAAGAACATTGCTAACAAAATCCGAGTTAGATTTTCCACGTACATTTACATTTACTCAATCTAAGAGCTCCCGAACGTGACAAATTCCCTTGATTACCCACGGATGAGCAAAACACTTTATTTACTTTGGTTGGTCCTTCTAGTCTACCCGTCTCTTGCAATTCATGTTGCTACTGTTCTTCGTATCTTCTCGTTTCAACATTTAACCAGATTTGGAATTTACAATCAGTTCACTCAGCTGGTGCAAAATTTTATTACCTCAAAAACGAATCCGTTTTAAAGTCGTAAGATTGACCATTTGAAAGTGATAGAACAGATTTGTGTGTAACAATCAATCAAATTAATTTTAGTGCAAAAGCAAAAGAATTCCTTCAAATATATTGTGCACATGTAGATTCATAATCATGAGATTTACGTAAAGATTGCCCGGATACTTCTCTGAATGATCAAAAATTGTAAATCAAGCCGTTTCTCGAAGCAATTTAATTACGTTCACGAGTCAGCATGATTTGATGAAGTTTGTTTCATAAACTATACACAGTATCCGTCTACAGTTACGACATAGGTCAGTGTGTAAAGCACTCCACGTTTCTAGTAATTGATTTTAAATCTCACGGTACAATGTTCCTTACACCAATAGATTCCAATCCAATGATGAACTAGAATGAAAGACTTCAACATGAAACCATAAAACTGTTATATACGAGTATAGCTTAGATCCAGGTAGATCTATTATCGTTGTCAGGAATGTATTTCGTTTATGCCTACAATTTCAAGAGAGGCGAGCTAAAAACTAATTATCAGCTTCGGCTCATATCAGTGGTAGCCGAAGGATATAACAGCATTCCATTCCAGTGAATTGAATGACTAACAATCGTTGAACCAAACTAGGACTCTACTTTATTTAAATCAAAGGTGGACAATATCAATAATATAGGTCCTTTTCAATGTATGTATGTATGTGATAATGATGCCGTAGGCTCTTCAGTATATGGTTCGTGGAATTACAGTTCCCACTAATTAATTAAAATAGACCAGAAGGATGCTGGTTTATCAGGAGAGCCTTTTGATTACACAAACTTTTAGCTTGAAGCCTCTGGCTTTCATAAGCCTTTGGTGCAAAGATTTTATTAAAAGAGATCTCGTGAATGGTGTGTTTTTTTCATTAAACTTCAGGTTTGTTGATGATATAAAACTGAAGCTATGTGACCAGCATTCATGCATGAAAATGCCACTTCCGCAATTTTCATTGATGTTTTTCACAAAATTAAATTTGGTTTAATGGTCCGTGGATGTTTCAAATATCGAGTTAATCAAATAAAATTATTTGTATCCTGTGCAAATTTTCGTGGTTTTGCTGACATTAAATGAAATTATCCACAGGCTTTTGAAATGTATTCAATGATATTAGAATGTTTAAATTTTGATAGTTTTCCATTTTAGCTGATATCACATTAAAATCGTTAATCCTATCTGTGTGTTTAGTTGCTATTTACCTCAAACTGTTGCCAATAAATGTCTGTTCGCCATTTTATAAAAAACTTCTTGACAGTTTTAAAACAAAAATCATGTAATATTACTTGCGAGAATTGAAAACTATTGACAACCATTTAATAAAACGTACTTATAACTTTAGAAAATTCCTTTCAAGAAAACTTAATTTCTTAAACTCTGTGCGGAAATGAAAAAACTTTAAATCTCATCACTGCAAAACTTGCCAACTTCTGTACTATTACCCTCATTTTTCCATTTAATTGTAATTTGTTTTGCTTTTTAAGTTTGTTAAATTATTAATTATAAAACTTCGATCATATATAATCCATTTTAAATTGATAAATCAACATTCTTGTTCACTCTAAGGATCTTGTATGAGTATCTGTAATGAATGAACTTTGAAGCAATTTTAAATAATATTTCGAAATCTCCTACTGCGTATATACTTCTTATAATTTATCCAATCCCATCCTGTTTTATTCAACAGTTGTTTGTTTACGCAACATCCTTCACATGCTCTCAAGTCTCTTTGTATGACTTTGTTTTGATCATGACTTCATTTAAAATATAGCCTTAAAGTCATGAAGTCGCATTAAATGCTAATTTAAGTGAGTTTTAAGTAATAATGACGAAGTAAACACACCAAAACGAAATTTAATTTAATTTTAATTCCCAAAACAGGAAACAAAATGAAGAAGAAATTTAAAAGGACTTGTTTGAGAAAAAAAAGTTTCTCTCCTGTAAGGATATTCATACACACGTGCAGTCTCAAATTCGGCTGTAAACTTTTTCAATTAATTTGTCACACAACATGATGCCCCCAGGTAATGAATTCGCGTCATTACGAGTATGTCGCATTACCGTGTCAGTAATTTGATTACACGATGTCATATAACCTGGCGATAAATCTGTAAAAATAATGGAATGATGATTTTATGTGCTATACTTCATGTAATATGCATGGACTGTGTGTTATGGAGAATGTTACAGTGTCAGGACAACAGGAAACTTCTGTAGAATCATAACGTGTGAAGTTTGATTATTGCGCACATGCGTTTGCTATCTACGCCATCCAATACAGAAGATGATATAAAATAATTAGTTTATGTGGTTTAATTTATACGTTTTCAAATTATTTTTGCAGATCAGGTCAGATATATATTCTCTACTCAAACACCAAACACATCCTGTATATCGTTGTAGCCCATATCGAAGGCAATAAAATTATCGCTGAATTTATTGGTTTGAAAGTAATTTTAAGGCCATAAAATCTCGTTGGTTTTAAAATTCAATTTTGGAATATATTTTATCGTTCTTTTTTTGCTTTCATTTCAAAGAACAGAAATCAAATTTCAATTTCATGAATTGTTATATGACATTAACCAGTTCGCAGTAATCAAATTGAAGTTTATATTTTATTTTCATATCCGGTTAAATAGCAATTTTATACAACTCGATGTTCGTTATGAACTTTTTGAATTCGATTCTGTATTATCAAAACCGGATAAAATCTTATTCAAGTAATTTTTCTACTAATTCCATCCAACGATAAAATTTCCTGATAACAGCATCAAAATAATGTTGTCCTAAAATGCCTGAATACATATTTCAAATTTAAGATTTCATTTTACTTGGAACTTGATAAATTTTGGTTTTGTAAAATAACTGTTTTTCTCAAAACCCAAATGAAACTTTTCACAAAACTTGAAAACTAGACTACAAACATAAATATTCAAGTTCAGCAGACCAAATCACAGTAATATCACAAAATTGTTTTTATTGTAATTTACTGAAACAATAAACAGATATCGGGAACTTCTATTTGGTACTTAAAACTCAATCGTCCTTTAAAAATACTTTCCGGCACATAATAACAAAAAACTTTTCAAGAGTCATACACTCTCCTGGGACAACTTTATATAAGAAGGTATACCGTTTCATTGTCCTAACTCATTTCGTTACTGTCCAAGTTGAAGCACGAAAAGATAAGTAATTTATTTCTACTTATAACATCTGTGATAATTCCTGAGAAATCATTTTCAATGTGATTTATATAACAAGTTGAATAAAATTACTCAAAACCACAAAAGTTTTCAAGGATTTCATAGGAAAGTGTGTTTCCTATTCTGAAACCGTTGAAATTTAAAGATCATACTCAAAAAATTTCATACGTGTTATTATTACCAAGCACATGTAAGCATTGTGTAAAATATGATGTATTTGTGACATTTTAACTAAAAAACTTTTTCGTAACGGCTATTATGCACATTGTAGGTTAGCAAGAATAACCCTCTGCAACAGCGATTTAAGCTCTGTTTCACAAAATTTCTAGGAAGTTAAATGTGCAAAGTACAATAACGAAACAATGCTTAAATGCAATAATTCGTCTGAATACATTACTTCACTCTCAGGACTCCTGCTTAAACATGTATTTAAAACGCCATTTCCCGAGGAGGTAACTCGCAAGTAGCATTTTCCTTACACCATTTCCTAGAGTACGGTAGGTTAATGTTCCATATATGTTCATAATTACCCACTTTTTCATACGAATGATTTCTATAGTGCAAGTTACTGATGTGGTATAAGGAAAAATTTCAGCGAATGGAACTCATAAAATATTTTGAAATGTTAAAAACTTAACCCAAAACTATTTTCAAATTACAATAATGTGTTATTGAATTCAGGAAATATCGTTTTTAACACTATTTTAGCTGGTTAACAGATATTAACTGAAATTATATACTAAGTCTGGTGAGCTAATAACGATAAAAGTCAATCTGTACAAGCGACCAAAATAATAAATTTTCAATACAATATTATAATAACTTTCAAACCTAATTTTACTAAATTTGATGATATTATTTTCTTTCAGGTATTATAAAAGGAGACGAAATTATGATAATCAATGGTGCAATTGTATCTGATTTGGACATGATGTATCTAGAAAGTGTTCTTCAAGAAGAACAGGCACTTTGTATGATGATGAGGTAATTCTTAATCATTAGATATATATGTATTCCAACAAAACAAAGAAAACATAATGTGCTTGTACCAGTTTTGTGGAAAAACTGCACATCGTAGCACCGTCTGTCTTTGTACATTCACCAATGGGTTGATGAATAAAACAGGGTTATGCTAAAAGCATGCATTTCCAGCATCTCCATACAAACATTCCTATAATTGAAAAACAGAGCAATATGCGCTGAGCATAATATTAGGGAACATAATGTATTTGAGGTTCCGCACTGTCACCACAGTAGTTATTGCCAGTATGATGTTCTGAAATCTACGGTGGCACAACCACAAAATTACTGTAACAATCATGTAAATGACATTACATATGTGAACTTTATATGTCCTGTCATATAGAATGAAGATATGAAAAGAGGGTAGTCGAAATCAGCCCTTATCGTATTTTGCAGAACATTAAGTTTAGCATTAAATACTTTGAATTGGCTAGCAGAACAACAAGGTGGTTAACCCCAATAATACAACCTACCTTAATATCTTTCGTTGAGATACAAATTTTGTGTATTCTATGCACTACTAATTAAGTGGTAGTACATTTCATTTCATTCTGGATATATTTATATACACTTATGTGCTTTCAATCTGCTTTTATAACATTCTCTAATTTTCAATGTAAATGACAACCGTACTACACTTGATCGGCTATGAATCTATAATTTGTTTACTAATTGTTAAAAACTGAAATTTCAATTAACTATTTCGTGACTGTAGCTGTTGCATTAATTTAGCTCATATTCTGGTAACTGTCTATTTAAACGTTTTTAAATAACATTCGCGTAGTTGAGTTTAATGCACAAAATAATTATTGGTCAACTACAAAGGCAAATAAATTTTCGATGATTTTATCTAACGCATTCAAATTTGATTATCCTGACATCCGTCGAATAAATATGTTATCAATATTAAATCAAATAGTAATTGGTCGAATGATGAAGTTTTTGAAACAAAAATTTAAGTTACGCTATTAAAATATTACCAAATATTTTAAATAATCAATCCAGTCACTTCAAGAATCAAAAGATTTGCTATAGAAGCCCATAACTTCAAAATTATAATTTATAATATTAGATACTGTATATTTAGAGAAATTCAAAACATGTTATAAGGAATCACTAATTTGTCAGAATATGTCGTGATATTCTCATGAGATAACAAGGATCCAAAATTTTACTTACATGATTCAAATTCACAAGGAGTTTAGTTTAACCCATCTACTACTTTAAGTCAAGTAAAATTATTTTTATTGAAACACATCGTAAAGTGTTGAATATTCAAGGATTAGTGTGAAACATGTTCATTTGGTATCCACAACAGTATTCCTATTTCTGTAACACCATGAACAGTAAAATACATATTCCTTTATAGCTTTACTTAAAATTCATACAATCTCTGAGGAAAATGGGTTTTTCAATCACACAATTCCATCCTCACATCTGGAAACAGAATGAGAATGAGAATCATTCCCAGAAACGATCCCTCAAGCACAGAAATACAAACCAACTATACTCTGTAGGGATTTGATAAAAAATCTAAATTTTGTCGTTGCGAAAAGGTTTTCGAAAAATTTAAAATTCTGAATAGTAGAGTATGAGATGGGCAAGGATAATAGAAAAATATTTAATTGATTCGGTCAAAGCCAACAAACTAGGTTTATATACGTATGTAACAAGGGCACAAACTCATCTGTTTAGACATTTTGGGATTCACTGAAAAAAACTTTACAAGGACTAACTTGACTTACCTACCTCCCTTTTTATGTCAAGTTTTTTTTGTAATGAAATTTTTGGGTTTAAACCGAACCTTTAAATGAAATTAAAAGGCTTACCATTGTGGCTAAAAAATTTTGAATACAGTCGAATAGTTTTTAAAGTTAGTTTTTAAGTTAAAGTCAAATGTTTTACGGGATGTTCTGATTTAAAACTGTGAATATTTCTATAAATTAAAGGTCATCGCGTACAGAGCCCCCAGATCTAGTGGGTATTTTACGTGTGACAGATGATATGATAGACTCTCTAGTCTGTCCTCCACCACCAACTGACCCTCCAGTAATGAGTGAAGAAATGATATCTGGTTTAATAGTTCCCGCACCAGGATGGAGTAAGCTTTTTATGATATATATATACAGTTACTTACTATTTTGTTTTCATAGTCAATTTTAACACTTCAGGCAAAGACCTGTACTCTCCAGACGCGGAAAGCTCTCCGGCACCATCATCCGTTGAACCACAAATGCCACAAGGTCCAAAGCAGTCGTCTAGGACGAGTAGTTTTGAAATTGAAAACTTATTAAAAACAGCAGAACAAGTACGTTTTTGAAGAATTAAATAGATTTGATTCATTTTCTGATTAAAATATTATTCTAGGTAACGGGCTTTTGTCGGTCACCTCAAGAAACACGAAAATCAAGTCCTACTGGATCCGTAGCATCGTCCGTATCGAATGCAATGTTAACGCCTTCAAGACAACTGACGGATGCTGAAAAGCTAAGGAAAGTTGTTCTAGAATTGGTCGATACAGAACGTGCTTATGTTAAGGTAAGTTTGATCCGAAATCTAATATTATTTTTGAAACAAACATGCAGTAACTTCTGAAATTGCTCTATGGGTAAAAAGAAGATCATCAAATTAAGTACATACTGAAATTAATTTAAAATTTAATTTCATTCCTTTGTAACAACGAATAAATATAGTAATATTTTACTGCTAGTGCATCGTCTAGAATGAAACCTTTTATATTTCTTATTGGCAGAAGAATTTTCATGTTGAACTCATTAACTCAATTTTTTATCAGTTCTAATTAAGTTCCTGGAAAAGTTTTTAAACACAGCAAAGGCTCCATTTCAGCAAACATGATTGTTTTGAGGAAGTTTAATTACTTCCAGGAGTCTGTACCATGTTTTGACATTGTATGTACATACATTTTAATAAACTCGTAAAACTTAAAAGCAACGGTCAGCTACACAAGCTGAAATAATAATTATCTTATAAAGTCATTTTCAAAACCTTAAATATGTTTTTAACTTATATTAATTGCTAATTTTATGTTATGTGGAAACATAAATTTTCATTCTAAAAGTCATTACTGGTCAACTCTACCAATTAAAGAAAGCACTTAATCAATTGTCATTCGAACAAACTTTGTTTTAACTAATGTAACCACAACAATATCATATCAAACAATATTATTTATCTCTCAAATTGTGAACCTATCACTAACAAATAAAATTTATGAACTATTTCCCTTTTATATATTTGTTTAATATTAATAAATCTCTTACAGCATTTAAATAATCTACTAGAGCATTATCTGGAGCCATTGAAACGTGAAACATTCCTATCGAATGCCGAAATCACAGCCTTATTTGGTAATATACAAGAAATTGTTACATTCCAACGGCAATTCCTTCAAAATCTAGAGGAAGCTTTAGAGCTTGAACCAGATTTTCATAAATTTGAGCATTCAAGTCAGTTTAAGGTAAGTTCAGATTAATAACTTACACATGAATTCATTTGACATTCCTTTGCATTGTAAATACTCGTTTACCGAATCTTTAATATTCCAAAGGCATATAATACATTATTACGTGTATGTCAAAGCCATATACAACATTAATTTCAGATCTCGTATTTTATTACTTTGAAAATATATTGTGGAAAATAAAAAAGCGTGAAAATTATTGTTTATTGAAAATGAAACGATAGATTAAATTAATATTAGAAGCAATTTGGATAACTTATTTCGATTTCTCATATTGGTGAATTGGTGATATGTCAAGAGATATCACAATGCTTTCGCCAATATGGAGCTTGATTATTGTGCTTCATTGCGTTTAACTCCACGAGATCGATATAATCATTAAAATCAATTACATACAATCAAATGAAATGATGTATAAATTCTTTCTAATACAATTTGATATTTTGTTATAGAATGTCCTTTTTGCAATTGGATCTGCATTTTTGTATTATGTCAACCACTTCAAACTATATTCATCATTTTGTGCAAGTCATAGTAAAGCACAAAAGGTATTGCATCCAAGTAAGTAAATATTTGCAAGAATGATTTTAAATGATTTTAATATGACATAATTAAACTTTGTTTTTTCATCCTTTATAGATGAAGGTAATCAAGCACTACAAGAATTTCTTGCAGCAAGAAATCCTAAACAACAGCATAGCAGTACACTAGAATCGTATTTAATTAAACCTATTCAAAGAATACTCAAATATCCTTTGCTCTTAACACAATTAAGAAATTTAACAGATCCAAGAGCTGAAGAGCATCTTCATCTTGTTGGTATGTTTTAAAAAAAAGAAGCAACATAAAAATAACAAGTAATTAAAATTATTTTCAATGCAATTTCATTTTACATTTGTAGAAGCACTCAAAGGTATGGAAAAAGTAGCTGAACACATAAACGAAATGCAACGAATTCACGAGGAATATGGTGCTATATTCGATCATTTATTCCGACAACATCAGAAATCTTGCAAACAACCAATTGACCTCAGCCCAGGTAGATGTAATTGAAGACTAAAATAATTTATTGGTAGTCATATAACGTATGTTCTTGTAGGCGATCTTTTATACTACGGCGGGGTTGAATGGTTGAATATATCTGATTTCCTTGGTAAAATAAAGAAAGGCTTGGAACTCCATGCTATGTGCTTTGTATTTAAATCAGCAGTTGTCTTCCTTTGTAAGGAGCGATTAAGACAAAAGAAAAAGCTGATGGTATATTCAAAATGTTCTAATCAATATTACCTATTTTGAATATATGATTTTTCCTAAAGGGTGTTTCAAGTAAAAACGCTACAAATGAGGTTGAAATTATACGGTATCAAGTTTTAATACCAGTTACTGAAGTCCAAGTTCGTGCATCTTCAGCTAAGGACATGGATTCGCACTTTTTATGGGAATTGATTCATCTTAGGTCACAGCTACAAAGGCGTTCGGAAAAAGTTTATGTTCTATCAAATAGTACAGCTGATTTTCGTAATGCATTCTTGAAAACTATACGCCAAATAATACGTGAAAGTGTACGTAACATGTCGATCCCAATGAAGGGTTTAGGAAGCATGAGCTCTGTAACGGGCCTGCCTCCACATGGTCCACCAGGATGCTCACAAACCTTAGAACGACCTAAGCCACAAGTAAGTGATTTTTGGGTTTATCAACAAATATATGAAAATGTATGTGTAACCTAATTACCTGAAGCATTGAAATAACTTTTGTAATTAAGCACTACAAATACATTTTAGGTTTTTTGGTTTAAACATGCACATTTTCGAAAGAAATCTATAACTAAATCAACTACTCTGACACATATAAAATGCATTCCGAATTGAAGCTCCAACCATATGACAGGCAGAATATTATAATTTATTTAAAATAATTATGAAAAGTAAATCTATTAAGCTTCATAAAAAGTAAGTTTAAAATCTCTTTCTTACACTACAATTTAGCTTACATAAGCTATTGGAACTTCTATTTCATCCGCTTCTTATTGCTTCTTATTCCTCAGTAATTTACCTTTATTTTTGGAGAAGCATTTCCATCAAATACTAAAACATAGAATCTTCTCAATCTATTGGTTCTGTAATAGCAACCAAGATTGACAATTTAATTAAGCCATTTCTGCCAGATAAAGATCAAATGATCTACGTAAGAAATATGAAGCTATCATGTTTGAAGTAGAGACACATGTATTGTAGTCACACAAATCCCTTTAAAAAAATATGGAGGTTAAGATATTGCGTACGACATATTTAAAGACTAAATTTAGTATATAAATCAATTTGGTTCTAGAACGATGAAGTTGAAGTTAACTATATAAAACTCTATTTTGATAGGTTACTATTATGCAAGGCTCACAAACTTTAGGGAAATCAAAGAAAAAAGCTACTACTCAACGCCATTCAGCTGGAAACATCGATTACGATAATCTTTCTGGTAGCCAAGAAGCCGATGATGTGCCATGCCACCAACCACAGCCAATATTCAGAAGTCGTAGCAAAACTGTTGGAGATGCAGCTGGTAAGCAGCAAATTGAGATATTCTATCAAGACTAGTTTCAAGCTAAAAATCAAATTCCTTCCATAGATCCACCGCCTAAGCATCATCACGACCAGGAGAAAATCGATCCGGGGACAAAGTCTGAAGGTGAAGATGACTCTCAAATGGGAACTATCAAATGCAAGGCAACTTTAGGGAAGACTCCAAATCACTTGACTCTCAGGTTAGTATGGTATATTATAGTGTTCACGCTTCTGTGGCTAACTTTTTTATAAACACCTTTGACTATTTCGGCTTCAATATAAGTATATAAAATTTGAAGTAATAGATTAGAGTAGTGTAAAATTATTTTTGTTCATAAATTGAAGTATTTTTGAAAAATTACTTTTTTCGTTCTTATTTTTTTTTTAATATTTTTATGCTACTCTTATTTATAAAGTAATTGAATTTGTAACTAAATTAATGTGATAATCGTATTTTGCTTGATATGCGAACTTTTTTTGAAATTTTCAAAAGTAAAATGTAAAAAGTATATAATAAAGTATTTTTTACAATTATTTGCTCATTACTGTCATATTATCTTTTTTCTATTTTCTTTTTATTGGTTTATACCCGTACAGCACAACATCAACATTATCGGTCGGCAGTACTGGTAGTCAAGCCAGATTAATACAATCTTCACATCCGCCATCAACTTATCAACCGGTTTTAATGAAAGACTTAGGTAAGACACAAGAATTATCAACTTTATCAACGATAACACCAAGTGAAAAAGCAAAATCACCATCAAGAGATGTTGATGTCCAAGATATATTCACAGAACAAATGACCATGTCATCTGATACACATTTTGATAATAGTTATAGTAACGGCACAGATACAATTCATCAATCTAAAAATGGTGACGATGATATTAAAATGTCAGACAAAGTTATGGATAAACATTTAAGTGATTTAGAACATGAAAATCTAACTGATCCATGTGATATTGCTAAGTACATGGCTAATCTTAAGGAAAAACATCTTGAATCACAACAAGTTGATTCTAGTTTATCTCCCGAACCACAAACTATTGTTGAAAATACTAGTGTAGTGGAAATTTCATTAGAACCACAAGATAAAGAAAGCGATAGCAGTGATAGAGCCACAACAACAGAAAAATCAGAAGATTCTGAAGATACAACCAATGAATATCCTATAAAAATAGATAAGAAAGTCGATAAAATATTTAAATCAAAATCAAGTAGCGAAAAATTTATTAAAACAGAACGTAGTGGTAGTAGTAGCAGTGGAGGCTATGGCACTTCTAGCAGTAATAACAATGGAAATAAAAAAGTTACAAAATCACCTAGACAAAGTATACATTTATCTCATTCACCTGATAGATCAAAATCACAGGGTAGTAGTCCAGTACGTATAATAAAAGTCAAATCACCACGAAGTAGTGTAGATCAAGGTAAACGCATTAGTTTAAGTCGAGACAGCTCAGTTGATCGCCTTTCAGTGGTAGACCGTCGTACTCCGAGCCCTCGACGAGCTTCCGAAGGTGGTATTCTTAAGCGTTCACAGAGTCCATTCGACGCTAATACTGTTGGTATCCTAAAACGTTCACAAAGTCCATGTAAACCAAAATCACCAGACCGTGGCTGCTTGAAAAAGCAACTAGTTCCTCAATATGATACTGTCGAAGCACGATCACCTCATTTGTCTCCACGTAGTAGTATGGAGCACTTGTCGCCGGACCGTAGCTCTTGTTCACGTTGCCATAGTTTGAGAGACGCTTATACTCCCAGTGGAAGTTTCGAAAGTCGATATTCAGAACCGAACATAGAAATGCCTAAATCAGTTCTTAAAAGTCCTCGTGGAAGTATTGACACTCGTTCGTCACATTTCTCAAACGGAAATCGAAAACGAAGCTTAAGTGCACATGGTAGTTTTGATACTACAGCCAGCAAATCTCCCGAACCATATTACCACTACTACAATGTCTATAATAACCCCAGACAAAGTGAACTCCATCACACTGGCACAAGCTCACCTCGCCAGAGTAAATCCCTTGAACGTTCTACATCTCGAGACAGTACAAGTAGTAGCACTTATAGATATGGCATTTCGCCTGAACGCATTTATGACATGTCAATGTCAGGTCCAGTTCGGTCTCAATCGGCTGAAAACACTTTTGCCAAATACGGTTACGATACTCCATTGCGTCAAAGTGATGGTATAATTCATGCCTTGGAACACCCATCTTGCATTGAATGCTTATATTCTCGGAGACCTTCCTAGCAAAAAGCCCGCGTACGGCAAAGTCGTACGCGGAAAAAGGTCCCACGTGGCTTATCTAATTCATCAGGTTCTGGGAGCTACGGCACATATGATCCTGATAGCTCGTTCGAACAAGGTTGTGTTGACTGTCATGATTACTATGAGATTCATGTTTAGATGGCTATAAATTCAGTTATTGACTTATCAGGAGTTTCAATCATTTTTACATAGTTATACTAGCATTATCTTCAATTCAAAGAAAATAAACCAGAATATTAAAAAATAAAATAAAATCTTATATCACTACAGTATTTTAAAATTTTTAAATATAAAATTTTTGAAGAAAAACATGCATTCATTATAAATAAAGAATTGAAAAAATTTGTATACTATATTTATTAAATTAATCAGAGAAGCAAAATTTTTTTCGAATATTTTGTATGAAACATACATACTTTAAAAGTACAATCTATAATTAAATTTTTTAAATAAATATTCGCCCAAAATATATAATATATACAAATATTAATTATTATATACATTAATGCATTTACATAAACGTAAAAAAGTATGTAGTGATAATCAAATCATGTTCTAATGATATTTAAAAATCGTATTATTGGCATAGTTCGAATAATTAAATTAAAGAGAAAATTACTAAGTCAAAATAATATGTTTATACCTAGATTACAGATATATGTATAATAAAAGATACAAATAGTTCATCAGATCAAAATAGTAATACTAAATAAACCAAAGACACAATGTTATTGGAGTAACGCAATTTTTTGAGTATTTGTTTAACAACAAAGCAGGGATTTTGATGAATATTAAATATCATTTCATTTTGGTAAAACAAAAAATTAAACAAAATTGCGCAAAATGAATTAATATGAAACAAAATTAAATTCCGGACTAACTTTAATCGACAGCACTTAAACAAAATAAGATACACAAATATAAAATCAAAATATAAATTAATGTCCATGTGCTATAAAACATACATAATCGTAGCGATATAAATATTCACTGTGCAAAACAGTGGATATTATTGTTAACTTTAAATAAAATAAAATTCGATCGTAAAATAACAATTTGTTGAATAAATATACAAATTTACTGAAACTCAGTATAAAAATATCCATAAACCTTTGATTAGGTATGCATATACGTACACGAAAAACTATAATATATAAACGTAATAAATATATTTTAATTATAACTTGCACTTCAATGTAAATCTATACTTTAAAACTAAAATTTCAAGTCAATATTTAATATTATTTCATAGTAAAATAAACATTCAAGATGTTAAGTAAGTATTATAATAGATATGCAGATAAAAACGCGATTAATTAAACATGTGGGATTTGATGATACGTTCAAAACGATACAAATCTGATGGCCTTTCTTTAAAAGATGGTAGGTTCTGGAATGCTGAAGAATTGTTAAAGCTCATTTCTAGCCAAAGATTTAACTAACTTTAAGGACATATATTACAAATTGCAAGAATGAATATGAAAAACCATTAGAACGTATTCTTAGTGCAAAATGCTGAAATTTGACAACTTTTAAACAATAGTAATTCTGGTGCTAGTGAGCAATCAAAGATAAGCAAAAATATATCTCTAACCGATTTTATATTCATTTTGTATATATCACAGAAATTTACCTTCATGTAAGAATATGTAATCAAACTCAAATGATCGTATGTATGACGGTATTGATCGAAAATTACAAAAAATGTTATTAAAATTAGACGTCACTAAACTAAGATATTAAAATATTTCACTTGTTCCCTCGTAAGTTTAATAAGAATTTCTAAAATTAAAACTACGTTCTCATAAATTATATTATAATACTATACCAAATATTTTTTTAAAAACATTTACTAATAAATTTAAATTAGTTTATATTTTTGAAACATTTTTATTAAGTATAATCTACTATAACACTTAATTTGTTTAGAAATTAAATTGATTTCACTAAGTATAAACTAAGATATTAAATATACTAATTAGATTTAATTTTAACAGAAAATAAACACAAGTCAAATCTCAGCTTTATCAAAATTCTTTGTTAGTGATATTATAATGAAAAATAAGCTAAACCATTACATTGATATTCACTTTTAAACTTAAAAATATATACAATAGGTACCTACTATTGCTAAAGGTTTAGTTAGTTGCAACAATGCGTAAACGTTTACGATTAAACAACATTGATAAAATAACTTAAAAGCATATAAGATGTATTTAATTAATCATTTTTGTCCCTATTGATATAAGATAAACCAAATTAACTAAGTTATGTTATTACATTTATTGTTAATATTTAGGCCAATTGTTTTGATTCCTTTCCAATGATGTCCGATTTTATTTTCAATGTTAATTCTTTTCACGCGATATTAAACTATTTTCAATATTGCCTTCACTTATATCAATTTATAAATTTTAAATTTAAGTCAAATATTAATTTTTCTTCCACAAAGAATCAGTTTTCTACCTAATTTCAGAAATTTTGTAAGAATGATAATGAATAATCCAAATATTACAACCGTAAACTGTCCAAATAATTAAAATCAGTATGTATACATGTGTATAATATCTCAATGGTAGCTAAATAATATCAGAAACAATAATTTTATGTATATTGTAAATCACAATCAAAACAGAAGAAAATTCGTAATCAAAATACCAGAAGATTAACAAAATACACCAAATCTCTTAATCAAAACCGGCAAGAGCCACAAAACTTCATGTATACTTGTTAATCAGGCTTAGCAGCAGTAAAATCAAAAATAAAAATGATCAAAATATTCTTTCATATGGATAAAATCAGCATAATACAACTGTACAATAATAATGAAATATAAATTATTGATGATGACCATTTACTCATATATAAAACAGGTTACGCATCTTAGAAGAATGTCTTATACAATATCTAAATACAATATCTAATTTATTAATTACAACAAAAATATATTTAAATACACATGTGTTAATCTTCGTCTTGTCCGTAGCGAAATTTCAATCAGGTTTAGGTAAAACAATATGCAATATATATAAATGGTATATATGTAATTCTACTTAAACTACAAAATCAAAACTATGATATAAATATTCTTGTATGTTTTATACAGTTTTCTTTGCATAACTGTTGAAATCAAAAGTTTCTGTTTTACATTTAATGCCTTCAGTTTTCATTGTGCTCAGTACATTAACCAAAAAATTGAAATATGTCGTATTGAAAAGTCATGAATGTATCGAAAATTACTTGGCCGTATAATGTTATCCTCATTATATATGTTCTAACTTGATGTTAACACGATATAAACTTAAATATTAATAGTCTATACCACGGCTCGGAAGCTCTAAACTTTTGAAATTTCTCATAGATCTCATATTAATGTTAATTGAACTAAATTTTTATTTCTCTTCAAACTCTGAAGAATGATTCGTCACTAGAATATATATATATACTATATATTTGAAATCCAGGCCTAGGAAATTGAATGGTGTGGTTTATGTTATATTTCAATTGTTCATTTCAAAATTATTAAACTTCATTCAAAAATTTCAACTTTTCTTGACATTACGTCATTCGAAACGTCTGCTACAATATGTCTTAACGATATCCAACAGCTAAAAACACCAAAAATTTAAAGTTAAATTAACTGAATATTCTTGATCATATGTAGGTTACAATTTTGATTATCACATACCATTTTGAAGTATGTAGCTCATTTGACATGTGATAGTACAATAGTAGTACATTTTGTTACAGAACCATAACTCAAAACAGCATTATGTGTAGGAGAGCTTTAATTATAATAATTGGTTCACAAATTTTATTTAGTATATTAACATGATATTTTTTGTGAAAATGTTAAAACATAATGAAAGAAATCAGAAATCCTTGTTTTCGATTAAAGTTAAGTATTAAACATATAAAATTAAAAAAAATAAATTCAACACCGTGTCATACGCTCAAAGTGTTTATCCATAACTACGAAATGATATATAGTACTATTGCAAGAAAACATTCTACATAAAGTGTATGAAATGGTTATTTACATAAAATCCAAACACAACCTTATTTACAATGTTCTTTTAGTATGTTACATATTTTGTTAAAAGTTCAATCCTTTGAAAACACTAAAACGTAGTAGCAACTCTATAAGCGTTTTAAACCAATGTTAAAGGTAAGTAGTTAGGCGCTTAATTATTAGTAGATAGGTAAAAGCATATTACGACCGGCGTAAATTGATTGATTATTGTTAATAATTAGTAAGTTCAATTTGAATATTCAACATGAAAATGACATTTTCACATTAAAAATTAATGAAGAGTGAAGTTGCCATTTTTTGGTAATATGTACTTGTTTAAATAAAAATTGAAAAAAATAAAACAAAATTGTAGAGTGTTAAAAGCAATATCATAATATTTATTTTTCAAACTATATTTTATAGTATATATATTTCAAAATTATGATAATGATATTGAACTGAAAAACAATATAAAGTTATTCTCCAACTAACCTTAATTTAAACTACATGTAAAATATACAAAAAAAATGAAAACGGTTAAAAATGCTTGGCATCGCTTTGGTATATAAAGTGTATAGTAGCCTCATAACCTCAAACTACTCTCTTTAATTTATTAGCTGAATGGAAGCAATACGTTGTAACGTTCCCATAGTAAAAAAAATTGAGTTTGTCTATATTACGAAGAAGGCCACTATGCACTTATTATGTCTAATGGTTAACACACACCCGAACCCTTTAATTGTGCTAAAAAATTTGAAAATATACAAATTTGATAAATAATTTAATTCAATAATAACTTGATTAAAAATCAATTTTCCTCATTTATTCACATAGTTGTTAACATATTTTCTTTTAGTATTCAGAACGCCATTTGTTACCCACGTTATCGTACTTATTGATTTAGGAATTTATTTCACCTCCATCTGTTTATCACCAATTTTCTTAGACATTACATCAGCGTCTTAGTTCTTCACATACATTTAAATTTTTTAAATTTTATAATTTATGTTTGCATAAAACTATATCTTGATCCTTTTCATTAAAACTAATTCAAATACCTAACATACAGATAATAGTTCAAGTATAAGAAAGCTATTTTTGCATGGAATTACTTATTATTCATAGAAAACCCAGTATAATAGATACCTCGTAACTTAACATGTCCTTGGTTTCACTGTTATATTCCTTATATTAGTTTGCGAAGTATATTATTAGTAATTGCAAGCAAAATATGTAGCGTTTAGATATTGTGCTGAGCAAATAATTATATAAAAACTCCCTTAATTAATAAGATTTTCTCAGTTTTCAATTCTCCTTTGAGAAGAATTTATTATAACCAACTTCAAAGTTTCTTGCCATCAAGACTTATTCCAAGTTTCATACCACTGAATTGGCTGTAAAGAAAACTTAAAATTCACTCTTACAGGGAATGTTAGCAAATGCAGCGTTTATCTATTGTATAATTATTGATTTTAATTCATTTAAAATGTAGAGGATACAATTTTGATTTTAAAATTTTCTTGTTCAAGTTGTGAATCACATAACTTAAGGGACAATATTATCTCCATTGGTTATACCAACATCTTGATTAAATCTGACACATTATTCCATTTTGGCATAATAAGCATTTTAGCACAAAAATTCAAGAAATGTTGGCATGTTAAATATAAACTATGCAATGCAAACATAGACAAAGTAGAATCGTAAAAATTATTAAATACCTGAAAATAGTAATGTTAACAAGTACAAAAATTTTCATTGAATAACTTAAAAGAAAAACACTTTGATAAACTATAAAAATATCATTTAAAGCGATGTCAACATTTTCAAAGCCATGATAGGAATTAACTCATATTTTTAAAACTTTAATTTTTATCTTTTTTAATTCTATATAAAAATTTCATCCCTCATTCAAATTAAAATATTTGAAAAACCAGCTCATTAACAGCAATACATAAATATTTTGTTTTCTCATTTTATAAAGATTCTTACCTTTCCTTAATTTTTATTTCCAAAAAAATTATAGTGAAGAAAACCAAAAGACGAATCTAATTTGGCCATTTTCATATTTTTTAATTGTAGGGTCCCCAGTGTGGAAACCACGAGACATGATTAATTTAGGCGATGCACAGCCAACGACACGCAAAGATGACTCTAAGTAGTAGTAATCTAATGTGACAAATTAAAAATGTTTAAATATATTGCACATTTAATAAAGAGAATTCCAAATTTTTAAATAAAATAATTACTGATTCAAAACACTTAAGTCAAACTATGAAATGAATCAATTTTGGAAAAGAAAACAAAAAATAAAGAATAGAATATTTTAGAACAGGGGCAAAAGTAACTCAAAAAATATTATATACTTAAAATACATACCAGGATATTTTTAAGCCATTAAATAAAAATTATATGTGACAAAATGCAAAAACCTGAAAGTTACCCCAAAATCATGTTTACGCAACAATTTCTTATTTTACTACAAAAATACTGAAAGCAGAGTTAAATAAAAAGTTTATTACCTTAGTAATATATCTTTCACCAAATTTACTACATTAATACCTATCAACAACGTCACATACTATGACACATGCATAAGTTTCAAGAAAAATATATATTAAAAAAAAACACATAAGTAATAGAACAATGAAAAGTTGTTATGTTAAAAAGTTTTTTAAGTAATGAAAAAATCCAAAAAAATATTAATAAATTTAAAATTAAAAATGAGAAAAAAACACTTGTAATAAACGACTGATTGAAAGCGTGAACGTTTAGTGCGAAGCGTACCAAAGATGAATTTTTAAGTAATAAAAAATAAATTAAAAAATGTTATAAAAAGATTTATAAATGTTTCAATTACAAAACTAAACAACTTAAACACTAAACAATATATAACTTAAATGAAAACACACATTTAATACGTTAAACCCAATCCGATTTAAATAAACGGCGATATAGAACTAAATAAATGTATTTGCTATATGTTAATATAATTTCCAAATGTATTGCTATTTTTAAGACATTTATTTTTTCGACAAAATAAACAAGAAACACTAAATAAAATCTTAAAACATTCGTTTCATGTTTAATTTGAAAGAACTAGTCCATGAAAATTTTATTCTTGTTTAAAATATAAAATTTTGATTTCATTTATTTGAATTCAACCATTTATAAATAATTGACAATTGACAATTTCCAATATTTTAATACATAAATTTATTCATTTGTTCGTGTTGATATGTCTTTATATTTTGTAAATATTACAAAACCAATCAATTAAAACAATTCATTATCTAATTATTATAAATATTTTTGAATTAATTTTTCAGTTCTGTTGTATCAATAATGAAATAAGTAAAATGGTGGGAATAGAAGAATTTTATACAGATTTTATATAACAGCGTAAAATCATACGTAAAAGAACTGTTAAATATTTATTTAGCTTAATTTTATTAACAACACAATCATCCATTACTTCATTTATATTCGATCGATGGAAAGTTGTTAGATTAATATTAGGCAAAAATTACACGAATATTGCAATAAAATAAATAAAATATAAACGAGAAAATGAATATGAAAATAGATTAATAGTTACTAAAAATTAAAACAAATACACACCATATAAAATAACTAATTAAACTTCATCCGTGTACTATGTACTTAAAGTGAAACTAATAAATTAATGATCTAATAAATTGAACAAAATTTCGAAATCCTAATGTTTTATATTATTACCAAAAATCCAAAAGAAAGTAAATATTTTCAGTTATTTTTGAAAAATTAAAAAATTATAGATCAAAATTTAAATTTATACATATATTTAAAACGAAAAAATGATATATTGAACAAAATACCGAAACTAAATTACTTGAAATCTTGGAATTGAGATGAATATGTGTAATAATGAATTAATAAATGAATATAATAAATTAATAAAAAGTAGATTATTTTCTTCATTAATTTATTAAATAATTATTATTGATTGTTTAATTTAATTTACTTGTCAATTTCTTGTGCAACAAAGTATAGGAATATGATTTATATGTAAAACTCTCTTACAATGATGTGATCGATCAATTCTTGTTATTTATAAGGTTCAGTAAACTGTTGTAATAATCATCATTATTTCATTCATACCCATGGAAAGATAACTCTTTCACAATTACTTCCACATCATTTTTAAAGTTACCTCAAGGTCCGACTCACCCGTTAATGTTGCCATTACAATTTCATTTTAATAATTAAATTTTGTGTCTTTCTGTTGTTTTATTTCACTTTAGGTTCCAAAATTCGGTTCTCAATCAACTTAAAATCAATTTCATTTAATAAACCGTTTATTGTTTTATCAATTATCATGTGATTCAAATTTTCTCAAGGGATAAGAAGCTTCAATGATTCGCTTACATATGTATGTATGCCCCTAATGTAACTGATGCATCCATCAATTTTATATTTATTGAGCTATTGACATATTCCATTTTTTGTTGCCTAGAACCCCAATTTCTTTGATACTTTACGGAAGTATGAATTTTTTCAAATCAATTGTTTTACAATCTTCATGGGCTAACGGGTAAGTGTATCAATACCTTATAAAACTAAATTTCCAGTCAACACTTGAAATAGATTCCAGATTTGAAATGAAATTTTACTAATCCAAACAGAGTTTTCAAATACTATAATAATTCATGAATATCATCAATGTAATCCGAATTTTCTAACCTATTTCAAAAACGGTTTCAAAACTTTTAGAAAAAACCGAATTTCAATTCGAGAATCGTACAATTACAAATGAAATAATAATACAAAATATACTTTGTTGCAATTTTTAAAACCATCAAATGTTGTTTCATTATGTTCTTCATTAATTTCACATTTTGTTTATATTCCTTGCGGATTCAAGATTTTAAGACGACATTTTATTCATCTAGTTTTATATAAAATCAATCCCCATAGTATAATTAATGAAAGTCTTACCTTTGTTTTCCCTGTGAAAATGAAGGAAAATGACGTACGGGATATTTGTTGCATTCAAAATTATTTCAAACCATAAAAATATATAGACAAATATACACTTCACATAATGCATGCACATATAGAACCGAAGAAAATAACTTATGACCGCAATAAGTATCAAAACTTGATAACGCGGCCAAAATATGTATAAAGAAGATTTAAATAAAACAGGTACTTTATAATAATTAGTTAAATAACTGTTAAAACTTATTCAAAATAAATAACCACAAACAGAAACCTACATACATTAGTAAATAAGCGAATACAAATCACATGATAAACAAGTAAAAACTGAAATAGTAACAATATAAAAATGAAAAATTCAACATAATACACACATTCGGATGATAATTTACAAGCATAATGAATAAAATAAGAGTATTGTTTGTACAATAAGTTAATATATTTTATTATTTTTAAAACCTATTTTGTCGTATATAATTGTATATGACTGCTTCATGTGAATAAATGATTTTAGATGGTAAAAATATAATGATGGCAACTAATTGATTGTAAATAGTAACGTATGAAATTGAGAATGAATTTTTGTAACGTTGTAATTCTCTTCTTAACATAATTTTACTTATTTATATTTCTGTTGTTCGTTTAGCCTGCAAAAGATTGTTTAATTATAAATGAGACGAAATATTTTAAATACTATGTGCGCAGCATCATGACGCTAAAAATTGAATTTAAAAAAAAAACCTATATAAATTATACCTGAAACAATACAGGAAAAGTGCAATTTGTTTGATTTAAAATGTAGGCAGAAAGCAAGTATTGAAACTTCATTATTTTAAATTGTAAATTTATAAGATATGTTAGTTTTTAATCCAAAGTTTGTTTTATAAACTAAAGATATATATGAAAAAAAAAGTTATTATGAACTTAGAGATGGAGGTTATATAGAAAAAATATTCCCATTTTGAGTAAAATATGAAAAAATCAAGATTATGTGAGTAACAAATAAAAAATAAAACAGTAAACTAATTGAAAAATATATACAAAATATATACACAACTAGTTAAGAAACCGAATTAAACCTTAAAATATTGATATAACGAATCTTATTATACAACCATAAGGCAATTAATTTTTCTATTTATTCTGATTTCCATATGTCGAATGTTAATATTTTGTTAAGAGTTTGCTAGAAAATAAAATAAGTTGTATAACATAAAAGTTTTGGAAAAGCTATTTGAAACAAACTATTTTGATTAAATATTTTCCAATTTCTATTATGATCAAATATTTTTATTGTGAATGTACTATATATTTTTGTTTAATTAAGTCATATAAATTAAAATTGCATATCGTTATAATAAATGAATTTGGATTCTAATCGGTCTATAATTTTTTAGTTATTTTATTCAATTTGTTCATCTATCTATTGATCTCTTGGATTCAATCCATGTGTGGTTGTTCTCTATATAAGGCAGATGATGTAATTCTTCTCATGAGATCCATATTTCTTTACTGGAAATGAAAAGTTTTAATTCTTTGTTTTCAATTGAAATTAGTAGAAATGTTCAAGAATTTATCATAAGTGTAACAACATTTTGACAAATAACAACAAATTGAATCATAAGAGATAGTTCCCGAGTATCTTCTTTACAAATCAAATGCATACATTAACTAGTAGAAACTTTCAGGAACATGATGAAAGTAATAGATACATTGACCGTTTTCCCAACAAGTCAGTTGATAATCAAAAGAACTAACGATTATTATTTAAAGAGGCTCATTACCTATTCATGGATTCAATAATTTTCCCTTAAACTATAGAAATCAGGACAGCGTATCACCTATACCTCATACTATAGAGATAGATGAAGATAGATTCTTCTCTATAGTCCAAGAATTTTCCTGTGAATCCCACGATATTTTCGACGTCTTAAACAATTTCAGTACAGCGGTTTAACATTATATTTTCATAACATTTCCGTCAAGCGAGGAGTTTTCATCAAATATTGCCTATTATATTCACTACTCTATCAATTTTCAACGCGATTTCCTCAATGTAGCCTCAAATCCAACAATATGGATCTTAAATGATAGAATCAATTCCTCAAACAATTTCAGAAGCCTATTCCCACACGAGTATTAATCGCTATGTTTGACAATCTCTGACACTGAAAGCCGCTGTTAGAAAACTGTAGCAATTGGAATCATCTGTTTAACAGCTGTCAATATGGTTTTGTTCGCTTGTTGACTTTGTTCGTTTAGTTATTAGGATATTTTGATATATTTTGTAATAATTTTCTGTGGTGTTATGAGCTTCATAATCAGTTTTATTCGTGCACTTTTCAACAACATGTTGCAATTGCTATCATTTAGCAAGAAAACAATAACAAATTCTTTGAATATTTACATAAAAAGTAACACCGGCAGTACGCTAAGAGTGGATTTAGACCCAAAGTGGGATATTAAGAATGTTAAGGAAATAGTTGCTCCACAATTGGGACTTTCACCAGATGAAGTGAAAATCATCTTTGCAGGAAAAGAACTTTGTGATTCTACTATAATAGAAGTATTTTGCTACAACGCATAAAATGAAAAATGTTTACATAACATAATTTAACAAATTGCAGGACTGCGACTTAGGACAACAGAGTGTATTGCATGCGGTGAGGACGAGATCAAACGTACAAGAACTGTCTCGTAGGCGACTCGAACCAGACTTTGACGAGACCTTAGAAGAACCTACTAAACCCTTGTGTGAAACATTGATTGATTTGAATTTACAAAAAGAGGAACGCAGTAATATATCTGAGACAGGTGGCAACCTTAATGAAATTCTCCTGGGATTTTTTATTTTTAAGTATATTTCACAGAAAAGAAACGAGTGAAGGCTCAATTTTATGTATTTTGTGCACAATGCAACAAGTTATGCAAGGGGAAATTAAGAGTTCGATGTTCAAAGTGCAAGGGTGGTGCTTTTACGGTTCATCGGGATCCAGAGTGCTGGGATGATGTCCTTAAACCAAGACGTATAACTGGACACTGTGAAAGCACCGAACATCCCTGTGTGGTAATATTAATTTATTTTTGTAAATAACATGCAGAAAACACATTTCATGTTGTCAGGACAATGATCTCGGCGATCCACCATATACGGATTTCTATTTCAAATGCGCCGAACATCCTTCACAAGGGGAAACCGATTTTTCTGTTGCACTCTATTTGATAAAAGCTAATACGAAAAGCGTTCCATGTTTGGCTTGTACGGACATAAGGTAAAGGAAGAAGTATTACCTTAACGAATTAATTTGTAAATAAATCTTTAGTGAAGTTGTCCTGGTATTTCCTTGTTTAGAACAGCACGTTACATGCATAGATTGCTTTCAAGACTACTGTTTATCTCGACTTATGGAAAGACAATTTATTCCTCATCCGGAAATTGGATACACACTATGTTGTCCCGTTGGATGTGAAAATTCGTTTATTCAAGAAATTCACCACTTTAAACTATTGAAGAATGAGCAGTATGAAAGGTACCAACGGTTCGCAGCAGAAGAGTTCGTTCTACAGGCGGGAGGAGTACTATGTCCACAACCTGGTTGTGGAATGGGCTTACTTGTAGATTCTGACTGCCAAAAAGTGAAATGTGAGGGTGGTTGTGGGGTATGTATAATTTATTTTATTGTAATTTATCCTGCAAAACAAGCCCAATTTTTCACAGTATGTTTTTTGCCGAAACTGTAGACAAGGTTATCACTTAGGAGAGTGTGCTCAGGACGGAAATTTAACCGACGTTATTAGAAATTGCGATTACATGGTGGATCCAAAGGTATGAAATAGTACTAGAGTTATAAACAGTTGTAAACAACTCCGGTTTTAGCGCGTTCAAGATGCAAGATGGGAAGAAGAAAGTAAGACAATTATAAAAATTCTTACTAAGCCGTGCCCAAAATGTCGTACACCAACAGAGAGGGATGGTAATGATATTGAAAGATGTTAACATTTACATCAGACTTCTTAACTTGCAATTATTTCACAGGAGGCTGCATGCACATGGTGTGTACACGTGCTGGTTGTAATTTCGAGTGGTGTTGGATCTGTCAGACAGAATGGACAAGAGATTGCATGGGTGCTCATTGGTTCGGGTAGCTCAAACACGCGGGAGAAACGTATCTTTTTATGATACAACTTGATTAGCTATATATTTTATAACATATACTTATTTTGAAACAAATTGTGTATCCTTTACACAAATAAGTTAGCAAAATTTTATGTCATGAAAGCTATGTTTTTCTATTGTTTTGATTGCATATTGATTTTAGTTACACAACTAGTTTCGATAAGCCCTTTATTCAATCTTAAGCTGTGAGTTTTCTAAACAAGTTTATAGAAAGATTGTTTTTAGAGTGTCTATCCTTACTTTTTAAGATATCTACTGCAATGGGAAATTATAAACACCAACGCGTTTTGGGAGTGAAAGGATACAAATTGTTGCCTTGAAATTAATTTTGCTTTTATGGAGAAAAAACCTAATCGACTGTTAACTTCCATTTCAATAACGAATGAAGTAAATATTTGTCAATATCAATTTTCCGTACTAAGCCTTGTCGGTTAAACTCCATAAATTCAATAAATGAAAATTTCGTACCATAGAACATTTTTACGAAATCTCTAAGTCCCCACATAAGTCTTCTCAAATAAATAAATTGTATTGATGAAGTATATCCTTGAAAAATTTGTAATGCAACAGAACCTTGAAAGTTAAATATCATAGATTTACGTGATAAAATACCACATAAATGTATGTAAAAGAATGTTGCAGAAACTCACTCCGAACGTTATTGATTTACGTTGGCGGACTCACTAAATCTCCGCCAAAAGAAATCAATTTTTCTTCTAGTGTTTGTTTCGTTTACAGTATGCAGTGTATAAGATTCAGACAACGCTTTCGTTTTTCATATATATATATTTTATTTCGTCAAACTTTTGTCAAGCTGTAAATACTGAGGAAAATTTTATGCATGATTACATGGTTAATATTCCGTCACAACAGAAATCCATATGTAAGGAAACAATGCATTGCATCGTTTAAAGAAAATTGCATACAACGGTTAACTATAGCAGAAAATTATTCTGAAAACATTTCTGTACAATTAAATTTTGGCGAAATTTGCTCCCCCATAAATTGTGCTCCTTCTATGATGATGCTGTTGAATTACATGTTGTAAGAGAAAAAATCAACGGTCGCTTATACTGTATTTAACAGTAGAAGTATTCAGCTCAATTTCTTCTTATCTTCCTCATTTTCAATGCTCATTCAGGTTTGCTTGTTGTGAAGGACTCTTAATATGACATTCAGTATATACTGTTTCCTCAATTTTGTTATATTCAAAGTCTTACATGTTATTTTTTATCCTTTGGTTTGAGCTCAACATCTACTTCCACAGTTACAGGAAAAGTCACCCGTAACGTATACTTGAAGAAAAAAAAACACAAAATGCACGAAAAAACTCAGAAATTATAGATTTTCCTTGTCGCATGAACATACTACTCTATTACCAACATGTGTACGTGTACGTTCCCAACAAAAGACCCTTAAAGAACGAAAGTTTATGTGCAGATATTCAGATATTCACCCATCGACCGGCTACCGTTTCCTCCTCATCACATCACATCCCGGTCATATCTGGGCGATGTGTTCAGGCATGCCCATGGGCAGCGACACTGGGGAGAATCCTATCGTTTTCGGAAAAGCGGATTATGATTTTGATGAGCTTTCAGTATAAATAATTTTTCGTTTATGTGTTAGTTTCTAAAAGCTTTATCGTTGGAAAACAGTTAAATTTCAAATTTTTATTCATTTTCTTATTTTGAAAGATCAAAAGTTAAATTGAGTTAACTTTTACTGTCCCTCATCGTTAGCAGTTTCCTAAAAGCACAAGGTATGATAGAGTTTCAACAAATATTATGGTCTGTGATAGTAACTGAACAAATTGTTGTTTTTCAAAAGAAGAAAAGTTGAAATCTAAAATTATTAGAAGAATTGCAGGCAAAAATAGGTACAATGAAGAGTCCTTCCAACAGTTTGTTATTAAAAAGAAGCCTTAGTCGTGTGAAAATTAGAATTTTGTACGTCAACGTCTCAAAAGGTTTTTCAATTTTCACCTGTACAAAACGGAAAATCTCATTTAATAATTTTATAGAAATTTCCTCAAAATCCAGATAAATATCTACATACGTCATCACCTCTTGAACACGATGAACCGAAAAAAAGCTTACGAAAAATCTAAATAAAGTTCGGTATCAGTTTATCATCTCATCACTTCACATCGTATCCTGCATTAAGTACCAATTGTCGGTATCCATATGAAATAAACCCTATTTGTTCTTTATAAAAGCTTCCCCTTAACATCTACGTGTTTAAATCAATATCTGTGTATTTGCACCCTATGCCAAGGAGAAATATTCGATCGGTGCTGTCCTTGTCAACCTCGCCCACATTTCAGATACTGGATAGGATGCATCAGGATAAAGTGAATTCAAACCGGATGGTGAAAAGTGAGAGCGCGAAAGCTTCGGAATTGCGCCAACCTTTCAATCTGTTTGACCGATTGGTGGTTTGTTATTGTTTTGGTTGATAATGAAGCTCTATAGAAGGAAAGAATATTTCTCCAACTTGTGTTGTATATTGAACTTTCATATATAAGTTGAACCTTTCTTCATTCGTTAGTGACTTCTAGCACAAGTACTTCCAAGACGTATTCCTCAGCTACACTTTGTTTTGACAAAAATTCGCTTTCCTTCAGAGCACGGAACAGTGACGCAAAGTCGAATGGATTTCCCGGACTTTGAGGGTTCTGCATTGGTAGTAGTACCTATACTGTAATGATAGTAGCTTTCAGGTCATGTCTAAGGGATGTGAAAAGTATGTATTTCATGTATTTTCATTTTAGTCTTCGATGTACAGCTCTTCGGGTCGGTGGAAAATATTTTTCCCAAACGATTTGAATGCTCACTCTATACTTTCTTTCTGTTGACATTCCGGCCCGCGAAAACTTTTAACTCGCGCGCTTTTCCAACACAGTTTAGCGTTCTTTTCTATCGGCGTTTTTTAATCAATGTGACAAAATAATATTATATTAGTGTCCAGTGAAAGTGAAACTGAATGTGAAATTTAGCCAAGTGTTAGATAAATTAAATCAACATTATCTAAGGAAAACGTGTTGAAATTTGGACATTCGTTTAAGGTAGATTTTATTTAAACGAGCAAGTTGGTCAATATCATAATATTAATTTAACAAACATAACCAATGTTATTTTGGATGCTATCAAAAACCGTTAAACTAATTACACTGCTTATTTACGGCATGGATTAGCTCTTATCCCTCTTCAATATTTTCTTAATTGAAATCTCTTTATCCCTGTTAAATTAAAACAAGTCAATGGCCTTTTGTTTGATTACAAAACGTTTGTGATTCTTTTCAGTATCAACGACACCCTTTTCGGAAGTTAATATATTCTCCTTAAGTTCCAAATCGTATCCTGGTTCAGAAAGCTAAATAACCTTAAATTTGGGTTGAATAAGAGCTCAACTTTATTTTATATTTGATATAAATTTGTTTGCTTTATTAGTACCTCAAATATACTACCCTTGAAAATTTGTCTTTGCTTCTTATCTACTTACTCTCTTGGAAAATGTATTGTAACGGCTGGTTTGAAATTTGAACTTTGAATTTATTTATATAATAAACACAAACAAGGTATGTTTGTAATCTAACCCAATCTATCTGTTTTTGTTTTCTTTTAAAAATTCAAATCGTCCTCCAAATATCACTTCATTCCTTCTTATGCTGAGAGCACCTTTGCATACCTTGCGCAGGTTTGTATACTGGCAAGAAGGAAATTGTCTCATAAAACGGAATTTGAATTTCTAGAACCGAATTTTAGGTGTTATAGTTTTTAAAACGATTAAGACATATTTCATAACAACCGGTTTTGAATAATTTTATATCTACATCTACATGATTCCGCAAAACTTAATTAACCCTAAAAATCCATATGTTGTATCGGTTTTTTAAATTTGTCAATAAAGGGTGTGAATTTTCGTTTTATTTTCCTAACATAATAAGAGATAGAAATATCATCAACAAGAATTCAAAATTTATGAAAATAACGTTCACAATCATCTCTTGTTGCTCCAATGATATCTGAAGATGGTAATTGATCTATCATCTAACATCTGTAAAACTGTTAATTGGCTATTTTGTTATATAGTAATATTACTTTAACAATCTGTGACACTACCCAAACTGAAAAAAATATCGATCGCAGTAGCTCCTAAAACACGACGAAATTCTAACGAATTGTGATTTTCGTTCATAGATTTATTTCCACGCTTAACATCACTTATAAAATATACACAATTATATACACATAATGTGTCATCCCTAAGGTATATAACAACATTCGCATGGGTCAGAGCGCATTTCTCAAAGCGCAGCCACGTGTATTTTTGGGACATAATCTTCGACTTATTTCCACTCCCAACAATGGGAGTTTAGATAAAATCGAATATATTGGACAGCTTACTAAGTTAATACAATAGATACCAAGCTATTTGCGGTAACCTTTTGCATACATTCAATATCAATTTCACGCTAAGAAGATTCAATTCGACTATTCATTTTCAACGAATCCAATCCTAGGAAAAACACAAACAGCAAGCGGGTAAAATTTCATTTTATTGATTTTAAAGGTCATAAACACTATCGGATTTTTCCATTTTCACCTCCACTTTCAGAGTTTTCCACAGTTAAACTAACCAAGAATTCACATTCAACTAGAAGACCAAAGGAAAATGCGCGCCAAAAGTTGTTACATGAAAAATCAATGAATTAAGGGAAAAGCTTTCTACGGTAGAGAGCTTGGGTTGAGTTGCCTGCTAGATATATACGATCGATTATTGTTAGCTTTTCTAGTGTGTTTTTTTGTATCATTTGACCTGTAGTAGAATGAGAATCTGACTGACTTCACGTACAGAGCTCTGAAACTCTTAAGCTCTACGTATATCTTGTAGTGTCGTTGCGACCTCTCCCAGTTTGCAAAAAAGGATACTCTTTTTTTTAACAAACACATACATTCGCATTTTTCAAAAGCTCTTTAACACGGCAGCACTAGAATTTGTAGGACTTCCCGTCAAAATTTCTACATCCATTGCGTAATCGATAAATGTCATGGACTGGGAAATCAATGTGTCAAATACATTGACGTGCCACCCCTCACACTCAATTCTCCTATCTAGTTCAGGTCGATGAAGTACCCCAAAAACACGTGGATGTTTACACAACCACAACTCTATACATATACATAAGTGTTTCTACCCATAAGCGACTTATCTCGCAATGACACATAAACAAACACAATCCTATACATAAAACAAGTGAAAAGCGCTTGTTATCCGGGGACGTAGAGTTCCTCATGATGAAGCTTTTGGGGATGAAACGTGTGTCTCTCCAGTAATGTACACTGCCACATACAGTTCAACTCACACGGATCTTATGAAGAGTGAAATTTCTATTTTGAAAATATGACGTCTGTCAGGGACACAAGTCTCACGTCGACTCGTTGTCGTTGTTCTCTTATATGTAGATGGTTTTTATTCTACGTGCATGGCATCTTCAGAACATGAAAACATCATAAACAGAAAAACCTTTGCAAAATTCAGCTTGTTTACCCCGTTTTGATTTTGCAATTTATTGGGAAGATATCACACTTTTATGCTATATATGATATGATTTCGGTTATCACTCATCCGGATGAAGTTGCATGAACCGAAGGAATTTTCAATAATTGGTCCGTTATTTACATTTAATAGGTCTGTTCAAGTACTTGCTCGGAACTAAATCGGCGTTTTTATACTCGATCAAAGAATTGTTTTGAGATAGTTTGAAGAAAAGTCACGGAGAGGAAATATGCTTGAAAATTTGCTCGAGTAACTTCAAGCTACTAGGAAAATGCGGTTCATTTGACAATGTCAGATGTCAAATTTGTTTATGTTCGCTTATGAAGTTGCTTGAGGTTACTGAAATGCGTTTTTGTACTATTTGAGTAACAAGAGATAACTTAGAAAAATCCTCTCAAATTCCTAGTAAACTCAAGGTGACCAAACCTAATATGAGCTGAACTTACTTCCATGTTTTATGAGGTGTATATAACACATTGTTTCCTATAATTTTTAGAAATTCCGGAAACTAAAATGAAGCCTGCAGAAATTCCGGGTCAAAACATAAATCTATTATGTGTAGAAGAGTGTTATTAAACGTATTAATAGTAAACATTATGCACAAATGAATATATTAACCTCGAAAAATGTGTGTACGTGATACTCGATACTGTAGAAGCCATAGTGGCCCTAATTGAGGTGGGTAATGTTTATCAAAAGTAAAGAATTAAATTTTTAGGTGATATTTATTTAATATCTCTTGCAGACACTTTAAAAACCAAATCTGCACACAAAACACATGAATATGGACTGTTGTGGAAATTATACGGATTTTCCATATCGGTCCATTAACACGAATATCGGAAATGGTATGGGTGGTGTTTCACTTGGTGGCAGCCCAAGCTACTTTGGACATCATTACCCATCGATGAAATACCAACAGTCTCCGCACTTATCACTTTATCGATTGGGAGGTCCAACACGTTACAATGGTATTGGACCACCATCAATTCCAGCTGTGCCTCATGCGATGTATGGAAGTTATGACAGATATGCCGGTTATCCAAATATATCTCCATATGGGCTTAACAGCAACGGATACAATTATAGTAATTTAAGTGTTAGAGACTTAAGTGGATACTATCATCCATATGAGAATTACAACCGAGCTGTAACACATCCGTATCACGCTGTTCACAGAAGCCAGTACGATCCAAACGCATACGGTGGCCGCAATGCTAACAGTTTATATCAAGCTTACTCGTATAACTCTCAGACCAGTAGAGAATATCATCATGGCAGTAGTAATTTGTACATGCAGCCCCCAAGCCATCACAGTCTCCATCAAATTGGTGCTTCCAGAGATTTATACACACCGAGAATTCCCTGTGCCACACCAACTCATCCTATAGAAAGTGAAAGATCTGATGGTGATTTTGATAGAATGCAATTTAGTTCCGAAATGACTTCTACTCCTTCACCCCACTCAAATGTCTCTAGTAATAGAGTACCTGTACATAATAACAATCGATTAATGCACAATAACTATTCACCGCATGCTGAATCATCTTCGTATATGACCAGCAATAATCCAAGCACAACTGATATGCAACAACTCAATTTGACCCAACAGCACGAACGTCCCTCCGAGCTCCAACACCAAGAACACCAACATCTACACCATAAAATATCGTTAAACTCACCCCAGAATTCAACAGGTAAGCAAATACTATTCTTATATAATATTGTTATCATATATGCAGCGAATCTTATAGCATATTACAATGTAATCCATACAAACTGATATGTTAAATGAAATACTATTATCCTTAATCAAATCTTAATAAATCTAAGTGTATTACGTATACCAAAATCATGCAAAAGGAATCATTAGGGATACGGAAACGCTTAAACATTTCCCTTTTCCCCCACAATTTTGGCAACATCAATGTTTCAAAGAAGTCAAAAATAACACAACCACAAAGCTTCAGTGAAAGCTCTTAGACAATCACAACAAAAATAAATATTTTAATACACACCAAAGACGATGCAGATCAACAAGTTGTCGTTTTATATCCTTAATTGATTTGTATTCATACTACATTCCAATTTTATATGGATTTGCCCCCTTGTGAAAATGTCACGATGCCGGAAAACGCGGTTTTTCAGGTAAAATCTACCGCTGAACAAATGTACAAATTTCTTGTTCCCTAAATATCCTGAAGTTTTTCATTTGAGCTACAAAAAAACCACCTTGTCATCGGAAATTGCCCTTTTCTGGTTTCTAACATATTTAACCATTAGCTTAATATTTCTGTCACGCACTTTCTCTATGTTTTGGTGTTTTCACTTTGGGGTTGCACTAAAGAACGCAGCTTCTGCTAACGAATAGCTTCTGTAACGTTCTGTACTGAATTTACGCGCTTAATTAGTTGCGGTTAACTGATGAAATTGCTACACACAAAATAAAATTTTCATTTATAATGTGACATTATGAAAATGTTAAATAACGTCTAAATTATTTCATTAAATCATAATTTCATTATTACGTACATATTATGTATTGAAAATGTTTAACCTGTTGCCATATGAACTTCGTAATTCAGTTAAAAGCAGATTGAGCTTTTCATTTAGTTGTGGGTTTTGAAAATGTTTGAGTAAAAACCAATGAATAATTTTTGATAATTGAATAATAGGAAACAAATGAATTAACATACTATTAATAATAGTATTTAAATTTGTTAATGACCATATAAACTTCATTTCCTGCCAATGATGGCATTCTGTGAAAACTTTAACTTCAATTTCCGGCTTCTATGTACCAATATCAAGAATCTTATTATCATGTTATTGTATATACGCATAACATCAAAAACACACTTTGTTGTGATTTACCTTTGAGGCACTTGCTTACGTCAGTATTACATTCCATGCAAAAAATATTTTTATTAAATCTCACATGCATTCCTTCAGATTTTTCCCTGCTACTCATGAAGAATTCATATACGAATTGAGAACTTATGATATCGATCCTTTTTTACAACGAAAGCGCAATCAGCGTTCATAGTGTGCAAAATTACACTGTCAGCACCTTATTATTATGGAACAATGTACTTTTGCGCTTTGTAATTCATTGATACGTTCCATGTTACCCATTTTCAAGGACTTGTTTTATTGTTCACCAATTTGTCGTTATTTGTTTCGGAAATTTCACCTTGAAATGCTGTTTTCACAGGACTTGTTATATTAACGATCTCTAGTCCTAACTCCAAATGATAGAACAAAGCCATTTCAAATGAGCTACATCACAAGCAGTTACACAATTTATTATAAAATTATGAAAGTGTATATTGTGTTATGTATATATATTTCATTGATTTTTAATTTTATTTCTTAGAATTTGTGGAAGTCAACAAAGAACCGAAATCACGGAAACCGGCAAAAGAAAAGGAAAAACAGTCAGATAGATTCGTAACGAATCGGAAACTGTCCACATCAATTGCTTCGGTGAGTACGGATTTAACCGTTGATTATTATTAACAAGTACATACATTTTCCCATAATAAGAAAATCAGGGTAAAGAATGAAATCCAAGAAGAAGACATGCTTAGATATCATATTGAATATTATTTATAACCTTCTTGATAATATCTTTGAAGCGTTTGTTAAAGGGATGTGTAAAGAGTTGATGTATTGCTATATTTTTTCTTCATTCTCTCTAGTCCTTTTATTCTAATTAAGTAAGCTAATATTCGAATACAGTATTCCCTAGCTAATATCTTGAGTAGCTACCGCATTCACAATTACAGAGAAAGATAGCTACTGTATTTTATTCGGTCTTATGTTTCTTTGGCGTGTCCGTTTCGCATTATGTCAACTTTTAATTGGAAACTAAATATTCCAATCCCTTGTGTCCTTATTAAGGAAGGAGACTAAGAACAAATTCAAACATTGTAAAGTATTCATATGAAATATAAAAATTCAAAAACCTCAAATAAGTTCAAATACAGCAACGGTTATCATTGAATTGCAATTTCAAACTATTATTATACATTCAACAACATATCTACGAGCTACAAGTCGGTCATCTCCGTTTTAGTAAACATAAGTTTCTGCATGTGTTCTATCATGAAGCAGAAGGTAGGAAATCAATAATGTTCGACAATGCCTATCCCAATTGAGTGTATTAGTGTATGACATACAGTTTATTTTTTAACTCACACATGAACCGAGAAGGTAAACTAATAAAACTCACGCATTCCCTTTTCTTATGTGATACATCTTCATTGCTAATAAAACAAAAACAAAACGTTGAAGTACATAAAAGAATCTTCATAACTTCATTAAGGACCATCCGATGAGTTCTAATAGATAGGTACCAAGGAAGTCATTATTAGTAGAGATGTGATGGTGATTTCAGAGGATATTTATTTAGTTAGAGCTACACATTAGCACTAATTCTAGCAAATGCTTAATTAAAAGTGAAATTTAGTAATAGCACCGAAATAACATAAAAGTTATAATAAGCTTTTACATGAATCAAACAACGAACAACCATTAAGTAAAAGAATACCTTACCACAATAGACCTTGAAAACCTCAACGATTATCGATACAGACTAATCAAAATTAGATTTCTCTACAGATATCCTTGTGCTGTTCTTTATATTGTAAGGTCTGTTTAATATGCTTATCACAAACAAGTTTGATCGAGCACAAGTTATGGTATCACCGTTCGGCGTTATTTTGTGCACAAGATTTACTTAATTCATCTTTACCTATACATCATTTGAATGATATCATAGAAGCATTCATTGAGAAGAGTTGATTTCTTAAAACAGTCTGAAATTCATGTATATTCAAATACGAAAAATTAATAAATAATATCGATTAAATATGTATAACGCCTCACAGCAAAGTGAATCGACTAGACTGCCAAAGGACTAAATTCAATAAAGGAAGTTTTCTTAATTAAATTAAGACTGACCGTCTTCTGCCCATTTAACAGAACTGAAACAAGCAAATGACCAAAAAATCTTATAACTATAGTTTAGCATCAAACAGTCGCTATTGCTCAACTGAACTGAGCATTGATTTGACATCCCTTTCCGCTGTACGTATCTAAATTTGATAGAAGTGAAACCGTTGTTAACTAAAAGAGAACGTGCAAAAATACATTCAATTACATCAGGAAACATCCGGCTGTGAATGAAAGCTCTCAAAACGATGTATAGACGACTTATTTTCACTTGTAGATGGTTTTGTATTTGAACTGCTTTAGTTTTACACACATTAAATGCACAGAGTATTGAATAAAAATTACGCATGTGCTTTATTAAATAGGACAAGTGGCGCCATTTGCAAACTCCCTATTAAACATTGGATGCGACTGCCGGAAAGCTTCTGACGATGAACACACTAGTACAAGGAGAAAGGTTTCTCTACAGTTGTTTGACACCTTTAAATCATTATTTCATACCTAAACACAAAAACTGTTTCAACCATATGTGTACATGTGAAAGCTCCCTCTGTGAAAAGTACTATCGGCCTTCTCCCTTAATATGCTAGAGCTCACGAAAATCTATCAGGAAACATATACGAATCGTAAACTATTCGTAACACTTTTATATGCGAAATTGAGAAAAAAAAAGATATATTATGTTTGGTCCTTACGCTTTTCTGAATATTAAATTGCTCGTTTTCGACTCTCAGAATCACAATAAAATATCACAATTTAAACGTAATATCCCTTTGGTATTTATTGGTTGCAAATGTTAATCCTATTCCATTTCCTTGAAATTTTTATATCTGCGCAATAATGTAGCAAGTAGTATTCAAATCATACCATGTTAACAATCCTTTTGACCAGATAGAACATAATCGATTGCTACTCACTGTCGTCATCCTCATTTTTAAGATAGTAAATAGAGGATTTGAACAGTTAATGTCAAAGGTTACATGTTCCTTAAACAATCCTCTTCTCACTGGAACCCATCATATATTATGTGCCCTTTTTTCTATTTATCAACAAAAAAAACGAAAAAATTTCGAAAAACAAACAAAATCATTCATATATTATCATCGAAATGAAAGCAAAGTTGAAGGGTAACCAACTGATATCAACAGTTGTCAGTCTTCTCTTGGTACTCACTCCTTCAAAGCTTTTATCGACCGGCTTTTACGCAGGCGTATGTTTATGTAATAAAAGTATATAAGCAGATTTTATATCATATCAAATTCAGACAGTCGCCCGTTAAATGCGATATTCACCTTGTAAAATTGGGAGCTTCTATTTTATGGTATCTCTAGGGTTTTTTATGTTATCCCTGTTTTGGAACTCAATTAGCACTGCTAATGGTCAGAATTAGCGAAAGGGATAGAAATATTTTATGCATGATTTTAAAGGAAACTCATAAAATTTTTATGTTTTAAACATTAAAACTCTTCTGAGACACATAAGAAATTAATTATCAAAACACAGATTGTCTTTCATTATGAAAAAGAGCCCTTACGAATCAATATAATGTAATAAAATATTTGTTTTAAATATATAAATATTTTCTTACAGAATAGCACCAAAAGTGATCGTTGTGCTACTCCGTTCGTAACGAATCAGAAAAGTTATAGAAGCTCACCTGTAAACTTATCACCGCGACTTCAAAATGGTTACTTGTCTTCTAATCAAATCAGTCCTGTGACTTCTCAATGGAGTCCGAAGCAAAGAAAAAATCATACTTTAACTAGTATTATGAGCAAAAGCAAAGTATTGGAATGTGACTTTATTCCCAGTAAAAAATCGAAGAGAAAAACTGCAGTTGATACGAAAGACGATGCACCTGATTCTAGAGAAGAAGTGAAAGTAAATTTTTTAATTTATCGCATATTTCTTATAAATCAACTTAATGCTGTTTTACAGAATATAACACCTCTACCTGGTTTTCAACAAGCTTTCGGTTCAACGGAAATTGGAAGATTTTCAGAAACATTTTTCAACACTCCCGAAAGTCCTCTTGACATACCATACGAATCAGAAGCAGATACGTTAAGCCCACAACCTTGGGAAACAGGAGACTCTTTGGAAGGCCCCCATTATAATTTACACATTGGAGCAACGGTGCAACCATTACATTCATCTAACAATAGTTCAATTGATTCTCCACTTGACAACAATTGCTTCAGTGAAATAAACTGTAGTAATTACTAAAACCGAATCTATAACAAGATAGATATATTCTCTTCTCCATTGAAAATGCAATTGTATTTTTACATAAATTTGTGCCTTGTTGCAATTGAACAAAGTTTCTGTTAAAGATTCATTAAAGATTTCATTAACAGTTATTAATATAAATAATATCCCGTAAGAAAATTCAACCAAACGTAACCATTTGATAATGATGCTTGAAAAGTAACTCAAAAGAGAAGGTACATTGTGTATTGAGATGATCCTGGACTCAAATGGAAAAGCACTTCATGCACATATCTCCTTCTTCAAATTATAAACTTACAGCTGGGACCAAACAATGTAGCAAAATAAGTTCATAAACAAGTAAATTTCTATTCATATTAATATTCGTAACTATGAAAACATCAACCAAATGAAAGCCACTCAAACTATATTGCTTGCGAGCTCCACGTGCAATCAGCACATTCGATGACTTAATTTTAATATTAATATAATACTCAAAAGTACAGAAGCAAATTATAACAGAAACTGATAATAGCCAAAATGTTACACCTTTTCTCGAACTGAATATAATACGAAACATGCTCTGAAATAATATACCCCAGGTGTTTTAACCATATATTCTACTTGGTTTGACTGGCACATATCAACCATTTAACTAATTGAAGTAGCACATCAATAATGAACGATAGACTCATGCACCTAATTTTCTAAAATATTTCCAAAGTTATCTCCCAGTATATAAATGTAAAAAAATACCAACATTCCGTACTTTTTTCTAATTGACCACATACGTTTAAAAAATTAAACAAAACAAGATTTAAATCATAAATTTATAATATTGAAGTACAATTAATTGTAAAATAGAATTTTAAAATTTTAACATGTTACAACAAAAATGTTGAAAATAATATTAACAATATCCAAGTGTATAATAGTATGTTAAAATATTTTGCAAGTTAATATAACATATTAAATTAAAAAACAAATCAAAAGCATGTACTTGTATACATTGTAATTTAATTAAAAACGTGTTTGCCAAATTATCACATTTTAAGAACATTACATTCGTATTACATACATTTACATATGTATACTCAAACTATGGTAAATAGTTTAAAAAATTAACCAAACATATTAAATTTCGTACATATTAAAAAATTAAAAAATGAACATTTCACTTTATAAAACAAAACTATAAATTCAATACATGAATATGATATGAAAATGTATCTAATGTAATTAGTTAGAAAATTTGTAAATGTCTAATAAACTGTTAGAGTTTATAAAAAAATCAAAAAATATATATAAAGAAATCAAAATATAGAGAAGTTGAAAACTATTAACAAATGTAAATCGATACATTTTTAAGAAATGTTTAATTATAGCTCGTAATATTCATATTGTGCCATTTTCTATAATTATAAGTAAAAATTTTGAAACATTGTATAAGACATAAGTTAAATGGAAGGCCGTACATTTTAGTAATAAATTTATAAATATTGAAAAACAAGTTGACATAAATACTTACATTAACAATATTTAAATATGAGTAAAATTATTTTCGATGTTCTTGTATTTTAGGGAAATGATTGTTACAAAGAATACACAAGATATGAATTATATTTTATCTTAAACTAAATAGAAAACTTTAGTTTACAAAAATGTAGCTTCTTACAATTGAATATACATGTTTTGTAATACAAAATCCATTTTACAGTCTTAATCCAAGTCAACTCGTATCGCTTCCGTTATTACTAAAATTTACAAAAAGTTGGTCTATCGAACGATTTATATTATATATTTATTGGAATAAAAAAAGTTCTGTACAAATTTTCATAAATGATGTTATAGTCACAAAATAATTGACTTAATCGTGTATAGTATAACATTTAGATTATTAGAATCTAAATGAGAAAAACTCAATTTTATTATTACAAAATCTCATATATGATAAGAGATTTAAATCTTTTATTTTACACATATTTTATTTGTTACCTTTTTTGTATTTCTTAACATAACTTATGGAAAACATCAGCGTTTTTTTAAGTGCCTTATCATACCAATTAATGTCATACATAAATGAAAATTTAAATCAAAGATTTTGAATTAATTTCCGTATTTTTCATTACCTTACTACACATCGTTATTGCAGTTTCAAATATAATAGTTTAAAAACAAACTTGTGTGTAACAGATATCATATTTATGCTATTAAAATAACATAAACCATGATTCCATAATAATCAAAATTTTCGAATTGAAGCTGTATCTTTATTTTTTTTCAAGTCCAGAATATTTTTTGTGATTGTATTATCGCCAAAATTGTGAAAAAATTAAAAAAGGTTTCAAGATACATATGAATTTGTTTGTGCTTTTATTGTTACTCCGTTTTACCCGGAAAATTTTGATACATTTTAATATGATCTTACTTGCCAAAAAAATTCCTACAAAGCCTACTGGTTCTCTGAACTCTAGTAAGCTTCCATGCTTGTTAGAATTCAATCATCAGACTGTTTTTAATATTTGATTTATAATTTCTTTATTTTCTACAATGCAAAACAAGGAAGTAGATTTCTATGCAGTCCTGGACATAGCACAGAGTGCTACGCCTGAAGCAATAGTTTTAGCTTATAGAAAATATGCTGTCAATATACATCCAAAACGGGATAAAAGTTTCGACCACATCGGGGGTGCATTTGGGCAAATGAATCCCAACAGTCTTCTTTTGAATTTACCAGAATGCCAACGTTGGATTTATTTGAACAAAGCGTATGATGTACTATGTATCTATTTGAAATCAACATAATTTAAATACATATGATTGAGATACTATTCTAGCCCATCCATTGAGACGTCAAATATATGATAGATACGGAGAATTTGGTTTAGAAAGAGGTGTTCCCTTACCAAATGGGTACTTCCATCCTTATGTATACCATGGCAATGGATACAGGACATACCATGAAGTTTTTGGAACTCTTAACCCGTATGCTACATTAATCGATGCAACTACAAACTTGAATCCACTCCATAAATATGATTGTAAATCTGGGCTGCGAAAAAAAGCTAAGGACGTGGTGTCATATTTGGACTTAACTCTCGAGGAAATAAATACTGGAACCATAAAACGAATGAAAATAGATACCCAGTAAGCAAATTTAGATCAAGTTAACTAAGTTATTACCTCTGAGTTCATTTGTAGGGAAAAAGTATTTTTTGTGAGGATTCCACCAGGGATCTTGGATGATACGAAGATTGTCTATTGCGGACAGGGTAGTCACTTGCCTGTTGAGGATGCACCGGATGTTGTTTTCCTCATTCGAACTTTAAATCATCCTGTTTATTCAAGAAAGGACTCGGATTTACACTGTCAAAAAACTATTTCTTTATCAGAAGCTCTTTGTGGAGGAAGTATTAAAATAACTACCCTTGATGGTAGGAAATTTGGGTACGCATTTTACGAAGTCATTAAAAACGGTAGCATATTACGAATTCCTAATGAGGGACTACCACTGCCAAATGATCCAGGAAAGCGAGGAGCACTCTACGTTACATGTTCAAGTACGGAATGTCCTGTTATACTTACACTATGTACATTTATTTATTTTTGCTCATTTTCTAATTGTTTTAGTTGAATTACCAAAAACGGTACTTTGTGAGGTGAAAGATAAATTAAAGCAGCTCATCAAAGAAATTGAAATGAACTAGAAAGATTCCTTATATTCCTTATAGAAAACCACCAACATATTGCTTCATGGAAGTTCATATATGGAAGTTTGTAAATTTGCAATTATATATAATAAATTCCGATCTCAATATTCGTTGCCATGTATTTAAAGCTAATATTAGGTCTGTTTACGTACATCTTAAGTTTACTAGAGTTTACTCGGCTGTAAATGAGCAATTTGGGAGGATTTTGCTAAGTTTTCTCTCGTAACTCGAATATGTCAAAAACGCACTTGAAGTTCAAGTAAATTTCTCCAGTAAAATCTAGCACTTTCAAGTATATTTCCCATTGAATTAATAACTAGATAGTAATTAAACTAGATAGATACTAGTTGTTAATTCAATGATATTTCCCCTCCGCTCCTTTTCGTTGAATTCCATTAAAACATTTTTTTGTGCGAGTACAAAAACACAAATTTCTTGCTCGAAACATATTAATTAATTAACATCGAGTTAATAATTAATTCGCTCTGATTCTGGCTCTCAAGTTTGGTTTTATTCAAAACAATAAATAAATCGAGGAAATAGTTTCCCCCAGCTTTGCAAATATACTCTGGACCATATGTCACGAAATGTAAACAAAGTTTTACCGGCAAAAATCTTGTGACGTTCTTTAGATGAACCGTAAACTCCTTTCAGTTGCTCATTTACCATCCATAATTTCCAAGAAAAATCTGCTCAAAATGTGTGGAAAAGTTACTGAAGTTGATGGTGATTTATTTTCGGCCCCAAATGACTGTTGTATGGCGCATTGTGTTGCTGCAGACATGGGAATGGGCAAAGGAATTGCCGTGAGATTCAAGTAAGATGTGTTGCTAGTATCACATACATATCAGGAATATCATTGTGCAAAAATTGTAGAGAAAGATTTGGTCAAATACAGAACTTGAAGAGCCAGAATGTCCAGCCGGGTGGTGTGGCTGTACTTAAAGACGGAGACAGGTACATTTATTACATGGTTACCAAAGGAAGGTCCTCTGCAAAACCAACGTATCAAACAATGTTCAGCTCGCTTACCAGTTTGCACGATCATATGGATAAGCACAATATGAGGAAGCTAGTTATGCCGCGTATTGGATGCGGCTTGGACGGATTAGACTGGGTCAAAGTGAAGAGCCAAATCGAAGAAGTCTTTTCCAATACAGACATAGAAGTTACCGTTTATAACTACAAACCCAAATAGAGATTTATTGCATTTTTGGAGTATATCATAAATTCTACTATAATAAATGTTTATTTACATCAAGTAATCTTGTAACTCTCTTAAGTTTTAGTACTGGACGATGAAAAACTTTCATCTTCAAAATTATTATGCATTTTTGCGTTCTGTTATTAAAATGGAAAATTAAATCAAAAAATATTGTTACGAAAAATGGAAAAAATTCACCTGGTTCCATCCAGGATCGAACTGGAGACCTTCTGCGTGTAAAGCAGACGTGATAACCGCTACACTATGGAACCCGTGGAGATTTGTTTGAACAAATACCTACGAAACTACAAGGTAATGGTACTTTTTTAAATAAAAATCAATCTTCAAACCTACACAACACAATCAACATATTTATATGCAATTACAATATTTAAGAAATACCAATTTTTAAAACAAAATATTTTCACTTTGGTACAAA
This sequence comes from Chrysops caecutiens, assembly GCA_963971475.1. Lineage (NCBI taxonomy): Eukaryota > Metazoa > Arthropoda > Insecta > Diptera > Tabanidae > Chrysops > Chrysops caecutiens. The sequence goes on from OZ020568.1 coordinate 73,134,782, forward strand.
ATTGAACACAGTTATTTTTATATTTTCCGGCCCAAATACATCCTTGAGTTGTGCCTTAACTTTATCCCATTCTAGACCGTCGATTCCACAACCAATTCGAGGAATTGCCAATTTTTGAACTTTGTTCTCATGCTAAAAAGAAAAGATATTAGAAACTTTGGGTTAGTTACAGTGAATCGAATTTACCATATGGTTTTTCATAGCCGTCAAGGAGCATTTTAAACTGTCGTAAGTAGGTTTCTCATAGCTGTATTGTTTGGTTACTAGATAGTAAATATATCTTTGTTTATCTTTGAGCACAGCAACACCACCGGTAGATACATTCTGATTCAATAGTTCATCCACTTGTCCGTAAATCTGGCGAAATTTAACTGCTATACCAGCACCCATTGCCATATCCGCTCCAACGCAATGAGCCAAGGAGTAGTCTTCCGGTGCAGAAAATAGATCCCCCTCGACTTCATTAATTTCCATCTTTTTGGTTGCCGAATGGACTTTTCGCTGCTCGACTAAAAGTAAAACAAATTGCACATGATTTAATTCCATTTAAACCTTTTAACAATTCAACTGTTCTTTGGACTTAGAAGTTAACCCATATCTTACTTAATTTATTTCAACTTTGAGAGTTGTTATTAGCCGGTTATTAACGTTTTTCAACCAACGAAATCGAGGTAACAATAAAAATTTTGCATTGAACCTTATTTCATTTTGACAGCTCCACTCTTCAGAGCTTTCCAATACTGCCAATTTCAGGAAATTGATTCTTTTCAAGAAACGTTTTCGTTTGTAACTCACATTTATTTGGATAATGTATCCCAATCGATGAATGTTTAATAACAAAATTGCTATAATTAACAATATTGATTTCGCATCGAATAATAAATTTACTCAAACTTGAAATCATGTTTCCATTTGCAAATTTGAGACATCGACAGGCAGCACGCACTGTGGAAATAGTCCTGCGCGACCGAAAGCGACAGTGAGCGAGGCAGGAAATTCACTATTTTTAAAGTATCAAAAATAGTTTACAATAAAAATTCAGTACATTGCATTTATTTTCTCTTTATAGCTTTGTTAAATGAAATAGAAATCTAAGAGAGCAAGTACTGAGGAACCGTACATTCCTAAGTGCAGTTTAAATTGCATTCTATAGAATTGAGAAAAACTAGTTCACTCTCAACTGTTTTAGAGGATGTACAAACGTTTAAACATGGTTAAACGACGAAGTGTTCAAAATATTTTAGCTTATTTAACAAAAAACTATGCATCCTTTCCAATTACTAAAATACAACAGGACGATAAAATTTTCCGAACCCGTGATATAATAGATGAAGGTAAATTTAAAAATATTCAAAACTACATTTTTACATCTAAACATTGCATATCATTTTCAATTGTTTTGTATATTTCAAGTGTGAAAATCGAAATTTCTGTATTTTAAGTGAAGGTGAAAAATTGGCAAAGTATCCGAATTGTGAAAAACATAAGAATTTTGCTTGTGGAACCACCTGTTCGATTATTATATGTTTTCTGTTTTACCGATTTTGCGTACAAGAAAGTGCAATCAATACTGTAAATAAAATGGTTATTTTCATGATTATTGGAAAAACAACTTTTGTTAATTGAAGGAAATTATAGCCCACATCAGACTTGCTGTCTATCCGTTATGCAACACACAATTTTTCCGTTTTGTTATGCGGTTTTACAAAGCTAGCTGTTATGCAATCAGAATGCACCCAGATTCCATTGACATTGAAATAAATCAAGCTCAAGTGGAAAACTTGAACTTGATTTTCTGTATACATACACATTTTCAAGAATTTACATTTCTGCTGTCTCTTAAAGTGAGTTACTTACAACTTTAAGTTCAAATTTCTACGAGAAAGTAGTGAGTGGTTTTAAAATTTAATGTATAGGTATATTGATATTGTTTTATTTTAGAGAATTACTATACAAGGAAAAAATTAAGTGATTTGGGTGTTATCATTTATTCAAAATTACATTCTAACTCTATTTATAATCACTGCAATAACACATTCACTGTTCATTCCCATCATGCAATTTATTATTTTCATTTGAATTGTATTGCATTTTCTTAGTTTCTAACTAAAGAACATGATTTTTCAACGATGTTTTTTATTAGATACGAATTACGACAGCTTTAAGTGAAATCAATTGAATGTAAATTCGGTAAATATCATACAACCATGTTGTTTCATCACTCCATCAACACAATGTTACATGCCCGTGCACAAAATAATCGTATCAAGAAATAGATAGTGAAACCAAAAATAAAATATATTATGAATACATATCCGGCGATCTATTTGCAGTGATGCTATACAAATCACGCTGTCCATATTCTTCCATGTCTAAGAGTAAGTTGAAAAACGCATCGTGAATAGTAAGTTTGGCAAGTTTATTATTTTATTGATTCTTATTTAAATAGTATAACTCTGTAAATGTTTGAATCTAATACTAATTTCTTTTAGCACCAAATCAAATTCGACTAGTGGCACCAGAGGAGTCGAAACGTTTTATGAAAGACTGTTTTACAGCTGTTAATGTACCCCAAAAGCATGCAGAAGAAATGGCTGACTTGTTGGTAGCAGCAGATGTTCGAGGACACTTTAGTCATGGAATGAATCGCTTAGAAATGTACATTAACGATTTATTACAAAAAACTACTGATGGCGAAGCTACGCCTATAGTTCTTCAAGAAACCCCTGCAACTGCTTGGGTTGATGGTCGCAATGGGTTGGGTGCTGTTGTAGGAAACTTTTGCATGGAATTAGCAATGCAAAAAGCGAAAAATGTTGGAGTTGGATGGGTCTGTTCTAAGAGATCTAATCACTATGGAATAGCTGGATGGTACTCAATGAAAGCTATGACGGAGGGGCTTATTGGTATTAGCATGACGAACACTTCTCCACTGATGACACCTACAAGAGGAAAAGAAGCAGCGTTAGGTACAAACCCCATTGCTTTTGGTGCAGTTGCAGAAAATGATGAGTTTTTGCTTGATATGGCTACGACCGCAGTAGCTGTTGGAAAAATAGAGATTCAAAGACGTAAAGGTGAAGAGATTCCGAGTGGTTGGGCGCAAAATAAGTCTGGAAAAATAACGACTGACGCAAATGAAGCTTTTGAATCTGGTTGTTTGATGCCATTGGGTGGTCCAGAAATCTCATCAGGCTACAAAGGTTATGGCTTAGGTGCTGTAGTTGATATACTTACGGGTGTAATGTCTGGTGCAAAATATAGTAGATACATTAGGAATTGGTCGCATTCAGACGCGGACAGCGAGGCCAATTTAGGGCAAGTTTTTATATCTGTTGATCCGAACTGTTTTGCCCCAGATTTCAGTAAACGTTTAGCTGATTTTAACCAAATGCTTAGAACGACGATGCCAGTAAGTCTTCACATTATACTACATGTTATTGATGTTATAATATCAAATTTCCGTTTTCAGATTGATGAAAAATTGCCCGTTCTTGTGCCTGGTGATAAAGAAAACGACGAAATGAGAATTATTCAGAAAACAGGTGGAATACAATATATAGAAAACCAAATAAATTCATGTCGAAATTTAGCGCAAAGGCTGGACGTGAAGCCAATTCAATTTTTAAATGCAGAATCCACAAAATAGTTAGACTAAAAGAAAAGTCTGTTAATATATTCACTTTTAAATTGTTGCATTCCTATCGTCTTAACGTTGTTACTTGTATTTTTGATGAAAAATTACATAACATATCAAATAGATAAACTTTTGTTTCGGTTAGAATTTTGAAGAAAACTGAAACTACTGTAGAGAACCTCCAGTCGATACTATTAATCCAAAACCCTACAATTTCAATTTGCTTTCACAATTATCATGTTGGCTGCACTGCGTGTAAGAATGACTGAAAATGGAATATTGACATTCTGTCATGAAGAAAATGACATTTCCCTCTACGGGTAGTAGCACATTTTGTTTTGCTTGTCCACATTTCTACAAGAAGTGTTAAAAATGAAACTCTTAACGTATAATTTCCTTACATCAAAGTGCATTCAAGGTGTTAAAGTTGGATTCCCATTAAAGCTGGTGGTCAGGTTTAGAAGAATTTCTAAAAGTATTAAATCAAAATAATCCACTTTCAGATTAATACGAAAAAAGTCGTACAAACTGACTTTGATGGAGAATTCATAGCTCGGCTAGTGCCAAGGCTAGATTGGTCTGCTGTTTGTTTAGCTGCTGAAACTGCAGAATGTGGAGAAGGTCTGCCAAAGACACTTGCACAAAACTACGCTACAGACAGCGAACTCCTCCAAAAATTACACCACATATTACTGGAAATTGATGTTTTGGAAGGACAATTAGAGTGTCCAGAAACGGGCCGAGTATTCCCGATTTCAGATGGAATACCAGACATGCTTTCTCAGCTTCCAGATTCAAGTCAAGCGACGTAAAGCATAATGATTAAGCTAGATATAGGTGTATATACAAGCAGAGATGCACTATTTTGGTTATATTAATTTTATGTAATATCCCTCTTCTCATATTGAGCATTAGCATAGAACCTATCGAAAGAAATGTGCAGTCAAACATTCGCTCGATGAAAATAAACAATTTATGTTTTGTCCGAAATTTTATTTCCACTTTAATGACACCAAAAAACAATTCAAGTTCTATTCTATTCTGAATTAGTTCAATTTTCCTTTCAGTGCACTCATCACATACATTAATGTTGTAATTACCAATTTATTTTAAGTTTAACACCAGCTTTACTAACAGTGAGAATTTGTTGAATTTTCAAGGAATGTCGTTTTAACACATGTACATATGGACTGGTAAGATTGGTGCAAGTTTGAACAAATTGTCTCGTTGCCATTTAATATTTTGTATGCAATTCTTTTAACACATTTCTATGACAAACTTACAAAACATTCTAAAAAATATTTATTTATATAATAAATTTAATATGAAAATATTTTGAATTTAAATTTGGTATGAATTTTGGCTTTTTTCTTATAATAATTATCTCAATAAACGCAATTGAAAACAATACATTGTGCATACGATAGGTATGAATAGAGGTACAAAATATAGTGTATACTTGACGGAGAGATTAAGATATTTTTGACACACAAACGGTTAGCGAAAAATTGCTTCTAAAAAGCTTAATAACTTTTGGCACGGATCATAAAAGCATATCCATTGCGAGGATATTATTCAAAAATTATACCTGTTTATATCCATCCAATTAACTTACATTTACATTGTATTCGTTTATGGTATTTTAGCATAATCGGGCTATTTCCTTCTAATTAGAGATTACAGGCTTAAATGCATTCATTTTCATTAGGGCTATGGCAAGACTTAAGTCTATGGAAAATATGTAAGTATTCAAGCTAATGAATCATTTATCTCTGTAGTTTTCTAGTTAGTCTAAAGGAGTCTAAACAATTGAAGATACATACAGTAAACCTGAACTAAAACGAAAAACTACTTGGATTGAGCCTTAACAACTTCAATTGACTGCTCCTACGTCTTCAATTACTAAACGGGAGTTGCTGTTGGTTATGAGCATTAATATTTCACTTGAGTTGAATACGGCTCGCAGTATTTGACTAAATAAAGTTTTCTACCTGTACCTTATATGAATATGTAACAAAAAACAAAATAAAACACTATAAGCATTAGTTAAAATAATGAATAAAAACAGAACAGTAATTTAAAACAAACAAAAAACAAAACAATTTATATATAACAAAAGGATCTACAAGGATACATCTAAACTGAAGGAGAATCGGAGACTGCTAATATTGAGTTGACATAAAACAAGTACGTGAAACTGAACAAATTTCAATAGGGAGGAAGATTTAATATTAATTGCATTTAACATTTGTAGTGTGATGATGATTTAATTGACTGTATATACTTCCTTTAGCAAGTCCAGCTTTAGTTCCTTTGCATAAATCATTATTGTGCCCTTGCGCTACATAAGAATGATCCGAGAGCAATAGATTCGGATCTGAACCGCTAGCTAAGCTTTTTCGGCCTTGTGCTATATCTGGATTAGCACCATTCCATGTAACGTAGTCAGCCCTGAAAAACAATGTATCATCAATCCATATCTACAAAAATATATTTTGTGTAATTACAATAATATTTCATCATTTGGCCCTTTGCGTAATTCCGGATTATGACCCTTCGCTCCAGCTCGAGAGACTAATGATTGAAAATCAGATTTCTTCTCCTTAATCACATCTTCCGTGTTTTCCTTGAGAGGAGTTCTGTTTTTCAAATGGAAAATGAAAAATATGTGTGTTTCATAAATTCATTACTCAACTTTCATGTTAACACTTTTATAGAAATAATGTATCCCAATTTATATGTATGAACGTTAAATGACATTAACATGAAATGAGGAAAAGATATAATAATAAAATAATAGAAACAATGAGCAACAACACCAGTGCTGGTGAGAATGAGAATCAGTCAAATACGGGGATAACAAATCTATACAATTTAAAATCAAAGTTCAGACATTAAACTGGAACTCAGTATGAAAACAGAAAATCAAAACATAACACGAAATAAAATATTATTAGATGAATGGCATACTTTAAACGATCATATTTCTTCGCTTTAAACCGATATTTTTTGTTCTTGTCAATGCCATCAACTGGGTTCAATATAGTATCTGATGAGCCTGATGACGATAACGAAGAACCGGATTTTGAATTATTTGTTATATTAGCTTTTGTAACAGATGAATTTTCCATTTCCTTTGGTCTATCAGTAGAATCATCTTTACAATCTCGTCCTGATTGCTCATTAGCTTGAACAGATGAAGATGTTTGTGATGAAGAAGATGGGACGGATGGATTTGCACATATAACAGCTGAATTTTGGGTTGTAGCACTACTGGATATCAAATTATTTTGGGACTTGGTTAATGTTCTATTGATAACGATTAGAATTTTGTTTCTTTTTTTGGTGTTTTTTGTCCAATTAAAAGATTTTTTGTGTAAAATGAAACACAAACCTCTACAGTTAACGTATACAATTACTTTTAAACATGCAAATAACTGGAGGAACAAAAGTATTTTTCAGAAATAAAATGAATGTAGGTGCGTTAAATTTTACAACTTTCCATGGATGAAGATGATGCACTCTAACGAAAATTTTATACACTATCTACATTTTTGTGAATTCTTGTTGGTTTATTTGGCTTGTATTCAAAAATTACCTATCAAGTTCTGAACTTGTTGATGCCTTTGCTTGAACTTTCACAGGTTCTTGATCTTTCCCTTCAATTTTACTCTTGGCCTTCGTCTCATCCTCCTGTTGAACTATATGTAAAATCTGAGAAGCTCGATCTTCAGAGTAATCAACGCTTTCAAGGGCCATCAATATAACCCTCTCGCTGATTTCTTTGTAACGCGCTTGAACTCGTGACTTGACTGTGAATAATAAGAATTGATAAATCATTAATTGTATTGTATAAAACATAAATAATAACATACTTTCATCCTTCTCTTCTGCCGAGAAAACTTTTGGTTGAAGTGGTATAAGTTTGGCTGCTTCTGCGGCTTCTGCTTGCTTCCGATCTTTCATGGGTTGTTTATTTGATAACTTTGGTACTGCAACTTCTCGCTTAGCATAACCCATTTCAATAAGTTTCTCTGACGCCTTCTGGACATTGTTGTCAGAATTAGCAAGAATATCGAGAAGTAGAGTTTCATCCGCTTTCGGGAAAATATTTTTCATATACCTAGCGTTAAAATATCAATATTAGATTCATTTGCAATGATGAAGGTAAAACAGTGGTGGGTTTTGCAAACATTGCATGCATAAAACAAAATATAAAGAAGGATGTAAAATAATTTGAAGTAACAATTAAGTCCCTTAACCTCAGCTTCATTTTTGGTGATGAGTGCGGTTTTGGTGAACTACGAAATACTTCTCCTATCCTCGGTGAACCGTACATTCCACCAGTAATGCTTCCAAAACGACCAGGTATTGGACTCTCTGTTCTAGAAATAGCATTAAATCGTTTTGCTGGTGGAGTCATTTGAAATGCAGAGTTGCTGTGAAATAAGTGCCGTTGAGATGGTGGTGTTGCAAAAGGTCCTGGCATTGTAACCGGATGTTTTTCTACTTGCAGTGCACTTATAACAACCGCTTCTCGGTTGTAGTATCTTGTTAGTATGGTGTAACAACGATTATTTATGGTTTTCATTGTGAATCAATTTTCGATAGTTGTGTTTTGTTTTGTTAATAGTTAAGTGGAAAGCGTGAAAGCAAAATGCATACAGTGAGGCAAAGTTAGTTACAACAATATTTAAACAATTTAAATTGTAATTATAAATTCAGTTTACTTACTTCTTCAATAGTAAACGAATGTGATTCTCACTTGCCGTTGGAAACATGTTATTTATTTTCGAAACAACTGCATCAGTTTCACTTTGACTTGAAAAAGAGGTTTCCTGCATAAGTTGTTGTTTTGCTTGCGCTCCAGCAACTTTTGAAATAAACCCTTGACGTGAAACAGAAGGCATTTCCTAAAATATAGATTTATGTAAATAAATAAATTTTAATTATTTTGAATTTTAAACAATATAGTTGCAACGTAAATACCTATTCGTATATTAAATTATCCAACTTACCATTTGTTGTGATTTCGTTGATAGCAAAGGGCTTGCTGAGACGCTACTTAAACTTGGACTAGGACCCTGAAAGGCTTTTACAGCAGGAAAATTACTGGCAGGGTAAACATGATAAGGGGATCCATGCACTGGCTTTAATTTTTATATTTATGAATTGTATACAAAATAGTAGATAGACCAGGAACATATACATGGAAAATAAAACACAATTCAATTACGAAAATTCAACCAATTCTACATTGCTCAATTCGAAGTTATATACAATATAGTTTATCCTTTCAGCTTTTTCAACAAAAATTTACCTGCATTGGGATACTTTCTGTTGAACAGCGTTCGTTCTCAAGCTGTTTGTAGCGAAATCTTGGGTCTTCGAGCTGCATAGCTTTAGTCAAGTAGTTCGTATAGTAGCTGCAACGAAAATTTTATCACAATTACGTTTTTCTCCAGTATAGTATGGGATATTGAACGCACAAGTAATACTTGAAAGTGGTGCTAAATTTAGACTTTTATTTTAAATTAATATAAACGTCGATTAATTTGAGGGCGCAGGATTTTAACTGAAGGTACTTAACCTGAGAATCATTTGAAGAGTACAGAAAATAAGGAAAATATAATAAAAGGCATTTGGTTGGGAATAGAAGAACGTCACGTAATGATGTCGAATACATTTCAAAAGGGACGATGTACGACCCGAATCTTCTTGCATGTATAATTCACTTCACTCATCACAAGAGACTCTTAAGTGCCTACTTATAGGCGAACCTATTATGCAACGCCGTGCAGAAGACAAAATGCCATAAATTTTGGTCGTACATGTAAACACAGATCCCCATCAATTAAAATTTACGATGCGCCATGTTGTTTTTCTCTCATCGTTTTTTAGTCACTTGATATGATGGAATTCGAGGAAATGATTAGAATCACTCATGGAATTTGATTTAATTTACGAAATTTAGTAGCACTTTTCGTCACTTACTATTTTCCCGATAATTGGTCGTATATGCAGTCCCACCCAGGAGGTAATTTCGTGTAATCACTTCGTCTTGGTTCAGCCATTCTTGGAATATTTTTGAGACACTTATTCCTATTTAACAAATGGCGTTGCCTTGACAAACAGTAATTCCAAATTCCCACACACACTCACGCAGTATGAACCAAAACAATGAGGGGAAATGGAAGGCCTATTGATGATATAATAGATTGTATAACAATGTTTACATTACTAGTCAGAGGTTCTACAAGGAAATTTTGCTTTTCAATTAATTTATATAATTAGAAAATTAAAGAGCTTTAAATTTTGTCTGAAGAAAGTGTAGGAATTCTTGGCGAAAATTCAGATTTCCATCCAATCAAAGTGATAACAATTGATACACCAAACTGTTATAACATTTCATCATATCTGGCAATGTCTTCTTGTTGCATAGGTCCAATTCTACCAAAATCGAAAAACTTGTGTAGGCTAGGTTGTTTTTGGGTTTGACATAATTTGGATTCAATTTGTTCCTTGTTGATTTAAACGATTTAGTTTTATGAATTGATGCTTTCAAAGTGTTATTGAGAAGGGTTTATTGATTTACTATAAAGTTACGAGCAGTTTCCCGGGAAAATGGATGACATATTTCATTGGTGTCGTGAGGGAAATTCTATTCAAGTCCGTTTGTGGCTTGACGATACAGAACATGACATGAATCAAGGGTAAGGATGAAGTTCTGAAGGATAACACGGGAATAAGGAGCTATACTTTGATCATATTGTACAAGCTCGTATACCCGTATTAGGTCATAATTTACGCCCAATCTATATACATCTGTGATGAAGTGTGTGTGTCAGAGAAATGTCAAATTTTGTATGAGTAGGTGTCAACATTGGTGGGCTGTTTACAATTTGAACATAACTTTATTTCGTACATTTGATCCTTTAATGTTAAAAAATATTCAATTCTTGCAGTGATGATCATGGATTCAGTCCTTTGCATTGGTGTGCTAAAGCGGGACACCTCAAATTGGTTGAGATGCTTCTTCAACGAGGAGCTCGAGTGAACGCAACTAATATGGGCGATGACATACCACTACATTTGGCAGCTGCTCATGGTCATAGGGAAATTGTGATGCTGGTTAGCATGCAATAAGTGTAGCTAGTGAATATTTGCGAATTATAAATAATTGAATTTCTAGCTCTTACGCGAACGATCTGATGTAAATGCTACGAATGAGCACGGCAATTCTCCGTTGCACTACGCATGTTTCTGGGGATACGATGCGATCTGTGAGGACTTAATCAATCATGGAGCTTTAGTTTCCGTTGCTAATAAAGATGGAGACACACCATTAGATAAAGCAAAGCAAGGTCTAGCAAAAAGGTATGGCTACATTTTAACTTTCCGGAGAAGTCTCAATGAATTTCTTATAGTTTGCAAGATCAAGCAGAGAAAAATGGTCAAGATCTTAAGAAAATCAGTTTTAAAGATCAAAGCTGGCTAGGTTTAAAGACGAGATCACGTGATGCCACATTGTCCCGGTACAAAGGGATAAACATCGGCGATCTGGATCTGCACAGCAAATTATCCATAACACCATCTGGTGAAACCTGGCGTGGTCGCTGGCAGAAAAATGATATCGTTGCAAAAGTAAATTTAATTTGAAATTAATGTTAACACTTTATTAAATATGAATATATTTCTCTTTAAGATTCTCGATGTTCGACAATGTACTGCCAGAATATCAAGAGACTTCAACGAGGAATTCCCGAAACTTCGAATTTTCTCAAATCCAAACATTCTTCCAATCATTGGAGCGTGCAATTCACCACCCAATCTAGTTGTTATTAGTCAGGTAAATAAAAGTTAAATTCCATGCTTCATGTAAATAATCCAACTACTATTACTAAATTTTTAGTATATGCCAAGAGGTTCTCTCCATGATCTTCTTCACAGTGCGGCTGGTGTCGTAGTCGACACATCACAAGCTGTTCGTTTTGCCCTTGATATTGCCAGAGGTATGACTTTCCTTCATTCGTTGGAAGGAATCATACCCACATACCATTTAAACAGTTATCATGTAATGGTGAGTACCTTCATTATGTTCTAGTCAAATAAGAAAATAAACGAACAGCATGCAAATATTTGTGTTTTTAGATTGATGAGGATTTAACAGCACGTATCAATATGGGAGATGCTAAGTTTTCCTTCCAAGAACGTGGTCGTATTTATCAACCAGCATGGATGTCTCCTGAAGCTCTGCTACGTAAGCCAGCTGAACGCAACTGGGAGGCATGTGACATGTGGAGCTATGCTATTTGTGTATGGGAATTAGCTACACGTGAAATACCATTTGCTGATCTATCACCAATGGAATGTGGAATGAAAATTGCAACTGAAGGTCTACGTGTCAAAATCCCACCAGGAACATCATCCCATTTAGCAAAATTAATCACAATATGTATGAATGAAGATCCTGGAAAGCGACCGAAGTTCGATATGATTTTACGCATTTTGAACAAGATGAAACGTTAAAAGCAATATTACATTTGTGTGTTCTTTGTTAATCCTATATGTATATTAACAAAACGTTTTAAACATAACTAAAATACATATTTTTGTATGAGTCAAAAATAATCCAATACTTAAAAATGGTATTAAATGAAATTTTCTACGAATTTCATATAAAACGAACATTGTTAAAGTAAGAAGTGTTCCGTTGTATTGCCTTAATATTTGAAATATTGCCTTAAAAATAGACGTAAGCCAAAAACCAATTAACATTTTTATATTATTAAAAATAAACCAAATGTTTTGCCGTATATATTAACGAAAATCAATTTAATTCGCTTCTAGTTAAGGATAGTTTCTTAAAGTTTAACAAAATGTGTCATATCTAATCAAAAATATCAAGTCTTTCAAAGTGTCCTTAAACAATATTTTCTGACTTTATTGTGAAAAATGGTGCTTCTCGAATATAATAATTTATGTGTATTTTGTACAAGTTTTATAATCTTATACCACCTTTCACTTAACATTGTAGGAAGAAATAAAAGAAAAATAAAATTAACCACACTATCCTTCTCGAATGTTTATTTCGATTCTCTTGTAAATTCACAATCTTCGAAGGTTTTTTAAGCTCAAAGGGATTTACAGCAAAACGGCGTTGAATAAAGGACAACGAGTGCATACGTAAAAGTTCAGAAAACTTTTAGGAAAACATGAGAATATACAGGAATGAAACAAATGCTCGTGAGAGTTTTCTCTCAGATGGTCCTCCGACAGTAGGATATATTTGGCGCCTCAGCTTCACACAACAACTGCAACTGTATTTAAGGATATTGAACAACACACTTTTTCAGGGGTGAGTAGTACACTATGAGTACAACGGCCATGACCTGTTTTTCATCATTCAAGCTTTTTCAATGTTCTCTTTCTCTAGCTTTCAAATGCCTTTCATAAAGAGCTGAACTCTGCTGAAGGCCTTTATTTCCTAGTTAATTGGGTTTTTTAGACTCTCGTGATGACTATTTTGCCTTCAGTATATTCGTTGACATTTCCGGAAATAGACGGTATCTAAAGTGATTTGTTAAACCTTTTTGTTATAAGAATACTGTGATTTGATTAGAGTTAACAATAACCATTATTTAAAACGTTCACTACATTTACCACAAGGAAAATTGTGTAAATTAGACAACATAAAATAGAAAGATACATGCGATACATTTTGAAAAATATATCGATTTTACTTAAGACTTAAAGGTGAAAGTAAATTTTTAAGGATAATACATTGTTCCTGTTTGAAAACCTCATCTTTGTTTTTCGTATTTAACTAAATGTGTTTTTCTGTAATCGATTTATGCCAGCCCCATCGAGGGCCGGCGACTCATGGATTTTCCTACGTCATCTAATTTAAAAATTAATGAATCGAAAAGGTGAGGGGTTGTAAAATTTTCTACAGTTAAAATTTACTCAATGCAATAAAAATTTTTCACATAAACTAGTGTTTATACTGTTTATGGAATTAATCTTAAGTTTATTTTTAGCGTTCATAATAATAGATTTTTAATAGAATTAATTATTAATTTTAGCATCCCATTATTTTGCAAATAATTCTGTATGGAACAAACTAATTCTATATTGGTTGTGAGCAATCGCATTCTGATGCTTCAGATAAAATCTGCATCTATGACGTAGCCGACTCCTCTTTCAATAGAGCTTTTGAGCCTTTTTCTCATAAATCTCTTTGGAGATCAAACGGCAATTATTCCTATTGAAATGTGATTATCACAAAGAGGATAAATGGTAAAACGTCTCGTAATAAACAAAATTAATCAAGCAGTGTTAATAATATCAGCAAATTGAAATATATATTATATTATGGTACACTAAAATGAGCAATCAATGAAAATGCAACTGGTATTCCTTCCCCAAGTTAAATATTTTCTTTTCCGTAAAGCTAACAAGAGCTTTCGCGGTTTTAGGCTCAAGGTATGCATAACATGTGTGTACACAGAATTTTTCGAATGAGAATAAAGCTGTCATAAGCTCAGTAACGGGCACAGATTCGGAAAACGGACTACACGCATCCTATGCGGAAATATGCAAAATAAACGTGCAAATACAGCGATTAAAACCAATAAATTGTTTTAACAATTCATTTTGTTTTTACATATTTCATAAAAGTAACTATATCAGTAAAACGAAAAAGGTGTTTAAAATTTTTTAATAAATATTGTATACTGCTGACGATTGCAAGGATTTATCTTACTTCCAGTTCATGGCTCTCGATGACCTAAATTAAAATATCGATTTGTATCAAAAAATACCTTCAATCAAAATATGCGTATATCCTTGTTGAGAATACTGTGGTGAAATAAGTTTTCCAAATGGATAATTTCGTTGTCTCCATAAATTAAAAACCCTGTAAAGGAAAATACAGTCACAAGAATTATAAACATATCTCATAAGCAAATTTACCAAAATTTAAGTATTGTGTTTTAACAAACGTTTAAAATTAACAAAGCACAAAGTATTAACGGTGATATGTATTATTAAGGTATTACAAAGTTACTTAAATTTATTTATGCGTGATATACTTAAAACATAGAATTCATTTGGTTATTGAAATTTGTTATAAGAATTATGAAAGTATAAGTACTACATAATATTAACAAAAAGATCAGATATGATGGTTTTAGTTTAAATGAAATAAAAGTGGTTCCTCTTTACGCTATTTTTTATTTGTATTAATGAGCACTAAACCAATTTGTTTCGACAACCATATGTTGTCTTCTTCAGTAGCTATTTATTAACTGGTAGCGTAAAAAGGAACCATTTTGATTTCATTCGAAAACCATAATACAGTATAGTCCCGCTTATCCGAAAATCCGCCTAATCCGAACAGGACTAGGGAAATAATTTTTTTAAATTTCTGAACTGGGAAAAGTAAAGAAAACAAGTTTTTTTAATTAAGAAACTTTAAGAAACTTTTAAGGCAGACGTCCCAAGGCATAAGAAGGCAATAACATTTGAGGCCAACTGTCACACTGCAGAGCGCTTTAAATTTTAGTATACCAGAATACATAACTTCTTCCCTTTAATTCTTAACACACCAGACGCTCAATACACCTCATTAAGTCAATGTATGACCTTATATGACAAAACTCCCCCTAATCCGAACAGGGTTCGGTCCCAATTAGTTTGGATTGACGGGACTCTACTGTATTTGATTTCGCGCTGTTACACGAGTTCCGCGTCAGAACTAACCATAAATATCAATGTTTGATCACTTTGGGTTTCTCTGAAGATCATTTGACTTGATCACATATATTGTTATTGAAGTAAGCTTATTGTTTATTGTTTCATAAATCATTTTTAAGTGTGTTCAGATTTTATTCATCCTTTCATAATGTCAGTAGACAAAACTACTGATCACCCAATGACTTTGACATTATTAAGGGAATGTTAATCTTATTCTTTCGTTTTTTGTTACACATTTCAGCATACCAATAAATGCATTACAAATAACTTTTCATCTTAAGCAAGTGGACGATAAAACACTATCGCCAACGCCAACTCCACCCACTCCTGTAAGCCCACGTGAACCGCATAGTCCAGATGGCCAAACATCTGTAAGCTCGTCAGGGTCAAGTGACACAATAGCAGGTGAGTACATATAATTGATAAATCCAAAGTCACAAGCTTTCTCGAAAATATTTTATACATTCAGATGATTTTCAAAACATATATGTAGTATGTATGCAGCAATCAAATATTTCGAAAGATTAAAGATTTGTCGAATGTCGTATTACGTTATCACAAACGGAAGATGTAGATTTTAAAAATAATTTGCAAAACATTTTGTCTCTAAAAATAAATTTTTGGATATATGTATGTAGTCTAGCTCACCTTTAGCGACATGCAAATGCTTTTTCGAATATTTTGATGAAATATAAATATTTAGAAGTGAAATTTCAAATGCGTCCATTCACCTTAGATAGACAATCCGACAAAAAATTATTATTCCATTCGTGGGTTTTCCTTGTATTGTAGAATGAAGGATTTGATGGCTTAGCGGTTTTGTGACTTCTTTATCATAAACTAAGTTGATTTGCTAACTTTATACCAATTTATAAAGTAGTTTTGATCAAGTCTCTCAGATTGCACTTCATATAGAAATTGGAATCTTCAGTATGATATTGTAACGTTTTGAATTATAAAGATTGCAAATTGGTTTCGTGGAACGCTAGATCAGCCATGATCAAGCACTGATAGTTGAATGGTTTCCCAAAGATACCAAAAACCTTGCAATCAATATAAGTAATTAATATTTTATGATGTTTTTGGTCTATGGGACCACCCGAGCCTTGAATGTGAAAGATTTTCAATAAACAATGCCAGGAAGGATTTCTCTATTTCTCAAGTGCTCTCTTATGACCCCGTAGGAACACTGACCGTAAGAACACTACAATATATTATATTATAGTACATTCAGTCACAGTACAGTGATATACAATTTTTAGAATTCAAAATACTCATCCCCGACGAATGGATCATGTACCTACAATGTTCAAAAGTCTTGTTCAGTAATCTATCGAATTCGCAACATGCGGAAAACATTGGCTTCCTTGAAGCAGGTGCCAAAAACTTGGATCCCACATTGTAATGCAGAATTTTAAAAGATTACTCTAACTGGCTAATAGGAAGATGAAGATGGTATTTTGGCTGACATTTTGACTGAAATGTCTGGTGCTGTTGGAGCTCCAAAAATACATTTTCCAAGCATCTCAGCAATGTTTATGAAGAGAAAGTTTAGACACATAATCTAGATACATTTTTTAATTTTCCACAATTCTGCTAAAAACGTTACGATCTAAATTATGTAATTGAGGCATAATTAAATGCTCCGAAGCAATGAAACATGTGCACTTGACATCAATGAAGTGCGATCAAATCCGCTCTGATATAGGGAGTGATCGAGAAAATTCATGTGCGTGAAGATATGTCCACATGGAAAGAAGCGAGAATAAACGCTAAATAAAGACAAACCTAAGAATTTAATTTTGAATAATAAAAAATAAAAACAAACAACACGTCTATGGTGTACATAGGAAGAAAGGCCGGGAAGAAACATCGAAGATATAAAGAAAGGCGAGAAGAGAAAGGGTTAAACACAAAAAACAACCAAAGACGGTCATTGAACTTAACGAAGAAATTTCTTCCTTGTGCGTCTGTCCCGATTGTCTCTCTTTGTTGAAACGAGATTTCTTATCTCTCTTCTTAGCCTCGCGATCGGTATAAGCGATCGTGGTATTCCAGCTCTACCTGGTACGGGGCATTTTTTCATGTACAAAGAATTCTTTTTCTAATAAAGTTTGAGGCAATCTTACATTTAGTTTTATAGTGAGCATCTTCAAAACATAGTGCATGATCATTTTATTTCAGAGATCACTAAATCACTAAAAAAGGCCCCGTTGGTAAGATCATCTACAATGTTCTCGATTGAAGGAACTTCACCAAACCTCTCTGTAGCTCGAAGGTGTAGCTATAAAGTTAGAATTTTTTGAAGGAAGCTAAAAGACAAGATCAAAGTCGTTCTGTGTTCATCTCTTCGTTCTCTTTACATTTATTTCTTTATTTATATATTATTCATATGAACGTATATAGCCTCTTATTTTCTTCAGTTTGTTTTCGTTTCTTTCAACTCTGTCTTTGGTTTACACTTTTACAGCCACGGGCTAACCTGAAGTTCCTTCCCATCATCGGTTCTATCTAGTGGCGCGCGTTTAGTTCTTGTTACTTGAAGAAAAGTGTTCCCTTGTTCTTGAATTCTAAAAGAAAGTCGATGTCGAATTATCGTTCTAAGTAACTGCTTTTACTTTTTTTAGTTTTAAATAGGTTTTTTCCACAAAATGTTGATGTACGGTTTTGTTCTATTTGATAATAAGTTAAGAATCTCATAATCATGAGTGACTTGGAGTTCTTATGTTGTTGCGATCAGTGTGATGTCAATTTCATTACATATTTACAATAACTCTTATTTAACACTTTTCAGTTAAATGAGGAAAATATCTTAGTGCCTTGAATTGTCTGTGATATACGTATATTGTTGCTTTTGCTATATGTGAATTTAAATACACGTTTGGAAAACGACACAAAAATGCTAATATGTTTAAATTGAAACATGGAAGAGAAATTCCAAAAGTTTATTCACTTTGTTTTTTATAAGTGTGAAACTCCTAAAAAATGTTTAAGGGTATTAACAAAACGTTATTGCGTAAAGTTAAAATGTAGAATGTGTATATCTTCAATATAACCGCTTCCATGTAATGTGAGAAATAACCATGGATGTGTTCAAATTAGATCAATCATCGGCAATATCGTCAAGTCTTGTTGATAGCAACAATCTGGGAATCAATGGTTGCCATCAGACAGACCTTTCAGAAGTTAATTTTGATACAAATACAGAATTCAATTTGAATTTCTTCGATGGCCCAGAAGAGTCTTCGATTCAGGGTTGTTTTAGTGATCCAGGATCTGTGGAGTCTACATCAGCTTCCGTCGGATCACCACCACCTGTTGTTGTTGCGAAATTGTTGCCCCAAAATAATTTACATTTTGAACGACCGGGTAGCAGTATGTCTCTGCATTCGCCATCGCACAGTTCGATCAGTTCAAAATCAGGTACGTTGTATACATATCAAGTGTGACAAGGTGAATGTACATTAAAATGTCTTCAACGAATTTTCGCAATCTTTACTTTTTCCAAAATTTGTTTTTTGGCAATTTTCTGAATACCAAGTTATATTGAATACCAATCACTTAAGGTGGTTTTCAAATAAGTTAAAATTCAAAATGGAGTTCTAGAAATTTTTGGCAAGGGAACTGTGTTTCTTAATAATTGCATTCAGTCTGGAAAGAAATCAAAACTAGAGAACAAAATCAAATTTGGGGATAGAACCTATGGAGAACTTTATAAATTCCTTATGTTTGTGTAAATATACTGGGTTCACCACCTTTTCGTTTTTCTTAGAAGATTTTAGAAATTTATGTTTTCTTTCTGACTCCATTCGAAGACACTTTGCCGAATTTATCGCTATCGATCAATGAATAAAATTTCAATTGCAAATTAGTATTCTTTCTTTAGCAAATGTAAATCTAACATTTTTAATGTTTGTTGAACAAGTTGAACAAATTTGTTAGTAGGGTTGTATTATTAGAAAACCTTGTGTCAATAGAAATTGTCATTACACAAATTTTCAAGATATTAGATGTTCCCATTTCTAGCGTTTGTCAACTTAAAACAACACTTCAAAACCAGCACTCGTATTTATGTAATACTTGAAAACATTTAGAAAATAAAAGTCGTTTTACTACGGTCACTTATTCTTGAACTTGAATAAAGCGACACTTGCTGCCGGCTAATATGAAGACACACCTTCAAATAAAAATACATTATTTATTCAGTACTTATAATGATAATAATAATAAATTTGGATTGTGTTGGATAATACATTATTGAATTATATATTCAATAATTGATATGAAAAAAGGGCACTCCTCTGTCGTCAATATGTTAAGAGTTAAGGGCTTATTTGAAGTAGTGGTAAAATCAAACAAAGATTTCGAGTTTAACCCAAACCATGTCTTTCATTGTAAACATTAATGTTTCTTTACAACATTGTATTGTTTTTCTCACTTTTACCTTAAATTTTTCCAGTTTTATTTTCATTTCCTTATGTTTATTCACCGAATGAATATTTTATGCTCAGACGTTGTTTTTATCGTTTCTTCTTTCATGATACCAAATTTATGTATCAATCATTCGACGGTCAATGAACTTATCCTGAAAAAATGAATAAATTTAGATGAAGATATAAATATTTATACATTAATGTTATGCTGCATGTTAACATGTAAATTTTGTTATTTTCTAGTTCTCGTTCTATCGTTTTGTGTAACTCGTATTAATCAAATTCTTTTATATCCGTTTAATTAGAAGAAGTTATTAATATTGTTAAACTATTCCTGATTAGTAAATTGTTCGCTTTATAATACAGTGATACACCGAACTTACTGAGCGATGACCGCGTAAGTCGAATTATAAAATTGTAATAACAAACAGGCACTCCGTGGATAAGAAATAAATACATAACACAAAATGATATGTAGCTATGCGTTGATTCCGCGAGACTAGTCAATGGTGTGGGGGCAGTAGGTCTATAATCGATAATCGAGACTTCGAGATTTGTGTGACGAGATTTGAAATCACGTAACTCCGGGTTCGCGTAAGTCGGGGTATACCTAATGTTATTTGTACATAATGTAAACTGTCACAATTCTTGAAGAATCCTATTGAATTCATGAATCGCACTTCCTCCCGCCAAAATAGAAATCCCTTTTAAGATGATATGCACAAAATGACTCGATTTTCTTATGTAAGTTCTGTGGCAACAAATCGAAAACACTCTGTATTATCCGATTGAGGAAAAATCACCAGAATAACAGTGGGAATGAAAAGAAAAATGTTGTTACGTAATCTAGACCCAGAGTGACTTACAATCAAAAGGAATTAACTGATCTCTTTTGCAACCGTTTAACCATTTCCTATTTACTATAGAGATAGACGCTTAATGATCGCATACTCTTATTTTCTGTTGTTCTCTTTATAGCCTTCATTCTTATAGCTTCTCGAGATCGACGGATTGTTTACAAGTTGAAGTTGGAGTTCAGTCAACTTCACGAGAAAGAAATGTTTGAGAAACGCAATGGAGTTAATTGCTTTGATGCAATTACTTATGAGTAGTACTATGTAATATGTATGTCAAAGAATTTAGCGACTTTTGTGTTATCTAATGTTAAAGCTTTATATTAGGTTAATTTTGATAAGACAAGTGAATTCCCATGAAATCGTTGACTACTTTGTAAAGAAACAACAATGGAAAGGTGCATATTTTGGATTTTGCTCACGTTTGAGAGATTTTTGAACGTTACATAATTCATCGAACGTGATATTTGTTGGGTTTTTAAAGCTTTTCGCGAATGTAACTCGATTTAAGGCGATTTTTTGAATAAATTTTAAGAATTTACTTTCATGGAAACATGTTCGACGGCTATTAACGAGTCGATAACCTGAAACGTTTTGTTTTTGTAAAGTATCCTCTCTAGACTTGCTATTAGTATTAACTAGTCCTTAATTTCACAATAATGTTGAATTACTCAATACTCAGGTTAAAATTGTTTACGGTTTGTGAAAACTCACTAGGACTTTATCAGTAGGAGCAGCAACTTTAAAAACTTTCAAGTTTACCATATGCCATTTGCTAATGAATCTATTTGCATTTCGTTACTTTATTCTGTTTGCGAAACTAATCTTCTTCAAGACCGTTGAACTTTTTATCGCCGAAATTCAAGAATGTTTGGATTTGTATTTTTGCTTTGATTACTTGTTAAATTATAGTTGCGAGTTAATCAACTAAAGTGTTAACAGAAGAATAATTGGTAAAGTTTGTGAACTTTGTCTTGAACTTAACAAGAGATATCTTGAAAATATTCCACAGTAAGTTATGTAATCAAAGTTCTTGCCACATCAATATCAACAAATATGAGGTAAACCCTTTAACATAATCCATTATGGACTCCTTGTGTGTTTCTTCTGAAAGTTCAACGCTACATTTTGGCACCGAATCGACGAAATCTGGAAACGCTTAAGATACATCAAATAAAAATTAAAAGAGTTCAAGACGGGAAGAGATAAAAGTACGGAAAAACATAAAAAGTCACGAAACAGAAGTAAATTGCGCTAATTTATGTGTACACCTCTATCACGTTTTCTGATTTTGCGCGGAGGAGGCTTTAACAGCTCAAACCGCGCGATCGCAATTTTTGTGGAACAGACCAGACTGGAAGATACAAAACTTTCTTCTTCAGTAGAGCGGTTTCTGTTGTAGGTTTCGTTTTAACTACTCGATCGGACAAACTGGATCTACACTCTTCAGACTGCATAACTAAATCTCTGTTAGCTATTCGGTTTACTGTTCTGCTTCTCCTCGCGCATATTACGTTAATTCCTCTGCATTTTCCCTTTTCGTTATAATTGCAATGATAAAAGCAACATGCTATTGAAGTTGCATAACCGATCGTTGAACTACTGCGGCTATTTTTCAAATGCACATTTCCACGCTTATCGTTTTCTATTCGTTCACTCGATCGTCAGGTAAAATGTTTGATTTTGATCATTTGTCTTCTAATTTTGTTTTCCTACTTGCTGGAGTAATGGATGTCTCAAACATACCAGCAGTATTTGTGGTCACACAACCATAACTAGTTGTAATTCCGGGAAAAGAATTTTCCGGGAAAGTAAAACGACTTTTCGCATAAATCAAAGACCATGGAAACAGGAAAATTTCAAATCATTCAATTTATGGACACGCTTCAACCAGGAAATTGAAATTAAAATTTTCTAAACTTGTATTCTAATCACTCAAACACTGAGTTCCGTCAGTTAACCTACAGTCTGTTAAGTAAGATCATATACAGTGAAATCTATGCTAATTTTATTTATTTTTTTAGGATAGGACATGCTGCGAGGCATGGCGCAATTACATTAGCACTTAGTCCAATCACCATTAGCGTCTATGATCACATACCATCTTCGAGGCATAATGCCCACTAAATTTTCAGCCTATTGATCGGAAAGCGTCCTCAAACTGCAACGAAGGAGAACTAGCTGCTTCAAAGTGAATACGCGGTTTCCTCTAAGCCTACATTTTATGTAGAACCAAACATTCTCTATTGGATTAGCGTCAGGGGATTGTGAAATGTGAAAAAATTGTTTTCCATTTCTGAAAAATTACCACTCGCTTTTCCGACAATAGTGTTTTGGTATGACAAAAGTTAAGGTTCTGAATACAAACCAACTACAAGTTACGCTGTATGCGATCTTACTTAACAGACTGTATATGAAAAACTTCCTTCATATTCCTTTTCTAATTTTTGGTAAAAAGTTATTAATTTGAAAATGCTAAGGACTCAACCGCAGTTTTCCCATGAAATTTCTTGAGAATTGATCATCATTAAACCTTTCATAAAGCGTTAATTAATTATTCAGATAATTTAAACTTTTCATTTACACAGACCAACAGTTTTCAGCAGCAGACTCAAATACAAGTAATACGGTCAAATCATTTGTGCCGTGCAAAGTGTGTGGTGATAAAGCTTCTGGATATCACTATGGAGTAACATCATGCGAAGGATGTAAGGTAATAAAAATTTAATTAAATTAAATTTTCAAAAAGGAACCTTTCGTATTTAAATAATTTCACTTATATTTTGTAGGGATTTTTTCGACGTAGTATACAAAAACAAATCGAGTATCGTTGTTTGAGAGACGGTAAATGTCTTGTAATTCGATTGAATAGGAACAGATGTCAGTACTGTCGATTCAAAAAATGCTTGTCGGTCGGAATGAGCCGAGATTGTAAGTAACATTTTGTAAGTTTTAGATAATTATACTAATTTGAAAAACATTTTTGATTTTCAAAAATTCTCTGACCTGCCGACAAATGACATTCATCAAACTGTTTTAGGAAATTTCATTTACAGTATTACAAAACCTCTAAACTTTGTTGATAGTATCTGAATTTTGTATCTTTTGTGGATATTCACTTTCCCTATTCATATTTTAATGACTATGCAAACATTGAAAAATGGAGCTGTTAAATGAATTTTGTTTTTGATAGTTCAATTAGCGAACATTTACAAATGAACATAACTTAGTAAGTAAAACCTCAACATACAAGAAGGGGAAAACCAGTAAAATATAGTATTATGGAGTTAATGGATTTAGTGAAATATGTACTATGAGAGGATCGATTTGAGATGAGTGATCTTCGAGGTTTCGGAAAGTTTTCGTGGATCTGCTCCAATAATTACTTGTGAAAATTTAATGTACTTACTCCATGATCAATATGAGATCAACACCTTAGATCATAGTTCGGTTGGAGTTTTGTATTTGCCAAAATTGTTTTTCACTCTTGAATGGGGCCATGGATATTATGAATAAGATTCTGCCTTTCACTTATGAATAATTTAAAGTTTCACTTCTGGTATGCTTCTTTCACAGTCCACCAGAGTAACTATTGTAGACGCCAACACTTGAATCTGCTAGTAATGAACAAGAAAAGTCTGATGGATCGAGTATATTGTATCCCAAAGCAACACGGAAATGTTATTAAAGGTGTCTCCCTCCGTTTTCCAAGATATATTCACATTAGCAGATCTATTTCGAATTAAATCGTATATGTACATAACTTTGAATTAGTGTTCGCAAAACTCGTGGATTCTGTCCTCTGCGATCCTAATCAATTTTCACTTACTGCTTGCTGTAACGAGCATTCAACCCAAATCGAAGTCATGTTCGCATCATGAAACTCACTTAAGCCTTTCATGGTTATACTCAAACAGTGAGGATAAGTCATCTAGTTCCGGGTCCCCAGCCCTCTAGCGTTCCTTCTTTCTTGATGATATAAAAGACAAACTTTTGCATTAGAAAGGAAAAAAATATATTGAACAAGAAATTTCTCTTCCTCATTACCATGAATGCAGCCGTTACAGCAGCCTGTACAAACAGAATAAATATGAAAGTGAATTCTGTAGAAAGAAAAAGATATAGGAAGCCGAAGCACTAATACGATGTATCTACGTGCTCGTAGATGTAGAAAATGCAGTTTTCTATTGCATTTTATCTTTGCCATTCCGTGGAATAAAATTACCATATGCAACAGTTCGCTATTTTAATAGCAAAGGAATTTGTTCGATTTTATATTGAGCATGTCTATAGTCGTGCCCTTTCTTGTAGTTTCCCATCAGACTGGCTGAGTACATTTGAAGCACAAAATTTTCAACAAATCTTTAATGGACATTTGTACATGTGTGGGATTAGGGAATGATTGATTCACAAAGAGGTTAACTCATTCTTTTGCATTGCACAGAAAATTAGGTTTCATTTGAAAATCTACCTTCGCGCTATACTTCTTATATAAAATGGATACCCACACAGTAATTGCATAAATTCAATGCTTTTCTACATGAAAGTAACAGCGTCAAATGAATTTTCTTAGAAACATGAATTTTGTGAATGAAAGGAACTAATTTACAAAAATGTTGAACAATACCAAATGAAAATGCTTCCTTATTGAAATGTGATATAAAGGAGGTATATATGCAGATATACATACTTGCTTCACTTATAATTAGATTTACATTAAATTTATGTTAAGCTTCCCGGGTGAAAAAATCAGACGGAAAACTGAATTCTGTCGGAATCTATTCGAAAAATTGAAGGCAAGCGGAATTCAGTCGGAAAAGTTTTAGCAGACTGGAAACGGACAGAAATCAGATGGAGAATATTATATTCTGTTGATAATACGAAACGGAATGCAGTCAAAAATCAGAATTCCGACTGTCTTAAGTCTGCAGAACATGGTGAAAATTTCGGTATTGAGTTTCCCATGGCAATGTTATCAGTAATTTTCAGTTTTCAATTCCAATCGTTTCCCGTCTAAATTCCGACTCTTGTAATATTAAACATTAATAGCTATTTATGTATCAATGGTGTAAACTTTAAAGTGACGCTTTCTTGCATGAGTGTAAGGTCCGGTCGCATGCGTACAAAGACGAGTGGAGAAATTGTGGCGCGAAATGAAGGGTGAATGCGTCATGACTGAGCGCAAATGCAGCAACGACTGCAAGAAAGCGTCACTTTACACCCGCGGTGCATACAATAGTTTATGCAACAAATTCGTGGCAAGTTGAATTTGAGATATTCACGTGAATCTGTTACATAAAATTGTACTTTAGGTACTAGTGCGGTAAAACAGGATAAGAGTTTAGGGTGTTTCGGAATCGAACACTTCACGCACGCAAGCGTCGCATAAAACATCATGTATGCCCAGACACTAGAAAACGCACTGAACCCAGAGGCGATCACTACCTCTGATCGGATTAAGTCTGCCTTTCTGAAAGCAATTTTATGAGTAAATTTTCACGAATTTTTTCAACCGGGTTAAGGAGAATAGCTAGAACAAAAACCACAATCGCCTGACTCATTGTACAGAAACAGCCTAATAGCATCGCTCCAATTACATGTCATGCCTTTTCAACTTACAAACTTCATGCTTGACTCACTAAGCATTTATTATTTATGTCGATGAACTCTTGACCTGATATGCACGCGAAAAGAAAACTTTCATTTGTGAATATGTATGTGTTGAAGTTATATATAGTGAAGTTATAGTAAAAAACAGATTTTTGTGTGTATTCATGTATTTAACTTTCTCATAAGAAAATGAATTTTGCCAAAACGATTCACTGTTTTTATTTCACTTTCAGTTTAAAAAATTCAAAGCAAACCTATTCCAGTTTGGTAAATTTCGTTAAACAGAAAAAAGCTTTCGAAATCAAAAGTGTGTTAATTCCAAATTAGAATAATTTAATTTTCATCGGAAGTGGCTATTTCTCTGTTCATAATTTAAAATTTTTAATACATGTATGTATGTATATCCCCAAATAACAATTTAATTGAATGATTCATTAAGAAAAAGTACCGAAAATTTCACAAACTTGGTTCTAATTGAACTTTATGTAGAAATCATAGGGCAAAGTTTTCAGCTACTAAGAATTGTATATTTGTTCCACTGTGTTCTAGTTACACACAAAGAAGCAAATGAGACGAAAACCTTACCCAAAAATTTCAAGCAACATGCGGCTACATAATAAAATTTACTCAATTCTTCCTACTCTTTCTTCAGAGCGCTTTTTTAACAAAACTTTGCCCTACATTTCACTGAAATAACATCCGAATCCGAACATCTGACACAGGCACAGCCCACAGGTCTTTTGAGGCCAAATTTCCACTGACACGATTATTGTTGCTGTTTGCTCCACTTTTTGTAATCAAAAGCAAAAATATTCCATCTTTACCCAGTTCGTTGGGTTGGATCGTCCGGGAGGGCATAGCAGGGCAAGAAATGATGGCATGAACAACGCTTCATTCTATCGAACAAGCAAAAATGTAAACAAAAATGTTGGAAAAATTTTTATTTTCTTTATGAACGTGTTTGTAAGTTTTGTTTAAGTGAACATGTGCAGAGCAGTTCCATATATTTCTTTAGCAATTTTATGTTGTTCCTCGTGGTGGCAAGGCAACATTCAGTTAGTTCATTCTGTTAGTTTTAACCACTAAAATCTAAAATCTAAAATATATTCTTAAAAATGGCAAGTGATTTTTAAACTTAACTTTACCACCGTTTAATGCTTTCAATCGATTTCGAATGCGTGCCATCACAAGAAACAAAACAAACAAAGAAAGTTTTCGTAAGTGCTTCAAATTTCTAAAGAAAAACGAAAATTAATTTTTGGAAAAAACACATAGTATGACAAAATTTTCATTTCGTGTTGTTCAGTAATAATAATACTAAATGCTGGCGGGTTGTGCTGTGAGACACCTTTCGTATCGTGGTTATATTAAATTGCTTTGCACAAAGATACCTCGGTATGTGAAATTGCTAATGGGCTTCGGTTTCATCGCTTTAAGGTTTAAAAAGTGAATGAGGAAAGTCAAAGGCCTATTTCGTATCCCCCCGTTTTACTCCACCCGCAGTTTCAGTGTAGTTTTTTAAATGCAATTGCATGCAGGAGCAGCACCAGTGCAAGATCGTTGATAGCATTGCATTCTTCCTCGAATGACTGCAACAGATGAAAAATAAAATATATAAAAAATGAGATGCATAAAAGTGCAAACAACTTGCAGATATGTACAGCATGATTCCCGCCGTCTGTTTTAAACACGATTCATTTTCCAGAGGGCTGAAGCTGAAGACTTGTTTGATAGTGTTGTTTCATACTGTGGGGCACTGTTGACTTGACTGTGGAGTGGATGGAGCACCATCAGATTCGTTTCGTGCGATCGAGAGAATCGAAAGAATCGTCGAAACAGGCAAAGCTTTTCGGTGTCGGTGTCGGTTTCGGCACTTTGTACATTGTACAATGACGTATATTCTGTTGCTTGCTGAGTAAGAAAAGAAGCGTGCGTTTTCGTATTTCTCCATTTCTTCGATTTGGTTTTCTTTTGGAGTTTATAGATTCAATCAATTCTGAGGTCTGTGATCTCTTCGAAGTCTCAGGTCTTTGGCATTTTTAATGCTTTTTTGGTTTAGTTTAGTTAGCACATAGCGCTGCATACTTGACTGGTCGACGATCGTATAATAAGCTACAAGTTTCAATACTTCCTTATTGTTGTTGTGTTCGTGTAACTTTGCCACAAGCGAAAATGTTGGAAGTCTGTTACTGTTTGAATGGAATGGATCTTTGGTTTGTTATACTCTCTGTTTTATACTCAAACATGCAATGGTGGGACTTGGGTCAAACAGACACAACATCGAAAATTGTTGCTTGACATTTTGCAGTTATCTTCCAGTATTCGGTCGTATCAGTACAATAAATGGAGTGAAACGTGCGCGAATTTTAATAACTAAAGTAACGGTGAGTGAAATTTTTGGTGTTTATAAGTAAAATATAAAATGTGAAGTAATTCTTTGGGTTTAATAACTCGATATTAATCAAATGTGCTGTGAAGCAACAAATTCAAGAAATTTCCAATTTGTGATGTTTCAAACAAAAGAGTGCATGTGAAAAGTGCAAGGGACTTTAATACTTAGTTACTGTTAAATGCAGATATAGAAGTTTTTATACCACACAAAGTATCTTATAAATTGATCAATCATTTGTGTAATGAATTTATCATGATAACGAAGATATGAAAGTGTCGTTGCAAAATGCAGTGTGATCTACCAAATACTCTTCTTTGCGATAGTATTTCCTTAGCTGATAAAAGTAAGATCTATGTTACACGTATATCTTTAAATTTTAATATAGACAAAACAAAAACTAGATTTTAGTTATAAATTTTGGTGAAAGTGATAAAAAGTACAGACGACCGTTAACTGTATAAGGCAGGCACACATTTTCGTCCTATACACGTGATTTTAGTGATATTCTGGTGCAACCAAACGATACTTCCTTTAAACTCTGATGAACGAAGGATTTTAAAGCTACATTTACCTACTTCTTAGAAACATTATCCACCAAATTATGATTATAATGAAGGGATATAGGTTTACGATATATCCCTTACACTTGAACTGGAAGCCATTTAGTTTTATTGGAGATACAGTTTCTCTGACTCATTTCGGGTTTTCGCAACCATTTGTTGCACAGCTCAGAACTCATGTAACTACATACTTGATAATACTATTTAATAAAACACACGTGGTTCTATTAATCATTTAAAGAAACCATTTCCAATTCATTAAACCTTAAAAACAAATGGCCTAATAGTTAATGTTAACTCTCCATGTACACATCCTGGAGCAATGTGATTGATACCGGTGATTACTTCATGGATTCCTGTGATCCTCTGCAATAAATGCAAGTTATTGCTAGGTGTAAATGCTTTAACTGATTAAAACAAAGTGTATTTTGTACTAGTGTTCATTGTAGATAAATTCTTAGAAATTCCGAATTGTTGAGCAACCAGCGCATTGATATGTTGCTGTGATGTTCTGTACTATTACTATTATCCGGAAAACACTTGCTTTGAGGTGCCGATGACTTCTAAAGTCTTCATTTTCCGCTTGTCATGCTTCAGTCTCTATTTGGCTCAAAGACCCCGTGTGAGGTCAAGTCGTGCAGCGGAGAAAGTTTTTGTTGCGGTCTTTTTCCTATTTTCCGTGCTTTTCCTCATTTTTGTGTTGTAACATTTTTTATGCTCTATGTATTGTACGTTTTTTTTTATATAAAGCATACAATTTTCTTCACTTTCCTTTGGTGTGCTTCTGTTTAAAAGTTTTCTTCAACAAACAGCATCAACTTTTACTGTTGTTCCGCTTTGATTGATAGCATTGTTCCCATTGTTTTTGTTATGTTAGGTACCCGCAATTTGCAGATTGTGACCAGTGGACTTTTCAATTAGTTAAGCGCGTCTAAAGCTTTTATCGTAGGGCCTATGCATGGTAAATAATGGAGACAAGTGAAATAGATGCTCGGCTTGAATGGAAACCAAAACAAACAAGCTTTGTTTGCCATATACACAGCGCTAATCAATTCAATTTTCCTTTCATCTGTGCTAGGTCATTGAATGAATAAAATAAGCTTATGAATGAGCGGGTTGAGTTCATTGCATGACAAGTACTTGCTGTGATATTTCAGAAATTTCCTGTTTCTAATTTCTCAATCAAATTTAACAATTTCTTTCAACTGCTCTTGAATTGAAATTAGTTTGGTCCCAAAAGCAGATATTCTGTATATGCATAAGCTTACATATAAATTTACTACAGTGTAACCTCGATAATTGCAACTCCTCCATAAACGCAACTAGGTGTAGCCAAGCACAAGAAGCCGTAATCTTTTGGTCATCGCTATCGAGAGCAAATCCAAAGTAGCAAAAGAACAGCCCGAACTACAAACTTCAACCAACTTCAGTTCACATTTGTATGAATTTCCTTCGACTTTTTGTTACGCCCTCGATTAAACGAATTCCTCATATATTACTTGAATTTAAATTTTCAGATGAAATTAACTGAAAGTTTTGAAGAAATCGTAATTTTGTGGAATTTAAGGAAAAATTTAATTTCACGGCAAGGAAAATGAACCATGTTGCAATCTGAATATTTCTTACTCAACTATTTCTCCAGCGGAGTAAATTAAACCCAGTTATTATCGAAAGCTAATTTGTTCTGGATAAATGTATGGGATTTGACAGTTCAGCTCTACTGGGGTGACCTAAGGAATACGGCTAGAGTGTCAAAAAACCCAGTGGAAAATTTCAGGTTTTTCTACCAAGGAATAAGATACACATATTCATGTTTATGTATGATATATAGAGTGACAGCAGAAATATATCTATAAAATGACACTATAAATGTAATTACGTCACTTTCTTTCTTCCTTCCTAACCATTGAAATGTGATACTTGGTTATTGCAACAACCTCAGTTATTGCTACAGCCACAATTTCCTTTAGTTGCGTTTATCATGGTTGTACTGTATATAAAAGAACTAATCGTTTAGCTAAGCAAAATGATGAAAATTTAGAATCTTCTATAAGGAAATTGGTATCATGTGGTTAATAAGATATCTGAGCTGCCTGATTCTCGGCTAAGTAAATATTTCACCAGGGAGACGGTTTAACACGTTCTTACTAACGTAATTATTAGGTCATGAGAACGTATTATTTATACTAAATGTTTATGAGGTTATTAAGTAGAGCAAATTGTTCTAAAGCCTTGGTTAACTTTAAATACACTTTGTTTTACAAAACTTTGTCAATATTTAAAAATGGTTTACCAAGTACATACATATATATACATGTATCGAAGTCATGCAAACATAAATTCAAAAAATCGAAAATCCGATTGTAGCTTATTTATAACAGAAAAATTGATTATCCAACAATGTTTATTCGCAAACTGCAAGACTGTCGTAGACACGATGACATAATTGCGCTAGAATAAATAATGATTGTATACATTAAATGCTTTAAATTCTATGCAATTGATTATAAACATTTTCATTTTGCGCCTATTTCACTCAAAGTATGAACACAGGTTACTGAACCGTTTGACATAGTTAAACTTAATTTAACCTATTTAGGACATAGGTATACATAAGCTGACAGGCACCTCATGTCTGAGTTATATTGAAAAATTGAAAAACCACTTTTGCTTATCCTACAAAACAGTAATAATGATAATGATGAAATTCTCTATATAGTTTCTCTGTGTTTATATAATATTGTTTTCGCATGTAGCTGTCCGCTATGGTCGAGTTCCAAAACGTTCGCGTGAAGTTAATGGTGCAGATGATCCAAACATTCGCGTAAGTACTCCTGGAACGCCAAATACACCAACAACACCACAAATGTGTTCAGTGGCATCTCCACCAGAATTAGGCTGCACAGCACAGCTATCTACTGATGCCGAAATTCCAGGCACAGCAGAGCTTTCTGTTTATGATATAATACTTTGTGTGTCACAAGCTCATCGCAGCCATTGTACATATACAGAGGAACAAACAAGAGGCTTGGTAAGACGGCCAGTGCCGTTGCCACCGGATTGTGTCAAAGACGAATGTGAGGTAAATGTGATCGTGATTTAAGTAAATTTTCGAAAATGATTTGATGTTTTCTTCTTGAATACATTGCAGATCGCATCTTCATTGTCAGAAACTTTAGAGCAGCAAAAAATTTGGTTGTGGCAACAATATGCTACACGTATTACACCAGGTGTACAGCGTGTTGTTGAATTCGCCAAACGTGTACCTGGCTTCTGTGATTTTACTCAAGATGATCAATTGATATTAATTAAATTAGGATTTTTTGAAGTTTGGCTCAGTCATGTTGCAAGAATGATAACCGACTCATCACTAACTTTCGATGATGGAACTTATTTGACAAGTCAACAATTAGAGATTTTATATGATGTAAGTTCAAAGGCAAAAAAAATAAAAATTAATAGATATTTATGATGTCATGGAGAAAATTAATTCTCCGGTGAATGAAAATCATTTCCAGGAAGCGGAGAGAAATTCATTCTGTGTTTGATCTACATACAATGAATTTTCCCCGCTTTCAGAGAGTGAAGGAAATTCATTTTCTGCTTCACGACCTTTAATAGGATTTCATATATTAACTTGTAAAACAGGAACCTGCTATAATGTACAGCATGGAAAACCAAATTTATATAGCCGAAATAGCTCAGTTGGGAGAGCGTTAGACTGAAGATCTAAAGGTCCCCGGTTCAATCCCGGGTTTCGGCACGATCCAACTTTTTATTTTTCTCTCAAAGTTTGGTTTTACTTTGGTTTTAATTTATTAATTAATTCACTTATTCATTTCATTTCAGAGTAATTTCGTTACATCACTTTTAAACTTTACGATTGCTATCAACAGCTATAATTTAAGTGATACAGAAATTGGCTTATTTTCTGCAATGGTTCTATTAGCATCAGATCGATCAGGAATCACAGAGCATAAAATAATTTCACGTACAAGGGAACGTATAGCTGAGGCATTACGAGTACAAATTGTTCGTTCACGTCCAGGATCTACTAATGCAATGCAATTAATGCCAGCATTGGAGGCTAAAATACCGGAATTGAGAGCTCTTGGCGCTAAACATTGTTCACATTTAGACTGGCTTAGAAGTAATTGGACTAAAGTAAGACTTCCACCACTCTTCGCTGAAATATTTGACATTCCAAAAAGTGAGGATGATCTATAATATTTCAAAGAAACCTTTATTACATTAATTGATTTGTAGAATGTATGTAAATAATTTAAGAAACATAGGAGACAGTATCTAATGAGTATTGTAGTCTGAAATAGCAATATATCTTAATGCTTTTCATAAAAATCTCATTATTTGTAATGAAATATACGTAAGGAAGTTTCATTGGTTCAATATAGTTCAAATAGTTTGGTTCTCCTGCTAATTTTGCTTTAAATTTTAAAGGAAAAGTCCACTTTTAAATAGATACGAAATTTCCAATTGCCAAATTTTACAATTTAAAAAGTTACATTAAATTATATCTGTTATTCAAATGAAAAAGTATGAAAAAATACGGATAAAATATAAAATTTATTGAACAATCATTCTGAATAATCTAAACAAAATATGTAATACATAGACTTTCACATATCATATTAAGTACTATTATTAATTAAATGTAACAAGTAGTAGTGCATGGCAAGGCGAATGAATTGTGAAAAACGTTTCTTTGAAAAATTGTTATTTTGGAGAAAGCCGAATATATAAAAATGTGATTGAAAAACTTTTGTTATCAAAATCACTACAATCAAATTCTTTGGGTTTTACTTATAACTATATTTAAGTTTTTCGATTTAGATATAAAACAAGCTACATATTTGCCTACTTTATGCTATAAAATATTCTATCAATTTTCTTTCAACACAATTTCAAATCATGACAATAAGGATACAAATTTATCTCATCCACTATTGAACATTTATACTACAATATCTTAGAGAATTATACTACTATATTTATGCAAAACCCAAAGATTGATGTACATTTTGGTTTACTTTAAGTTATTGTTAATAATTTATTTCTCATTTGTAAAATTTGAACTCTTCTAGCTTTTAAACTTTTATGAAATATTAGAATGCTTTAAGGTAATATCATGTGTATCGGTGCTATATTTTAAAATAGAATTGAAATTCTATTTGTTTTTAAAAATTGAAATTAAATCAATATTTATAGGCAAATGATATTAAGCAAATGTAGTTGAATAATTAAGCAAAATTATGAATACATTAAAAAATTGTTCTTTGATGCTTTAAAAAGTTTTACTCCTAATTCTTGTTCATTAAATTAACATCATAAAAACAAGACATAACAATAAAATTGCAATTCATGGTAATTGCTATATGTGTCAAAGATTTTTTTAAGATTTTATCTTAAGAGTAAATTTGAGAAGGAATTTAATGTGATTAGAATATAACAGAATCCTAAACAATCAAGAGAAAAGTTGTGTATTGTAAATAAATATATTATATCTATTAATAATAAAAAAGTAAATTCCAATTACAATATTCAAAATAAAACAAAAAAGACTTATCTTGCTCAAAGACGTTTATGAATTTTTTCTCTTTTTATAGTATATAATTACAATATCTAAATACTCTACAATAATATTGTTTAATTAATATTTCTTATCAATCAACTTAATTATTACGTTTGTACATTATAATAAAAGTTATGCTTTTTCTTTACGAAATTTTCATTCTGAGTTTCATGTTTAATTTCTGAGTTTTAAAACCTTGTTTTGCATACTTACATATATATAAATTTTACTTTATAGTTGATATTATTATGCCTTCATTTCCTCAATATATGTTTCAACTTTGTGTTTGTTTGTTCATATTGTTAAGTATGTTCAAAGGATGTTCTCTCATTTGATTCATCGTTGAATAGAATTAAAATTTTGTGATAAATAATAAAACTCGCGAAATGCTTGCATATTGATACAGTGAAGAAATTATTTTGTTTCATAGTATCGTGCTATAATTTCTATAAACTTGGACCCAACTATTTTGGCTCTTTATCATGTCATATTGGTTCAGTGATCAGTAAATTTAAAATTTTTATATGGTTTTAAATGAGCATAAAAGTAGCGTGTGGGAAATATTGTGTCAACTGAAAAGTTGTTTTAACTAAGATTTTCTAAACAAAGTTATATGGATAACCATTGTTAGTGATTCTTCCTGGTCCAGCACAATATTAACATTTGAGGAATACAAACTTTGATGTTGTCATAATTTCGTGCCAGAAAGTAGATTTGCAGAGTGAACTGTTTGTCACCTAAGCAGTTATTATTTCAATAATGCAAAAATTCAGGTACTTACCAAGGATTATTCTATTTAGTATGAGTTATAACGAAGTCGTTAGACTTTTGCTTCCAACATTACTTCCACTTTAAAATAGATAATAACGTTCTTAATCCATTTTTATTTGCAAACTGGCTGCACTTTGTAACTTACAAGTACAATATATAAAATAGTAGAAAATGTTGATTAGGTACCCGTTTGATAGGGAAATATATAATAAAATTAAATATTTTATCTGTATGTATTACAATAATGCGTGTGCAATAGGGAGGTAGATTAAGGTAAAAAGAAAAAACTCTTTTACTTTTCAACATTTAAGTACAACGTTAATAATATATTTTGAATTTATTTAACTAATTATACGACATACACTTCCCGAAATTCTACCGTATGGCCTTATGACATGTACTTCGTAAATAAATAAATTCGACATCAAATATAAGTTAATGAAATCTTTTTTTGTTAATAAGTACATTGTTTCTATTCTAGATTTAGTGTTATTAGTACAATAGTTTCGTTTTAATTTCCGCTGTTACATATGTTAAAAAGAAAACACTTGATTATCATTCAAAGTGCGTTTGAAGCACGCAAACTGCTTTACAAGTTACATAATATCCTATCAAGTTAGTTATTTAGTTAGTGCATCATGTAACAGCGGAATTTTCCAATGAAAGTTTGAAAAATCAATAGGTTGTTATGTATTTGTTAGATTTTGTTCTTTTTGAAACAAAGTTATCTTAACCTTGAGATTGTAGTTTTATTAAATATAAATAGTTATGTAGTTAAGTACGATACTGGTCTACATGGGATTAACCGTCTCTCGGTTGCGGATAATATTGGACTAGATTCTGAACTAACTCATTAGCTAGTTCAGGAGTTGCAGCAACTAATATGCGTCTTGACATCATATCTAGGGGGGCACCAGTGGGATCCATAGTGACACCACCAGCTTCTCGAACGAGAAGATCGCCAGCTGCGAAATCCCATATATGCAGTCCCATTTCGTAACAAGCGTCTGCTCCACCAAGAGCAATCATTGCAATGTTCAATGCTGCAGCGCCGAGTACTCGAATGCTATAAATAGTTGGAAAAACTATTTTTATCATAAAATTGTTATCATCATAAGTACCCATGAACTTTTTCCGATAAGTTTTTGAAGTTTTCATTCACAACACGCAGTTTTTCCGGGTCTCTTGACGTACCAAATTCCGATATAATAAGTGCATTTTTCAGCTCTTTCTGTCCACTAACGTTGATTCGTTGTCCATTATAAAATGCTCCTAAACCGCGACGTGCTGTAAACTTTTGTTTCAACATTGGATTGTAGATTATACCAATTTCCGTCACCTGTGGTTAACATGTCATTGTGGTTTTCATTCCATTATAAGTTTTATCACATTACCTTATCTACAATAAGTGCTATCGAAGTACATGAATGAGGAAAACTATGAACGAAATTCATTGTTCCATCGACAGGATCTATAACCCACGTGGGATCATCTGTTAAAACTGAACTTCCACCTTCACTTGTTTGTTCTTCACCAATAAACCTAAAATCTCACGAGTTATGACCAGAAATTACTGAAGTAGTGTTGGAAATCTTACTTATGCGACGGAAACTCAGCTTTGAGTCCATCAATCAGAAGTCGTTCGACTTCCTGATCTGTCTCAGTTAACAAATCTGTCTCTCCGGATTTACATGTGACCGTCTTTCTTTGGTTGTTCCTCGATGCAATTATCTAAATAATGGAATTTACGCTTATATCGAAAAAAAATGTTTATAGTATATCACCTCTCCAGCTCTTTCAACAAGTCCCATGACAACGTCATAGCATTTATCCAAATCCCGATCTTGGTCCATCTTACGAGCTGTGATTCCCGAACAAGTCGCACGTAGAGTTTGTCAGAAAACTAAACAAATTTAATTAACCTATACGGAACACTTCCGTAGCCACTGACACTCAGTTGATTTATGATTGCAACTACACACTACACACTACACAGTACACGCTACAAGGTATAGATAGATTTCCGAGCACTTGAAACAGCTGATATGAAATTTCTCCAATTTCACCTGACTCGGGACATTTGCTCATGCGCACAAAGCAATGGACAATTTGAAATGTGATATAATTAAGTAATGGATGACATAACAAAATCAGTTCGATATAATGGATGTAATTGAATTTATTAAAGGGTAAAGCAACCATAACTCCAATTACAATTCCTAAAATACTAAATCTGCCGGTAAATTTTACACGTTGAAAATTTCTCCTTCGGGCTATGTCATTTCACGGTCAAAATTTTCGAGCCTATAAATATGCAATGTTATATAAAAATTGTACCAGAGTAGCATTTTGTGCAAAGGTAAACGTGGTTTTTATCGTAAATTTGACCTGTATGCAAATTAAATAAATGTATGGTAAAGTTAATAT
This sequence comes from Chrysops caecutiens, assembly GCA_963971475.1. Taxonomy (NCBI): domain Eukaryota; kingdom Metazoa; phylum Arthropoda; class Insecta; order Diptera; family Tabanidae; genus Chrysops; species Chrysops caecutiens. Next base: position 73,172,813 of record OZ020568.1, read on the forward strand.
TTAATAAAAGAAAAGTTTAGGGAAAAAGTTTCATGGAAAGCTTCAGCAACTTGATGAGAGGTGTATAGGACATTCCCTGTTCATAATTTCAAATCATCACCAATACTCTTTTAATGTACTGTTCATATAACCTTATAAGTTAGTACACGTCTTATATGCAGTTTATGCAGAAAAATAATATAAATGTTATTCCTATATAATATATTTCTCGAAGTAAGAGAAGTTTCTTGCTGTCCACACTTCTATCTATTTCGGTTTACATATGAAAGCAGCACAAAAAAAATGGAAAGGCTTTGAAAACATATAAATTAAAAACAGCAACGTTCCAAGCGGATATTTATAGTTTTAGAACTCAAGTTTAAGCAAAAACACCTGATATATGACATACAGAGAATATATATATATTTCATTTTCGTTTCATAAATAATATTCAAGTTGAGAATAACTATCAAATATATAAATATATCTTTGTAGATTAAACAATAAACATTAGATTTCACGCACCATTTATAACAAGCAACGCTTATAAGAACTTGATGAATTTCATATAGTTTACATTTTTATGTTTCGCAATAGTTTTAGTAAATATTCACATAACAACAATGATTTTTGCATATGCATATATAATATATCATTTAAAACAACTTTTCCTACTGTAAACTGAAAGCAGGATGGTAAATCAACATGATATGTTTGCAAGGATGAGCAGTTTAAAACTGCATTGATATGTTTTGATATTTATATCTTTTTATTTATTTTAGTATTTATTTGTTAACAATCTTAGATTCAGTTCCTTAAACGTATTCAAATACCAAATAACCATACTACTATTTCATTTCATCTTAGACCTCATGATAACCTTCTTATTACCAAACATGTGCTAACAATTCATTAGATTTAGATTGTGCAAGGTGAACATTTAAAAGTAGCTTACAATTATAAACGTAAACGTTTATACATATATATATATATATTTATTTATTTATTTATAAAATGTTCATGCTATATACATATATGTAAGATTCCGCTAAGCGTTCGAATTGTATATTTCACTATACATTCCCAATGTACTAAGGCTTAAATTTAAATAAATAAAAACTTTTATAAATACAAATAAGCCTTGTTCTAATGAAATAGTTGTGTATACAATTATATTTACTTTTTAGTCTTAAATAAATCCTTAAACAAGTTTAAATCTAAACTATAGAAAGTATTATTAAATAATGAAACGTAGAAAAATAATTTAAACAGTAATATAAATAATAAGGCATATCTGTGTGAAAAACGATAACAATTTCATCAAACAATTGATTTTAAATAACTTTTTCATGTCATTATCTGCTTTGAAGCAAAAATTTCGTGTTTGTTGTAAATTTATATTTACTATGTCTAGTTGAGCTATGCAGCACTCACTTTGTGTAGTTTGATAAATTGCTTTTGCTATATATTTATCTACATTATTCGTTTGTTTCCACTAATTTTTAATAAATTATCTGCACTGATTTTAGTTTACTATCACTTATAACATATTGTAGCGCTTTAATTAGCTTCCTGAGGCCTATTGGCAAATAATTGGTCAACGATTGCCTCATCTGCTAAAGTGGAAATATCACCAACTTCCTTATCATTAACGGCTACTTTACGAAGAACACGACGCATAATTTTTCCTGATCTTGTTTTTGGTAACCCAGGAGCATGTTGTATTACATCTGGCTGTGCAAATGGTCCTATTCGTTCTCTTACTAGTTTCTTGAGTTCGTCAATTAATTTCTTGTCGAAGTTATCATTCTGATTGGGTGTTATGAAACAGTATAGGCATTCACCTTTAACCGGATGTGGACGCGCCACCACTGCAGCTTCTGATACACGATTGTGTTCTGTGAGAACGGATTCAACTTCGGCTGTTGACATCAAATGACCTGAGACGTTTAACATATCATCAACTCTGCCAGTTATCCATAAATATCCATCAGCATCACGTCGAGCACCTGTTTTGATATTTTTGTGAGACCATTTTTTCACTTATTCACTATTATGTGCTTACCATCTCCGGTGCAATAGTACCCCGGAAATCGACTAAAGTACGTGGATTCAAATCTTGGATGGTTATTATACACTGTACGCATCATTCCTGGCCATGGTTGCGAAAACACTAAATACCCTTCACCTTCTCCCTCTATTTCAGCACCACTCTCATCAAGCAGACTTGGTTTGACTCCAAAGAAAGGAAATGACTAAAATACAAATTCCGCTATAGATACTCATAACACATACGACTATAACTGAGTGCACTTACAGCAGATCCAGGTTTCATAGGTGTTGCTCCAGGTAAGGGAGTAATCACATGGCCTCCAGTTTCTGTTTGCCAAAACGTGTCAACAATGGAACACTTTTCCTTACCAATATTTCTGTAGTACCACAACCATGCCTCAGGATTTATAGGCTCCCCAACGCTACCTAAAACTCTGAAATAAATTTATATTTTATGAATCCTCAAGAAAGTTACGTTTCATGCACTTACTTTAATGTGGAGAGTGAATGCTCCTTAACAGGTCCGTCTCCAAATTTTATTAAAGCCCTAATGGCTGTAGGTGCGGTGTAGAACTGAGTCACTTTATATTTATCCACAACAGCCCAGTAACGATCATTCTTAGGATAAAATGGAGTACCTTCGAACTGTTGGTTACCACACAGATAAAAACAATTTTCTCAGAAATAAATCAAGCTTACCATAACCGAAGTAGCTCCATTAGCTAATGGTCCATAAACAACATATGTGTGTCCTGTAATCCAACCAATGTCAGCAGTGCACCAGTACACATCGCCTGGTTTGTAATCGAAGACTATTTTAAATGTAGTACTTGCGTATAGCAAATATCCTGCAGTTGTGTGCAATACGCCCTTAGGTTTACCAGTAGATCCACTTGTATAGAGCATGAATAGTGGATCTTCAGCAGCCATCCATTCTGGGTAACAGGCTGGTTCCTTGTCTTCCATTTCTTCATGCCACCAATAATCACGATCTTCTCTCCATGGAATATCTCTTTCTGCAAAATCATCTTTACATGGAGTCACACGTTTCAAATGTGACACAACTATGCAGGCGTTAACTTTATGTCCCATTTCCTCAGACTTATCAAGTGCAATATCACACAAATCTTTTAAAAATAATGGCTTTTCTCCACGCCATGCTCCATCAGCTGTTATAAGAACTTTAGCTTTACAATCGTGAATACGCTCTGCAAGTGAATCTGGCGAAAATCCAGCAAAAACTATGGAATGGACGGCTCCAATTCTGGCGCATGCTAGCATAGCTATTGGTAGCTCTAATATCATGGGCATGTATATAGAAACTCGGTCGCCCTTCTGAACTCCATGATCTTTCAAGACATTGGCAAATCGGCATACTTCTTCTAATAACTTGCGATATGTAAGCCCTCGGGAATAATCATCAGGATGGTTACCTTCCCTGTAAAGTTTAATAAATTTGCAATGAGAATCCCATAAATAAACCACAAATCGTTAATATTTTCATATAAGCAAAACCAAAGCTGTTCATAGTTCATAAGTACATCATAATTTTATGAACAACAGATGCTTAAATTATGACAACTTTCCTTCTAGAAGGTTGTCATAATTCATAAAATATATTTCTGGTTAACAAACTTTTCAAGTGTTTCTCATTAATTAAGGAAATATGTGTTTTTGTTAAGTACATTGTTATAGTTAATTTTATTTTGGTTGACTAGTTACAAGTTTAATTATTCAATTAATTATTCAACTCAAAACACATTGCTCCGAATGAAAGGCAATGAAAGATAACTAAATAAAAAAAGTTATACAATACAACCTGTAGATCAATTTCATGATGTTTTCAATTATTATATATCATTGATATCAGTCATTTTTAACATTTGTTTTGAGACTGAACAGAATTTGTATTAAAACAGACTTATTCCATTATTGTGAATGCAACAGAGTTTCACTTATTTCACAAAGTATTGTCGTATTGAAAAATAAAATGTGGATAATGAAGGTTAAAACAAAAAGCTTTCCGTATATATTTGCATTAAAAGTAAACTGAATATAGGTTCATTGAATATTGAAAAATGAGTAAAAAATTCAATAATTATTTCAAGTATGTGCAGGAGAATGCGAAAGGATGCTTATTATTCATCAATATCGTTTTGGGTTCAATCTAATAACAATCTACCCACGTTAACCTATTTCCTTTCCGGATAAACAGACATAGCACATTATTCATAAGTGCTTCGGAATATCATATTATATCCTGACCTTGTTAAGTTTAAGAGGACTGAAGGACACTCGCTTCCCCTCAACTTGAAATTCTTGAATCCTTCAACTCTTAGCCCTTCTCGGAGTTTTCAGTTTTCACAACTGTTGTCACCTGATTTTTCGTCATTTTCTTTTCATCGTTAGTAATTTTTTGAATTTAAATGAATAAAATTTTCATACAATTAACAGAAAAGAAACGTATTTTCATTAATTTGCATAAGACATTCGTAGTTTTGGATAGAACATTCAATTTACGTCAAACATTTGTAGATTGATTGCTTTTATATGGAATCTTTGATGACATAAATTAAGTTAACGAACTCCCGGAATTTTCCAATTTTCAGACCCTTTTCTGTGACGCAGCCATTTCATATTCCAAGTCATCCAAGTCGAAATATTTGTTTACTACTTTTAGCACCTGCGAGTTATATCATTCACCATGTTATATTCATGCGTACAACATATAATTGTGGGAAGTTTTTCATGTAGAAAGTAGGTGCTTATAAGCTTTACGTCAACTACTTGAATTTTAAAATTACACTTGAAAACTTCTGGAAACAGTTGACATGCAAAATTTTGTATGACGAATGTAAGGAACATGTTCTGCTTGTATGGTTTACAGATGATTCCGGTGAAAATCGATATTCTGAACAGCAGGATGTGTACAGAGCAATTAAATTTGTTTGTTAAACATTTGCAATGCAATATGTGTATATGCATTTGTGATACTTTTTGAGTTTGTGATATTTTCACATTCTAATTTTAACTCAAAGTCAATCTTATTAAAGAAATGAAAATAATGCATTATCCGTGAGAATATAATTCTTCTGTTAATTGAAATTGATTAGTTGTTGAGTAATCGCGTGTTTTCTGATTTTATCGAAACGCTTTGAGATAAGTAAACATTTATGAAAATTATGTTTGTTAGTTTTGAGAAACGAATTCAATTGTTTATTCATACATGTCATTTGAAATTTGTTGATAGTTAAACAAAAGTGCAAACAAAATTTATATCGAGTTCAATGCTTCAAGTCACGATTTAACAGTAGTCGTAGTAGAATGGTGTATTCTAGTGGAGGTCAACAAGAATTTTTACATGTTCCATTTCTAAATCAAAAGTAAAATATGTACTTAGTTACCATGTATGCACTAAAATCGAATTAAATGAAAATTTCAACTAGCAAGTCATTCAATTCTATACGCCATTACCTGTTTTCGAATTCAATTTGAAATTTAAAGTTTATTCAATAAAACTGTCAAGCTAGCAATGTCAATATATTTTCCTTGTAATCAATTCAACTAGAACGCACAATCAATATGTAAAACCGGAAAAGTTCACGAAAATCGTTACACCTGCACGCGAAATTGTTTCTTTATCACGGAAGTAATGACATTCATGTCGAATTTATGTGCGGATATAGTTATCTAAGATATCAAAGTGTTATTAAATGAATAAAAACAGGAAATGTCCTTCTTATGTCTATTGCATCATTGCATTACAACAGTCATGCTATATGGGCAACACAAGGATATTTCTGGGCAAAATCAATAATAATTTACGAAAGAAAATTTTATTTCAATACAAACCAGTAAAATGCAATGTTATCCGCAAGGCCATTTTTAACATTTCTATCCAGTAAATTGTAGCAAATGTTAGTAGATGCTCCTTCCATCCATTTAATATGAATTGGTCCTTTTCTCGTATCAAAGTTGTATTGCAAAAAGTTTTTCGGATCTGCTGGAGTTTCCCAATGAAACTGTTTTGCTATTCGGCCCCAAAACTCAGTTGGATTGTCCAACGATTCCTTATAGAACTTATGATATTCCGCTAAACTGGAGATATAAGCATTACGACTTAACGCAGGATTTGGTGTATAGACCGATTTTTCAGAAGGCATTTTTAATATACTTTGTAAACGTTACTTGTAATTTTAAAATTAAAACTTCATGAGAGCACAAATTCTGTGAGGAAATAGTTTATATTTTCTATAAATCACTCACTAAAATTCACTAATTAATCACACTGAATCGAACGACCTTTTTTCGCGAACTAATTTCTCAATTCGTCCGTACAACCATTAACCCTGATTGCATGACAACTTTTGTTCCGTAGAAAACGTGGATAATTCGGCGCTTGCCCCTTTTTCGTTGCCTTTACTCTTCATTAATGCTCGTGCACGTTTTCTCTGTGTTCTCTCTGCTGAAATTGAAATGGAAATTGATTTGGCTGCGCTTAAATACTCGCGCCAACTGCAGTGGAGAGAGTGCATTATACAGATAACGTGACAATTTCCTCAGTCGTTCTCTTTTACAGGGTGATTTTACCCTGAATTTCGTTCGTTTTTAACAAAACATAACTTTCGGCAGTACGAATTGTTTCTCAGAATAAACTAAAATATTAAATTTTTATAAAATTACTATCCTAAATGCTGCGTAAAGCTCTCGCTCTCAAAAATTCCCCGATTTCAGAGACCGAAAATGTTTACTCTCTCATGTTCTCATGATGATTGTGAGTTTATTCATATATCACCAGATATCGTTCCTTCTGGGAAATATTTATCATAGCTATTACGACTGCTCTCTCCAGTTGGCATTGAAGAGATAGACAATGAAGTTAAGAATCACACGTGAGGAGTAACCACTCGACCTATTCGTTCTCAACATGAGGCCAGGAATCAGGCGATGTTTGAGATTGGTGTACGTTGATTTTGTGGTAAAAATTTGCCTATTATGATTTCTTACATTAAATGCATTAACACTACATCAAAGCTTAAATTTACAATATGATTCTAAGACAAAAAATCACGTGAACAACTTCCTCCTTGGGATCGTGAATAAGCAAAAGTGACGATCGAGTGTCTAATTTGATCAACGAAGTGGAATCATATGATAAGATGTTTAATTTTTTGTTAACTTTATCAAATTTGAAGATCAGTTAATTTCAGATTTCTTCCTCGGATTCGCAACACAACAACTAGACGCAATTATTTAAAGTACCTACACACAGCACAACCTTAATAAACGCAACTAAAGGAAACTGTGGCTGTAGCAATAACTGAGGTTGTTGCAATAACCAAGTATCACATTTCAATGGCTTGGAAGGAAGTGACGTAATTATAATACATTATTTACATACATATACTGGGTTTCTTGACACTCTATGCGCTTGGCCACAGCTAGTTGCTTTTATCGAGGTTATACTGTACTTATTTATACTGTACTTGTTATACTGTACTCAGAAACAATGTTAAACACGGTTTTCGAACATATTCCGTTTGGGATTCTGTAGATGTTAACGAAATTTTCAAACAATAAAAATAACATTTCTGATATGGCTCATATCCAAAAATAATGATCGATAATACAGAGATTAAATAAAACAATTACTCATAGGTTCTATGGCGATAACATGACTACAGTATCTCAATATTATAATCCAATAACGAGAGTTTAATCTTGTGGGGATATCCTATTTTACCTCTAATTTAACAACAATTTTGATTTCTAGATTCCTTTTTAACCGAAACTCAAATACATATTTGAATGTGATTCAATAAACGAGCCAATATCTATAGTAGACTATGCTTAACGTAGGTTGTGAATGTTTGAGATACAAACAAACGTAAATTCATATCCTCTTTTTGGCTTTCTAAAAGACAAAAGGAAGTTCTTAAATTGCTTTCTTGTGATATCAGACTACTTCGAGATAGCTATGTACATAAATCAATATAGTTTAGTCATTTGAAAATCACAATACTTTATTGACCTCCAAGCGATAAGTAGAAAGTTATAGTTTGATAACGATACATCATGCATTGTTTGAAAAATCAGGAAGCTTGAGTTGCAGGGCATAAGAAAGTAAAAATATATGAATGGAAGTCAGAACCTCATTGTAGTTGCATGTTAATAAAATGAATTTCAATCATCTTATCGATAAGCCACCAACAAAAAAAACCTCGGATGGTTATCTGTTATGATTTAATACTTTCTGGTTTTCATCAGTTCAAATAAATCATGCCACCGTCATACGCTAAAAACATACGTTTGTTGAAAAGTGCAAACGGTCAGCTATATTCAAAACATGTAACCTTCAAATCACGTGGTGAATAACGAATCCAATTTAAATAATTTTAATTATATTTAGTTCAAAAGAAATGGAGTTTGACTTGTTTGACCGAAATTTTCAACGAGACCATGCAAATCGAGTCGTTCTTATTACAGATAGTCATTCAAATTGTTTGGCACTGTGACACCGTGAGCTCTTTAATATTCTGAGACTTAACTCAAATTCTATTATTAACGTTTCTAAGAAGGTAATCGTATTTGAATAACTCACAAACATTCTATTTAACTCATAAATAGTGGTCCAGCCAAACTGATTTAGAGTTTAATTTGTATTTTACGCATTCACACGTATTGAAATTAATTGAGTGTGTTAAAAGTTACAAATTAATAAAAATGAATTGTTACGTAAGAGGGCTACTTAATTTTTATTATACTACCTGAAACTAACCGTGAAAAACATAGATTTCGTATTACAGAAGAATTACATTATGAAGCAACATAATAGTGACGATTCAAAATTTTGTTCTATCGTTCCACGTTTTTTAAACTATAGCTGCATTGAAGAATAAATTAACAGTATCAGTACAAATCAGCAGGAACATCCTAACATATCCTTAGGAATCTTGAGACAAACGTCACAACCTAACTCGACCTACTTACGAACGATTATGACTGACTTAAGGGTAGTTGGTAATAAAAGGTACTCATAATTATAAGAAAGCAAATGTGCTTAACCACTAGCTTAAATTAAAATAGTTCCTTGTGCAAATCAATTAATATAAGGAAGTTTTGCAGTTTATATGCATCTTGATTTTCATGTTTTGTGTTTACTTTTGCTACATATGAACCATACTCTATACGTCGAGCTCCACGAATAGAAATTCATTTTGTTACATTTGAAATTGGAAACATTCAAAAATAATAGCTTGAAATTATAGAAGTATGTATAATTCATCAAAAGTCATTTTCAATGTGGCTACATACTTCAGAGCTTATACTAAAGATTTGTTGTGGATATTCCTAAGACCTCCAAAACATTATACACGCCTATGTGAGATTATATAACATGATTTGATAGTATTTTTTATTTTTTGGTCGCAAGAAACAGCACGAAGCAATTAATTTTCAATTTTACGGAAAGCTGGAGCTTATCAGACATATAATATGACCTAGTCACAAATTAGGTGTCGATAGCAATGTGAATGATAATATAAATTCAAATAACAGTCTACAAATCGAAAAACAACAATTTATCTCTTGAGTAATAAAAAAACAATATTTTAACATCTAGCACGCAAAATTCACCTATGTAAATAACAAAATAAGAAACTATTAAATTAAAATCATTAATTTAATTAGTGACTGTCGGATTTAAGGAACTCTTCATATTTTTTCTCATCCATCAATGTATCCAATTCAGATGAATCTGTTAACTTTATTTTGAAGAGCCACCCTAAAATAAGCAAAAATTTAGTCTCCAAAAGAACATTAATATTCTAAAATTAGTAACCTTTTTCATAGCAAGATGTGTTAACAAGTGAAGGCGTATCCTCTACATCCTTATTTTTTTCAAGGACTACACCTGATACAGGTGAGTATACCTCACTAGCTGCTTTCACACTTTCAAGAGCTCCACATTCATCACTTTTTTTCAATTTAGCACCAACATCTGGCAGTTGAGCATAGACGATATCACCAAGGGATTCTTGAGCATAATTTGATATTCCAACTGTTCCTACGTTTGACTCAACAGAAACCCATTCGTGTTTTTCAGTGTATCTCCTTTCAGCTAATTGAGTATACAAAAATTTGTCATTACGTAACAATAATATTAAAATTTTATTCATTTACCACTCCAACCTGAACTGGAGATTTTAAAGAACCTAGTGAACTTTACTTGCGGTGCTTTCTGATTTCCTTGATAAAGCAACCGGCAAATAGCACTACCTGACGACCCACTTATTCGGAGCACTGGTGTTAACATTCTTGTTTACTAGTTATTCACTTTATTCTAAGCAACTGTAGTCTATCACACGTAGTTAGTGCTATCTTCTAACAGATTTGTTCCACTAAATTGTATGTTACTTGTTGAAAGTTTACGCAACAAATAAAAACAATCACCCACAAGTATTGCGGGTGACAGTTCATTATATTTCATACATTTCCATTACGGTTAATGGCTAAAATAAGTGTTACCATATGCAGAATATTTTGTTTAACGAACACTCTGCAGTAATTTGATTTTTAATGCTTCGATTTGAAAAGCTTAAATTGCAAAATTAAAAAGTTAGTTATAGAATTCAAAATTATGCTGGACCAAATTGATCAAACCAATTGAATTGAGTGTGTCAAGATCATGAAATTCTTTTCTTAAGACAATACTAACTATTTGCTCATATCAACAAGCTAAATGAAATGGATCAATAAACTGTGATCTGAAAATTACATTTTACTCCTTATCAAATTTCTAAGTCTAACAGTAACCTAGGGGTCAACAAATTGTTTACGGGGGGGCATGGCTTATCTCCATCAAGGTTGCTATAGAGGATTTGTAATGAGAACAAATTCACCTTTTCGCTCCAATAATATATTTAAACTCAAAACATAATCTCGATAAATCAACTATCAACTATAGTAAAATTTCATCTATATCGGGAATTTTTTAACACAGATTTGGGTGGAAATGCTGCTCTTGGAATGGAGCTTTGAATTTGCATGTCGTAGTCTGGACTAGGAATGTAAGGGTCTTGAAAAGAAGTTCTTCCGATATTTGTTTCAAAAACTCTTGGATCGTGTCCTGGTGGTAGATTCATCCTCTGTGAATTACTTTCTTCAGACAGTCTTTGATCAGCACGCAGGGCTACTTCTGAATGTAGACATGCACTCTGAGGTAACTCGGGAGCAGAACTAGAATATAGATGAATATTTATTACAATTATTTAAAAGTTCGTGATCAAATACGAACTTGTACCTTGCACTGTATGCATTGATTGTTTCTCGTGTTAACACTGAATGTTGTGGATTTTCCATAGCAGGACTCTGAAGATTCTATTATATTAAGAGAGAATAGTAAATATTTAAAGTAAGAATTGCCAATTATGTAAGTTACATACAGTTTGGTGTGAATTGTTTTTGTCAGATGGCTCAAAAAGAACGCAAAGAAAATATAACACAAGTGCAAAGTTGATGATCAGCAAAGCACCACCTTTTGTTGTTAGAATTAACATCAACAATGAAGAAATCACTTGTGCCAAGAATTGAGGAAGGTCTAAGGTGTTTGCGGCCTGATAGCATCTTGCAAGGTCTATGCTAAAAATTGCTCCAAAACCAACATCCGAAGCAATCGACACTGTAGTTAAGAACGTCCATGATACTAATGCGAATGATTTCCCTCTACCTGCCTCATATTCAATAGTTAGTGTATAGTGAAATTAGCTCCAAAGTGCGACTTCTTACCGGATAAAAGTGGTACCGCAGAACAAATCCATAAGAAGTTGAGAATTATGCTACTCAGTATCCATTTATTTATAACATCTGTACTAAGAACTGTTTTGATAGCGCTCACGTGCAATGAGTTTTCATCACATTCTCCCGCTAGGTATATACTATAGATTGCTTTCCAAATAATATTTTCATTTTTAGGTGCATCTTTGTTGTCATATATCAAACAGAAATGAATACATGCGGCAGCCACAGACAGCAAAAGCCATATCAGAGCCTGAACCTAAAAGTGAAGAATAGTATAGTTTTCATTAAAGCGCAGTTTGTTATATTACAATATCCAGTAAGTATATCTAGGCTAATAAAAATAATACTAATTGACTAAATGAAATTAGTTTTAATTGTTTTTGATCGACACGAGTGATGATAAGAACTTTTTAGATATCAGACGCTAGAATTCTAAAAGCCGGAAACATCATCTCAAAACTATTTTGCAATACACTTTTTGACGCAGAATTGTCTTCAATAGAAAATTCATGAATCAAATCGCCAAATTTTTCATTTTTAACACTAACTATTATCGAAAAATCATATGTTATCCACAAACACTTAAACAATGTTGTATTAAGTATTTAAGCATCTATGTAAGTTAATAGAAAAATAATAGTGCAAACCAAGCTTATAACACCAGCTATTCTTTGGACTAGTTCCATATTTTTGGAAGCTGCATTTTTGTTGCTCGATGTGGTCATGTTTCTAAACTCACTGATGCATACAATTTAACATGTTTACAACAAATATACTACTGGTAAGAAACTACTCATAGCACATATCGCATAAATAATTGAATTTCGTTATCACTTACCGATACCCGATAAAACTTTCAACTATGTTCGAGCAACACAGAATGCTTATCATTGCTTGAAATTGATATTGCTATTATAATATGAGTCAGGTGTCATCATTAGTCAGTAATTTTTATACTCTCCGCCAAATTTATTAAACCGTGAAAATTTACAAAATCTGTAGTATCAAAAATCTCGATTAGATTAAGAGAATTTCCAGAAAAGGATCTTTTTATATTTTATTCAATAAACTTATGTTTTCATACACAAATCTCATTATCTCTTGAACATTTTTCCAATGAACTTTGATGCAAACAAATGCATAGTACAAAATTTATTCACATTAATACATATAATAATAAGAGTAAAATTCATATAATTACTGATGAAAATTTCATAACAGTGCTAATTTGCTTTTAAATTTAATTATTTACTGCCAGTGAAACTTAATATTTTAAACACGAGCCGACAAAATTACAGGGTCAGCCTCGATTTCAGCAACCTTGTCTTTGATTTTATCTTCTTTATCCTTTAATTGCTGCGCTGGACTTTTAGTTGATTCAGTAGGTGTAGAGGATGCTGTTGGTTTAGTACCAGTCGTTACAGGAGTATCTGATGATTTCTCTGTTGAATTAATAGTTGTTACTTGTGAGGTATTTACAGCCGTTGGAGATGATGTTGGCGAAGTTTGGTGGCCTGTCGGCAACAAAGATAATAATGGGAAAGCAGTTGGCTTATATACAGCTATGTGGTCGATTGCAACATAATCTTCTTGACCTGGCTTTGCATGAACATGAGTAGTTTTGGTCCTTTCATTGATCAATTTTCCATCACTGTTTGTGGTTACTTCACTTGTCGAACGTTTCTTAAGTGCTTGACCATCCAGTGGGACAGAGTAATTTGAATCTGGTTTATAAACAGAAGATAAAGCAATAGCCGAGTGAACAATACTAGTTTCCACTCCTTTCAAGACATCAGATAATTGAAATGAAGGTCTTTTCGTCGACGTGCTGCTTGATGCAGATTTGTCGTCGTCTTGTGAAACATCCCTAACGATCCTTTTCCTCAATTCATCACTTGTTTCGTAGCTATCGTCATTTGAATTGTCATCATCATCATCTACATCAATGGCAGTGTAAGTAGGTTGCTCATACTGAGGTAAACCAACGGTCACGTTAATGATGGTAACAACAACCTTAATTAAAACAAAAATTAAAAATGTCTTATATAAATATTATCAAACGTATCTTTCTTACCAAACAAAGAATTGGTAGATTCATATTAACTCGGTCTGCTGGCTCCACTGAATGAAGTTGTTAACTGCTTTTAGCTTCAATTTATACTTACAAATTAAACTGTTTTCACATATAATTGAAAGAAAAAATCGAATCACCTACCAGATTTATTAAGGCGTGATAGTGATAATTTATAGAAATTAATTGTTTTTTTAAATGTGTTGCGCTCGACGATTTATCCTCGACTAACTAATATTCAAAGTAGATTCCAATAAAATTTTCTGATTCATTTCCCGTGAAAAATACTTTGAAGATGTTAATTGATTTAGTAAACTTTGTGACGTGAGACTATTTTTAACCCCAAAAACGTCTTAACAACGCAAAACTGTTGAAAAGTAACTAAAGTTTGTCTATAAAGTTTGTTTTTTCAAGAAAAATTATTCCAATAGCTGTAAAAACCTTATGAACTGTACGAATTACATCTATATTTCCAATTGCACTACACAAGTTCGATTGCGTAAATCCTGCTAATATAAAATTATGCAAAAAATTAACACCTTAAACAATGAAAGACGAATAGTCTTAAAAAATATTTATTTTTTACTTATATATTTAAGTGGAATCGTTTCCTAAAACGAGTTATTTTACTTTTGATAGTATCAAAAATTAGTTTGAAACGTTATGCAAAATATTTAAGCACGGAGAAAATAGTTGGTTTTAGAAGCTTTCATGAGTTTTCGTTTTTGACGTCACTGTTGGTTGTTGACTCTGTCGTGCGACAATAATTAGTAGTGGTCAATGCAAATTAACAAATAAAGGTATAAAAGACGTTGGAAGAAACCTGTGAAGAGCAATTTACTTGTTGCAGGAGAGTTGGGTGATCCGTTAAACTAAGTTGTTCCGTGGTTTTTTACTTGTAAGATATAAAGTGTATTTGTTTGAATGTAAATAAGGAAAATATTTTTTCCAGATCAAAAATGCATCGACTGTTCGTTGGTCCTGTAGTTTCTGTTATACTGGGAATATGTTTGATCACAGGATTACCAGTTTTACCAGACTTAAGTGAACAATTACCTTCATCCTTCCCGATAATAGATAATTCAACGGGAAACCATTCATCTAGAAACTTGTAATTAACCTTATTTGGAATGATTCTAGCAAAATATTATCACAATTTTTCAACAGATACATTGTGAAAGCAGTGGTTTACGAAGTGGGTATTTTAACAGACTCTTCGGATGAAAATGAAACAAGCTCAGAAAGGTTAGTTCTTACCATCTATATCTATACAAAACATTTTAAAAAGACTAAATTTGTAATTTGAATACAGTCAAGAACGAGTTGATCTCACATTCTTCGACGCGCATAGAAATCATAGCAAAATTGACCTTGGAAAAATTCCATTACCAATTCAAACGAATGTTAGCGGGCAAGTATTAACAGGAATAGCACCTTTCCAAATCGGTGCATTTTCACATCCCAGTGAAATTTTGAACACCCTACCGCTAAGTGGAACTATCGTCAACATAACCCATAGTGATACTGCGTACTTTCAACTAAGGGAACGTAATGCATCTGATATCGACGATGCAGGCTTACTACAGCCGCTTGAAATCTCGCAAATACCAAATGTTGGTGATGTTTTACCTGAAGTAGTAGACCATCCTGAGGTTATCAAAGTGAGGCATCAAAAACCAAGAATACAATAATCTTTTTGTATCGAAGATTGAGTTTTAATATTTTAGCTAAAGACTGTCGATAAGTGTATATATATAAACTTCTTACAAATATACGATTACTTATGATTAAGGCTTATTTGTGTGATTTGTATACAATATATTATAGTGTTATCATTTGTCAAATGGTTTTATTTGAAATCGTTACATCTCAGTAAATCAGTCACACGTTAAATTAATATAATACAAACTGAATTGCAAGGATACAGAACGATTTCATATGTTAAACATGGCTTATCTTCTCTAGGAACTATGTTTAAATTTAAGCTAGTGCTTAAGCACTTTTGCTTTTACGTAGTTCCGAGTACTTTTTCCCCACTACCCTTTAGTCAGTCATTATCGTTCGTAAGTCTGAGTATGTCGTGTTAGGTTGTGGAGTCTGTCTCAAGATTCCTAGTGATATGTTAGGATGTTGGTCTATTTTTTCTATTAACTTTAATGATTTGCCTATAGTCTCTAATATTATATCTTTGTGAATATCTGTATTTGTTTTAACATATCATGGTATCTTGAGGATGCAACGTAATTTGCAGTTATTTTTGATGTTTTATAATAGGCTAAACTGCCATATACAAGACTTGGTTTTATTATTTGTTTGTACATATATGAGAAGTTTATTTTTTATATTCAATTTATTTCTTTGAATCAGGGGTTTTAAGGAATTTGGTTTTATTGAACATGTTCTACGTTTATTTCGGATAAGTGCTGGCTATATTAGTCTTTTGTCTAAAATTAAACACAACTATTTCGCTGTGTCGTTTCTTTTCTCGTTATTAACTGTGAGGTTTTCCGACGTTTGTTTGTGTTTTCTTGTCACGAAAATCGCTTGCGTCTTAGCTATGTTTAATTTGATTTTCCAAGGGTTTATCTTATTGATGGAATTTTGCAAAGCAAATGGAAGATTGATTTAAATAAGTCGTATAGCATTGTCTGTTATTTATTTGATATATTATATACAAAATCTAACCCTAAACGTACATATGAATGATTTTAATTGGAAATTGATTAGAAATAAATATTTATTCCTTTATCAATCTTGCAAAACTTTTCTCTCAAAACCTTGATGTTTTATGTTTCCTTCATATCCATTTTTGAACACTCAGCGGGAAATGTTATACTGATTGGTAATGAGAATTTAATTGTTATTTTGTGGTTGTGCGAATAATATGTGTCTTTTTTTACTTTACAAAATTTTTATTTAGGAAAATGAGGTTTGTTAGAACCAGTTTTATCTGCAAAACCTCCGTATACGCCTACATTTTTTCACAATATGCAATTATCTAAATTACTATAAAATAAGTTCCTAACCCATAAAGCACTCACAAATTAATAGCTCAATATCTTTTGAAACATTCTCTCAGAGAAAACTCATTTGTATACACTTTTCTTAAATTGTTGATTATTAAAACTAAATGCATAATGAATTGAAGAAAAATAAATGTTTTCTTTTAATTTGCTTAAATTTCAACAATTATTTTCAAGTCCACTTTGCTACACTCTTATTAATTGAAACGGAAACAGAATACTCCGATGTTATTTTGGTTTTAAATTAGTGGAGAATTATTGTAATGATACTTCCTGAATTCAGTTTCATAACTGATAATCGTAAAAAATGTTATTATCTCTCGAAATATAATATAATGAATAAAGTTATTATTTGGAACGTAAGTTTTCAATTGGACACCGTACAGTGTGACTAAAACTCTTCATTTACTTATACGAAACAGTAACTAAATATATTAGGAGAATTTCACACAGTTTAAATTGAGACAAAATAAAATTAACCTCTTTATAATAAAATTTTATTCATACAGAAACGGAATATATTCCTTTTTTCAATAATTTGCTTATATTTTAATTAGTTTAATAATAATTTATGTATATAATCATCTATTTTACAGTAAAATTAAATTCTTGTGGAGAACGAAATTACATGTTTGAATTTAATATAATTTTTAATTAATGTTAAATGTTTTTCTTCTAGTATTTATCTCAAGAATGTTTACAGTTTATTAAGACATTTTGAAAATAAGACGTGCAGATTAATCTGTAATTAGAAGAAAAAACATTTCTTGAAAAAGACGTACCAATCAACTTTGATTTCAAACATATATAAATTAATAGTTTGAGTCTTATATTTTTTAAAAGCTAGAAAATTGATAATTAAAACAAATAAAATTTTTAATCTAAGATTTTTTATACTAAAGAAACCAATATTAAAACTGGTAACATAAATAAACAAAAACGTTAATTGACACTTCATTTTCATACATTATGTTCGTTTTACAATACGATTTATTGTGCTACTTCCAATGTTATATCTGTGTTTTGTCTGCAATCTACTTATTTAAGAAGAATGTACTAATTTTATATAAAAAAAAAATAATTCCAATAATTGTTATAAACAAAGGAAAAAATAAACATCGAAAAATTTCATCATGTAAAAGTTCAAAAATTATTTCGAACGGCACTTACCAATTACATGATTTCCAAAATCATTCATTGACTGTCTGGTTCTTGATGCGGGTTGTGGTATGATTGTAATTTCATCATTAATTTTAAGTGGTTTTAACAGGGAGTCATTGCTGGTAAATGCTGATAAACTTTTGTTCGATGGCAAATTTGAGCTACTGCTAGCCATTCCCATATTATTACTTTGTGGTTTTTTAGTATCCATAGCTTTTTTTGCGACAGTACTATGCGCTGTATAGACGTGATTTTCAAATTGTTTATACATTCCAAACGTTGCAGTACAAACTGTGCACTTATATGATAAATGTGCGGGTTTCAGTGTCATGTGATGATCTCTAGATACATGATTGAGTAGTTTCCATTGATACATCTAAAATTTTGTTAACATTGTTAACATGTTTTATAGAATCGAATCGAAAAATTATTCTAACCCTTCCGCAAACAGGACATCTTCCAGCATCTTTCGCCTTATTAGCAGCTTCTTGCATAGAACTTGTAACCAAGCCATGGGAGCCTAATAAATGCCTCTCCAAACCTTGATCAGTAAAGAATCGAAATTGACATTTTTGACAATTAAGCGGTGGCCTATTATATATCATTTTCGGGTGTATCTATTAAAATTATAAACGGATTAATTTCAATATTCATATAGAATCTTGTGTTTATCAATTTACCTTCACTTTGTGCATCCATTGCATATGATGTCTTAGTTGCTCTAAGTCTTTGATATAACCATCACATATTTCACAAATTACAAACGCTGCTTTATTTCCAGAAGCATTCTGTCCAGGCTTAACATTCATTCCTGCACCTTTTGTAGATGGTGTAATTGTTGCTGCTGGTACAGGTGATGCATTCGATGCTCCCGCATTTCCAGTGCTACCACCAGGTTGCCGAGGTAAAGGTGTAATTGAAATACTTGGTTGTTGTCCTGCATTTTTCTTGATAGCATGAGCAGGCTGCAAAAAGCAAAAGTATTAATTTTATTTTCTATAAAAATAATCTTTCAGAAAATTAGCGTAAAACTAAAGTTCCTTACAACGTAGAATTCAAAGAGATATAAAAAGCATTGAACTTATATAAAACACGTCGGTTTTGTTCATATATGTTAACATATATTTGGTCATTCAAACAGTTACCAACCTGGACTGTTAGGGAACTATGAGAGTTAGGCAGGATTGCCACATTGGAACCAGCAACCTAAACATAGAAGAAAGAGGCACAAATTTTTTAGTGACTGTTTATAATTATGTCTTATTTAACCGACACATTATATTCACTACCGCATAGAAAGCTTTGTTAATCGTTGTTTTAAATTTAAAATTCTTAATGAATAAGTTAAAATGTGTTTTAGTGAAGTTTTCATTCCCTCGTGCAAATAAAAAACTTAATGTATCTTTTAATATTGTGTGATTGACTGTTGAAACATTCATTACAACAAAATAGAATTAATGTTTTCGTTCAAATGTACATTGCTGTTTGCCACATGGCGTTTAATGTGATAGAAGGAAGGGATAACCATTGAACTATTGCTCATGGTCCAATCTGTTTAAATCGTGTTTTTGAATTCAAGTGTGTTTGCTAATCAATTTCAAACATGCATTTTCCCTGTCCTTTTAACCTGATACTGGAAGACTATGATAAATAAGGATTTCCTCTTAAGTGTAAACTGGTTGTTTATAATTAACTCTTGATGGATTAATTAATACTTCTATATGGCGTTTTTATACATATAAAATTCCAATTAAGTCTCTGTGAATTATATTTTCTTTGAACAAGTTTACTACTTTTAATCGAAAATAACATGAAAATTAATGTTGACATGAATGCATTTCTTTTTATAATATAATTAACTCATTGTAATATATAATCAATTGATATTTTCAACACTTACATGCGTCATTCATAGTAAAAAGAATAAACAATGATAATATTTTTACAAGTTATTGAATATTTGCCATTCACTTAAACGTTTCAATGAAGATGTAAATGTTTTAAAATTATTAGTTTTTCAAGTGAAAATCCATTTCCCAAAAGAGTTTATTGTTATGCATTATTATTGATAGAATTTAATTTGCAAAATTATAAGTAATATAAATGTAATTTACCTGAATGAGTTGTCCACCAGCTGAAATTTGATAGTTATTGGGTAAGACCATTGGAATTTGTGGCCTTACTTGTTGAGCGTTTCCTCGGAGGACTGTGCCACCCGAGTTTGTTGTTCGCGTTACAGTTTGTGGCCGACCTCGGTTTCGTATCATGGCAGAGTTATTAACAGCAGTGGTTTTTGCTGATATTGAAGCTAAAGCAGCTTTTTGAGCTGCTGCCTGCGCAGCCATTGCCTAAAATATAAAGTTAATCATAAGAATCTAGTTTCTTTACAATTTGAAATTTTCAATCACTTGATAAGCTGTTGCTGTTCCAACTAAACCATGCCTTGGCTTTATTCGTGGTATTTTTGCAGGCGCTTCCCAATCGTGTGGTGGAATCAAATTTAACTCGGGTCGGAATTTCTTCGCACATACTGGAGCATGACGAGCTAACTTTGATTTACCATTGTCTTCGAATGGGCAATTTGGACATTGATGATATGATAATGGTTTTTCCAATCTTCCTTTTATGTTATGTATAGCCTCCATGTGATACATAATGTCATGCAAAGGACGAGCTTCATATGAACAAAAGTTACATTTATAGAGGTAGCTGCGCATATGAGGTGTTTCATAATGATGTGCCATAACTAAGGCTGATTCTGCTTTAAAATTACAATACTCGCAACGTTTCATCTCAAATCTAAATGTTTCATTCTTTTGACGACTTGTTTCTAAGTTTTTCTTCAAAGAATTTATAGCCAACTGTATTTCTGGAGCATGTTTGCCCATTTTATCCCGTTTTCTTTTCTGTTGTCTTAACAAGTCAGTTTGTACAAATTCTTGAACGAGATTAATTCCTATATCTACAAAGAACTTTCCTAGTGCACTTTCAAAATAGTTATCGGTTTTCTTTTCTGGATCTGTATTACTTATTGCATTAGTTGGATCTGGTGTAATATGAGCTTTAATAGATTCTAGGTCTGGGTCCTTTACATGTTTAATTAGAACTTTTGTTCTACTTTCTGTATCTGATGCCTCCTCATCTGTGGATGTATCTGTTTCATCCCAAGAATCATCAGGACCTTTATTCTTTTTTGTTTTTTTCCTTTTACCACTTTGCGAGTTCTCATCAGTTTTATTTTCATTATTTGTTTGGTCTGAATTTTTACTGTCTTCTCCATCCGCATTTTCATCTTTAGATTTTGATTTTTCACTATCTCCTTTATTTGCTTTTTCTATTTCTGTGCTTAATTTTTCTACAACATCTTTTAAATTTTCAGATGGTGGTTTTTCATAAATATATGGAACAATAAATGATGGTGCTTCCAATACAAACATGTCATCCGTTAAGGCTGGTAACAAATTTTGATTGGTTATAGGAGTTGTTGATGTACCAACTGGTGTAACAGTTGCTCCACCTTTTGGTTGTGGCGCTGAAATTGCAGTTAGAGATGGTCGCACGGTCAATGGATAGACACCTTGCGCTGGTAATCCTCCTACTGGCATGACTTGAAATGATGAATTATTTTTTTGTACATTTTGTATAGTCGTGTTTCCAACAATTGATCCAACTCCGGGAACATTCACACCTGTAGATGTACCAATTTTTTGTATTGAATTTGTATCAATAATAACAAGAGTGGGTTCTTTTGTACCCTTGCCTCCAGTTGCCTGAATGAATTGTTGTTGAAATGTGTGTTTCGCCGTATCAGAAAACGAACCCATTAAACTTCTGGCATCCTTAATTGTTATTTGCCCTACTTGAGAAGTGCTCGACACATTTGTTGTGTTAAGGGATGTGTCTGTAGACGTCCTCATTCGTTTTAACGGTGGCTGACCAGAAGAAGATTCATCAAGAATTTCTTCTACATCATCATCACCATATGATGTAAATTCTCTTGGTTTTACAACACTTTTTCTTTGGCGTACAGTTCGTGTTTGTGGATTAGGCTCTGGTTCTTTCTTATCGTCATCTTCTATAACTACACAATCGTCCTTGTCACTTGAATCTTCCTCTTCATTATTTTGGTTATTTGTTAAATTTCTAGGTTCCACAATAGATGTAGATGTTTTGCTGTGTGAGGTTTCTTCATCATCAGTATCAGAATGAATAACAACTGCTCCATCTTCTTCTCTCGTACAATTAGATATACTATTTTCTCCTCTACTTGATTCAGGATCAACATCCATTTGCTCTACATTTTCTTGTACACTGGCTATTCTAAGCTCAGATGATTTTGCAGTAATACTATTTCCATCATTTGATGTGTCATCACCTAAAGCATTGTTAGATTGTTCTTCATCATCCGATTCGATGATTTCAATTTCTTCTGAAATTTTCTGCTCAGACCCGTTTTCCTTTATTTTCAAATCCGAGTCATCATTTGAAACCTTATCTTTATCTTCAACATTTTCTGTTGTTTCTACATTTGTATTTACAATAACTCCATTCTCAACCGAACTTGGTCGGTCATCATTATTATGATTTGAATGATTTGAACTATCGTCTGGACTAGACGGTTTTGCTAAAGATGATACTGATACTAATCTTAACATGCTTTCATTATTACTTATACTTTCTGCCTTGGCAATTTTAAAACTATTTGCGAAATTATTTTGTGAAAACTCCACTACTCCATTTTCAGATGAAACTTGTGAATCATCTCCTGTATCCACAGTATCTAATTTTTCATCATTGCAAACTCCATTAACTTCTCCATTGCACGAAGGAGATTCGGCTTTCTGTTCTGGTAAAGCAGCTCCCACTTCTCCCATACTCGATAAAAAATTGCTGACAGTTGATGTTGATAAATAATCTGAAAAAAATAGGAACTTTAGTAATAGTAATTTAAAAAAATTCTAAATGATATTTGTCATAAAATCATTTTGCCGCCAAACAAACCACCAATGTAAGCCATGATGCTTTCATGTGTTGTCTCTGTTCAAAATTACAATCTCTTAACTGAAATATATAGTTTTGACTCGAATAACAAAATGTAGAAAAGACGTAGTCAAGGGTACGGGGTCACAAGTAGGTATCTTTACCGTGACGTAATGATGGAAAAGTTCAAATTAATATATTAACTTGTAAATAGCAAAACCTAAAACAACTAACAACAAACCGGTGATTTGGATAACAACACAATATAATGAGCAATGTAATAAAACATTCACTGACAACCTTTGGTCACTTTAATGTAAGAGATGTTTTGACTCTCGACACGTTTTTTTGGTTGCTGCAATCGTGCCCCGCGTCGCCATCTTGAAAAACAAAACCTAGAACCACCGATTGAAAAAGCCAGTACCTATACTGTGAATCATGCTTGATCATAAGAAGTCTGATGGTGAGAATCAAAAGCATGTATTAGAAATTTTCAAATTTCATTAATTTCAATCAATGAATTGATATAATATTCAATGAATTTTTCCCGGAAGTTTATAGTCGGAATGATATGTTAAAGACACTTTGATTTGAGGTTATGATGATATTTGCCAAGGAGTGACCGACCTATGTATGCCAATCGCTTGGGATTTATTTCACGTTAAAGATTTAAGTTTAGTTATCATATTGATAATAGTTTAATTTCAGCAAAACTAGATTACTCTACAAAATGCATTAGAACTTGTTTTGACAATGCACTTTTGACAGATGAATGGATGGATGTATGAACGCAATTGTATTCGGGTCGTTTACTTCATTCAAGTAGAAACTGTAAATAATGATATATGCAAATAATTTTCTTTCAACACATGAATTTTTCAATATTCTTGAATTGCACCGCAATTAGAAACATTAAACAGCTGACATTATATTGATATTTAAACATGAAATCCTGAATGACAACACACATGAGAATTTTTTATTTCAACATTGAAACATTGAAAACACACTTTTGTATAACACACACCTAAAATGTTGTTGTTAGATTTACAAAACACTTTTGTTTACTTTAATGAAGGCGGAAAATTATTATTATAACAATCCCGTATGAAAATATCTAGGATACTATGCTCATCACTGACGCCATATTGAAATTATTTTATATAGAAAATTTTGTACATACATATCTTATGTACGCACAGCGTTTAGAGAATCAACTTTATATACATGACGTTTCTAGTTTGTATATAAGAAAAGCATGAGCCCCATTGCGGAGCGTCATTCAAGCAGCAGCGCGGTATGGATGGCAGCTGTATCTCACACCATGAAAACCGTGTAAATTTCACCTACTTCAATGAACCAAATCTCTCACATATAGACAATTCTTATATACACACTTTCACTCGGTGTCGAACACATTCGTAAAATCATATCACTATATAGTATAATCCAATCGAATACCGAAGTATGCGTGAGATGTTATACATGTGTGACAACTGAAAACAACGACTTGCATGCTATTTAAGTTATTTTCTGTTTTACACTTCAATCTGACAATCCTTAATGAAAATTAACAATAATTCAATTAAAAACGACTTTTAACAAATAACTTACACCCTCTATGCACTCAAGCTCTATTATTCACAATGTAAAAGCACACCAATTCGTTAAGACCCGTTGATCACGACGCCAACCAACAGTTAGAAACTTCACTTCTTTCAAAAGCACAGGACGTTGACAATCACCGTGTTAGCCTCCGTACTTGATGTGATGTCGTTCCTCCCCCTTGTCGCCGCGCCGAAACAATAACAAGAGAAAAAACTTCTAGAGTAACTTTTTGCCAACATGGCGTTAAAAGAGTCATGTGATCAATTTTTGGAGTAACGATAAAATAAATTCAGATTTTCAAGATTACGTAATTTATTTTAACGGTTTCAAAGCTCTTTCGACATTATTGAATCCTTTTTAAAGTTAATTTCTTCCCAGGGAACCATTCATTTTCAATTCGAGGTCCTTACAATTACCAAACGAAGTTGGCCGCAATTCATGCAGTTAACGAACATTGAATTCCTTAACGAACCTGATTTTGGAAAAGGAGTCTCTTTCGGTAAGTAATAACTTTGAGGATCAATAAGTGTTTTCTTCAATTATATATCAGAAAGGACTACCTATTTTGTGGAAAAAATTGTAAAAATGTAAATTTTAATTACTACTAATAACATTAAGAACTTTATATCGATATTAATTATTAAATCAATCCACTAACAGAAATCATGCAGTATAGTACCTATGTAAGGTGGATAGGAAAGGCATATTGCCAACCAACACACGATGAAAACGATGTCAGTATATATAGGAACGCACATACACACTGTCATCCAACGTGTTCGAATTTCCTAAATGAAACACATACAGAAATCATTCGGTTATGTACATTCGTTATATACACTCGACATATATAATAGTATATATAGACTATACCGTGCTTCGTTATTATTATAGTCTTGTTCGTACATATATGTACAAGTGTATATAACTTTTTTTTTTTTTTTTTTTGCAAAATTTGTAACTAGCTATGTAACGTTGTTTGCATATGCAGCATGTGGATTTGGCGACGAGATCGCTGACGAGGGGAAAATGAGGACTCCCGAAAAGTGCGGTGGCGCCCAACCGACAGAGCATTAATATTATGTGGCAATGTACCATGCGCTTATTTTTCAATATCGTGGTATATATATGGTATACATTATCATATAAATAGTTATAAAGTTTATAACTTGATTTTGCTGGATGCTCTACTTGTTTAAAAAGCGTCACTCTGTCACTATCCATATCGTGTCTACTGTACACACATTTGTGGGACACATGCTCAGTGACCTCTTGAGAGCACAACAAAGTTCAGAAATTGCTGGTCATCGTCAAGTTCCATTTAAACGAAAATAGATTTATTACAAAGGACAAGCATTAGATCAGTCAGTCCAACGCACTGTACCAGATGTACCAGTTAAATCAGAACGAAACAGGAAGATCCTCTATATCGATCTAATAGCGGTGACAGACTGCAGAACTGAAACTGGAAATAGTCGTTGTTCGCGGTTTCAGTTTATAGTCTGTCACCAAATGAACTGAATTTTTACTGTTTATTGAACTCAGAACTGCAAAGTGGGTCGTTGTTTCAGTTATGGAAACAGGAATTGATGGTTGTAACTATCCTGTTGCCAACTTCAACCCAATACTTGACACAGGCAAAGAATCTGTACACCATGTGCTGATAGAGTGCGAAGGCAAAGTGGCGCCTACTTACGAGGATCTGAACAACCATGATCCAAGATCACTAATCTTGTACTTCAAAAAGCCAGAAATAGGCCAAGGAGCTACACATAATACAACGCAGGGGAGGGTACGAAAGATCTTTAGGTTTACCGTCGTCAAACTCGAACATAATTCTTTAATTGCCGTTTAAATTGAGTAAATTTTCAATTCAACTAGAGTGCAGGTCGAACTGTTGCATTTCTTTAACGAATATCAGAAACACTGGATAAAGAATGATTCATCCATAGGCACCTACTTCCAGGACAAATAGTTCCTTCAAAAGGTTTGATACATCACTGGAGTTGTTACATTGCTACATATAACATCAAATAAGAGTTATATTCTTTAAAAACCAGGAAAATACTAAAATTATATCGTTCTAGATTCTTCAATATAAATTCAATGTTGAAAGAGTACTATAAAAAGAATATTCCATTCATAATCAGAAGTGAAGTTTTTTAAGACCATGTAATTTTAAATTTAAGACTTTAAAGTAAAACATTCAATCATCGACAATATGAAACGTACATATATCAATCACAGGAATCCTACAATATCCTAGAACAACAAACTTGACTAAATCAGCCAAGGAGACAGTATTCAACATTCATTCAACTAAAAAATTTGAAAATATTTACCTAGGTACTTCAGGTTATTTATATTCTATTGTAGTATATAGGATATTATTGGATATAGGACATTATACTATATATTCAGTGCTTAGAGACTTGCACAAACAAAGTACAATTTCCGATAGGATTTGAATTCTCGAAAACAGTCAATTATGATAACCTTATACGATACGAGGAGTTTTTTAAGGATTATATGAAAATATTGAGCATATGAAATTTTCTTATGACATTTGTTACATTACATCCAATATTTTGATTATTACAATTAGAAGTTCATAAGTATAATTGCTGAAGGATACAGTGGATTCGATATGTAAATTGAATCTCTACCAAGATGATTGATTCAAAAGTTTAAAAGAAATTCAATGTAGAAAAATGTTCTCAATTTTGCCGCCAAAATGTTTCAAAGTGCAGCTAACAACTAAAATAATAATTTTAAAAGGACATTCAAAAGTTAACCTACATACCTTAGAAGTCTTCGTCGTCTTCGTCGTTAAAAGACAATTTGGACTTGGATACTTTGTCTTTATTGTCCTTCTTTGACTTCGATTTCTGCGATGTGTTCGCTTCCTTTTGAGCTGAAGGAGCTGAAGGAGCTAAAGGATTAACAGATTTAGCTTTTGGACGAAATATAATCCTTTGACTCAGATCTGCCGGCTTTTCTTCTTCCTCTGAAAGAGAGTAAACATGAGGTTAGTAAATGATTAGCTTTGGTCAATGGAAGTTTAGTAATAAATTAGGAATTTCTAATATAACAGCTCGTGTATATCGATGATGCATGTAATATATAATTGCAATTGTTTATATAAAAACAAATGTTGAACTCAAACGATATTGCATATATAAATATACATATATTGTTGCTGCTATTATATACATGTGTATATATGGGTTTTTTCATTCTTCTTTTCTTTTAATCGTTGCTTGCTACGACTCCTCTATGCTTTGGGCAATACCACTTTCATTTTAGGCAGAGGGATGTCTGCTTTTTCATTGACTGTTTTTATCGTCAGTTACTTTTCCCACTTATATTCGTTTTTCGTGTTCAACCTTAAACGTGCGTCAGTTTTCTTTTTCACATTGTCATTTCGCGAAAAATTATTTAACATCTAAATTAATAATACTTGGACATAACTGATACAAGATAAATGATTTAAGTAACTTGTTTGAGATAACTTTGAAGGAATCAAATAACTTTTACATTACTTATGAACCAAAATAAGCACATGAACAATAACCTGGACACGCGATGACAATTTTTTTGCCAAAATATCTTTCACTCAGAACTTTGACACATTATTTTATGTTTTAAATCAAAGCATAATAAACACTTTTGCACATTTTTCAAAATAATTGCAATTGTAGGAATTATTTTGGCCTAAACAAACGACAATTTATCAAAAATGCAGCAGAAGGGAGAAGAGTCACTTCTATATATTCCGCCTTCACTTCACATACCTTTCCTGATTCTCTTCTTTTCTGCGTCTGCTTCTTCCGCCGTTAGGTCGCCCGCTTTTAATACAACAACTTGGGGGTTTTCCTCCTCCCTCTCTTCTCTTTCCGATCTACCACCTATGCTGACACTTTCGTCCAAGTCCAAATCCAAATCCAAATCTTCCAATCTTTGCCGCTAATCAAAAAATTTTCACATTTATCAAATTTTAAGGTTATTCAATTAAAACACAAAATTCTAATAGCACCTTTGTATTAACAGTAGGTCCTTCACGATATCCAATTTGTGCTTTCAGTTTCTGTAAGAACGATGGATCTTTCGGTTTTACATATGCAACATTCCTTTTCGACATTTTAACACTAGATATATTTGACAGGAATTACTTTAATGCGTATTTCAAATGAATATGAATCCACTTGTTACAAAAATATGCCAACAGACTGAGAGCATAGTCTGTATTGAAAGCTTTTATATTTTTTAGGCCACTACTACATAAATCTTTGATTAATAGAATGGTGAAAATATAAAAACAAATTCACAAATGCTATGTCATATCAACGCATTTTGACGACTTCTGTCGACAAAATGTCAAAAACATATGGTGCACCACGCCGGACTTTGTTTTGTTTACCGCGTTTTCTTCTATTTTCTTTTACGGTACATACATTTTTATTTGCTTATATGCTTTACACACTGGTCATTCTGGGATATGTGTTAGTCGAGTTAAGTTAGCCATAAGTCTTTCGTTTTAAGTTCCTTCAAGTTGGCTGCATTGTTTCAATGAATTATCGTACCAATTGATTAATGAACTTTCATAAATTCAAAGTTAACATGAAATAAACACCTTTTCATTTATTTTCATCTAGTTCTGCAGGATATGAGTCTAGCTCTGCATAATAAAAAGCTCCGATACTACATTAAATCATAAAAATATCGTAAACAAAGCAAAATCGAGGATTTACCATCTATTAATTAACTTTGAAGGCTTTAAGCCGATTACATCCGGGCATTCAGTTGTCAATCAAAGTTTCTACAAATTATTCTACAGATTATTGTACCATTATTAAAAATTAATTATAATTATTGAAAATTACATGTATGTTAAACGAAGCGTTTCCCTCATCCATATAATTTTATTCGTAGGTTATAACTAAACATTGCCTGTCATTGGAGACGGCCATAGTTCCCAATAGTTCCTGACTGGGAGAAACTACATCAAAGATAATTTGTTCTTTTCTAGAGATCTGAAGAAATAAACTCTTATATAAAGTTGGTTAATTCTATTAACATGGCTCAACCGGATATCAAATCATTTCTCTATCAATGGTGCGCTAAGAATAAAGTTCAGCCAAACTTCGAAGTCAGGCCTACCGGTAGTTTTTTCACATTTATTGTTTATAAAGTCTCTTTCAAAGGCTTGGTGATAAATTTTAGGTCCAAAACACCGTCAACGATTCCTATGTGAGGTACGAGTACCAACATTTCCCTATGTCGGTGCAGGTAATTCGACTGTGAAAAAGGATGCCGAAAAGAATGCAGCTAAGGATTTTGTCAACTACCTTGTGCGTTCTAATAAAATATCTGAAAATGAGGTACCTCAAACTGAAGGAGCTCTAGTACCGCCTGCTTCGCAGAATGATTCGACTCCAAACGTTAATGTTCCAAACGCACCTGTCTTTAGTGGCGGATTGGGTCCAAGTGACTTGGGCGAAGCCTACCGTCCTATTTCAAGGGAAGAGGAACGTCGTGATTATGCTCACACTATTGAAAACAAGAAGAACATGGAGGAAGCTGAGTCACTGGATGTTAACGCGTCAATTCATGGCAATTGGACCATCGAAAATGCTAAGGCGAAGTTACATCAATTCCTGCAAATAAATAAAATAAATGCTGACTACAAGTATACAAGTATTGGACCTGATCACTCAAGGTAATTTGTTTGGCTTGCAATATACTTTAAATTATAATTGAATAAAAAAAGACTATTTCTACTAATTTGAAAGTAAAATTTGTTGATATAGTCGAAGCATTTCCGAGTTGTAAGTCTGCCAGTCCATTTAGATTTAATAACATATTTGTATGAATTCTATGAAATAATGTCTCATCAGATTCCTATTGAATGAATCTGATGAATCATTATTTCGTACAGATTATAAAGAACCTCCCAAAACATTACGTTACAATATTGAGTATGCAAATTAAACGAATTTCAATTTATGTGTAGTATTGTCCTGTAATGCAAAGGGAAAATCCAATGTATTTTACAATGGACTGGTGGATTTAATCAATTAATCGTATCCCGATGCAATGAGTTAGCGAAAACTCTTATTTTAACTGTAGGAGTTTTGTGGCCGAAATGCATATTTTTGTGAAGCAATTGAAAAGAACAGTTTCGGCACGAGAAAGTGGTTCGAATAAGCAATCTGCAAGTAAATCGTGTGCATTATCTTTGGTACGGCAATTGTACCATTTACGAGTGATTGAAGCATTTGAAGGAACGCTGAAACAAAAGAAAGATACTGAAGAGTTGAAACCATATCCTGTAAAGGTGAATCCGGATCTTATGAAAAGAGTAATTGAATGCATTGACATGTTGGACTTGACTGTTACTAAATGTGAAACTTCTGAGGATTTTACTATATTGGTATTAAAATACTACAAAGAGAATTACTTATTAACAGTTTTGAAAATTTTTAAGGCTCATACAGCAGAAAAACCTAACTTGGAAATGAGAGATCAAACTGGATGTGTTATACCTTGGTCACCTCCACAACCGAATTGGAATCCTTGGAATGCATGCAACATTGACGAAGGATATCTAGCAACAGCGTCGTTGGAACAACTTTGCAACGATCTTCATCTGTCTGCCACTGAGAAACGAATGAATAATGGAGAATATCAGGTACCTATTCAGTTACACGTTATTGTACATTCATTAAACAATATCTTCTCGTAGAAATTTTTACAATTTCGTGAGCTGTTACCAGTTGCAGCTATGCGGAATAAGATCATGAACGCTATAAATGATAACCCTGTAATAATAATTCGTGGAAACACTGGATGTGGAAAAACTACACAAATAGCGCAATATATTTTGGAGGATTATGTGAATGCTGGACAAGGGGCTTTCTGTAATATATGTGTAACGCAACCGCGGCGTATTAGTGCTATCTCTGTAGCAGAGAGAGTTGCAACAGAGCGATGTGAAACGATTGGCGAATCGGTTGGCTATTCAGTTCGATTTGAATCCATTACACCTCGTCCATATGGGTCGATTCTATTTTGCACAGTCGGAGTACTTCTAAGAAAGTTGGAAGGCGGTCTTCGTGGTGTTTCTCATGTGATTGTTGACGAAATTCATGAACGAGATGTGAATAGTGATTTTATTCTTGTTATATTACGTGATATGGTTCATACATATCCCGATTTGCGTGTCATTCTGATGTCCGCAACTATAGATACAACATTGTTTTCTGAATATTTTGGTGCATGTCCCGTATTAGAAATAGAAGGAAGAGCATTCCCAGTTGAACAGTATTTTCTAGAAGAATCCATTGAAATGACTAATTTTACACCGTCTCCAGAAAGCCGAAAGCGTAAAAGAGATGAAGAAAAAGAGGAAGAAGTTGAAGCAGAAGCAGGAGATGAAGGAGAAAAAAATTTGAATAAACTTTTAAATGATAAATACTCTGAACACACTAAACGAGTTATGGCGCAATTATCGGAATCAGAGTGTAACTTCGAGTTGATAGAAACAATCCTGTTGTACATCCGTTCATTAAACATTCCAGGAGCTGTATTAATATTTTTACCAGGATGGAATTTAATTTTCGCTCTTATGAAACATCTGCAGAACAGTCGAAACTTTAATGAACAAAGCTATCGTATTTTACCCTGTCACTCGCAAATTCCAAGAGAAGACCAACGGAAGGTATTTGCACCTGTTCCTGCAGGCGTAACGAAGGTGATTATAAACCGCAAATCAATTTGAAACAATATGTAATGCAATATGTTCTTTACAGATTATTTTGTCGACTAATATTGCTGAAACTTCTATCACTATTGATGATGTCGTCTTTGTTATTGATACATGCAAATCTCGAATGAAAATGTTTACTTCACATAACAATATGACTAGTTACGCTACAGTTTGGGCAAGTCGAACAAACTTAGAACAGAGTTAAATTAATATTACTACGTTTTTGCAAACATTACATGTTGTTCTTTCTTTTAGGAAAGGGTCGTGCAGGTCGTGTAAAACCAGGTTACTGTTTTACATTGTGTTCTAAAGCTCGATTTCTTAAGTTGGAAGAACATATGACACCTGAAATGTTCCGTACTCCATTACACGAATTGGCCCTCAGTATTAAATTATTGCGGCTGGGATCAATTCATCAGTTTCTTTCAAAAGCAATTGAACCACCACCACTTGACGCTGTAATCGAGGCACATGTGTTGTTACACGAAATGAATTGCTTAGATGAGCATGATGAACTTACATCACTTGGTCGAATTTTAGCTAGGTTGCCAATAGAACCGCGTCTTGGCAAAATGTTGGTCTTAGGAACTGTTTTCCAATGTGCCGACATACACGCTGCTATAGCCGCATACTCTAGCACGTTTTCTGAAATATTTTCCTTAGATATTGGACAACGAAGATTAACAAATTTCCAAAAAGCACTTGGTGGCAAAAGATTCTCTGATCACGTAGCAATGTTAGTTGCATATCAAATGTGGCAACGAGCAGCTAACAAAGGGGAGGACTCAGAAATTCAGTTTTGTGAATGGAAAGGCTTACAACTACCCACCATGCGGACACTATCAGAAGCAAAGAAGCAACTTCTTGATTTATTGCAACAAGCTGGATTTCCAGAAGAAACAATGATACAGGGAAATATTGATGCAGATCAAGATGATGCACAACTTGATATGAGTTTAGCACTTTTGTGTATGGGATTATATCCTAACATATGTTATCACAAAGAAAAACGAAAAGTTCTCACTACCGAATCAAAAGCTGCACTCATTCACAAGACATCAGTGAATTGTAGTAACTTACAAGTAAAATTTCCATTTCCGTTCTTTGTTTTCGGTGAAAAAATGAGAACTAAAGCTGTTTCGTGTAAACAGATGTCAATGGTTGCTCCTCTACATATAATCCTGTTTGGTTGCAAGAAAATTGAGTATATCAACAAAACAGTTGTCATTGACAATTGGCTTAAATTTGATATGGATCCTGGAGATGCATCTCTGATTGCTGCATTGCGTCCGGCAATTGAAAAACTTGTGACAATAGCAAGTGAAGCACCAGAAGATGTTAATAAGCTTGAAGCTTCATACGAAAATTTGGTTAGCATCGTTAAAGATCTGTGTTTAATGAATTCTGGGGATCATCAAATAACAAGGGAAGCAGGTATCACTCCCTTACAGAACAGATCTCATGGTTCCTCCTTCAATCCAGGGGGATTCAGTAAGTTTCCGAGGAAGGAAGGGATGTGGCAGGGTCCTAATCCGTATAATAGAAATAATTCACAAAGGTTCAATAGAAGGTTTTGAACCAATTAAATAGTTGAAAAATAGTTTTAAGAGTGATTTAAATATTCCTTAAATTTTAATTACTGACATAAATGTTTCAGGTGCGTACAGACGATCATATTTCTATATGACTTAAAAATATGATGAAGCTATCCACGGAATTAATATGATCGTGTGGAGGATTCATCATAGATATGACATATATTTCTTTTCCATTGAAATCTATGATGAAAATAGCCGTGTTTTCTTTACTGATCCGGATCAAGTTGCGAATAAAAAATGTTTCATCATAGAAATACATATGTCATATTTTTTCGTCATATTCCGTGTGTACAGCTTGATCATATTTTTCGTCATATATATCATAGAAATATGATCGTCTGTTGGCATCTACATATGATGAAATATCATAGAAATATGCAAAAAAATATCATTTTAAGCAAAAGTGTTTCATGTAATAAATAAAATTAAACAAAAATACTCCGCATTTAAATATTGCAGTTAAATCAAATCTTTATGACAAGGAAAGTGACTGATTTATGTTTTTATTTATGAAATTATCTTACAAATGCTTATTTAAATAAATTTAACAGATGCAGAGTGTAAAAATCTGGAAAAATGTAATTTCCTTCCGATTAATGCTGCTTTCATGTTTTTGAAACAACTAGTCATCCATAACACCGCTTGAATCTATAAAATACTAGCTGTCTGGCAATGCTCTGCTGTCACCTGTTTCGATATTTGATTTGATTTGAAAAATGTAAAACGGCAGGAATGGTTGTGATTGATTGAAAATCCCAAATAACAACAAGACGCATGTGTTTCTGGTGAAGAGTTATCTGCTCTTTAATTCCACAAATTCGTATGTACAAATTAGAACTTATATAACTATTGTTAAGATATTTGTTATTAAAAACCTACCTTTTAGATATCACATTGACTAGCATAATGGCTAGTCCTGAGGATGTGGATTCTGCTATCGAGAAAATCGTGAGGAGGTCACTAGAAGTAGTCAATTCATTTTGTTGTCCATATTGCGCTGAAGAGTATTTATTTGAATTCACTCTAAGAGATCACTTGCGGAAGAAACACAAGGATTTTCTGGGTTATGGTGAAGGTAAGATGAAAACCGGAGGTTTATTTTCATGTCCGTTTTGTGATGCGGAGTTTTACTTAATTGGCTTACTCCCAAAGCATATTGGTAATTCTCATGGTAGTCAATGTTTGCAAAAATGGCAGCAAAACGATGAAAATATGAAACTGATTAACAGTCAAAGGGATAAAGAGCCTAGTATAACGTATGCACTGTGTTCTCCTGGACTCAGTGATGTGTTCTCCTTCACTGATGAGAAGATTACCATATGTAATCAGGATCAGCAGCAAATTAAGTCGATTTTGAAGAAACCAACAGTTAACATTAACAAATTCATTCATTCTCCATCTTCTGTGTCTATACGAAGAAGTAAAAATGAAATTATTAAGAGAACCTCTGTTCGTAGGGAGCTACGATTTGATTTACCTTCACATGAAAGTTCTAGTCCAGATAAAAAACGAAAGAGTATAAAATTAATTAGTTTAAAGAATCTTTTTAAAAGGAAAAAGTTAATAAGACGTAAAACTAATCAAAGTCAATTATTCACAAACATTATAACAAGCACTCCTATTAACTTGTTACATAGTACAGACAACAATATGGTCGGAAGATATTATCAAAAGGATGATAGTTTGGGTGGAACCCAAGATAAGTTACCTTTTGCTTTTAGCTTCGAAATGTATCAGTGTGCTATGTGCAAAGATAAGTTTAGCTCAAACCGTGATTTGTTGAATCATTCAAAAAATGCACACAGAAAAATCTGGTATGTAATAAGACCACAGTATCAATGTGGACAGTGTGGCACAAAGTACTTTTCAAATAAAACATTAGTATCTCATTGCATGAGCCACAATACTTTTAATTGAACCTTTGCACTTTCAATATCCGATTCTTGGAACGTGCTGTTACCAGAAACTGAATAAGATTTATTTATTTATATGTTTTCTTAAGAAAAATAGCTCTCTATTACTTACTTTCAATTAAAACA
Organism: Chrysops caecutiens; assembly: GCA_963971475.1. Taxonomy (NCBI): domain Eukaryota; kingdom Metazoa; phylum Arthropoda; class Insecta; order Diptera; family Tabanidae; genus Chrysops; species Chrysops caecutiens. The sequence continues at coordinate 73,208,890 of OZ020568.1, forward strand.
TGATATTAAACATGTTGGAGTATAATGTTACTTTGAAAGTTATTTTCTAATATATATTTTTTAAATAAAATAAATTATTTATCAAGAAACGTCCAAGGATGCATCATACATCAGGTTGATTTGGATAATTTTTTAGAAATTAAAAATTTTCCTTTAAAACAACGATGATAAAAATGTTACAGGTATTTTAAAAATGTTGCATCTTTATTTTGTGAAGCAGTTACTTGTTTGACTCGTTTGTCCCTATTACGACGACATTCAATTATTTATTTTTGTTTTTAATAATATTTTCACTATAAATGTACAAAAACTGTTTTGTAAACAATGATTATGTACAAAATTTGAATAATTAAGCGTTTACAGAAACTATACAAACATTTTTGTTTAAGTTCTATTCGTGATGTAATACTTCAAACATATATTTTTGTTATGTCTAATAAGTGTATAAAATTCTTCCTAACTTACATCCTTTAAAAATTATTGTTTTTATGGGAATGTGGAATTCTGGAACGATTTTCTATTCACGTAAAATTGGGATTTTCCAACTTTTCTTACTGTATGTTTAAAATAAGTTTTAGCTTATAAGTTATACATATATTGATTTGCGTTTTTTACGATTTATGTATTTATTTTTAGGCGCAAAAGTACAACAATCCGCATTTGTTTAATTTTTAATATTAGGCTCATTACATTTTCTACTGTAAACACTATCGGAGGCATGTTACTATTCAGTTATAATTTATTTTCTTTTTTTATATTTGTAAAATAAACGATTGGTTGAAAATATATATCTTTTCTTCATAGTAATATGTTTATGTTAAGAACCTGTACACTAGATTTTCTTTGATTCATAGCTTCTTGGATTAAAATTTTTTCGACGGAAAATTAAACTTTAGAAGATACATATAGACGGTTAAGCAGAATTCAATTGACTATGCTTTTTCGAAAGATCTTCAGTGCATATAATCAGATGGGTTTTTATATTTAACGTTTTTAACATTTATCATCACAAAATGTGGGCCCAAAAGAGGCCAACGGAATACGTAACTACTGTATCTCATATTTGAAACATGCCCTATCGCTTAGATCTATTTGTGTATTGTAAGGCTCACAAAAACCACAATTGGTTGATTGCACATCTTTCGGAAAATAGCCCGTGTTAAATGATAATTGATAAGGTTTTCTTAATTCAGAATAAGATTCAGATTGAGCCACTATGTAATGTTATCTTTAAACATTTCTTTCATTGCAGAATTCTTTTCCAATTAACGTCTCTATATTGTTAACATGAATGATTCAAGCTACATGATATTTAAAACTTCTATGTGCAATTGTTTCGATGAATTTATCGATCAGACTTTTCGACTGATTTTTTATTTAAATTTTTGTATAATTTTAACCTACATAAAATTCACTAAAGCTGATAAACGCGTTATATTACTTTGGCACAATTTTTAAATCTAAAACAATTTATCATGGTTTCCTTATATGGGAATAACCTATAGTCTGGTTGCTTCTGATATACTAGTTATTCCACAATTTCTTGTCGATGTACTGGCATTACTTGTTCTTGGCATATTTGGTACAGTTGGTACAGGAGATGGTACAACGTTTGTGTAGTAACCTACACGACATTCAGCAGCATGTGAATAATTTGGATGTTGATATTGAAGTGTATTGGATTTGGGAGTGTTCACTGATGCATCAGCTGAAGGATTAGGACAATCACATCTGACACTAGTTTCTGATATGTTATATTTGGTATTGATCAAATTTTCAGTTGATTTTGTTGTTGTTATAGTTGTTGTGGTGGTCTCTTCGACAAATTGTGAAGGAGGTGGTGCATAATTTTCTACGTCAGTAAATGTAGAATAACGACCATATGGATTTTTTCTTGGGATTGAATGCCTTTGATGTACCATCTGTATTTTAATTGGTTGTTTAGGACCAGTTGCTTCCAAGTAACCATATCCAAAGCCATATCCGCCAATTGCTTTTGTTGTTAAATTATCCCAAGACTTTGGTTTGTAAGCATATTGGGGTTGATAGATTTGTCCACTTGGTTGAACAGTAGTTGTATGAACATGATATCGTTGTTGATACATTTCTGGTGTTATTTGAGCTGGATGTGGACTCATTTTAACTTGATTTGGCGGAGTTTGTTGTTGAGCTATATGGAATGATTGCCTAGATTTTGTTGAATGTTGTCTAGAATTGCCAGGAGTGTCGGTTTGCGGATCCCAGTAGAGTGTGTCTGTACTAAGAGATGTAGAATAGGACGCTGTGCTGTTCCCCGGTGCGAATTCGCTTGATGTGCATGAATGTAAACTGCAATGACTTGCAAGACCTGCTGTTAAATCAAAGTAACACGTTCGAGTCGGCTTACGTTCTCCTAGATTTGGTGTACCATGTTGATGTGATGGATCATGCTGACGATGATGATGGTGATGATGATGATGGTGATGTTGATGATGTGTTGCTTGTGCTTGCGGTTGACTTGTGTCACCTGTAGGTGCATGCGACTGTGATCTCGGCCTTTGTCTCTCCTTACTATCCTTATCCCGATGTTTGTGCTTATGATGGTGCTCCTTGTGTCTTGTCCGACGACGTGTAGGTACGCATTGTGCATCGCAACATGGACTAGCTAAATCATAAGCATCTAAACTAACATTATCACCGCTTTTATCAGTCTTTTTGCCAAAATTCCCCATGCACGGATTGCATGAATGCCCATGACAATGACCTGACTTAGGTGGTTTCTGTTGTATAGACGATGATTTTGTTGAATTTTCTGCAGATGACTGTTGACTTCTTTCTTCAGATGTTGTCGCTTGATGAGCAGTTTGAGCACCGTGGACATGTTGCTGTGATGATAGACTAGTGTTTTCTTTGGATTCCGCACGCGTTAGTATATATTGGTGATCACTTCGACTTCGAGAAACAGGACCAACGCTTACGAAATATTCTCCACTGCTAGTTGACGTAGATGGTTTCAGTATGTACCGACAATTCGGTTCTAAGTACTGATAAGTTAACATAAATTGAGCTGGCGGGGGTATAATGGCATGTCTTGGCCTTGTTGCATTAACATCTTCCGTTGATAGTGTTGGACGATAAAATGGTAAAGGTCCACTATTATCCGAAGGTGATATAGGATTTGCGCTGTTTTCAGTCGGTGAATTAGTTGTTTTCTTTCGTGCTGGTAAACTATGCGTTTTCCATTTGCCTTCAAGCAGTTCTCTTTCACGCAAACAAACACGGTCCAGTTCATTCATTTTATTTTGCAGTGTTGTCTGAAGTTGAATATACCGCATATGAAGTTCCACCTAAATGATAAACATAGAGGTCAATTTCATACTGCATGCATTTATTTGATTTATACGTATATTACCTTGCGTACACAATCTTCAAATAAAACTACTACCCTCATGTGTGCATCACAGTCTTTAATAAATGAAACAAGGGTTTTATGATCTGCTTTTTCCATATCTTTTCCATTTATGGACAATATAACATCTCCTTCACGCATCCCTGCCCTATATGCTGGCCCATCATACTCCACATAATCAACATACGTAATCATTTCGACTTCTTGCTCTTTTTTATAGTGTATGCCATAGCTCTGTAATGTAAAGCCAAAGCTTCCATTTTTTCTTTCAATTATAATTGTACGTCTACGACGATCTTCCTCTGGCTTAGTTACTGCAATTCTATCCGATTTAACCCTTTCCAAAACGTTGGACTGCTGAAACAAATAAATAACTATAGTTCTTGTGTGACTGAAACATGAGTGTGACCCAAATTTAGTTTGATTAAAGCTTGAAATGCAACCTATTTTTCATATTTTTCAATAAACTCCACTAAAATATTCATGAAGGAGGAAGTGTATGTAGTTGTGGTTCATTATATAGGTAATGAAAATGATGCTCCATCAAATTCACGAGTTAAAACCTTACGTTTGAGTTGTGTGAATTGTTGCCTTAAGTTTTGCTACATAAATACTATAGAAGGACATATAACGTGCAAGCACTTATTTTATGAGAGAATACTCTTCCTTGTGTGTTCCACTAGGAAGTGTCCCATAAACCCTAATATTGCATAATAGTGAATTATCCAACTGTGACTCATATATCCTTTCTTATAATCGAATTAATATTTTCTTTAAGATACAACACAAAATTATCCGACATCAGGTTCATTCATCAAAAAACATTTTATCACATGCGCTCTCAAGGATTATTTGGAACGTATATCAAATTTGCAATATCCTTGAAATGAGAAATAACTAAACTAGACAAAAGGAGGATATCATCTTGTTTGTTTTTTAAGAAGATTTATTCAATTGTCCTCAAAACTCCATTAAAATTTTACTTGTGGCCATGAAATTTCCTTTTATTGTAAGAAAGCATAACCAATCATCCAATCCAATTGTTTACTAAAAGATGAGCTGTTATGAAATACATATGGTCGGAATAATCTTATTCATAGTAGTGCATATTGATCCCTTTGTAATACATTATTGAAATATGTATTAACATTTCCTTTCAAAGGTTATTTTGCTTATGAAATATGTATATAAAATATGAGCAGTTTGAAGATATAAAATTTAAGGACTCAATTGAATAACAAAACAAACCGTCAGTTATGTGAAGTTACCTTGAACTTTGAAAGATATTAGATTTTTAAGATATAAAAGCAGTTTGTTTTTAATGTGTTTTAGAGTATCAAAAAGAAACGCAACAGAAACATTGCCCTGAACTTGGGTAACAACTTAAAGAGTAAACGCGGACAAAGCGTAACATGAATAAAGTTCACATAAAGCATTTTAAGTGAAGTACTTGAACCTGAGCAACACATGAACACAATTTCTGCAGGATGTTTACTTCATGTTGTAGAAATTGTATTAATACAGGTGAAGTATATATGAGAACACATGTAAATAAATTAGCTACTGAAAAATGTATGTGTATCGACTACAGACAGGATAATATCTTAAAACTTCCCATGAAGTTTAAGGGTTGAAATAGACGCGAATTATTAATTAAAAAGGGGAGTCATTTGAAAAAACATTATATAAAATTGAACCTACCGAAGATGCTTCCAGCTCGTCGTCACTAACCTCCGCAATATGTTGCTTCTGCTGGTGACCCCATCGATCTCTACCAAGTAGATTTACTAAACTAGTGCTACTTCCGAGGCAACCACTACTCCTTTCTTCTGCCATAGCTGACGTTGAACTTAGCTGGGGTTCTTGTTGATTCGTTGTACCTTCTGTACTGCACATTGACTTGTTTTATGCACGATGACGTAACCAAGTTATAAAACAGTTTGAAAAAGGATTGAAGTAGAATTCAAACTGGAATCCCGATAAATATAACTTTGCACTGTTTGCATTTTTATGGTAGACATATGTACCATTAATTTTAAGTGTCTGCGAAACACATAAAGCACTTTTAATTAGATATAATGAAACACAATTCTAGATTTGTTGATGTATGTATATATAATTTTTTTCTTCTGCCCTTTGCTAATTGAATTTCGACAGAATTTCAATAATTTTCTTCCTTATTGATTTACTATTATACTTATAATTATGGCCGTTGACATAATTTATTTGTTTTGTTTCACTAAACAATCATAAGACTTTATTACTTGCTGCTTATGAAAACAATTTGTATGCAATTTGAGACAGACAAAACTAGTTAAATCTTATTAACAATACATCTACTTTATATTTCCACTAGCGTTAAAACTATAATCCGAAATACAGCACTAAAATCGAATTTTTGCGAAATTTTCTTTGTTTTTAGTTGCACCAACAATTGAACTAATTAAAATTCGATATAAAAAATTGAGAAAAATCATTTTAACAAGTTATATTTTATATATTTTTATCCTATGACCCATGCCAGCTACTGTCTGTGAGTGAAAGCACCCTTAGCTTTGGGATGCCTATGATTTTGTTTTCTGTACCCTTACAAAACCAAATCTTTCTCTTCGAGTTGCAAATTTCTATATACACAATCATGACACTTTCAAAGCACCTTCATAACACGCACATGTTGTATATTTCGAATGGACATGCGTTGAGACACCGCTCAAATAGCTCTTAATAGTTCATAAACGGGAATCTATTCAATTGTGCAGAAAAGAGAATTCTACGGTTTAAAGGTACACTTGAATATATTTTGCAACCGACTATAACTTCTTTATTTGCAGAGCGCATGCCAAATAAACCGTTCCTGGTCTACAGTTCAATCCATCAGTGCTTTTATGAGAGTTCCCAGAGACAAGTAATTTCTTTGTTTTTATGTCGAAAGGACGAAATATTAATTAGACAATTTCGTTTATAGGTTAACCACATTATTAGTAGCAATTACATGTTAATGTACGGCCTGTTATCAATTGAATAGGTACCTCCAATATCTCTTGTTTTGTGTCTTGCCTCGTTTTTTCGCATTTTTAATGTAAATAATTCGTGTAATTTTTACATCTTGTAATGAATGCAATTGATATGATGAGGACGTCTGTAGTATTATTATATACTGAATTCTTATATTATTATACTATTGAAATCTACAGAATATAAAGAATATAAACCTAAAATAACACTAAATATTAAAATCAATGTTTTAACATGAAGAAATTTGTAAATTTCCCAACGAAACCCCAGTTATTTTGGTGCCGTATCTTCAAATTCAAATTGATTTTCATTCATTTAGATGGATGGAATTTTCAAAATTGTTGCGTATAATTTAAGTGTTAAATATAAAACGCTTGGATTTGAAATATTTAATTTTTGTAAAAAATTAAAATTCAGTTGAGATGTGTTCGGTCAAAGCATTATGGTTTAGAACAACATTTGTTTACCGCAAAACTGTCTAGTACTTATGAAAATAAAGACAAATTTCGAACACGGCTTGTTCTGTCAACTTGAAGTAACCTAGAAATAGTTACAGCAAAGCGCGAAAAGTTTAAGAATTCTATAGTATTTTGCTTATGATCAATTAAATAAAAATATGAGTGCTACACCTTCCGTAAATCAGTCAACTCTTTTGCCACTAGGTAAGTATATGATAATCGATAGTGGATCATTGATTTTATCCTCATTTTCAATACAGAGTTGGTGGACAAATGCATCGGATCAAGGATTCACATCATAATGAAGAACGATAAGGAATTGGTAGGAACACTCCTTGGCTTCGACGACTTTGTGAATATGTTACTGGAAGATGTTACAGAATATGAAAACACAGCAGAAGGAAGGAGGATAACAAAGCTTGACCAGATTCTGTTGAACGGTAATCACATTACCATGGTGAGTTATTTAAGTATTCCTGCAATAATGATATTTAGTAAAAATTTGTATTTATAGTTGGTTCCTGGTGGAGACATGCCAGATGCATCATAATGGGGTGAGATTCATTTAACAGGAGAAAGCTATTTTTCTTATTAGGTGACATGAAGTGGAACAAATGCAGGAGGTACTATGAAATTAAATGGAAGGCAGTTTCGCTATCCAACAGAATAGTTTTTAAATTTGAATGTACATAATAAATTCACAAATAAACAAAGATTTAACTTATGTTCGAGCATCTATAATTCTGTCAGATTTGTTACAATATTACATGATTTGTCCATAAAAACAGTAGACTCAGCCATACTTAGAAAAGAAATTTCAATGAAATAAATTAAAAATACTTGAAAAATGTTAAGAAATTAAAATTAACACCATTCTGAAGGGAATTTCATCTTTGGGTTCGTTCTGAATTTTCAACCCAAACTTTGACATATAGCGCATGCCGCTGTAATGAAATTTTCTTCAAGCAAAAAGTCGAAATATATGTGACAAGCGATTTGCGTTGTCTTTTGGTTACTAAATTAATTATCTGTTGAAATCAAGTCCTTTTAAATAGAAAAAGAATAGAAATTAAGTGAAAACAAAAGTGTGGGATCGCAGTAAACTTGTTGAGAGTTTTTCGCTATGGCTGGTGAAATACGAGAGTACGTAAATTTGTATTTTGTGTTCACTCCTAGATCCTCCTCAAGCCATCTTATTTCCGCGAGGTTAAAGTTAACAAAAAATTATTTCTTTATGTTAGGTACGAATCAAGTGCAGACTCTTCGGATGAAAAACGCCGGCGACATGATTCGTCTGGGAAGAAAAAGAAACATAAGAAACACAAGAAACACAAGAAGTCGTCGAAGGAGGATCAGATTTTGAAGGTTAAGAAGCATAAAAAGCATAGAAGCAGACGAAAGGAAAGTGATGTTTCTATGACAGGAGGCTCGTCTGATGCACAAGATCAAAAGAACGGTAGTAAAAGAAGTCAAACATCGGTGAATGAACGATTTTCAGAAATAGTTGAAAAAGTTGCAAAGGACAAACATTCGGTTGTAACAATTGAAAAATCCAATGGTCACACATTTTCTGTCAAGAAACCTAATATAACAACGGATCCATCGAGTTTAGTGGAGGAAATAACGAAAACGTTGAATTCCAAAGTTATACCGTCTATGGAGATAGTGTCGTCTGAGTCTGAAAGTGAAGCGTAAGTATTTTATCACACTTGGGATATGATTTCTTGTAATGATATTAGCATAATTTTACAGAGCACCTGAAGATGTAGCCAGTCCAGATGTTGCTGTCATAGAGGATGAATTGAATTTAGAGGAGTTAATGCAACAAAAAGCTTTATTGCAGGCTAGACTTGGAGCTTATCTTACTGAGGAATCTGAGGATGATGAAACGAAAAATGATAAAAAGGAAAAGCAGTTAGAAGAGGTTCAGAAAGAGAGCAGTTTTTCATCCAAACAGAGTAAACCGAAAGATAATGAATCTGGAGTCATTCTATTGGATGATTCAAGCGGTGAGACAAGTCCAGCTGCTGTAATAACTTCTGTGACGAAATGTCGTCAATCTGAACGTTCATCACATTTAAAGAGGAAACATCGAAGTAGGTCTGAAAGTCGAAACAGAGAACGTCGAAATTCCCAACGTGATAAAGATTTTGAAAGGTCTGGCAAAGCTTACCCACCAAATCGTCGGGAAAATGAAAACCGATTTAAAGAAGATCTACGCAAAGAAATTGATCGTGTTAAGGAACGTGAAATTACTCGTGATCGAGAAAAACGGCGGGAAAGAGGGAGAAGCCGACAAAACGAAAGATCAATTGAGAAGGACAGAGGAGGTAGAGATTACTGGCCGCCAGATCGTGAACGTAGATCCATGGAACGGGATCGTCGTAATCGTGGCAGGAGTCACAGTCGTAGCAAGTATGAGTCAGACCGTAGAAGAGAACGAGAAAGAGTACTACAAAATGCTAGGGACAAAGATCGTCGCTTTAGACGGGAAGATAAGGACAAGTTTAAAGGGTCATTAAGTGAAGGACAGAAGATCGACAAAGAATCGAGTAGCGAAAGTGATGTAGCGGATATTGATATCAATGATGATGAAGAAGATGAAGAGAAAATAATTGAAATGAGGCGTAAGAGGAGAGAGCAACTTCTGAAGGTAAACAAACACAATATGATGAAACATTTATGAAAATCAATGAATATTCCTCTTAGGAACTTGAATGCAAGAAAGATGTACAAACAATTTCACAGATAAAGGGAGATACACTGATTGACAACAGGATCATTAGCAGGAAACGTAAGTTTTCACAAGATAAAGATGAGTCTCATACCCCACCGTTAAATAATATAAGTGAAAAAAATAAAATCACTCATAAAAGTGAGGACGATCTCCATCAGGCTGCTAAGGACATGGAAAATGATGTTAATGTAGACAAAAATAAAACAAACAAGGATTCAGCTACAAAGAAAACAGAATGGGATATGTTTGCAGATCAAGATGTTGATTCGAATTTCGATGTAAGATAAGGAAGTGTTATTGTTTATTTGAAATGTATTTCAATATAATTAATTTAGTCTCCTGGAGCTGTTTTGGCAAGTCGAAATCATGTAGAAAATCCGGCTCTAACTGACAATTGGGATGATGCAGAAGGATATTACAGAGTTCGCATTGGTGAAACACTTGATAATCGATACGTTGTTAGCGGCTATACAGGTCAAGGAGTTTTCAGTAATGTTGTACGGGCTAGAGACCAAGCAAGAGGAAATGCAAATGTAGCCGTAAAGATTATTAGAAACAACGAAATAATGTATGATAAAAGTGTAGCGAGAAGTGAATGTAAAATTTATATGAAATTTATTTCAATTTTTACAGGCATAAAACAGGCTTAAGAGAATTGGAAATATTGAAAAAACTAAATGATACCGATCCAGAGGATCGTTTCCACTGCCTTAGACTATACCGGCACTTCTTTCATAAACAAGTAAGATAAAAATGATTAACCTTTTTGTAGGATTTAAAAAACCCTTTTTATAGCATTTATGTATGGTTTTTGAACCTTTGGCTATGAATCTTCGCGAAGTATTAAAAAAGTATGGCAAAAATGTTGGTCTACATATAAAGGCTGTCCGAAGTTATACACAACAATTGTTCCTTGCGTTGAAATTGTTAAAGAAAACCGGAATATTACATGCTGATATAAAGCCAGATAACGTCTTGGTTAATGAAAGTCATTTAATTCTTAAATTATGTGATTTCGGTTCAGCTTCACATGTAAATGATAATGAGATAACTCCTTACTTGGTGTCTCGATTTTATCGTGCTCCTGAGATTATTTTAGGTATTCCATACGATTTTGGAATTGATATCTGGTCAGCAGGATGCACAATATATGAGTTATACACCGGTAAAATTCTTTTTAGTGGAAAATCAAATAATCAGATGTTAAAGTATTTCATGGATTTGAAGGGTAAGTCAACATTATTGTGTCTATTTTCTTTTGCGATGCTATAAAAATTTTATTTTAGGGAAAATTCCAAACAAAATAATACGAAAAGGGCAATTCAGAGATCAACATTTTGATCAAAGTTGCAACTTTTTGTATCATGAAATTGACAAAATCACGGAAAGGGTAAGGATCATTCATTCATTATATCTTAGTGATCTGAATGCTCAAACAGATTTATTATTTTATAGGAAAAAGTGGTTGTTATGCCAGTTATCAAACCGTCCAGAAATTTACAGCAAGAATTGATTGCAGACCAAAATTTACCTGACGATCAGCATCGAAAAGTAACACAACTGCGTGATCTTTTGGATAACGTGTTTGCATTGGATCCATCCAAGCGAATATCTCTGAATCAAGCATTGGCACATTCATTTATACAGGAAAAAATGTGAATTAGAAGGACGGGATACTAGTGATCAATGCAATGAGTGTAATTTTATTACTGTTTTTGTGCTTTAAGTAAAATATACAAAAATATGAAACAATTATCATTTAACTACTACGCACATAAGTGTTTTGAGTGGGAAAACTAATATAAAAGAATTGTGGCAGAATTTAAGTTTGATTTGTATATTCTACTTTTACCTGAAAAATTGCAAAATAGCAAAGAAAACTTATTCGATAATAAACTTATTATTTTGAATAAATGACCCTTAACAAGTAAACAGATGTTACTAATTCTTTATCAAAAATATTTAATTTTAATATAAATTTGCTAATTGAATTATTTTTACAGACACTCTTCATACTCAACCTACATGAGCGTGTGGTTGATTAGTGCCGAACCGGTTCAAAATGAACTCTTTTGGCATTAATTTGATGAGGTAGTGATATATTACAAAAAGTGTACATATTACAATTATTATACACATTCTTGAATTTCTCCAGTTTTAATTCATGTTCAAATTAAAACATAGAAATATTATCCTTTGTGATAGACTTGTTCTAATATATATTAAGATTATTGATAATTTATTATAATACTTAAATGAATTTTGGCAAATTTATTCTGTATCGTTAATATATTTATTGATTAGAACAATCAAATCACAAAGATAAAATAAAATATTTTCATTTGTTCATAAAATCTCAAAAACGAATGCACTAGATTTTCTTAACTTTATATTTCGTTTCCAGAGCGTCAAAGTTCATATGAAAGATTTCACCAAGGAGCTGGAAATATGGTGCTAAATATTCTAGAGCTTATAGTTTTTGTTACAAATTAGAGCGTAAGTAAGGAAGAATAACAACAAAAACATATATTTTATATCTTCCTTCATTACCATCCTAATACATTTTCTTTCGTTTTTTTTCTGAATTTCAGATTATTTGTAGGGCAATAGAAGAGGCTCTAGAAACAAGTCGATATTCATTTGCAAAATGTAAATGGTTACAAGATTCAAATAACATCACACTAAGTATGCAGTAAAGGACTTTGATGTGTCTATTCTAAATATATATGTCTACCATGGCGACATTCTTCAAAGTTCTTCGCATATATCAAACAACAGTTTTGCTGTCGGTTGATAAGTAAATGTTAAAAGTATTTAAGCTTTTTTTCTATACATTTGGGATTCATGGATCATTTATCAATTGTGTCCAAGTATCAACAACTGGTTTTGTAACACATATCTTTCCCAAATGTGGACAAACAATCGGTGGTTCTTCTAGTTTGAAGATGAAAATTGAAAACGTACTATAAATGATTAAAAGGACCGAGATCTTTACTTTATATTTCCTTCGTGTAGTTTGGGAAAAAGTAAGGAAAGCAAAATATTATATTTTTACATATTTGTATTTCAATCTTCAATTGCTGTTCATTCTTTCTATAACCACAACATAGTATTAATCATGTATAGAAAAGAAATTAATACTTCGTGATTGACTACAGTATAACATATACGTCTTGTGTTATATGTTTTGGAAAAATGTTTCTAATGAATTGAAAATCTTGTTATTATTTTGTCGATTTGGTTGTCGATATCTTTGGTATAAAATGAGCTTATTATTTGATGGTGCTTATAATCAATATAATACAGAATAGAGTGCATGTGTGCTGTAATCATGAAGTCTAGAGCTATTCAATAGCTCGTTAAGTATATTTATCCAAGAAATCAACAAGTAGCGATATAAATTTGAAACGACCCATTTGAGTATATCTATGCTGGCATAAATTTTGTGTAGATTACATATTTAACATTTCGGAGAAACGCGAAGAATTCTGTTTTACCTGAAACAAAAATTATTTTATATCTGTTTTTCAAAATTTTATTCACACATTCCGGAAGTTCTGCGGTGTAGACATCCGCCACCGAGAGAATTGTTGAACGAAAAACGTACTAGTTGCAAGTGACATTCGAATACGGCAACACAAATCTCGGTAGCCAACTTAACAGCATCAAATTTGAATTTGACATTTCACCGATTCATGAAATTACACGGCTGTCTATTTCGTAAGGAAACATATGATTTGTACGATATAAGTTTGATTTAATATATTTTAGTGAGATAGTTCGCAACACTCCGTGTAAAATTAAAATTTATAATGCTATATTTAAGGTAAACAAGTACGAAAAACCAAGCAACAAATTTCTCGAGGATTTTCTCAGAATCTATAAAAGTCAACAAAATGGCTTATCGACTGTTGGCTACAACAAAATTTCTCGAAAGGAGGCTCTTGGGGAGCGTTAGTTATGACAGGTCATCAAAAATTAAGGTAATACTATGTGTTGGAATATAAATGATCAAATCTAGTAAGCATTTCTTTCATACTAGTTCCAATTTAACTTGAATATATTCGTGTACTTTGCAGTTTTCAAAACATTTGGATTTGGTTCGACGATCCTTAGCCAATTCAACGTTGGATAACATCTTAGACACATGGAGAATGTTTTGTGAGAAACCACCTAAAGGTTTTGAGAAATATTTTCGTCCAGGTGGTGCTAAAAAAGTTGAAGAACCTAAGGACAAGAGCCAACCGCCTAGTCAAGAAGGAAGAACCACAAATTCACCAAATGAGTCAAAGCAAACAAGTCAAAATGATTGGAATTTCGGTATGTTTGGATCGAATTCATCTAAAGGGAAAACAGGCAGAGGTGGTCAGGGACGACCCATAGGCGGTGAAGGTGGTGATCGTGAAAAATGGTTGCTTGTTGGAGCTATCGGAACTGTATTGTTTTTAGCTTCTCTAGCGTATTTCGAAATGGGATACAAGGAGGTTGGTTGGAAGGAATTTGTTAATACGTAAGTTTGTTGACGTATAATTATAATTTAATGATAACAGTTTTTCATTTGCAGTTATCTTTCAAAAGGTATCGTTGAAAAACTGGAAGTCGTTAACAAGAAGTGGGTTAGAGTGAAATTAGCACCAGGAAGTGCACATGATGCTTCAGGTGTCTTATGGTTCAACATTGGTAGTGTGGATTCTTTCGAACGAAACTTAGAAAACGCCCAAACTGATTTGGGTATAGAACCAGTAAATTTTGTACCTGTAATATACCGAACTGAAGTCGAGGCTTCGAGTTTAACTGGACTTCTACCAACGCTACTTATCATTGGTTTCCTCGTTTTTATGATGCGAAGATCAGCAGAAATGATGGGTGGTCGTGGTGGACGCAAAGGTGGTGGGCTATTTGGTGGGGTGATGCAATCTACAGCTAAATTGATAAATTCCAATGAAATAGAAGTGCGATTTAAGTAATATTTGATATATAAAATTGTTACTCCATTTTTGAAATCGAAAACATTGCAGGGATGTTGCAGGCTGTGAGGAAGCTAAGATCGAAATTATGGAATTCGTAAATTTTTTGAAAAATCCCCAACAGTACATTGATTTGGGAGCGAAAATTCCAAAAGGAGCTATGCTTACTGGTCCTCCGGGAACGGGAAAAACACTCTTAGCAAAGGCAACTGCAGGAGAAGCAAATGTACCTTTCCTCACAGTTTCTGGATCAGAATTTTTGGAAATGTTTGTTGGTGTTGGACCATCTCGTGTCCGTGATATGTTTGCAATGGCCCGAAAACACGCACCGTGTATCCTGTTTATTGATGAAATTGATGCTGTAGGTCGTAAGAGAGGTGGTAAGAGCTTTGGTGGCCATTCGGAACAAGAGAACACTCTAAATCAGTTACTTGTTGAGATGGATGGTTTTAATACTACAACAAATGTTGTAGTTTTGGCAGCAACGAATAGAGTAGATATTTTGGATAAAGCTTTATTGCGACCTGGTCGTTTCGATAGGCAAATTTTTGTTCCTGCTCCTGATATAAAGGGACGAGCAAGTATTTTTAAAGTACATTTGAAACCTCTTAAGACAAATTTAGATAAAACGGATTTGGCTCGAAAAATGGCTGCTTTAACGCCTGGTTTCACAGGCGCTGATATAGCTAATGTTTGCAATGAAGCAGCTTTAATTGCAGCAAGAGATTCAAATGAATCTATAACCCTTAAACATTTCGAACAAGCAATTGAACGAGTAATTGCTGGTATGGAAAAGAAAACAAATGTTTTACAGCCAGATGAGAAAAAAACTGTTGCGTATCACGAAGCTGGTCATGCTGTTGCAGGATGGTTTTTGGAGTACGCAGACCCGCTCTTAAAAGTGTCTATTATTCCTCGAGGAAAAGGTTTAGGTTATGCCCAGTACTTACCTAAAGATCAGTATTTATTATCTCAAGAGCAGCTTTTCGATCGCATGTGTATGACACTTGGAGGAAGAGTATCAGAAGAATTATTTTTTAAAAGAATCACAACAGGAGCGCAAGATGATTTGAAGAAAATAACTGATAGTGCATATGCTCAGGTTGTACGTTATGGAATGAATGCAAAAGTGGGAAATGTGTGCTTTGATACATCACAGTCTGGTGATCCTGTGTTCACGAAGCCATACTCAGAAGACACTGCACAAATGATTGATGCAGAAGTTCGAGATCTTATAACCAAAGCACACACCAGAACTACAGAACTTTTAACTAAACATAAAGATGATGTCGCAAAAGTAGCTGAACGCTTATTGAAAAATGAAGTACTAAGTCGTGATGACATGATCGAACTTTTAGGCCAAAGACCGTTTAAAGAAAAGTCAACATATGAAGAGTTTGTGGAAGGAACAGGATCATTTGAGGAAGATACAAGTCTACCGGAAGGTCTGAAAAGTTGGAACAAAGATAAAGATGACTCAGATAAACCGCCACCGACACCACCACCTACACCAAAACAGAATCCAGAAAAACCAGCTGTAGTATAATAGGCCGTTTGTAATGCTTTTGTAAATTTGATAAGATTTCGTTAGACATTGTTTTAAAGTTTGAGAAAGCTAGTGTAAAATCTGTTTACAATAAACTCATTGACGACAAATGTTAAATATCGAATTTGTTCCTTAATTTTTGAGTTTACTTCAAGTATATTTCTTCCAAGTACATGGAATGGATGGTATCACCAACGTTTATTTTTTAAATTATGTGTTGTAAAGCTTCCTAAACAGTCTCCAGTGGCAGCAAAAACTCCGAGATTCTGAAGAACATTCATGAAACATGAATAAACATTGCTGGATTTTTTCTTATATTCCATTTATTAGAAGAAGAATTTCTCGTCACAATTCTCATCAGAATAGGTACTACTACACCATTGTAATTAATTCTATAATAGTCATTGTAATTAGTTTACAGCAAAACTTGATGACATTACACTAAAGGAATGCAAAATATTTTGGAAAAGTTTTTCCAGTAATTCGAAAGAAAAAGTTTTGATAAACTCCTTATTGGACCCTGTTGATGTGTTGAATGTACGAAAAACTTTTCACGAAAGTTAATTCTCAAAATTCCTTGAGATAAATGCCAATTAAAGTACTATGCAAATATTTGCTGGGTTGTAAGTAAAATTCCGCTCAAAAACAGAGTATTCACAGTGACTTACAAGGCGAAAATTAGGAGAATCATAAGTTCTATGTTGACGTGCACTGATTTTGAAGAAGGATAAAGTTTAAAGAACTAAAGTTCAGTAATTCTTGGATTATGGATAAATATAATTAAAAATGTAATTAATTATTTTCACGGTGTGAATATCGAAGGAAATCGGTTCTATAGAATCTCCTGTCTTAACATCATTATTAGTTATGGATTAATAAGTTTTCGCGAAGCTTGACAACTATTCATGGTTTTGTTTTTCATTTGAACTCTTCATCGTAGTTAACTCTAATGTCCCTGAGAATATCTTTGTTTCTTAATTATCTTGAGAAACGGCTATTTTCGTTTTGTATTCTTTAATGAAACGATACCAAAGAAATCCCTATATATTTTTCTTGTCATCGTTAAAGTCATTATTGACAATTTTTAAGTTTCATTTTCCTTCTGAATAGACCCTTTAATTTACATATCAATCGCAGATTTCAAAATTGTTGTTTAATTTATGCAATAGAATGCCAGCAACAATAAATATTATCACAAAATGCTGGAATTCATGAGATGAGGTGAATTTTAACGTCGAATGATAGCACGCTAAATAAAGCTATGTAAAATAGCAAAGGTAGTGCTGTTGGGAGAAATATAATCCCGTAACACAGACAAAAATGAATTAAAAAGGTTCCCTATAAGAAAGGAGCGAGTGTTGCTCCTGTTGAAATACCAGAATTGTGGGGGTAACCACAGACAAATTAAAGCAGAAAATTTTACAAAATACCTGCCGGAATTCAATCGTAAATTCCATTCAATGTTTGTTTACCTTGATGCTCACACTTTTTTGTTTTTACTGTAGAAATGTTTCGATGGCTGTAGAAGACGGAATAGTGAAGATCCTGTAGAGAATTCCTAGAATGCTGACTTATTGTATATAGTTATATTGGGTTATGAGTAAAGTTATATGTATATGAACGCTTCTGTTATCCCAAAGCTGTGAAGCACACACAATTCTAACTCTTAAGGACAGCAATCATTAAAGTAGATAGATGAGGGACGAGTGCCTTGTATGTCCCTCTTTGGTATTCGGGAATGTGTTCTGTTCTAGGATACGATAGCCTGTTCTTTTGCTTTGCATACCACTGATGACTTTGATGCCACAAATGGGTCCATTGTTGTATTTAATGAAATACGGTCCCCGCCCGGAGTTATCTCAACGAACATGCATTTACAATCTTTGTTTTGTCTACTACTCTCTATGGAATCTGTTGAAACTTGTAGATTCCTGTAGTTTCGGTTGTCGTCATCTGCAAATTTGCATTAACTCCAGCGTTTGTTATAGCACGAGTATGAGGCAAAAACAAAGAATGTTTGTGTTTATAGTTGATTTATAATTTACATGTGTAATCAATAGGTGGGTGGAGGATAACAATCTATTAAGTAGAAAAGAAAAGATTTGCTTGTTCCTGTTTGTTAATTTTCATTGTTTATGTTGAGTTTCTAACAGGTATCACCCTCTACATGTATGAAAAGTATGCAAATTTTGAAATTTTGTCAAGTGTTATAGGGACATATGTTAAAATTCAGTTGCTTTACAAATAGATTCGGATAGATGCGGATAGATTGTTGTATTTGTGGTGTTGTTTTTGAATTGCGTTTTGATTATATAACATGAGGAGAATAATAAATATTTCTTATGTATGCTAGAGTTTCGTTTTTATTTAATTAATATTAAACTTTTTATCGTTAGCTATTAGTCAATTATTTCTTTTAAATGAATCATTTTCGCTTCCACACTCTAAATTATCCTTTAATCAATAGAAAACGTTTAATATACTATATTACTTTTTGCAAAATAAATTATTTTAAAAATTTGACATCAATAGTGTTTTAAATGTAATATATTTGACAAAATCGAATCAAAATTCTGTAGACGCTATAAATGTGCGGGAACGTTCATTAATTAGACTCATGTAATTTTTTAATAGCAATTTTTATTAAAATTATAAACAAGAGATAATTGGAAAATGTGCAGTAATGGTGATAGCATCCAGTGAATGCCAAACAGGTAATAACGAGTCCATTAAAACACCAATTTTCGTCGTGTTATTGTTCTTCGTACTCCTCTTTCGATAATTGACTGTTAACGTTCATATTATGGAAGTGGCTTAAGCTGCTACTACGATTTCGTTACATGTAATAATTGGATATCGCATGAGATTTTTAATAAGATTTTATCGTATTCACAGTAAGTGAAGACAATTAAAAAGTTGCTTCATTTTTCGGGAATTACCGAGAATATGTTTAAATACTTCCTGTGTTACCACAAAGGGAGCAATTAGTAAAATTGTTGTTTACAATTGCTTGTATAAAAGTTCATACGCATTTTTCATGAAATTTATAAAGTTGCAGAAGAAATTTGTTAACTTTTTGATAACTACTTTCTCGGTAATTATAGTTTTGAATTTACGTTATTAAAGATCATAGCTAAACTATATGTAAAAGCTAATGCATGAGTGGTTATGTTCTAATACCATAGAAAATGTCGTCATAAAGCTAATTCTAGTAGTTTCTGCTAAATACCAGTCTAAAGTGGTTTTCCGGTCAGTCTGAAACTTGTGACATTAACAACTCAAAATCAGTTCAAATCCACGTGTTACTTTTTACAAAATGTTAAAGTTAGACTTACGAGTATTCAGTTAGAAATGCTTAAGGGCTGTGAGTACCTAGAGACTTTCTATTTCATCCACGTACCTAAATCCCTGGAGATATGCTGGAATTGTATTTATCTTGCAATTACCATATTTAGTTGCATGGATACTGAAATATATTATACAAAATTTAAAGCTATAGACTCTTTGCAGACATACGAATTTAAGTATGATAAACTTTTGAAATAGCAGATATTCCCTCCGGTATTCTGTATGCTTAGCTTTAGGGTCACGTACACTTTGGCTTGTCCAAATACTGACACGTGAATGTGTGCACATGAAACGCCGCAAAAACTTAATTTACAGTTGTAGACGGTAAATCCTTTTAAATTAGAAAGGGAGTGCAATACAAATAACCCTAAGATGCGTTAAAATCATGCAAGAAATATGATATTTTAGCAAAAATAATATCATCACATGATTATAATTTTTCTAATGTTTTAATTGAATCATTGTTGTACAATACTGATATCAATATTTCTAAATAAAATTTGTCAAATTGAATCCTTTAAACATCAAGAGTAGACTTGCAACGAATAATCTGCTTCTTTTATTATATTCGGCCGAATACCGAATACTTAATACTTTTAGAGGCCATAATCGATTATTTGTTTATATGTTAGATCTTACACAATTTCATTTTCAAACAAATCAAAACGTAGAGAGCACGATAAATTGTACTTAACGAATTGACGATATGCGCAACCTAAACTTGTCAAAACGTACGCAGTGCCATAGCAATAGCCTGAGGGTGTGAGCGCATTGAGTGCATCAGAACAAACGACCGCTGAAACAATCACGTCGATACAAGTTTTGGCGCCACACACCGGCCGAATACTTTTGCCTAATATTCGGCCAAGAAGCTCGCCTAATATACTATTCGTTTCAAGTCTAATGAAGAGTAATAGTAGTTCTAGTAGCACGATTCAAAATCTTGACTTTTGTTCTTATAACTTTTGAATATTGATTGGGAAAAAAACAAGTTGAAAAGTTTTATTTTCGAAAAAAGTATAAGTATTAAAACGATGTGAAAAATAATTCACTTACAGATTTCTATAGAAGATAAGCCCTAGGGTAATATTCAACAGTGTTAAAGGGGGTTTGATGTTGAAAAAGTCCAAACAAACGGAGAGCTGACTATCTTCAGATCTGCCAACAAAAGAAGGAGTGGAAAAGTTTTTTTTAACTGTTTTGTTTTGTTATTATAATGTTGCTCCTGTTTTTACTTTTTTCCTTGAATTGTCCTGACAATAAACAATAACAGGAGCTTTTGTTGTTATTTCACCCTATTGTCCTTCTTCCTAGAAAGTTTTGATGGTGTTTTTCCTATTTTAGAAACTTCTTATCTTCTCGCTTGTTGGTTTTTGTTCTTCGAATCACTTTTATTCTGCATCACCAGTCTGGACTCTGCATAGCTTTTGGCAATATAATTTCTAATTGTTACTTTACACACGAAATGTTGAGAAAAGCAGCTACTTTGAACACATCAACCAGCTCGTACATACGTCGAATCATATTATAATTTATAAAATGATAAATAATTTTTTCTATAAACTGCGTTTAACAGTATACATGAATACGTTATTTTAATGGGAGTGAATAAATTCGCAAGTAACTACAATTGTATCAAGTTATAAAATACATCAAAAACATCGGCGTGTTTTAGCTCTCTAATACAATTTGAGTTAAGATGGTATAGAAAGAGGAAACGAGGGGCCTGGGAATTTTCGCGATGAGTACCAAAGCTTTTAAGTAAATTTTATTACGAAAACGGTTTTAAGAAACGAAAAGTGCACTTTAGGATCAAGTTGTTTTAGCTGGTGGTGAAAAAAACTTATTTTATCTTAATCACAATATCTTGTCTTTAATCCGGTGGTTTTATTTATTCTTGTTGTTTCCCATTTTTACATTTGTAGCCTTAAAAAAATGTTTTATCCTTCCTTATTCAAGATCAGCTTAAGTATTAATACCAACTCCAACTCTACTCAGAGTGAGAATAGAAACGGATCTATGGTTGTGGTTGGGTCGTTATGAACTTATATGCAGCTTCGTTGTGAAAATTATGAAATATTGTTTCTGGAGTGTCATCTTTTGGCCATACATAAATAGTACTGCTATGAATATCTACGGCATCTGCATGCAACTATCGTGGAAATTTAGGGATTTACATGTAAATTTATAGATTTGGTTTGGAACGTGTATAAGCGTTTGCTTCTGAAATGTCGTTTTGTACGTGTGAGCAGCAAAAGGATATGTTGCAATGATGGTAGCATTTCTGGGAGAATAACAGGCGATAGTAGAACTCCAAATCCATTCCAATCTTGCGGTTGACCTCTTTTTGAAGTCCCCTGCAGTTTGCACGAATGATTTTCTTCGATTAGACTCGGTGATCTTTGACTTCCTGATATTCTACTATCATGAAAATTTTCTAGATTTGGCTTGTCCTTCCGTCCATAGATTTATCCTTTTGAAATTCATTGCTTTAGTCGAAGTCTTCATTTAGTGTTCTGACGTCCCGGATTCCCCTTATTCATTGTTGTCGTCTCATCATGAAAATACGTCACGTATACTTTTCTATCATTTCCGTGAAACCTTTTTCGTTTTTACACTCGAATGAAAGCGGTGGGTTATGAATTGTCATGGTAGAACAACTTGGAAAATCTTCTTTCAAAACTCCATTATTGGATAAGGTCCAATTCGCCTGCCGAGCCAGTAAGGCTTTCGTAAAGCAATGAATCTTTTGTGACAAAGAAATGAAAACGCATTTATCACCAGCAGGACTAGTTGGTGGTAGTGTATGTGATATGAAATTATCTTTAGTAGAATGCGTAAAACGATTTTTAATTCAATTTTGAAATGCCAATGAGTTGGTCTAATTTCACTTCAAAAGTTTTAATTTACGATTCTCTGAAGTGATAATAATTACCACTTCCGGAAACTTTATGAACAATCAAATATTCGTCCATTGATTCATTGTAATTGAATCAGTTAAATGATTTCTCTTATGTATATCAACTGTGGAGTTTGTGAATTTTGTACCTATATATTCGGCAACGGACTTCGTTCGATAAATACTTTAATTTAAAAATTCCTTTATCCAGTCAAAATACTCGTTTATCATGTATACTATTTTAAAATTGATTCATTTTCATATATTTTCTTTTGAAAGCAGAGCATTGTCAGGTTTAACAATCAAATTAAATGTTTATGATAACATGTAATTAACCAATTGTCAAATTTTAAATATCCCTTCAAAGATTGTATTGAAGTTAATTTAAGACAAGTGACAATTCAGGATAAACTGAAAAAATAAAATTCATTTTTGATTATCAAAAATCAAAGTCATAGAAATAACTTCCACAAAAATTCTATAAATGATTTTTCGAGGATATGATTTCTTGTAACATATTTGATAACACCATTTAATTTAGTTAACATTAAACCTGGCAAAGTGATGGACCATTTTCGTAATTAATGAGTAAAGTTTTATTATTGGGTTAAATATTTGGGTGTATTACACATTTTAACTGCTTTTGCTTTATGTAAGACGTATTGTTATTGAACCTACTTCGTCGCATAAACGTTGTTTGCTTACAACTACAATGTCATTAATGATATCCCAATCCGGGAATATAACTTAATTTATTCATAACTTTAGCGATAAATGTCCGCTTTTGTGTGATATACAGTAACTCTGTTGATGGTAAATGAAAATTAATAGTTTCATAAAATTGTCATATTCATTGTCTATAACTCTATAATCAAATTTATCATCGTTTTTAGTAGATGTCATTGGCTGAGGACGGATTTATTCTGCACAATACTTAAATGGAAATTGAATTGACATCATGAGTTTATGTGCGTTTAAATTGTTTATATGACTGTATTATATGCGTGCGGGATATTTACGCGTTTATTTCCTTTTCGAGACTGAAAAAACAATGTTATTTTGCAGGGACTAGCTAAAATATTTGCTGTGTCAGTAGTTATGCGGAAGTTTGCCAAGCTATTGCTGGACTATTCTCTGAATATAGGCATTATAATTGATATGCGCCTAATCCTACAGTGAAAAATGTTCAGGCCGTTAAACTTTGTGAAATTAAAATCTTTACAATGTCAATAATATCAAACTCATCCTTTATGTTTCGTAGTAGTACAATAGTTCTAGTCAGAACATTGATCAAAATATGTGACCAGTTTTAAGTAAACAACAGATAAGTTGTTATGTTAAACCACATTATATAATTTTGATTTCTTATAACCTAATGGAAACAAGGCAATTTTTAGGCGTCACTAAATTCCGGTCTTATGTCTAATAATTTGTAAGAATTGTTCCAGAACTTAGTAATAGTTGCTTAGAAGATTTTATAACTTTTTTGTTTTGCTTTTTATTTGGTATCCATCCTTCGAACAGTTTTATTCAAACGATGAAGTGTTTTTATTATCCTTTGGTCATGTACTAATCTAGGTCCTTGGAAAGACAAGAAAATATCAAAGAGCAGACACTTAGTCAAGTTATCAAAATTTATGTTGAATGGAAGTAATCAAAATACAAAGTCCTTGTATCCTATCGTAGCAATTTAGTTTTGTTAAATTTATCCTTCATTCTCGAAGTTTTGATTGTAGTTGTTGTCAATTCATAGAAATTTAGTTGAACTCAAGATGATATTATGTTATCCAAATATTTATGACTTTCAAGATAACATTGGCATATAATGCGAAAGAAGCATGTACGGAAAAGAATTTAGAATACAATCAACAGTTATTATTTTCATAAACTCCTATTTATATCTTAAAAATTTATTGTTTCTAGTTTTGTTTGAATTTTATAAACAGAATTTGTGAGTTGATGCGAATTTCCATATAATAACATTTAAAACATGATTGGTGCTACGAAAATATGGCCTAAACATGAATTATTTACTGAATTTTATAAACTAATCAAAAATGTTCCTGTATATTTACTTATATTATCGCTTAAGGTTAAAAAATGTATATAGCAGCAAGTGTTCTTGTTTCGTACGAAAATCTCACCCACGAAAGAGAACAAGTGGTTCTAAATGAATATGTTTACACCCTAGAGGTGAATGTATTCATAGTGGTAACAGAGTTAAAGGTTTAATATATAAAACTAAGAGTTACGTTCAGATTTTATCCATCGTGCTAAAGAGGAAACAACTGGTAACTGCTTCAGTATGGGATATAAGTGTATAGAGTTTGGTATAATACCTTAGTTTTTGCTTCTAGCCAAAAAGGATTTATGTCCCTAAGTATCAAAGTTCGTCCGCGTAGTTTTGCCGACTTGTTCGCTTCTACGGAAAATCCGAAAACTGTCCCTAGATATAAAGCAGAAAAAAATTCATGAACGAAACTTGTTCAACCAACTTTACCAGTTTCTTAAATATGGACATGTAGAGCTGCATCATAACGAAAGAAACGCGATTCCACGTACACAGAAATACAACGAGGGCGCAGAACTTCTATATTTCTGCAATGATAATATTAAACTCCAACGAAGCAATAAAAACCTTGGAAGTTGTAATTTATATTTCTCCAATATGAAAGCTAGAGAAAATTTGCAACTTAACAAATGGCCAGCCACTTAACGTCATCCCTCCAGATATTTCTGTTTCAGTTTTTTTCCTGTGGCTTCTATTGGTTCTAGCCTTATGACAACCAATTCTGACGTTTGGGGTGTTTGTTCGTTGCCAAAAACAAATGCTAGCCACCGGCTATAGAATAACTTCAATGAGGGTGAATTGTACTTTCAATAAGGATATCGAGAGGTGGTTACACCTTAAAGTAAAAGTAAATTATTTTTCTTTTCGTTTAGTTCTACTAAAATCAATAAAATTATGTTAATTTCAAAAGCTGTATTCCAACGTACACTACTACACTTTATCCACACAACACATTGTGGTTTTTGCTAACAGATGACCAGAATTAGAGGCTCTTAGGAAAATATGTGGCGCTTTTGCTTCATGAAAGAACATTTATCACTCAAACGTGTTTTGTATTCTGTATTCTGTACGTTTGTTCTTTGCCTCCTATAGAGATCGATTTGTATGTAATGGGATACACAAATTTTTTTTCTAACATACTAAAATACTTACCGTTAATATACAATATATGCAAGTTTCATATTCGGTAAATCAGTTTCCTTAAAAAATCTATTATAATCTATACTATAATTAATACGCAAAAATAAATTTTGTGACCCCTCCTACGGGCAAACTACATGTCAGATTTTGATAAAAATGCAATATTTAAAATATATAAATTTTTTTTCCAATGATGATGTTAGATACCTCATTTGAAAGAATTTACCTTCCCAAATAGTCGAAAATGTGTATCATTCTTCTACGTATCATAGTTGTTGAAAAATTAGTAATTGAAGTTTGGTTAATTTGTGTCTTGGATAAATTATATCCTTCCATTTTACACTTGAATATCTTAGTAATTTTGAATCATATTACAAATATATCTACGTAAAAACCTCAATTAGTCTATATTGCTGTCATATAAATTCAAAATTATTGTGATTTATTAAAATGTTAAAGAAAGTTCCGAGTTCAAATTGATTTTCGAAAATATTTATAATTTATTCGATATCTCCTGGAATATTCGGTATATCAACGTGAAATCAACTGCTTTAGATTCGTTTAGCTTCAGAATTTTATTCGAGATACAAAATATTAAGATACGAAGAAAAAAAATTTTTTCATATAAATTTCGCCCATGGTTAGTCCATGATTTTTTTCAGGGCAAACAAATTTTTTTTTCCAATGATGATGTTAGATACCTCATTCGAAAGAATATACCTTGCCAAATAGTAGAAAATGTGTATCTTTGTTCTACGTATCATAATTGTGAAAAAAAATAATTAATAAAAAAAAACTAAATTTCTATTTTCCAGTAAACTTGAGCCTTTTAATTTCTAGAGTATGCAGTCGATTTCCGACTGCAACTGGCATTCCTAGTAAGTATACTTCTGCCAGAACAAAAATTTTCTTAGTGCTTTCAGTTTTGGTTAAGTCTCACTGATAAGGACTTCTGCCAACTTATATTTGGTTAATTTTGAAGTAAAAGAAACTATTCGATTATTTTGTTGAGTCCTTAAAAATGTTAACTAAAACTTTTTCCTTGAAATACTGCAAATTTCCTGAAGAAAAATTAGTTCCAATGTGTTCGGAAAGCATCAATCATTTCAATCAACTAATGGAACTCAAAGGACATCAAAATAAGTTGGATATAAAAAATATGCGAAATTCAAATTCATTTTAGTAATGTTTGACCACAACTTCTGAGTGGAGTTTTCGTTTTGTTTTTGAAAAATTTAAGTTGCGAAGTTCAAAACTGACGAGGAAAATTTAAATTTTTAAATTAAAAAATGTTAAGAATCTTTAAGTTTAGATAATTTTGAACGATAACCAAATATGAACTTTTATATCTCATGATTTCGCTATTGACATTGGCAATTTAATGTACTTGTGTTTAAGAATTTCAAAATTTGAACAATCAAATTTGATTGCATGAGAATAAAGCGTTTATAGTGTACACGAGTAGCTATTGAAATGCATATTCATTTTATTATTAATTCTTCCATCAAAACTATTAATAACCAAAAAGCACGAAATACCAAAATGAAAATCTATCAAAAAGTCAATTTCCAAAGGATCAAATTTCCAATTTCACGAGCATTGAAAACTTTATGAAAGACATTTTCCGTTTATTCCAAAGAAACAAGTGGAAAACTGTACTTGAAAATTATGCTTTAGACATTCTTGAAAGTTATTTTATGTGTCAGGATTAGTACAAGGACTAAGACTGGTGCTAGCAGGCGGAATATGCGGACTCATACCAATTCATTTGCGCTTTTGCTGCAATTTTAAAATGCATGAAGCATTTATGTTTTAACTTAAACAAACGATCCAAATCGCAAATCCTCAAGAATGTTTTGTATGGTTTTGTCAGTGTGTGAATGAATCAGAACACTGTAGACGCACACAGTCGTTCAGTATCCTGTCATGTACGGTAAGTTGAAAACTTCACATTGGAAAGTATCTTGTCCAGACATAAATTTGAGCAGTAAAAAGCATAACAAGTTTTAAAAACATTTTCTGTGAAATAGTTTTACTTGTTTGTTGTGTGAACGAGCATATATATATGCACACTTATGCTGTTCACAGATATAAAAGGAGCAAAAAAGGAAATGCGGTGCCATATCTAAACCAATTTTTGTGGAAATTATTCAATAAATTACCATAATCCCACTTTAAAAACATATTTCTGTGGAGTTTCTGGTATTTTTGAGTTATGCTCCTTCGTCCTTTAGTCGTGTGACTTCAATATACTTGTCTGTTCAGAGTTTTCGACTCCAACACCGAGATTTTAGTGGAAAATGCAGAAATTTGTTGTGGAAAAAAATGTGTGCGGGTTGAAATGCAACTTAAAAGTTATAAAGTTCACCCACCGCAATAATGTTGTGTTTGTTGTCGACACAGAAACCGAAGCAGTTCAAAAAGTTGCTTCAAAGTGTTCAGACGATGTTACGTGTGTTGCATCCTTTTCAAATTTTTGGAAGAAAACATCTTGCACAAAACAAAAGGCATTATGATAGCATTAGTATCACATTTTATTGAAACTACAGAGTCTAATATTAATCAAGTCATTATCGATGTTTGTTTGTGGACCTATGACCGACAATAACCTAGAACTCCTGAAGTCTTCGTAAAACATCGATTTTTGTTGGGTATTCAAAAAGAAGCAACAGTCAATTGTAGGGTAAAATGTAACCCTTCTACCTACAATAACTCTTTTCTGGTAACCTTCTACAAAACATTGTATGAGTATAATTCGCTGAAAATGGTAAATGGGAAAATGTTTTTCAATAAATATACAAATCCTATTTGAATAGCATAATAACAAAAAATCATACAAGAATAAATCGAAATTGAATAAATTTGCTTTCTTGGTTTACGGAAAATTTCAACACCGTAGAGCGTGGTTCACGTACGGTTGTAAACCCTACTTTCTGACATACTACAAATAACTTGCAAACTTGCAATACTCTCAGCTTTATTTGGTTATCTTTAGATGTGAGAAACGTAAACTTTAGTACCTGTACATTGCTTCGAATAACTCAATACGCTTTTTATACCGAAAACTCGAAGGCTATCGAAGAGTATAGTGACAAAATCGTCAAGAGTCTGGCAAGCAAAAGACGTTTATGTTGTAGTGCATTGAAGTACTTTAGTATCGATAAAGTACGAGTGTTTGGATTTTATTTCCTAATATACTCGTATGTGATCAGGTAACTTGCTGTATGACTCTCCGAAGCCATTTCAACCCTTCAAGTTTACAAGACTTCCTTGAACTTGCTTGCACAAATATTTAAATAAGACATTGAAGGGTTAAGTTGCTGCACAGGACTTGCCAATGCTTATACCTTCGTCGTATTGGGGAATATGAAAAAAAAATTTAAGTAATTCTGTAAATATTGCAAATTTTCTTCCATTTATTCATCGATTACCTTCTTACAATATCATGAATGGATGTTTTGCGAGGTAAAACTGTTTCTTTTTTCGTTGTGCATACATCGCATTTGAAGCTAAATGATGAGGCAACCAATAAAGATGGAAATTTTTCTAAATCGAAATACTTTCCATCTTTGCAAAAGAAATAACATGAAGAAGGATATAGAATATTTCTAATTTAATTTTCTTTCTATCAATAATCCTTATATATTACATTCAAATGAAAATCACAATCTAAGAAGATCCAGTCAAAATATACATAAGAAACCGTGTCCTCACGATTTTGGAAAAAATCGACCAGTTGAAAAACGACTCCCTCACAGAACTACGACAAACTGACTCACACGACACTATAACTTACTCTAACATAAGACAAATGACACATCTATTCTGATTTGACGCCACCCACAATGAAGTGAGAGTGCCCACCGGTACTAACTTCAAAACAACAGAGAAATCCAAGAGACAATCTAAGTTTGCTAAAATTCCATTGAACCAGTTTCAATTCTAGTTTTTAGGACCTTGGATCTAAATTCAGTCTAGTAGTAGTTCTAGATCAATCAGAGGCAATTTACTTATTTACCTGTTTGATCCATATTCTAATGCTTTTAATCAATATAAAAGAGGACACAGTAGTTTGAATTAAAATAAATAGTGCTGCTATAAAAAGGGCCCATTCGGTTTTCTTGGATTTTTCCAATTAAGAACTTGTACCGCAACAAACTGATTTGGTCATTTGAATTCACAAGTATGTTTTACTTTCAAGTTATCCAATAACACCAGAATGTAAAGAGAAAGCCTTTTGTTTTGCATTTCAGTTAAATCACCTGGAAAATTAAAGGATTAATCAATGGAATAAAGGAAAACTCGTTTTTTTCACACCATTCCACTTTTCACTTTGGCTTGCAAACTACATACCAAATGAACTTTAATCGAATTTTTCGCAATTAAAACTTAAAGTACCTCGAAGCTTCAAAACATTTCCACAAGCCTATATGGGGAGGATCGATTGTGGAAAAACGAAAGGCATCCAAACGAGGAATTCAAACTAAAAGGACAAAAAAAAGAAGAAATTTAAAAATAAAACCCACATCAGTAGCCATCCAACAAATTTTCTACTTTTTGACTCCTTTACACCTGTAGAACTGGTCTTCAACCCCTTGGAGGGATGATTTTTGCTAGTGAATGTACGAATTTTGTGAGGCTTAAAGCTATTCTTACTGTCCTTTCTATCTATCGCCACTGGCTCTGTTACATTGTGAAGAGTTTTTACATTTAATTCCTCGCTCTCAATACTCAGATCCTAGTTTACACATCCTGCAGTGGTATTCCAGGATTTGCACTCGTTCAAATGCGTTTGTATTTGAGTACGTACACCTTCAATTATGGGCCAATTCCAAGTAGGAAAAACCTGTTAAGTCCATTGAATTATAACGATGATGGTATTTGTATGTAGAAGTGGAAAGGTAGATAAAGTTAGAAGGGTTTTCTACGGGTAGACAAAATGCTCCATTATTCGATACCGTAACAAAGGAAACGATTCCCTCACTCTACATTCAGTTTCCCAGGAGTTTTTGAAGGCAACCACATCGAAAGGCTTAAGCGGACGCCGCCAGGTATATGTAGCACCGGATCCTGATGAAACCGTGCAAGGACCATAGAGCACGGAGAACAGGAAAACTTTTTCCTATAGTTCTTGTCGTTTTTGGATATCTACCCACAAGACAACAAACGAAAAATGAGATCATCCAAGCAGGAAATAGCTGGACTTATACGGATATGCACATGTCCGCCTTTTTGGTCACCTTATCCCCATTTGTGGGGCTTGCACAATGGTCAATGCTATATTATAGTCAACCCTAAGTATGATTTTTCTCTGGTTTCATTTCTATTGTTGCACGAAATTCTGTTGTTAAAGGCCTTAATACGTGGAAATTTAATTTTTCCGCTATAACATTTTAAAATGAATTCCGAATGGAAGCGCTTCCTTAACTTTTCGCATTTTATACTGGCATTGTAGTAGAAAAAAGGGTTTACTTTCAGTTGAAACGTATGGTCTCGCTTTTATCGTTGAATTACAGCCCTAGCAGTGAAAACAAAAAATGAAAAAAAAAAAAATTATATTATGGCTATGTTGCTTCATTATTAAGGGAGTTATCAGTAAAAGTACGCAAAAATTATATTGTGTTCAGAATTATTTTTATACCTTACTAATCTCGATAATAACGTCAATGTTTTAGCTATGAACCCTTTCAAAATACTGTATCGTAGACCACTAATAATTTTTATTTTGTTTTAATTTTGGTCGTAAATTGAATGAAAATAATAATAGAATAATCCCCTTAAGCCCAAACGTTGATTAGTGTTGTAGTTATTGTATAAGGGTACATTGTACACGTTATGCATGGCCAGATTGATATGAAATACGAGTACATTTCTAAGAACAATTAAAGTCATAGTGTGAAAATAAGATATCACAGTATCCTAAAGATCCACATCATATTATATATTTGATGTTATTGTTTATTTCTAAGGATGTTACGATAATATTTTGTTAAAATAAAGGATGTAGAAAAATGAATTGAATTGAAGTTGTTTAATAAAAATCAAATTCGATTCTAAGATACGATGTCATTGTGTGCCATCTAGTTCTACCTGTCATCTACATGGACAACGATGTCATACTACATTACAGAAATTAAATTTTGTGTCCACAGAAATAAATCAATTTACAAAGTTACGCTTTGAAGTTTCTAGGTAGTTCTATGGAGCTTACCGTATATATGTACGTACATACAATACATATGATATTTAATACCATTACACTTCGTACAGTTCCTTGAAGATTCCTGATTTGTCCTTACACCAGAATTTTCTTACATTTTTTCTCTGTCGTGTTAATTTTGTTACTAACTTTATCATTTTGCTTTTGCTTTGTATTTTAAACTCATTTTTGCACCTTTGCAAAGGGAGAATGATTAGATACTTCATCACCACTTTGCTCCCCTGAAATCTGTGTATACTGTATGTTATCACATTTTTAAGTTGATTAAATTTTACACAGAACACAGAAATTTTGTGTATGTGACGGAGTATGAATGATATGAAAATTTTATGTATTAGTGTGTCATGTGCATGTATATTAATAAGATATTACGGAAGCGTCTAAGGCTTGCAAATTCATGGTATTACCTAAGGCTATACACAACGTATTCTATAAATTAAAAACAAGAAGTCCTTTGCCTTGCAGCAAAAGAGCCAAAGCTGAAAGTCCTTGTCGGGTAGTCAAGTATTTTCCTATGTATCTGTCTGCGGGTTGAGTTTGTCCTGATGATGATGATGATGATGGAATTAATTTTATTTAACGTTTATTTGCCGAATGCTTGTTGAATATCAAGGAAACGGAAATAGGAAAAAACAACAACATGAAAAATTAAAAAAGAAAATATAACAAGAGATATTCGAGCAAATATTTTTTCAGAAAGTATTGAATTCATTGATGTTTGAAATTTTACGGCATTCCCCTGAAACACAGAACTGTCCTTTTTTTCTTATATTTATCGAAACTTTTAACTTGAATCTGTCTGCCGTTAAAAAGCTTTACTTAAATGAAGCTTGGATAAATCCAAAAAAACAAAAATTCCAGTAGGAAGTCAAAGTACGTGTGAATGGTATAGGTACCTATGAAACCATGTCCCATCCCAAAAAGTCAGGATAAATATTTACCCGTGCTGGGTAGCATATTTGCAAGGGAATTTACAGTTAAACTCATACAAACGTCACACGCAAAAATGTGTAAGCAAGGAATTTTCATCCTTCATCCTTTGGTGAGGTGGCATGGCACTTGTCACAACATACTCTAGTCTTAATGGAAGTTTAGAAAATTTTCGTCTTTTGGGGGCATGTTTACATATTTTATTTTGTTAATGGAGTCAAGGCAAATTCTGATGAAAGAAAAACTCTTTAAGGTTTTGGAAAAAGAACACACAAATTTATTTTAAATAACTTACTGGAATAACAGTGTGAAAAATGTAACTTCCAAGTCATTCAGCAAATATTGTTTGGCGTGAAATACAAACAAATGAAATTTTTCGCGAATGATTTCACCTTATCATGAAACATAAGGGAATTCATTCAGAGAATGGTGGTTAAAGTTAGGATTTTATTTGTGGAAGGATTCATACAGAGCCATCATAAATCCAGTCCAAATGAGTCAAATCCTGTCTTGACAAAAACGTGTCTTGAGTTTGTCTAGAAAAAGTGATTGATTCAAAATATGTGAAAGACTTTTCTTATGCATTTCCGTGCATTACAGACCATTTCTTCTCATTCAATGTAAGTAAGCTTTAGTAATTTGTCTTTCCTGATCACAACCCAACGGTTTTGTTTGCACTGATTTCTTGGTGTCTGTCGGATTTATTTGCCACGTGGAAACAGTGAAGGAAGTGCTAGACACAACTAAAACAAAAATTCAAGAATGAACTTACCTAAATTTTCGGAGAAAAGGGACTTATTTTGATGAATTCGAGAATTAAGGGCATGATGGTAGCTGCAATGTTCGTATCTTTTACAGAAGCAGAAGCTTCTAAAAACTGTTTCCGTTTTTCCTGTACATTCATCAGATATTGAGGTTGCCCTTCTTAGGATGATGGCAAAAATTATTCCGGCTGCTGGATACGAAAGCAACCTCCATTTTCCAGACTTTCAGCTGTCTGCTTTTTGTCAGAAGGAAAATGTTTTTCTAGGGAATATGTTGGCAGACATATATTTATCAATAACACTTTTGAAAGCTTCGAAATATTTGTTGGCCATAATACGGTTACTGGATAATATCCGTGAAAAATTTTCGCTTTGAGTATTGTGGAAAAAAATTAAGCCAAGCAAAGTAGAACGTGATGTGAATTCCAAATAACTTGGATATAGATTTATTTTATAGTTTTGTGACGCAAAAACCCTTTCTGTAATTTACTGCAATTCCAAATGAAAAGGAAATTTATCATCATACTATGGTTTCGAATGATGACATATTCCGACAATACCCATTGAAAATGAGAAAATTCGATTTAATTGGGCAAATTGAATCGACAACAAAATAATTTCGTTAAATTTGCATGCAAGTACCAGTAAATCAATTAAGTTTATTCATTCTACTTCAACTCTGTATGATCAAATAATCAATTTTCAATTAGGCACGTTTTAAAATTTATCATGGAGATGGTGTGACAAGTTACATTTGAGTTCTTGGTGGGTGAGTTAGGTGCAACTGGAATCGAAAATCACTTCTCGCATTGTTGGTAAAATCTTCAGCTCCTTTACACAAATCTTCGAAATTCTATCCGGATCAGTACAGTTAACAACAAGTTTTGACATATCTAAAACAACTGTTATGTGATACAATTTTGTATCCACCTATACACCTCCTTAACTCCATAAGATACTCAAAATCCCCATAACCCCATCTCAAGGCATTACGTGATTGGTAAAATGTCAAATCAAAACCTTACCTTGCTGTTGATATTTGATTTGTGGTCTACCTCAAAGAGAAGCCTACAATCGATGGCATTCATATCAGCAAATAATGGTTGAATGATTATAGTCAAAAGGTTGGTTAAAGAAAAGAAAAAGAAATTCGCAGGATAACACTGTGGAAAATACGGATACAGAAGAAGCAAAAAAAGGACATTTAGAACTCATTTTGTTGTTTGTTCTCGTGCTCATGGCTAGTGAGTTTACGTGCTCATTATAAACGAATGAATGCCAATGAAGAATTTTTAATGAAACGTGTCGACTTAGTTGAATGATTTGCTTTATATCCTTGATCCTTGCAGGTGAATTCCATCAATGTTGCAAAGTTAAATTTTTTAACAATTTTCTAGGGGTAAATTGGCGTTCTCTGGTTGAACAAATATTTAACAATTTGCTAAGAAAATTGCCAGCTAACCCCTTTATTTGTAATTATGTTTGGGTTGTTACTACTTTCGCATTTGGTCATTTGAAATTTATAGAATAATGATTTAATCATTACAAACAGGTGGACATATTCCATATTGTACCTATATTATGTATATATTTTAGCCAAATAAAGCTCATATTTATTAATTTAACGGAGACTATTTCAAATAAAATGTACAATATACATAAAATTTTATAAAATCTGACTTACAATGGCTGTTAAAGTGCTTCCTTCCTTTTAAAATAATTTTTTGTGGGGATAAATATGTCGTAATATACAATATATGAATTGATCCAAACCCATAATACTCCTCTTTCAGATCAAGTGACTATCGAAATTCGGCTTTAGGAACTCGAAGTTGATTCTGGGATTTATTTAATTCAATTTTGCAATTCATCTTGATATAAACCACTTCCATGAAAGGATATTAAGGATGACCTGACTGACTACCTGAAAAATGGTCAATACTAATCCCACTTAACCAGAAAATTTACCCTCTATACTTTTATGCGTTTTATTTTGATGTGGGTCTGCAATTTTTGGATTCAAAAACTTCTAGACAGGATATTTCCCATTCGTCTACACAGACGTATAATACGTTCAGATGTCGTATAGCGAAGCACACAAAATATTTAGTTTTTTTTTGGTTTCAGTTTGTTCTAGTTAATCTGACAAATATCCAGTTATGTAGCAAAACTATAAAGTACCATGCACCTTTCAACGTGTAGGCTTTTTTATGAGCTTCTTCTCTATACGATTCAATCCATAGACGATTTTCCTATAGGTATATGCCGAATGTATATCCGTAAGTTCATAATAATATACTATATCTGTATCTACATATATGAAGGAATGTGTACGATAGCTTTCCTATACAATTTATACAAAAGCAGGATATTCATTTTGAATGTATATGTGAATGTGAATATGCCTGTAAAATCTTCCATTCGTTTTGCTGGAACAAGTACAGCATTGCGGTAGTTTCATAATACAGAAAAGGCTGTAGAACGTTTTTGATGTTTGTACGTTTATAAATCAAAGTGTTTTCTACATTGCCATACACATATGAGTATGGGAATGGGCATAAATTCATTCTGGAATCGTATATTCTTAGATATATGGTAGAATGGCGACTAGACATTCGAATACGTACGACCTTATCGTAAGTTTGCGTTCCTTCAGTAAAATAGGTTCGGTTATATGAGAACAGGAAGACAATTCAAAATCCTTTCTTAAGACTTCCACATTATATTCTAAACATACAAACTCTCATGTAGTTGAGCAGAAACATAACCAATCGCATTGTATTGCTAGCAAGGATAATAAAAATGAAGAAAGGTATAACAAAAATATTAAGGACACCCATGAACTGAAGGTGAGTCTAACCCAATCGTGTTAGGAGTTGTAGAGATAATTGGTTCCTTATAGACTTTCACCTGTAGTATCGATTACCTTGTAACAAATGTATAATAAATTGTATATTAGATTTACAAAGTACGAGTGCTTTTCCTAGACTAATATAAATTCAGTATTTACTCGTCATAGAGCCTTTCACGCGTCCAAGAAACATTTGGTCAACACAAATTTGTTGTTTTGTGCAAGGTTCAAAGCTTAAAGGTAGGAGCGTAAGTATACGGTTTCTTGAAATCTTCAACTAAACACAGTGGCTAACCAGTAACCAGCATCTTTATCTTATACCTTTATACAACATAAAATCCTTTTTTCATAGTTTCCAGTCCACCCCTCTGTCTTACTAAGTTTTTTATTTCTCATGATCCACAAACATGGATATCGGGTTAAAGGACAAAAGGTTTTAAGGTTTTATACATTTATTTGTCATATATACTATACTAAATGTGCTTTTATATGAGTAGGTATATGTTTTGTTTAGTTTAGCATTTCCTGTAACGTTTTTTTATTATTTTTATTGTAACTTTCTCTTGTTGCCGTTGACGGTGTGTGGTCGCTGTAATCCGAATGTGATAAAAATAAGGTGAAAATTTGCTATTTGTCCTCAGGACATGACACAAATACTGAACGCTTCTAGCATGCAATCCTTAGGGGCTCAGCATCAAGTTATTAGGCGTCAAGAGTATGAGATGGGTCCTCTGGACGCAACCTTTATTTTGGGAATTGGTTTTTTCTGCGGAATTTCATTAAAGTTAACCCTCATGTTGATGTTGGGCTAAAGTTTTTTGTACAGAATACATTGGAAGGAATACCTTAAACTTGTGTGAACTTACAACTTTGAAGACTATCATCTCCTCGTTCTGAATTCATATCGAAGATATACTATCTATTGGAAGGTTAAACTTTTATCTTCTTCCATTTCCATCACTCCGAATTTAGATAAGGTATGAATGTGTGTTTTTGTTTCTTCAGAAAGGGATAACCTCATAAGATGTTAGTTGAATGGATTTAGATACTTGAAGTTGACTAAATTTTCTTATTTATTTAGGAAACGGAAACAGAAATAGAAACAGAGACGATCTTTTCCAAAGGGAGGCATTTAACATTTTAGCAACAAGTATAGGATAAAATTGAATGAAAAATTGCTTTTTTTATTTGAGCATATTGAACCAAAAATTTATTTCCTTTCACTTGAATTGAGGATTAGGTTTTGTATATTGCCTTAGCTTTGGATTTAGATTTAGATTTAGATTTGTTGGTTGTAGATTAGGTAAAGAAAGTCAAGGAATATTCACAGAAGTGAAACAATTGGGTTAAATAAGAATATTAGGTTTTGCTGTTTTTATGCTTTTTGAATAAACTTGTGATATTTCATGTGCCTTTTTTTGGTTTATTTATTTTGACACATTAATAAGATTCTAAGATTTGGGATAATACTTTCACAAATAAATTTAATTCTTTATG
This sequence comes from Chrysops caecutiens, assembly GCA_963971475.1. NCBI lineage: Eukaryota > Metazoa > Arthropoda > Insecta > Diptera > Tabanidae > Chrysops > Chrysops caecutiens. The sequence continues at coordinate 73,246,721 of OZ020568.1, forward strand.
AAAATAAATGAAATAAATTGAAAATTATTTTGTAAAAAATCCAAAATCCTCTGGTGGTTTACGAAGTGATTATGGTTCAAATTTGAAATCCTTAACTATAAAATTGACATTGTTAAATCAATTATAAAATCAGTTTTGCAAATAGCTATTAGCAAATTTCACACCACTTTGATCCTTATTTAATCTGAAATTCATAAAGTTAATTCAAGTTGTAAAACAAGTCACCAAATGAAACTCCTTTATCCTTTGCGTGCTGCATAGTCTAGCTTTCGTCTGCAGATGCTAATTACAGCTATTAAAATGTATAATAAATAGCCGGACATCATTTGACTAAAGTCTTTTGTATTTTATTGGTATTAAGTTGACGTACATGATAGAAGAGAATGTTCAAGGATAATAAGGTTTATTCGGGGAAACCCAAGGACTGAGTGTCTTCAAGGTGTTTATGTTCAATTAAAAGCCAGGCTTTATTGTTAATGTTCCAAAAGAAAATATGCTTTTATTGCTTTTAAGGCTCTATAATTACTTTTATATACTCGTATGTATAGTGGGTGTATGTATATATCTATTCTATTATGCATGTATAATTAATATTATTGTATTTTGTATGTGTACAAGGTATACTTATATCTTTATTACACTTAACATACACATACAAATGTATATCTTGAAGTTTATATATGACATAAACGGTTATAATGCGATGAATTTTTGGGGGGATAATGTTGTGAATTTATATGATTCTATGAAGGTAATGGTGCATTTTGCGTGTTCAAACTGCATATGAATCATGAATGAACATATTTTCGGGTAACGGATGAAGTTTACAGTACAGGAATGATATTCTATATGATTTTTATACTATACTATTTTTCTTCACTCTCTAATTTTGACTACGTAAAGCCATTTTGTGTTACGTATTTTTAATTATAGCTTCTTCTATATAAAATTTAACTTCTACATAATTATTTTGATTCTGACTACAAATTGATGTTATATAATTCGAATGACTTCATTTATATGATGAATGCTTGAGAATTATCCGTTTCATATATAATTAATACTTGCTTTTGGTGGTTTTTTAACGCTATTTCTTTTAATTTCAAATATTTTACATACTATTCATTTTTCAGCTACGGTAAAATTTATTAAGTTTAAATAGCAAAAATTCTTTATAAATATTAATAAAAATATATGTTCATATTTATCTATATGTTAATGTATATATACTTTAAATTTTTTTTACATTTTTGTCAAATTTTACTTTTTTTCAATTACTTTTTTTTCACAAATAAAAATGGTACATTCTATTCTTTGGTCAATATTATTTCTATGGAGTTTTATTGTTTCACTGAATGTGCGACGGTTGTTTTTACAAATTATAATACTTTACGTGATTCAGATCTTTTGTTTCAAATGACACAACAAACATTTTAATGGTGGCAAGCAAACTTAACCTTATTTCACTCTTTTAATTGTTCATTAAATTTTTCATTACGCTATAATATGCATAACTGTGACAAGTTACAAGTAAAATTATATAGAAGCAAATCAGTTGGATACTATTCTGCTTACAAAAACATTGCAATAATAGATTTTAATTTCAAGCTGTTTTAGTAAAATTTGCATGGCGAATCAAAATATCAAAAACACAGACGAATATAAAAGGAGAGGTATCTGCTGAATATCTCTAATTGAAAATTTCAATCTATCTGGTATGTTTGGGTTGCTTTATTTCGTAACGAATATTTAATAGCTCGCAAACATATAATGAAAACAACACAATGTAGTATTTACATAATTTTCGATATAATTAAATTATGATTATTGACTTTTTTCATATACAATACACTATATATTTCTAAAATATTTTAAAATTCATTTGTATTTTCTTAAATATGAAGATATATTTCTTTTATGTGTACCTCTAAATTAATTGAATTGGATTCTCTGGTTTGTTTTCACATCATTATTACTTGGGACACTATCCACATATTTTTGTTACATTAAAAATTTTGAATTTTATTGCTTTTTGTTTTTACACGTTTCAAAATTTTCATTTAACTTCCGAAAACACACTATTAATTTTCTTTTGAAAATTTCACGTGAACTATGTAAAATTCTCTAAATGTTTTTTGTGGGCTCATTCGGTTATTAAAATTTCATTTTTAAATTCAAGTAATACTGTCTATAGTTGGTAAATTTTCAAATATTTTTTGACTCCTCCAGGGTTATAAATAGGGAAGGGTATATGTGCACAACCAATTAATATTTTTATTTAAATATGCAGAGTGTAAGTGCACTTGGATGTGTGTTATTGCTACCTCATAGGTCAGAATATATATTAGTACGTTTGATATTATATTCGGGGAAAAAGTGTGTCAGTAATAATATTAAGTATTTAGTATTTTCAATAATCTGGAAGATTACTGTGGAGAGAGAAATAGTCAATATCATAAGGAAAGTATACTTTCAACTCTATGTTTGTTATGGAAATAGGGATAAGGCCTAATTGGCCTGCAATTGGTCCCATTTCAACCAACGAATCAAGTGTAAATAGAAACAAGGAAAAATATGTTTTTTTCATTTTCAATACATTTAATCTATGCCTAGAACCTTTAGGTGTATTCTTCATATTTGTAAGCAGATGTTTAAAGGCTTTTGTATTAGTTTGTTTGATGTGAAACTGGGAGACAGATATAATAATAATTTTGGAAACAAAATCTTCCGTCTATCTTGACTAATATATAGGTAGTAACAAAATGTTATTGTAGAATATAATAGAAGAGAAGTGTTGAATGAATGGTAAAACAAATTTGCCTTAAATATAAGCCAGGAACTAGACATAAATATTTAAATATAATTTTGCTACGTGCTACAATAATACAAACATTGTTTGTAAGAATATGTGTATGGAAAATAATCCATTAAATAAACAAAATTGTTTAAGATACTCTTATTAATAAAATAAAGTAAATTTTCCAAATATAGACAGTCTTTCTGAATTTGAAATTAATTTGACCAACAAATCATTATAAAATTTTGTTATTAAATATTTTTATATTTTGCTTGTGGATAGCACTATGCTTCCTCGTTGTTTGTTTAAATTCGGATGTAGTTACATTTGGTAGTTAGTTAATAACTTACTTTATTATGCACATTGAATGGTGTTGTATAAGGTTTTTATATATTTATATTGACAAATGAGCCAAATTTGTCGGTTTTGTATTTATTCATGAATTTAGATGCAAAATTGTACCTGATAGTAATATCATAATGAATATTACAATATATACAAATGATTTAAATTCATGTACATTTCAATGGTAAAAATATCAAATAAAACTGTCACATACAATGAAATCTCTTTTGTTTCTATGTTATCTCGAAATCGATATATATTTTCGAATGCGAATTTGCATAAAACCTTCTAAAATTGTTAGTATTATCAAATTTTCATTATAACTTGCTCATTGTTTAGAGCAGACGGCCTGATAACATTGGTTTTAATTTGGTTTACTGAATATATTTGTGTTATGTGGATGCAACATACCCTTATATGGTGTTTATCAACACTTTAATATGTAAATTGACAACATTGATGGTACTGGAGTTTTGACAAAAATTCTATTTTATGTAATATATCATTAACCCTTCACGAAATCTTAATGATTTTGCTGGGTCAAATAAATTAATAAATTTTTACTTGCTCTTAATTTCTACTTAGCTGTTTTCTACATAATGTATATAAAAAATAATTACTAAAATATATTGTATCAATGTTTATATATTTTTATGTCATATAAGTTTACATTTTAAATCTTACTTATGTTACCATTTATTTTTTCAAAATATATAGTAATGATTATAATGTTCTCTGTTCTGTTTCTGTTATACTATTTCAAAGATTATTCGCAAGTTAAGAGAAAACTTCTGTCGAACGTGTTCATGTTGAAAGGAAGCATATTGTTTGTTAAAAATAAAATTTCTTATTAATTTTAATATGAACATTTTAATAAATTTACGTTTTTCTAATTTAAACTCAATTGCTTTATTTAATTTACACCTATTTATTTGTGTCTTGCATATTACTATTGGAACAACTAAAACACTAATTGAAATAATCAAAGCTGTCGAATGAAACATTTCAATATGCTAAGAATAATTATTGCAAAAACTCTAATAAATTTTATTTTTTAGCAAGCAAAAGATTTGAAGTTAAGATATTGAGCTGACATGGTTTTTAAAAAGTCTTTGATTATATTTTAATTTAATGAAAAACTTTATTACCTACTTTTTAAAGTTCATTATAAACAATTTATCGCTTTTAAAGATTAAGGTTTATATATATATTTTATTTTATTAAATTTAGTATTGTCATGTTGATATGTATCTAATTTTTTAAGCAAAGGTAATTTCATTCAAAATTGTGTTTGTTAAGAAATATCCCCGTCCTTACAAATTGTAAGACTGACCCGTTGTAGGTTCTTGTTTTACTTGATGAGAAGAATTTGTCATTTAATTAATGTTGTTCAGTTGATATGAGCTTTAAACAAAATCATCCCTTAGTCTCAAAGTTGTTTTGCATTGAAATATGTCAAAAGGACACAAGGACATATCCTATCATATATATCAGTATCTACAGTTCCTCAACAAACATTCAACAAGTTCTTGTTTTGTTGAATTCAAATGTTTATTTCAACTCGAAATTGAATTTGACTTTTCACATGAAACTATTCTCAAAAATTTGTGCATTGGATAATTTGAAAAATTCTCATGATCTCTGAAAAGTAATTTTCATCAATTCCAATTCATATACATATGCGATTGGAAAATTTTCTATTCGATCACTTAATCCCAATGAAATTGATGAGAAAATGGAAAAACGCAATTTTTTTTTGTTCCTTTTTCAATCAACCAAACTATTTCAAATTGAAATGACAATTTTCCTTTTTGGTGAATTTTCGTTGAAATAAACGAGATTTTCCCTTTTTACTCTGTATTTTTCAGATTTCTTGGAATAAAATCCTCGACGGGGTCATCAAATTGGGACGATTGGGGTGAATTTGAAAGAACTTCGAATTCTGTGAGTTTATTTGCGGTGAATGTTAGAATGACTTTATAACGCATGGATCCAATCAATGTGGATTCATATTCCTTGTATGATATCCAATGGAAAATTGTTTTCAATTTTCGTTTAACATTTGATTCAAAGCACTTATGGAATTTTCCCTAATATATATGTATGTTTGTGTGATTTTTACTGCCTTTATCGTGCTACAAAGTCAAATGTGGTTTGTAACAGAATCTTCTGTGTAGCGGGATTTTCCAAAATGATGGCCTTTTCTGTCGCATGAGGGGTATCGTTTGCAGAAAGGTATGGTATTCTATCTTTTCTTTATAACCATGAAAGGATTCAAACAGTGGTGAACCACCTAAAATTCATGATAAAATAGTACTGCGTGTAGCTTTTTGGGAGAAATTCAAAACGATCCGCATATACACACATAATATAAGGAAATTTTACTGAGATTTCATCTAAGACTTTCATCATCATAAAGTGGACCCAGCGTTTATCAAATGTCCACAAAACTAAGTGTTTATATGATTGCAGGTTCATAGAAGTTGATGAATATTTGTCTATAGATAACAACGACAAGACCAACTCCATTTTAAATTGAACAACTGAAGACAGGATTCTACGTAGACATAAAATAAATTTTATGGAGTGCATACTTTCTCCAACGAAAACGGCAAATTTGTCTTGTAAGAAAACCATTAACAATCCTTAACAGAAAGCAATAAACTATCTACTGCAGAGTACTTTGTTTAGCGCAACAGTCTAGCATCCTTTATTAAGGTAGTACAAGAACATAATGTAGGAAGGTTTTGGATGCATTCGTTGTTGAACTGTTTGTTGTTTGTGGAGGAGTAAGTATAAAATTCGCACACGCCATTGAATTGAACAAACGACAACAAAATGAATAAATACTGACTGAACGGGTAAATGAAAGTATATTTTCGACGTAAGGACGAAAACGAAAAAAGGTTTGAGCTACTAAAACAAAGACTACCTTCAATTACAGCTACTTCACACAAGACAAAAGTAACAACTTTAACTGATGGTGCAACAAATATGGCTGTTCTATCCACAGTTACAGCTACTTGTGCCATTAAAAGTTAAATATTAAGGGGGAACAGGGTATGCTACTATTCGTATTAAGAAAAAAACATAGTAAACCGTAGAATGGAGTTTTCCACAGACAAGAACGAATTCCAAGCACTTGATTGCAGTCTAAAACGAAAATGCAATTCCTGTTGCAATTTCTTGTATTGTTTGTATATAATACGAAAGTTAAGAGTCCTTCGATGTAATTTGTTATAGTGGATGTATATTAATATCCATATACAATTGTAAGAAACATGAAAAACTTGGGACAAAACACGGAACCGGGCTTATTAAGACTGATGTGAATGAGTCCTAGTATTTCGTGTAACATCGTCTAACAGCAAATATAATAGCATTAGCTACTTGCAACTATTATAAATAAAACCTACAGACTACAACGCCAACATAGTTTAATGATCCAATTTGTGGGGCGGAAAGAAAAATAGATAAATTCCAGTGCTACATTTCGTTGCTACTTTCTTTTCTTAAAATATTTTCCTTATATCTTTAACCTGATTGGTTATTATAACTGATAAACTTAAATCACTTAAGTATCGTAAAGAATTTGTTCAAAACTCTATCATCTGAATAACATCATTTTTAATGTGAGGATTTTAAGTCCAACGAAGTTAAGCGAAAATCAGAAAATTCAAAGAATTTGCTTGCGAATATAATTTTTAAACTTCCGGCTACTAATGACTTCCGTTTCATTCTCATATGAATTTTATCATACTCGTATGTGAATAATATTGTTTTGTTTTATATTATTACATTATTTTCAGTAAATTTAACTTTAAACTTGTTCTCTTGCATTTATTTATATAAATATTCGTTGCATGCGTCTTCTAAATTTCTAATTTACTAAAATAATTTAATTCTTAAATTTTATTTTGTCTTTCACGAAAAATAAAACTTTTATTTCGCTCAAAATTACTTTTTATCCTCTTTGAATTATTTAATTTTTGTAATTTTATGAATTTATTTACAACTATTCATTTCTTTTTGCATTCATTTCTCACTAATTTTATTTTAAAAATTTCTTTCATGCTAAAAGCGCGAAAGCGAACTCTTGTGTTAATTCTTAATGTGTGTGTTTCATTTAATTAAACGTAACATTTTTTTGCTAATTTCGGATTTCCTTTTATTTTTAATTTTAATACGATATAAATATTTTCAAATCTATATACTAAAATTTTTTTGCTTTTCTTATAATTTAGTACGCACTTAAGGGTATCGAATTGTTTTTGTTAATTTTTGGAATTCTAAGTAAAAGTTAAAAAATTCTACGTACGGTTCATCTAAATTTTAACAGCATATTTTTTTTGTAATTTTAATATGATTTTTGATTTTTTGAAACATTCCAAAAAATTTAAACGAATTTCATGTGTAAATTTAATTTTTAAAGGTAAATTTTTTAAGGAACTACGGTTTATTCTAGATTTTTGTCCTAAATTAAAAATAATAAGTATTGGAAAAAATTGTCTCTTTGGTATTGCTTTTAAATGGTTTTAAAGGATATTGAGTCCTCGTTTTTGAAGGTGAATGTGTTTATAGATTTAGGTAATATGATTTTTTCTATTACACCATATTGTTTTTGATATTTCTTTCGAAATAATATGTGTATTATGGATTACCTGTTAAAATTATGTTACTATAATATCCTCCTCATCATTATCGTCACTGCTAACAAGAAAGTCCTTATCGTTGTAACATGCCGACTCCAAATGTTTGTTCAAATACGACTTAAGGGCGAAGGTTTTCAAGCATCGAGGGCATTTGTATTTCTTGCTGGATGAATGGGTTTGCATGTGAGCCCGTAAATTAGAACGATCCGCGAATGCTTTGCCGCAATGGGCACAGACGTATGGCTTTTCGCCAGTGTGAGAACGTAAATGTCCTTGCAATAGCCATGGTCGTGAAAATAGTTTACCACAAATACCACAGCTATGGGTTAGTTTGTGTGTTAATAGATGCATTGCTAATGCTGGCATTGATACATAAGCTTTTCCACATGTGTGACATTTCTTGGCTGACTGAGAGTCCAGGCTACGATGTGTTTGTTTGTGTCTGGATAAGTTGCTAGACGTAGCATAGGCTCTCCCACATTCAGAGCACTTGTAGCTACCCTTGCGAGATTTTGATGGTTTTTTAGCATCTGGCTTTCGATTTTTCGATCTGCCATCGATAATGAAAATTTTTTCCTTTTTGACTTTGGATAGTTCAGGATTCCAGAGGTCATCATGCGGTAGCTTATTGATTCTCTTATTTGCATCTGTTGCGGACGTATCAACCTCAATATCAGATGAATGTTCTGATGTTGGGGGGGTTAGTGGTGAACAGTTCTCCGTACTGCTTTCATAAGAATTATATCGATTTGGCTGATTATGGTTTTGGTGTTGGTGATTTGAGGGTAGGCTTTTTGTATTATCCTGTTCAATTCGTATTGAAACTCGTTCGTTATGATTGTTGCCGATGCAATTAGATGAATTTGAAATCTCTTGCATAACTGGTGAGTTCGATATTGTATAGTTCGATGATTCTTCTTGTTGATGTATAGTAACCACACATGGTGCTGGTAGTGGAGGAAGGCTTTGTGATAATGATAATAAATCATGAGCAGCTTCAGTTTCTTCAATACTTCGTTCACGATATAGCGAACTAATATGGGTATATTGCGATGACTCTTGCTTATATGGTTTCTCTGTGCCATTTGCGGATGTAGCTGGTGGAGCATAGAAAATTACATGTTCTTGTGTACCTTCTGATTTTATTGTTCTTAGATAAGTCTTAGATTCAGGTGTGGAAGCCATTTTGGATATCGCATTATGTTTTGAATTTGATTCTGGTTTTCCATTAAGTGACGTATTTGAATTCGTATTGATGTTGGACATGTTACTTCGTCGTATCGAAGGATCTGTAAAAAATAAAGAAGATTTATTCATTTTTTGAGTAAGTGGGTTTAATTTATTCAAAGTTTATCTACATAATGTAGTTGTAAGCTTTAAGGAAAATCAAAAACATTTTTATGAGAAATTTGTTAAGTAGGACATAATTTTTCGTAAAACATCTGATTAGCTTAATGCAAAATTTTCGTCAACAGAAAATTTGTTTTCTGTCTTTAGCTTTTGGTTTTGTATAACACGTCCACGCTACATCAATGGACAAATAACCATGCATTTTTGAATTTATTTGCAATGTTCCAAAACTAAGACGTAACCATCTTGTCAGTGTATTACAATTCATCCCCTTAAGAAATGCCAAATGGAATTTCCCAGCGAAAATATTTGTTGCTTTCGCGCAACAACGACATTATTTGCGGTGGTGGTAGTGGCGACTGTGACTAGATAATAGGGTGGATGATGCTAGTGTCTCTGGTTGTTGCTGTTTGTCCTGCGATTATTTTTATCTCTCTTATAAGAAGAATAATCCCATCAAGATTTTTCCATTTCTTTGTTATCTTTATTAGCTCCAAAGGAATGTAGTCATGAAGAAGGAATGTGGCTGTATCTGCTTCCAGAACGAGGGACTTAGACACTGAGGACTGTATTATCCCTCTGGCGCTTACCAATTTGTTCGCCTTTATTTTATGTTTTGACATTTTTCCTTCGTGGACGTATGCTCATCCCGCATTGGTATATTTTCTTGCGTTTTTCAAATTACACTTCTATTATGTCTTATGCAAATCGTGGGTAAGAAATTCGCAGAGCTCAAAGAAGAATACAACTTATATATTCATACTCTTACAAACATGCAACATATGAAACCATCTGCAAATGTTTAAAATAAGACTCATTCTCAAATTTTAAGAACCTTCATTCTCATTCCTATTTGCATACAGAAACGAACCTGGTATCTTGCTAGAAACAAAAACTCGTTAAAGGCGACACAAAGACGTCAAAGTGCAGACAACTTAACATTCGGAACTGTTGCATAACACCTCCTCGTGATGGGATATGTATTCACGTCGACCCACAGTTTCGACAAAGATTCTTTGGTGTTATTAACATTGTATAATCTATCTTCCATGATAGAAAAGCTGCTCAGATCCAATCTTTCCTTGCAAACCTGATCTTCAGAGTTTCTTCGGTACGCTTTAGTCCTTGTTTATTGAAATCGTTGACAATTGAAGCAACGGAAAATTAAATCTATATTCTAGATCACTTCATAGAGGGAAGAGTGTTCAGTGTCGCCTTGTTATTTAGCTCAAAGGGTAATAAATAAAATAAACTACGGAAACATGGTAAAAGAAACATAAAATGAGTCCTCAACACTCTACGATACACGTTAAAATTGTGTAAGTGTCAAAGAAGAAGATGATATTTTTCTCAGATGATGATAAGAAGACATCGTTGTACCGGAAGTACAAAAGCGAATAACAAAATAGCTTTCATTCTTGGATTTTAAACCTTTCAGATTAGCTTAAGAAAACTTTCGAAATTACTTAACTTGCGGGTATTATAATTTGAGCCTGTACCACAAACAGATGCAGATGTTTTTCTCTCACCCTTCATTTGGGAAACTTATTCCCTTGATGTACTTTTGCTACAAAAAAGGGAAATTCAAAATTTTCCCTAATGGTTGAACTTGTATTCGTGTACTTACTATTATTCACCAGTTGAAGTTGTTGAAATTATTGTGTAGAAAATGGAATTTGTTCGTTGGCAAAAAAGAATTTCTAAATTTTTGAAATGCACAAAACGTAAGTTTAAACTTAGAAAAATATTCTGGATATCACAGATAGAATTTAAGCTAAAGAGATAAGAGTTTTACATCCGAATTGAATTATTTGTTTCATTTCGACGCTTCAAACGAGGATAATAAGAAACTCCCATTATAAAAATCATAAAAGTTTGTCAAGCTTAGTGGCATGATAAAGTGGATTTAAAAAGTATGTTTGCATAAGGAGGTCTTGTCTTTAACCATACTTGAGTAAAGTTTAGCTCCAAGATATTTCAAAACATTTCCTTCTACTATAAAACCCATTCAATAGAACGTTTCGTAGTTAAACGATATCAGATTAAATAGCAATTGAGAAAGGTCGATCGATAATTTTGTTGATTTCCTGGGAAATTTTGAATTGAAGAAGCCTCATAAACGAAACGATTATAGCTTTAATGGATTAAACAAAATCTACACCTGTATATGTTACGAAAGTGTATGTACAAAGTGATATTGTCTCCTTTTGGATACTTGAGTGAATACACGTGAACAATATAAGCCCACTTTCATTGTATACATCGGAATAACAAGGATACCTATTATAAAATAACAGCTTCGTATAGTAGTCTAATCACCCAGTAATAACGGTATACTATAGGTTCATGTTAATAAAACCATAAATCGCTATTAGATTATATACAGCATAATTCTGGTTTCTTGTCATAGAATATGTCGCGTGTATCGTTCTCGTTGAATGTGGTATACTACGATAATGGGTTAGTAATATTCACTATTTGTGAGGCACAATTTTGGACCATTGATACTGGATAAAAATTTTGTGGTGACCACTATACAATATGTCTAAAACTAGTACGATGAGTTATTAAAGTTATTATTCAATATTTTATTCAAGAACCATTTTTCGAGTAAGTACTGCGGTTTATTAGAGCAAAAACTCATTAAATTGTAAAAGTTTGTTTGGAAAAAATGTATAGCAAGTTGACACAACTCATTAAAATTCAATATAATTTATTTGTGAGGTCAGGAAATAGGTTGGCATTTTGTTTTATTGTATAATAATCGGTTAAGGTTCATATTATTAAAGTACCGGATAATTGGATACATCGTGTTAAATGAACGGTGTCACTTTGGCCACTTCGATTAAATTTTAATTAATGGATTAATTATAGTAAATGTCACTTATCAAATTCACTAGAATGTGTTGTGTATAATAATACACTTTTGAAAATCAATTTGAGATTTGCACTAATTTAAATAAATCCCTTATTCGCAAGAGACATGTCCTTATTTTATTTCTTTTCATTGTACTGTTGATATCAACATGTTGAATATCATTTGATCATATAAGATTCATACTTCCAATAATGCATAAACATTGTATGCCATATTGTGTGTGGTTATTTCTTAATCAACAATTTATAGAGTCATTTGTAGATAAATTGATCAATAATTTTTCATATGAATTCATAATGTTGGGTTATATTCATAGGAAACTAGTCTAGTGTAATTACATCCATTAACGAGTTAGGATATTCAAATTAATCACTGGCAATTTTATTAGTGATATTTCAATAAAATTCAATACAAATGTACATAATGAATATTGAATTTGATTTGTGATCAATTAAATTCAATTCAACTAATGTACATACGTACACTTAATGTGGCAGTGATTGGAAATAATTTCAAAGTATCAAAAAGTGAATTTGATATGATATAAATGAATATGTCATTATTGTAATGGACACGTGTAAGTGTTAATATGATGGACATAAACGATTTCTTTGGCAAGTCAGTCTTTAACAAATAAATTGCTTTGATAATTGCTTCCTAATGCACCTGGTATATCACAAGGATTGATATATAATGAAAGGGACAGTTTATGAACAATTTTATTTTACGATTTTTGATAAGTTGATTTTGTTTCAGGAAAAAATTTGTAATGAGTTATGTGTATGATAAAAGTAAAGTTCAAAAACAAAGTTACATTATAATAAATCATAAAAATGTCTAAATCTTCAACATATGACGCAATGAAATCTAATATCTGTTAGCAACAACCACAATAAGGGAACATTTTATCATATATTCCTGGTACATGTTGGGGGACTCGACCTTATAGTGAAGTTGTTGGTCGATTGAAGTCAGTGCTCAATGAGAATATGATAATAAAATTATGATCGATTTGAAGAAAAACGTTTTATAGCCATACTACGTCTTTATGATGCTCATTGAGGATAAGAGCCACAGAGAATACATGACGAAATAATATCCTGAAGTTTGCAAGAGACATTCGTGTTAGTGAATGAAGATAAGTAGCGTAAAACGGCGGCTAATACTATATAGTATAGATGAGAATCCTAAAGTTGATTAGAACTGGTATATCATTTGGTTAATACAGCGATTCGTATGCTAGTGGTTCCTTTGCCATTCCAGGAAAGTATATTTCATTTGAACAGTGCACTCATACTGTGCTGGATAAAATTGAACGACTCATAGAATAAATATATACATAGAAAATTTTTGCGTTGGTATATGTATTGGTGACTGCGTGTATTAGAGATTTTAGATTACACTAGAATTCATTATTTTCGGAGGGCAAAGATGATGGTAATGTACGACAGTAGCAGGGTTTGTTGAATGTTGAATATGTAGTCCCCAGCTAGCTGGTAGTCAGTTGACTCTTACATTTAGTGTTTTACTTTATGCACTCACTACTATTCTGGCTGACTCTATTGTATGTCAGGACGACATGGTTGTTCATGGCACACATGGGACTGAGGACATTCTTCTAAACTCTGAAATGACATACTTATCCATGCCACCACCTTAACCGACCTAATAGGTATATTCGCTCCTCGTCAGTAATGTCACCAGGATAACTAGGATAAAGTCGACTCTTCGTAAAACGTTACTTTATTGGAGTATGTACGATGAGTATGTGCATCTCATCCTATTTTTCTATTTGTTGTACTTGTCTGACTTTGTGTGTGATTATATTGTGGGGTGTTATTGGCGTATTGGGTCTATAAAATAATCTTTGAACGTAAATGAAATACAGAAATTTATATGCGGATTGGGAATCTACGATATCTATTATATTATACCATATATGTATACACACATCTCCAGCAAAATGTCATCAACATTGGATGATGACGATTCAGCTACTGAGATACAATAACACCGATTTCTAATTAGTAAGATCGAATGGTTACTGTCTTATTCGATGATTATAATTAATTAAAGGGAATTTATGTACGCTTCACTCACTCACATATAACTTATTCATGCACCAATCAATTGTACGTGACATTTCACGTTTAGCCAGCTATTCCTATTTATTCATACTTGGGTAACTGCTTGGTGGAATGACGTTAACTGAATCGTTGATATGTGAAAGATGCCTTCATAGCATATACAATACATAGTAACACAATTCTAGTCAAGTTCTGTTAATCTCAACTCAACTACCAATTGCAGTCATTCACACTTTGCTACACATTCAAATGCATGACAGCACGTCCTTTCATAGCCAAACTCTATAATAATAAGAAACAAGTGTTGAGTCCTTTAATTATAAAAATTGCAAACCGGAAAGTAATTTGCATATGACGGAACATGCATGGAAAATATGTACAGGCAATATATGTATGTATGTATCCCATCAGACTGCTTATTAAATCGTTAGCGATATCAACAAGTTGCCGTGATATGATTTCACATACTCGAAGTTTTTTTTATATTTTTTGCATTAACCTGGCAAATTTGTAATGAAGAGGTGACTACTCTACACTTACCTGTTCAGTAATTTTTAGCCTTTTCATGTTAATTAGAGAACAAAATGTCTGTCTACTAATTAATGTGATTCAAAATGTTGTGCTGGTAGCATTTAGTCCCGTTTGAATACTTTGAGTTGATATATGAAAGTTATGAAATTTTTTGGAAGTAATGTGATTTTAGGAAATTGAAGCTTTGAAAGAATCTAACACATTATTAGTGTTTAATTAAAATAGAATATTTGTGGAGGTACAAATGTAAATGAATCAGTTGTGCAAAAATAAGATATGAAAGATATAAAAACTCTTATCAGTCACGAATGCCTCCACAGAAAGTTTAATATAGAACAGATTTTATTCAAAAGTTACAAAAGAACAAACATTACAAACTCACCATGTTGGCTGTGCCTTAAATTAAAGGTATGTAAACACTTTTTGATACAAAGACATCCCCCTTAAAAGACGTTTTGCTTTTTGTCATTAGCAAACACCTCCAAAAGGGGGATATTTTTGTTTCTAACAGAATGTGACTAGGGAGAATGAAAAGTTTTCTTGAAAAAACAAAAAGTAACTCAAGTAAAAATCTGAAAATTGCTATTCAGACTTCTGATCCAGGAAACTTCTAGGCATAAAATAAACGTTGACTTGAATCTAATGAGAATCATAGCATTTCTACAGGTTTCATCCCTCTGCACGAGCCTGTTGCGTGTTGAGATGAATTGTATATAAAAATAAGTCCTTGTAAGCAATTAAAGTTTGTGTTACAAAAAGTTATGTATGTGAATGTGGGGAGTATAGCACCTCAGACATATTCTGGCTTTTTAAAACATCGTCGCCATGTCAAAAGTAGCGAATGTCACTACACCTGTAACTGACATCCTAGTACTTACATAATAAACCAGGCTTAACAAAAGACGTCGATTACGTTGATGATGATGATGACGACGATGATGATGATAATGATGATGGTGTTGAGGTAGAAGAAAAACAAGATGAAATTGTGCTTAATAAACCTGTAGACATGTTTAATGCCCTCAAGTCTTAAAAGTCGATAGTAATTATGTGAAGTACGAAAACAAAGTTATACATGTAAGCCGCCATATTTAAATATTCGAAGTAGTAGGTACCTGTGCTATATGCTCCCCAGTGGATACATGTTCAGTTTCGTAAGCACATACATACATTGGTTCTGAGGGAAACTTGGTGCTAGATTAAATTGAAAAACGTAATTTTATTTCGGCGAACAATGTTAACTTTTAAATGGAAAAAGTTAAAACATTTTTAATGTTTTTTCATACTCTTTTGTCGTTAATGTTTTGAAAACCTTGATGAGTTCGCGTGGTTATACCATTTATTGATTCCTTGAAGCAATGAGAATCGCATATCTACAAGCGTTTTAGAAGTTTCACTGAGAACAATGATTTTCTATAATGAATTAAATTTGTCCAGTATAACATCGTTTTCAGATCATGATGGTGACGACTAATGAAAATGATACTGGTCATATCCCAATTAATTGTGTTAATGTTCAAGGACACAAATTGAGCAAACTTCCTTTTCCAAAAAGGTTTTATATTAATTTCAAAATCCAATAATCAAGGACAAACCATAATCGTTTGCTGAATTGTCTTGAAACAGAAGTGATATTGAACTAATTTGAATATACTTGAGAATATAACCGTGCAAGGTATCTAAGCTCTTGAACTCATAAGACACTTTCTATTCATTCAAGGTATTCAAGTATAAGAATATGCAAATTTTTAACCCCTTTCATATAACGAAATTAGTTCTGATTGAAAATTATTGCTAGTCAATGAGTGGAACCATGAAGGCAGATAATATGATTTTATGCAAATTGTCATACATGTATAAGACTAACTAAAATATCGATAAAGGCATACAAGTATATAGTGAAACTAATTTTGCACTTGACCAAATAAGAAGAATTGTTCTTCTTTGTATTGCTTTGGGACACCAACATATAACAATGTGTTTGAAGAACGTCTAACGTTGTTGATGTCCTCTCTCAAGGATAAATAATTAATTGTAACTTTTACAAATCGCTTAGTACTGCGAAAACCATTTAAGTGCTACCAATACTTGCATGGCAACCTGTTGTGCTGGACATGTTGGTCATAGATTAAATGCTTCAGTACAATTTGTTATGTCGCCCCATTCACGACCAGTATTTATTTATATATATATTTTATTTTTTCTTTTCCAAGTGTATCCAATGGGACTTCCTGTGCAAAAGTAATGATTCTTTTTCCTGCCCTTGATACCACTTGTTGTTTATAGACCACGTTCGGTCCGCAAGTGAAATAACAAAAAGAAGCCTTACTAACACTCATGTAATATAAATCCATGCCATTCATTCTCCCACATATCATTTATATGTCCTTCCTAATATCACCCATTATTTCTAATAGAAATCCCAGACTTTGCCGGTTCTGAATCGTCTTATCAAACTTACCGTCCCTGTTGAGTACTTTCGAGTACTGCTTTAATCCGATGCTTTTCTTTCACCAAAATACGTCGAGCCGTCAACTCAAGGAAGGACTGTCAATTTTTCTTCTTGGCTACATCGTTCTGACTCTACCACCACCACTACTACGAAGTGACGCAAATGCTAACAGCAAGGACACAAGGCAGGACTGTTTAGGTTAGGCTGTAAATTATGCCCGGTCGACTGTTTAAGAGGATATTATTTCTCTTTTACTTTATTATCGTCTTAAATGATGGATAATTTATATCGTAGTCTTTGTTTCAAGTTTTATTTCATTCTTTGGCTTTTCTTCAAATGAAAAACTTAAACTGCGTTAAATCCAACGTCAAGTATTCTTCAACATTAATTTATTTTATTTTCTACAGCTTTACTTTGTTTTCTTCTTGCACTTAAATCAAGTCAACTATGTTCTAATGAATGCGGAAGTCTTGTGAACCGTGAAAATGAGGGCATTGATTTGAGACGCCAAATAAAATTGAATTAGAAATGCATTCTTGTGTATTATATGTCAAGCCCATTGGCTATGTGCCTTTAGAATGTTACTTCGAGTGGTATGTTCTTTTGTCAGCTTTTTCTTTGAAAGCAAGTGAAGTACGTAGATGAAGGTACCACTTATAAGGTTATCTGTTTTTAACAGGGACTACATTCAATTTATTCTTTTATATAGAAATCAGTCTACAAACAACTTCCTCATACTTTATTGTAAAATTGGGAAAAGTTTAATTAGTATGTTATGTAACATTGTCACAATTTCAAATATAGGAAAGAAGTAGAGGTGTTTAAGCGTAAGAGTCACGATTCAAGGAAATTGTTCAACATAAATATAAAAAAATACACCCTTTGGTGTTCTGCTATTAAAAGAAATGAAACAATTTTGGTTACATAAGTGAAATTTTCTTGGTACTTATATCCATATTGGGTTAAAAGTCGAAATAATTCAAAAATGGTACACAAAAATCGTTTATACACGGAATTACTTACTTTGAAGTTGTTTGATTAATTTGTTCATTTAGGAAAGAAGCAAACACAGAATTGGAAAGGTTTGAAGGGTTATTCAAAGTTGTTATAACATTAAACCAGAATTTTAGGTTGAAAAACCTTCTAAAAACGTGTTTGCTCTTCTATTTAAATAGCTTAACAGAAATGCTATTCTACTAAGTCCATCAAAACTGCAATCATGAACCTTTTTACCAAATTTAATTTACTCGTATAACTTATGAAGTTCATAAAACGTTAAGGTACTTATTTCTGGCTTTAATTCATTGAATAAATGCCAAAATTTTCACAAAAATTACTTTTTGTAGTTCAACTCTCATTTGGCACCAGATGCTAGAATCTTTTAGTACAACTTAATTTATAGCATTTAAAATTTATTAGTGTGAGCACTAAAGATAGGAAAACATAATTAAAACGGAAATTAAATTTTATTCCGTTCATTTTTTCTAGAGTTAAATTAAAAAATAGCACAGAAATCTTTCAACCGAGTACATAGCGTTAGAACAACCAGATAGAAGAGCAAGGATAGCAATTGGACGAAGGATTCATGAGTATCCAAGACGATAGAGACTTTAAAGCAAATCGCCGTTTACCATCTTGGGAACATTTTCGTTTTCTGCGATATAACGCCGGATAAATCCCAACCACCATGAAATAGCTTTTACACTTCACTGCTGACATTATAGTTATTGCAATTCAGTGTAAGGTTCTGATGCAAATTCATTTCTTGAACTCATCCCTTCTAGCTTCTACATCCCAACACAGCTAGAATGACAAAATTTAATTTGTCTTTATACAAATGGTGTACATATACAAGTAGTAGCAACATTCAGCCTCAGATTTGCCAGAATCCAATACAGATTGTTATGCACTTAGATGCACTTTAAAGCTGTATCTCTTAGACAGCATATCCCGTTCAAATAATTATACTATAAGTTCATTGGTATATCCGGTTTCGTTCTGAATGAAACAATGAATAAATGGTTTTGTATTGATCTTCTTGTTCGTCATTTTAATACTTGATTGCGATACATTGGAAAGTCAAATACAATTTACAAAAGTTTTGATTTTTCATTTTAATACGAATATTGATAAAAGCATTGTGTCTATAGGGAAAGATTTTCAGTTCATTGCAGGCTTCCAATAACCACTTATGCCATTATATTTTTGTGCTTTGAAGGCTTTTCAAAAATTCTAAGGGGTAAATTTGTGAAACTGTTGATTGCAACGTGATACAAGAGACCAGCGTATATGCCATATATGTAGTTTGGTATAAAATATCAGAAAAGTTCTTGCCCGATTTGCAAGTATAATCGTCTAGGATACGTGTTCATCATGGAACTGTTCAGGCTTCAGTTAACTCTGAATTTCAACGTCCTATTATTTTAAGCCATTTACAGCCAATCAACTTTACCCTCGTTGATTGATACGCAAGGACTTGTATGTCGAGTTTTTTTTATGTTACTTTCAGCAAATAAACGTAACAAACGATGGAAACCATGCTTAATTAACACTATAGTATAGATCGCAGAAGAAACACACATATTCACATGTGTTTCGCATATGAAATACGGCCGCCAACAAATCAAATTACATTCCCGACAATGATTGACATGTACCTTCCAATTAACCTCATTAGGTAAATTTGCTGGTGTTTTGTCAGCAATTCATATCTGGCTTATCTCCGGTGTGTCCTTATACCAAAATGCATGGTTAAAAAAGTAGCCCTAACGTTTCCAATTATCACTTTGATGAACATTTCAAACTCCTACGTGTGTTTATTGCTGAATTATCCTTAACGCCATTACACCTCTTCCACTGACATTTTGTGTCTATCAAATTGATGAAATTTTGAGCACTAACAAAGGCCGGTGTCAAATCGAATGATTGTAATTAACTTGAAATGTTTTAAGGGAACTCATGTTGAGGGATGATTCTTAACCCTTGTCATCAGACAACTACATAGCGAAATTATATTTTGATTAAGCAACGTGCGCATGCAGAATCGATTTTTTAAGGATCGCACAATAATGGGACTATATTATATATTGAAATGCAAATTTGCGGAAGTGATTCCGTCAGGAAAACAATTGGAATGGCATTCAACTTTAGCGTCCTTGCAAACATTTTTCATTATTTTATTTCATACCTGAAATGAACCTATAATATGAACTTAAAAGGGTTCACAGAATAAAACCTTTATTCTTTGTGTTGGAGGGTGTATGCCTACAGAACCGATACCTTTCAAAAAGAATAAACTAATATTTTCTCATTCATGCAATAAATTCGGTTTCGTGAAACTAAACTGAAATAAACAACAAAGTTTGTTTTAATTTCGATAACATTCCTTTTAATAATAAAACTTGTATTACATATTCCCAAGGGGTTTCTAATATTTCCATAACTTTACCAATTCCCTGCAAAAAAGCGTAGCCTTCCAAACCGAACCGGGTCAAAAACGAAAAAAAATATATTATACATTCTCCCTCATTCGGCAGGACGAAAAACAGGAAGAAAAAACAACACAAACAAGCAATAATTCCTATAAACCCGAATCATATTCAGATTTTCAAATTATACTCTTCGAAAATTGTGCAATTTGCATTACAGTCACGTTTTGGTTTATGGAAATAAGTAATTGTTGTATTTCTCGAATATTAGCAAAATAATACAACGATAACAGGAGGTATGAAGGTACTTTGTGATTTCGTATTTTGTAGTTTGTATTTCAAGAAGGATTTTCCTTCGTCCTGGTCAAATAGGCAAGCCAATTTTGCTAGAAGGTTCAGAGATTTGTAACACTTGTTCATTTTGAGATATACTAGTAGGTTATATTCCCTTCTACGTGATTTAAAAGAAAAATGAAATTTTTCTACGGATTGTTGTTCTTCATTCTGCGTTGTAAAGTCTCATTGTTATATAGTATTCTACAGTTTCAGCAACAAGTCGAATAAGGTTCACGTATCTTGAATGGTTTCAAGATTTTTATTAACAAGTTCTTTTCGAGTCTTATATGCTGTACACGATTTTATTACAATTGTAGCTTGTCATCGATGAAAAACTTCCTTTTTCATAGTATCCGTTTCATTTAAAAAAATACAATTTAAAAATCAACATTCTTCAGTAAATGAAATCAAATTTCAAATTTCATATAAAGCACAAGAAAGCACAAGAAAATTTCCCGTTCAGGATTAAAGGAGAAAGTTAAATTTATGTTAATAGTTAAAAAAGGAAATCCTGTTAACCTCATCAGGCCTTATTAAGTCGTGTTTCCACTTTATTAGATACCAAATGCCAATAAACATCTACTTAAACTTAATCAGATACTCCTTAGCAAACTGTTGTATCACAGGACAACAGACTTGAATGTTTCGATGCATTGTAATGTGGACCGTATCATCCCGTCAAGCCTCTCGTCTCCTTTCAACATAATCTTGAATTAGCCAACTTGACTATATCCTGAATGGTTCAAAAATGTTTCTCATTCCAAAGATAACAAAAACTCATTGACCCATGCCCCCGAAAAACTTCAAGTTTGTGTTGTATAAAATCCGTAAACAATGGAGCAACATGCGCCAATTGTAGGCGTATTTAACAAGATTTTCCAATTACAAATTCTCTGCTTCATACCAGCCAGTTGACCCGGAAAAAGGGATGAATTACTGTGAATATGAAGTAAAATAGCAATTTTGGAAAACACAAGGGTACAAAGCAGGAAAAAAAAATCCAAATTAAGAAGAATACGAAAACCAACCCTGGGCTGGAGGGACGAGATATGGGGGAAATTGGAAAAATCGTTCACTAATTAAATAGCATACAGTAAAGTATCACAAATTGCTGATAAGCACTCCATTGTTATTGGACTTTGGCCACGATACATGTATCCTTGGGTAAGGAAGTGTTTGTGTGGGTGGTTCTGGACAATACATAAACAAAATACAAAATACAAAATACGCTTTTGCAAAACGGATAAAAATAAATTAATGAATCCCATCACCCTTCCATCCTTCCACTACACATTAGGCCCATGCCCTGAAATGTCTATTATCATTGAATAGCTGGGCCTTTCTGTCTCGAGTATATGATTGTCCATGGCCAACTTTTGGTCAAATGGTTTGTGTGACTTAATCAGGACAAGAGAGAGGGATTTTTTTTTAACAACAAATGGAATGAATTCTGCCTTGTTTGGGTGAATGAGAAGTGTTAGGTATTGAGTCATTGACAGATGTAATTACGTGCTATAAAAACAAGTTGATTATGTTTAACAAGCAACACAAAAAATTACACAAATCAACAGTCTTGATAATTTCCTGGATGCTTTGCACAAATCAGAGTAGGGTAATTGTGAAAATCTTAATTTGGGTTAGGATTTAAAGGTTATATGAAGTTTGAATGTATAAAAGTGATCGTCTTTATATGGATAAGAGAAAATTTCCTGATGTATTATCACTATAAAGTCGCTCCTTATGAAAGAACGTTTGCATGATAACGATCTTCACTCTTCGGAGAGCGTTTTCACGAGGACAACGTGGGAGTGATTCTTATCTCTTCCTCAAATATGGAGTGAGGCATGAGGCCTTCTCTTTTAGTCGAAAAATCCATCTATTGGATTTTTCAAGAAGTACTTTTTCGGTTCGAAAACAAGGTTGCTTTCGTAAGTGGGAACGAAAAAAGTGGAATCTGTTCCAATTTTACTTGAGATGCATCGAGAAGGAGTGATGTACCACCCATATGTAGGAAAGGGATAAAATCCACTTGCACGGTCACGTTGGGATGAGAAACTTCCTTTCAAGTGAATGATCGTGGCTCTTCTTAAAAAACATTTTCTGTTTGTCGTCAAACTCATGGCCAACTATTTATATTTTATAAGATCGTATTTAACTTTCCAATTGATCAGGGGTTAATAATATTATTTGTTGTTAAATGATTTCTATGATACTTGAAAAGTAGATGTAGTAGGTACCTCTATAAGTATAGTGAACATGAAGCTAAAAGTCGTTGAATGTAAACGAAAATTCCCTTTTATCTCGGTTTCATCTGCAATAATCTCGGGAAAATTCACTTTTCAAATAAACGAAAGACTGACAAATAGAAGCGGATAAATAGCAACCTGAAGGAAAAATGGTCGAATTTCACTCACCAGTTTTAATATCCATAGCATTACTGTAGTATAAGGGAGCGACACTACCCTCTGTGGGGCTAACCGGACCAGAACTTGTCGATTTGGTGGCGGTGGTTGTTGCTGATTGCGTTGCGGATGATGATGGCATCGACGATGATAATGTCGCCATTTCTGTTGGAGGAGTAGCTGTTATATTTGTTGTTGTTGTTGTTGTTCTTATTTGCTCAGCGTTCAATTTGACCAAAGATTGTGCCGCATTCCATTCACGTCGTCCACATCGTACCCCAATTGGGTTGGAGTCTGCTACGTTTGGCTTGCCGTGGTATCGAATGTTTCCACTAACATTGGATGTTGTACCCACACTGACAGTTTCTGATGTTTCTGGTTTGGGAATCTGCACAACACCCTCGTTGGCATTTTGTTGATTTTGAAATAGGGGTGAGTTCTGGGGTTGCAAGTGCGGCTGATTCCGCTGATTATTCTCTTGTTGCTGTTGATTTTGGAAAGGTTGTATACTGTTGCCATTTGAGTTACTATTGGTATAGCTATTGCCGCTGATGGTACAACTACTAAGCTCGCAGTGGTTCGTATTTGTATTGTTGCCACTTCCGTTGCTACGATATATAGTCAATGTGTTTAACTGCTGTTGGATCGATGGGGATGATGGTGATATTGACGATTGATGAAGGGATGTCGACGCGGATAGAACCGCTAGTTGCTGTTGAGACTTGTGGAATAAATTTTTCGTAATGTGTTTTCTTTCACCACAAACGCGGGGCATTTTCAATGTTCTTTAGAAATAGTTTGAACTTTTGTTTTCTAGATACACTTACACTCTGATTAATGTCTTAGTGAAATCTATTAGAAATGATTAAACTTGCTTATCAATTACTATCTCATAACCACAAAAATCAACATTCAATGAATTGTTGTTACGTTTATCCTTAAATTCTCTTTTCATATCTACACAATTTCAATCATTATTTGAAAATTTTTCATTTATTAATATTTTTTAAAACTTCTAACACGATAATTTTGAATTCTAAATACGATTTCATCAATTTTCCAATTTTTTGAGTCATAAATTTTAAGATTCACAGAATATTTGTATTGCTTTCGTTGTATTGTTGTATTGTGGATTTTGACACTGTAAAATAAAAATAATTTATAAAGCACATTGAAATAAATTGTTTTTAACAATAGGTAGATGCCAATCACTTGATAAGCATTCATTTACTGAGTTTTATTTTAACTGAATTTGAAGTTTTTCAATTAAACTGAATGTTGGGTTTGTAAAATCAAATTGTCATATAATCGTTTGTCTAGTCTACTGTGGTTCCGGAGCGAAGGAATATTTTCAAACATGGGCTTTATTTATTATGAAAATGGTTATATATTCCGACAAACATCTAAGTAAACTCTGCTACATTATTTATAAATTTATATACGAGTATAACAGACTTTTTCTATTTACCAGCAATAAGTTTAAAATAAATATATGAATAATATTAATTTCAATTTGAGAAGTCTACTTACACCAATGTGTCCTCTACAAACGGAAAAGTGAATATAAAACTGTAATCCTTAAAGATTTCAAAACAGCCTGGCTTGGGTCACATTCTACTTGACATAACATGACCCTAATTTGCAGTAAACTTAATCCCGGTTTCGAGAAATTCTTCAATGTTAAATTATTACATTTATTGATTAGATCATATAAAAAATCAAATTGGCAATAAATTTCTCGTTTTCATTAATAACGTTGTGCTATAAAAATAGCTTATCTAGAGGAAAGGATCATCATTTTTACAACATGATAGACATAAAAGACAAATATAAAAAATGGTCCTTTTTAATGTGGGAAGAAATAGGACATAATCTGAAATTTTTAGATATTTCTCACAATATAATGTAAATGAAGGACTCTGTACAAAATAAGGTAGATTGAATGTAATCATATTTTATATGAACTAGCAAATACTAGTCAGATATAAAAATGGGAAATTATAATAGCCTAAAGGTACGAGATGCAACCAGTTAAATGAAAGGGAAATAAGCTTAATAAGATTGTATCCGATGTATCCGATATGCATATATATGAACAAGTGACAAATTTCTTTTTATAAGCCTTAAAACTAAAAACACTCAACAAGTGCTCCAAGATTAGTTAAATAAAATCCATGTTCCTGTGTCTAAGATTACACTGATTATTTATGCCAGTCCTGTTTATATACGTATTTTATATACGTAATAACTTTACGGTCAACATAATAAAAATTAAGTGAACTTGAAAGTGCATGATTCAAAGTCCTATTTACTTTTTGAAAATGATTCATCATGAATCACGCGATTTTATCAAATGAATCAAGTGAACAAATAAGCCGCACTGAAGTTATAAGGATGTGTATACTTTGTTTTGAAATAAATTTTGATCTATAGAAACTACAAATATCTACTCAAAGGGAAAGCCAAAATTAAAGACGCAAAATTCTTAAAAAATTGTTTTATTGCTATCTATTTTAATCAGGAAAAATTAAAAAGCTCGTGAAGTCCTTGTAGATTTCCTAGCATGGTTTGTGTCTGTCTACTAATAAAAGCTACAATAAAAATAAAAAATAAATAAATAAAAAACATACAAAATCATGCGAGGGTGTGCAACAAGTAGGTACCAGTTCAGGTAATTTCTGGAGATATAAGTTGTATCATCTTGTACAAGTATTTTTATATCTATATAAAATTTTTAACAGAAAGAAAAGCTAAAATGAATGAAATCGTCGTTGTTTCTGTTGTTAGTATTGTGTAATATTATACTAGAAACAAGATTGTATATGTGCTTTTTATATGACATGTTGATACATGAATGTAAGTCATATGCTTTTGTATACATGTTAACAAAAACACCATTCTATAACCTTATGGGTTTATGTTATATCGTTGTGTACGTGACAGTCCATGTTGAATTTCTAGTAATATTTTATGATATCCACAGGTAAGAAAATTCAACGTCATCAAGTGGTTGGTTAATATTTTATAACATGTTTAAAATCACTAGATATCAACATTACATTAAATATGAGAACTGGAGATAATTGGAATATAAAATAATTATTTATTATTTGAAATAATTTGAATACCGGTTTGAAATGATATCACAAAACACAATTAATATGATGAATTAATGATTAGTTTTGTTTTATATTCCATCATATGGATAACACCAAAACTTCACAAGTATATTATAAGTCGAAAAAAGTTCAAAATTATTGAATGTACTTGATGCTTGAAACCCAGTTAACGATAAATGCTTATAAATCGATTGACATTGTACGAACTAAATAATATCACTTGTGCAAAAACTAGAATCGATATTATACACCCGACATTATATCCCCTTTCCAGGATAATCCAATATATAAAAACGAAATTAAAAACTGATATCCATTCACTATTGTTATTAAACAAATGATAAAACCGGGTATTTCAGCGGCAATAACTAGAACGTTGATGACGGTATCTTAGATGATGGCAGCCATGCTGTTTAAGCATATAACACTCGTTGTTGCTGTTATAAGCAGGAAGTTTGGTAGATGTGTACGTTATATGCCTACAAATACAGGCATTTTGCCTAGTTACCAACACAAGGATAAAGTTAAAGAGCAATACTGCTGTTAAATGATTTTTAGAATCTTATACACACATGATAATGCAAATAATGAACAAGTGTATTGTGGGTCGCCCTTATTTTCTGTACACGTGCATAATACACCCCGTCTCACGTGTATTCCAGTGCGTATTTGACATTACATACACAAACATATATAACACAAATTTTCACGGAAGCTTTTCACATAGTAGATACGCGTAAATATGTATTAGTGAGTTGCTGCATTAAACACTTGTTCTTGAATCTATGGATTTACCCCCAACAAGGAAGGACAGAAATAAGAAGAAGACATACATATCTCTTATAATATTGAAATTCTATTTTTGCACAAGCTTTAATGTAACAAAATCAAATTAATTTTATGTAAATTATATAAAACTCACATTTTATTAATTTTTGTCTTGGAATTAATTCACCTTAAACCTTTTGGGAATAGGTTAAGGATAACGATACTTCCATATTCAACAGGATGATGACGTAAAAATTACATTGAATTATTTGAAACGAAGTGATTTTATGTAAATATCACGAGTACTTTGAAAAACTTCTACAAATATAATATTATATTATATATGAATTTATTGAGTTCATTTATAATTAAACACTTAACAATGAAGGAAAAACTATTTTCCGAATTATAATTATCAACTCATGCATAATAAGGATTATATGGATATAAGGGAGAATATTCTTTTCACGTGAATGTTTTCTTGTTTCTGGAAGCACAACTTTAATCCGAGAACGTATTTCTATTGTTTGTGATTAACATATGATTATTTGTTTAACTAAACTTTTAAATTATAATTATTATATATATATTTCCCGGTATTTCACTTTCTATTTGTTTTGTTTTTTATAACCCTTATTGTTGTAATTGGAACTCTCCCTGTTTTGTTGAAAACTTTAGAACATTCTTTACATTAAGAGGGAAGCTTTTCAAAGTTCAAAAGTTTTTCAACCTGTAGTAGATGCTACATGAATTCTATTATTTAACTGGATTAAGTTATTTCAAACTTGAATTTTTCTATAATTATAACACTATTGTCACAACACTTTGATGTTTATTTATTAATATTAAATAAAAATTTAGAAAAAGGAACATAAATTGATACACACAAGTGACAGAGAAGAGTATAAATAAAGTAGCGTTATGATGTGCGCCAGTTTTGACGTACCACTCCCTTCTACTGGCGTCGATGTGCCACCAGCCATGTCAGATTGGATTTTAGTTAGAAGTGTTGCTCTACAAATGCTCTATATGTAACCTAAGAAAATTTCTCTTATATGAATCTTGGAAGAAATTTATATAACATTTAGAATAGACAACTCATTGAAGTTAAGATTATAAAGATAGTGTGGAGAAATTAATTTTAAAGGATGATTTCAGTTTTATATTTGTATAATATTGTTAGTGAAATATCCTTTCATTTTCTTTTAAACAAAATATCATTTGAAATTTTTCCGGAACTAGAAATACCTTCTGTTGATTCTCGTTATAAAGCGCTTGCGCTTATAACATCTGTGTGTATACCTACTCACTCACAGAGCCTTGCAACTAAAATACAAAATCATTTGTTGCAGTTATATGAAAGTGGTTTCAAACATTTATACAAAATGCCGGGTTAGCAATACCCCAACATTGAATGGAAGGATACTAAGTATCCTTTTGGGCTATATTTCTCAAACTCATTCCCCCTTATTATTCTTGTCTCTGTGTGTAACTTGTATGAAATAAATTTACTCATCTTGCACTTTAATACAAAGTTTCATGGATATCACATACAAATACAAACACATCAATGAATGGAATTGTATTAAATATTGTACAAACAGAAATGATGCATTCTAAAAAAGGATGTACATCCTGAAAAGGATGATGGCCTACTTTCCAATGTAGTTTTACATGAGTCAACAATTTTTCAAGCTGAATGTTGCAAAATTGAAGTTAATGCATTGTCATCGTTTGTTGAGTTAATAGTTGTAGATGTCATCATTATGTTGTTGAACCATGAAAGGATTTAAAACCGCCAAAGAAGTTTAGCGCAATAGTATACTAAAAGTTTGAGAGAGTGCCATATAAATTTATATTAACACGTTTTCGTTCTTTAATATTATGCATCCCGTGAGGGCACATGAATTCTTGTAGACCTTCAATCTTATAACTTGAAAAACCTTTTTGGTTATCTATCAAAAGATGCCTTTGGCAGTCAGACATGTTTCTAATATAAGTATAGTTTGCCATGAACATCTGATAACTGAATCGATTTTCTTTACATGCATAGCTCACAGAAAAAGCTTCTGAAAGGATTTCCGTATCCTTCTGTTTCCTGTCCAAGCTTTAGCATGAATTCATGCTGTGAGTTTTATGGAAGAAATTATAAATATAAATGCGTTCTATCGCACGTTGTATGCCTGACGGTTCTATTTATTTTATGAAATCAAGTCTATGTTGTAGAAAAAACACATCACCATATGAGGGTATAGTACGTGAGGTTGCTCAACATATATCTTGCCATAAATATAACATATTTAGCTTCAGGATTTAAGGCCGCATGTATCCTACGGTGACAAGGGAAAACTCATTTCTTGCCAACACCTGTTACAGCGTAAAAACGCCTATGGCAGTTCTGGCAGGTTCCAGCTGTATATCATATTGTGATATTGACGTGAAGATGTGTCAACTTTTGGTACTAACACAGATGAAATTTGCTTCTTAACCATACATAGCTAGCAAAAACCCATTTTTATCTTCTATATCCTGAAATAGGGATTCCGCTTGGGTTTTGTTTGTTTTTCATTTCTTCAGTAAAAAATTGACTGATGGATTTTCATCCCAACAAACTTGAGATTAAGTGGCACGTTCTGTCGATTTTAACTGTTTTTATCCATGCCTAGGATGTATCTATTTTATTAACAAGCTATACAGAACTTTTATTTTGTAATTTTCAAATGTGTCATAAAGCTTTTGAAATTTTGCCTTTATAGTGTCAAAGTTTAAAGGAGACTTTTTGTTGAATGATTTTTATTTTGTTTAGAATTCCGTGTACATGAGCCCTTATATTGTAAGTCCTCAATCAAACGAATAAATTAAATTTATGAAGTTATTGAAATTAAGTTTTAAAATTATGATACTCAAAGAATGACTTTTTGTTTATTTTTATCAAGAAATACAATATAATAATATAAAATTATATACAATTCTGAAATATTCTGAAAAGTTTCTATCTGTTAATTTAGATATACTTGCACGTACGGCAGTTTAAAATATAAAATTTCGTCTCAAATTTAAGTGACGCCAACTGACCTCATAAAACATCGACAATGTTACAAAATATTGAGCACTATTTGGCGGTCCAAATGAAATTGATTTGAAAAAAATCCACCCTTTGCATGTTCAGTGTGGAAGTGATTTGAAAAACAAACCATTTTGGGTTACTTTTGCTCTGGTGTTTCTTTGAATTTTATGCGGTTTTTGTCCTCCAAACCTTGTCACACGTACACAGGACCATTTAAATTTTTCTCATTCTTGTATTTTTCTTTTTCAGTTCTACAAAGGACTAAGGACTTAGGGATGAAAACTATAACGATGAAACTTATTGCTCTGCAGTCTTTCGAACGACATCGACGTAGAAGACCATCAACAATTTCGACATATGCCAAACTCATGGAAAATCGTCCTCCGCATGAAAGCAGGATTTTGTGTGTTTTCTATGTTCAAAATTCGAAGCAATTCTTGGGGGAAGAATTTTCCCTAATGTAGTTTAAAATAAGAAATAAAATTTACATCTCAATTTCGTCAAGTTTTTGATAAAAAATGAATTGAACTATAACTCATTGCAAGAAAGTACCTAAGTCCTTTGCTTTTTAACATTGATGGCTTACTCAATATCCTAGAAATATAAATCAATATCCATTCAGTGACTTGGTGGATCGAGGCTTAAAATTTTTACGATCGAGGTTTTCTGAAACCGCATAATATTTTCGCCAGCTCATTCTCTGATAGTTATTGAATTATGGCACAAAATAACATGTCATTTGAAAGCTACGCTCCTTGGCGTGCACTCCTTTTAAATACATAGTTGCATTGTGCAATGGTCACATGCAACAGAAAAAAGATTCGATACAAAAGAAAGTAATTATTATCCTCATAATGTAATTTGCAGTACCTACTATATACAAATGTTAGCGGCTAGACTGCATGATAAGCATATCCTTACAACGCATTGATGGATATTACGAAAGTATCAAATTTTCTGCACGACATGAGGTAGTCAACAAGTAATCCACAAGGATGTATGGAGACTTTCATGTTAAAGTTTCGTTTTTACAGTCTCTCGAAACAATTTCGAAGTAATTCAAGTATTTCCTCAGAATTCGGGTGGAAGGTATTAAGTAAAGGTAAAGAATAACAAAAGTTCAACACCTCACACTATTGTGACATCGAATTTTCTTGAATCCTTCAAGGAAAAGCTGTCGTTGTGAGAAAATGACTTTCCAACTTTTCTTCGTTTACGTGTTATTTTCTTTCGGAATTATTTTTCATCAACAACCACGTGAAGGTGATTAGTGGAAACGCGTGTTGGTTTGAGATGTCTATAAAAATGTTAAAACTTTGATGGCAGTTTAATTATTTTTCGATGGTTAAAAAACGTAAATTGCTCGTAATTTTCTTTAATGAATTAGTTTTCCTACCATTGCTTCAGTAATTCTAATTTCAGTTTGTTGACAAATAATAAACGACAAAAACGACATTCAGTTTTTTTCCACTTTATTATTGTTATTAGCTATTCCACGAGATACATTTTAGTTGAGCACATACTATAACATGATAACAGCCACAATGAAATTTAACTGATCCAATCTTATTCATAATTCAAATCTTACTAACAATTATTGATAGAACAAACATATTTATCCGTTTACAACTACTCCCTACACCATGTTACC
Organism: Chrysops caecutiens; assembly: GCA_963971475.1. Taxonomy (NCBI): domain Eukaryota; kingdom Metazoa; phylum Arthropoda; class Insecta; order Diptera; family Tabanidae; genus Chrysops; species Chrysops caecutiens. Next base: position 73,278,584 of record OZ020568.1, read on the forward strand.
TCAATGTGAATCAAGAGGTCAACACAGAAGTTTGAAAGGTTAAAGTACTTTTCGAATTAACTGGAATCCAAATTGTTGCAGTATACCTATACTCTAGAGAAAAACAATTCTGATTAACATTTGTCTACATGAAAATTTGGTAAACTGAATATCGTTATTTTAACAAAAAATTTCATTAATTATGGTTAGGTGTTTTCGGTGTTAAATTCTTGAGTGCTACTTCAAATATAAGGAATAAAGTTCAGACTTTAGATGCATTAAATACAGCACATTTATTATATATAAATTCATCCTTTTTTAAGCTGCAATAACTTGATACGATACGACAGTCCAATTTTGGTCATAAAGAATTCACTTTGATGAGTTTTCATTTGTACCTGTAACCCGAAGATAACATTCAACACGCTAGTAACACGTACTTATGAAGCAGAGGCGACCAAAACCTGTAGAATAATACCACCAAGTTTGGAACGGTGTCGCCATAACTCTTCTTATATCACAAGCTTATTGAAAACGACTTCAACGCCTATAAAATTCACATTTCAATAAAAACTTTAAATATACTTAGAATGTCAAGTGGCGGTAGTAAATGGGGTTTTGGGGCTCCATCGTGGAGCCTTTTTAAACCATCGATTTAGTGTTCTTTATTCCTTGCACTTAAGCTGTTCCTCACGTTCAGTATTTGGAAATGATGAGTGTCTTAACTTTAATGTATGCAAAAATTTTTGCACAGGCACCTACCTATATCTAGCCACATTTGAAATGTACAACACGTGTAGACGTGGTAATATTTTGGAATAAAGCTTCAAATGGATCCACTTTAAAATTGCAACTACAAAACAGAATAACCCGTAAGAATTGTCTATAAATCCTTTAACGAACACTATATTTCATAGAAATTTACGTGGTTTTGGAACGTCAAAGAGATTTATACCGGCCGGAGTTTAAGTTTTCCAAAAAGGATGTGTTCCATAGAACGTCCATTTCATTCAGTGGAGGTTGTATATGCTAACATAATTCAGGTAAAGTTGCGTTCAATCATTTCTTAAAATTAATTTTTGTTATAAATTTTGAGATTTGCGTGAAGTTTTAAAATATCTTGTATAGTTTATTGAGGATTTTAGTGTTATTTGGCTATAAGTCCGCTTCCCAGATGATGAGAAATGCATCTTATTTTTCTGGAAGATGAATTTGAATTATGTTGCAAGAAAAAGGACGATAATTACGGCATCAGCAGCATATTTAGAAAACCAGATCTTTGTGTAATATATATGAATATTAATTTGTGTATTAAATTATTACAGCAAACATTCCATAAGTTTGTGTATTCATCAAAATCAAATGCCACAATTCTAAAAGACAAACAAATAAGAAAACTAAAGCACCAGTTAATAGCATCTAACACACTTTTGGAATTTTTGTAGATGGGGCAAAACCCGAACCGTCTGTTGCTACCAATCGTAATGTGGTTCTGGGTCTGTAATTGCAATTAACTATAATTTATTTCACATTATCCCTTGTTTTATTGATAAACTAAAAGGTTTGTGTGGAAAACTAAATAAATGTTTTTTTGAGGATAGGAAGAACTTTTGGGGTTAACTTTGAAAGGGACAAAAATAATTTTATCACAATGTCTGTGGAAACAATCGTGACCCATTATTTCTGTTTTTCAAAGTTTTACAAAAGTCCATAATATGCTCCTATTCTCATTCTTATTCTTGTTATATTGACACTTGTACTTGTTCCAAGTGCTAGTTTGAATGGATAGAAATTTGAAGGACCTTCTGACATAAAGATTGGAGGTATAGGCTTTTCTGTGTTGATATAGGTTGGGAAATTGATAAAAGTAAACTGATCAACGGGTTAATAATTATTGCATGAAGACAACATTTTTAATAGAAGAGTTAAAGAGAGAATTAAAAATTGAAACTGTCTTAATGGAGTCTCTGATCATCAACACGATATCCTTATTCGAAGTTCTAAAATTTCACTACAAAACGTTGTACGAGGTGTTGCAAGGGAAAATTAAAATGCGCTGAATGTAAATTTTCCATGAATTGAAACTTTTGAATACAAAAGGGAATAATCGACATTTTAGATTCAAGAATCGCAGATTGAGGGATGTGAGGAAAATTAAAATATGCAACGGCTAAGGACGAAGGAATTAATAAACAGAAGCAATAGCAGCAACAAGCCTTGAAGTAGTGAGACAATGGAAAGCTTCTTCGAGGAGATTCCCACCCAGTCTGACAAACTTTAATTCCTCATCTTGGAGTTGAACAAATAAACCATGAAATAACAAAAGATGTCAGATGTCATCCATGTTTGAGCTGAATAATTTACAATCATCACCATCTAAGAGTATTCGGAGGCAGATTTTGGAAGATGAAGTTCTGGTATATAATGATGAAGCTAGAAGTAAGGACTATGCATGCAGAAAACTTACCAAGGGTTTCGTAAATTAAAATCCAGTGAATGTCGATGTCGGCCTGTTTTCAAGGATAGGAAACTAACAATCAAAATTACGAAATTTGCAATTTTAAGCAATTCTACGACGATTTTCGCGAATAAAGATAGTAACGAGTGAAATTGCTGTGGTCCTATAAAAGGGATGATGGTTGTGGTAGTGATGGTAATAGCTACAGATAGGACTGTGACGTTGACTTGAGCCAACAACTCTGAAATATTCCGAGTAAGGATCATTTTCAAGGAAATTTGTCAGTTGGTTTTGGAGAATGGGTGGAATTATGTTCAAATAGGCAAGTCTTTCCTCTTTCCTCCTCGGTTGTGGAATCCATCCTATGGAGCAGAAACAATTATTTGATGCAGATAAATTACAAAATCTACTGCAATATATTAACTGCGAGTTATTTCGAGGGTTGATGAAACTTTACAGTCCAAAATAACGAATTAGACGAACTCATTTCAATTATAAAAATTTGCAGTTGTTGATTAAGATTTTACTTGTTTCGCTATTGTTACATCATCATCGTCTGCAGCCAATAAACTTTGTCTTGAAATTGAAATAAAACGAATTATTGAATAATAACGTATTTGATGTTTTACAATTGATTTGTATTTCAAATGAAGGAAAATTAAAATCCTTAATTTGTGGACATTCAGATATTTCGTCAAAAGGAAATGTGTGAAAATCTGTTTGAAAGTAAGGTTAGAAAAGTCACGTTTACTTTGAATTTATCTCATGAAACTTGACAAAATTAATAAAAAGTTCACAAAATGTGGAAGGACGTATTTATAATACGAATTTTTTACGTAAGACAGGTGAACCGTTTTTGCGTGATCCTTAAATTAAACAAAATTTTTGTTTATTTTTTTCTGCGGTGATGTTTGTTTTTGTATTTGCGTTGTAGGTTTTTTTCCATTTCATTTCTTCTTAATTATTAATTTTTTTATTAACACGGGGCGCAAAAGTTCAAGGGATAAAGAGTATATTTTTGTTGTTTTTTTAGCTTTTTGCAATTATTTTATTTATTTACATAATTTTGTTTTTTTTTTGTTTTGTTTTTTGGGTAAAAGTAAACGTAAAAATTTAACGAATGCCTAGCAACAAATCCTTAATGAATTTCATGCACGACCAAACAAAGTTATCTGTGAAAAAAGCGGGTAAACAGAGCTTGCATGCATGATTCCAGGGCTCCTTGCCCTTTTTGAACAAGTGGGTGTGAATTTTCATTTCCATATTCATGGGGCACGAGTTACACTGGCAATGGTATATATATAATTCATCATTTAGAAGCAATGTGTTGGTAAGAAAACACTGATGTAGTTCTACAAACTTTCATGTTTTTAGAAGCTTGCAAACAACAAATGTTATATTATATTACACCTTATTCCTGTACAAACAAGGTCTGTACGTAATGTATGTATTATTCACTTGTTCAAAGAGACACATGAAAAACAGGTGTACTTGCGGAACTAGACTTCAAACGAACGTCATATCCCTCAATAAAACATAAACAAGTTAATCACCATCAGGGTTGAAGCAATGCTTGCTTCTAGCAACAAGTTTCACACTAATTATCTAAAGTTTAAGTGAAATTATTATTTCTTTCCCTGGCCATGCAATTTACTGTCGTTTGTTTACAAGGGCCACGGAGGCATCATAGCTGATCACAAATGATGTACTACCAGTCAGCCCGTTGTTTAAGACTCATCAATAAAACGACCACATTTATTTTTTTCCTACCCTTAATAACGATGTCATGGTTTGGGAACCTTTAAACCAATTTATTGAATTTAATCAATTGCCAATTCCTTGTAATTTTTGGTTTTCTTATATTAACTGCACGCAATTTTTGTAAACAATTGCTATTGAAACGTTTGGACAACCCCACGTTAAGGGTGGCTAGCTCGCTTTACCAAGGAGCCATTTATTTGTACATGTTAACGACTTTCGGGAAATGTAAAATTTTCTACATTTACGTGTCGAATAAATTGACTTTATTTTAATATTTTATTTCCTTTTGAATATTCAAGATACTAGCAGGAAAAGGAAAGTCAATCGAACAAACTCAACGAGCAAATTAAATAAGAAATACCAGCAAATGAAAACGAAACGAAATCATCAAAACGCAATGAAAATTAACTTTTATTTTAAGTCCTCATCGTCAGTCTGTATAATCAAGATGGGAGAAGGTAATAAAATTGCCGATATTAAGCGGACACTTTAATAAGTTCTACGAATGATTATGTTGCGTGCAACAAAAAGCTTTGGTGATGGTTTTCTGTAGTAATCCATAGAACAATCGAAGAAACACGTTTCAGGCCTTCTTCACCTTTTCAATCAGCACACAACCTCTACTTGTATAGCAAACTATCTTTCATAGCTCTACCAGCAACACCCGAAAAAGCTCGTGTAATTTGGTAGTGAATAGTCCAGAAAATGATTGATTTTTCTGGTCTTCAAGTTAATTGAGTAATTTCTGAAAGAGGACACGAACATTATTATTAATTGCAGTTCAATTTCCAAGTAATAACGTTCATATTTGACTGAATAAACACGTACTTATGTACATGAAATGAATGTTAAAAGGTACGGTCTAAGGGAATCATTCACAGAAGGTTTGCTTTAGCCTCAAGGATGGGTGTCTTATTCATTCTATTCCATACAGGTTTTGTTTTCCGGTTCTAATAGGAAGTTTTTAGTAGGAAATGTTTCGCCCAACATGTGGTTGAAATTTGGTTATTGATGTGAAAGTAGATATAACTGTGTGAAATTTTGGGCTCTATTGGGTATCTTATACACGTGGGTATTCGAGAATACAAAGTAGATAACAGCGAAACATAAATATGAGGTTGTTTCTGATGCAGCATAAAATGCATTCTTTACAAGGAAATGTTTTTGGGATTTTTGATTCCCAAAAGATACTTGCGAAATACCCCTTTGTCTGTTTTCATAATAGTTACATAATATTACCGCTCAAATGCCATTCCTAGTCTTGTTAATTAGCACTTTTCAAATTAACAAAACTATGATAATATCATTTGCAACGGAAAGCATTAAATATTTATGGGTTTTCTGTTTTCCAAGAAACGCTTCATTTCTCCGTGAGAGATACCAAAAATTACCTTTCAAACATTGACCATAAACGCTATTCTTTTTAAACAAATGGGCATTGAATGTACTATTTCAAAGTCAATTAATTTGTTTGTCGATTTCCTGCACGTATATATCTAATAAAATAACGTCTTATAACTATATCCACAAGTCTATTTTAAAAAGAGCTTATATTGTGTCAATCGTATGAAACGTGCCGGTATTCACACATCACATGGGGAGGAAGTTATTAAGAATTTTCAATGTGCTTGAATTTAAAATTTATGAGTTAAAGCTCAAAGACGTAGCTTAAGCAAACTCTGATGAAATGTTAAAAGTTAAGCAATTATCATTACATTGGATTATAAAAGTCTGATCGAATAAATTTATCTAAAATGTTTTCCAGGATTTCACCTTTAAATTACTTTTTGAGTCTTGGTTTTCTTTGGGACATTTCCAAAATTATGCCAAATACTTTCATTATCTTGAAGAATACCCTGCCACATTCAAAAACTGCTACGAAGTGTTCTTATTAAAAGTATACGATATATACCAGTACAATCATTATCTCTTCACACCTTACAGGCATTTCTAATGTTGTGTTGTTCTTAAGAAGGGAAGGGATCAATTCCTGCCTACAGGCTCGTATCATTCCTTGAGGAATAGTGAATATTTTTGCCTGAGTCCCAAGGCGAACTCTAATCAGATCAAATCATTGTCAATTATTCAGAAACATTCTAGAGCTTTGCGTCTCGAACTTTGGAAGGTCCTTGGAAGGGAAGGAAATAGGGTTTCTTTTGTGTCAAAGTGGAACAGGATTGTCGCATTAGTTAGGGCTGTCAGAAATCGTTTATTTTTTGCTCCTTGAGAGAAGAGGCGCAACAGCCTATATTTGAATAAGAAAACAAAATCCTTCTTGAATTTTCATCCTTAAAAGGAGCAACAAATTTCAAAGTAGAAAGCTTTACTTTTTGGTTGCGTGTCGTAAATTTGGTAAAATCTTTAAAGTAGATATTTTCTTTGAAATTTAGTGAATTATTAAAGTTGATTTCAAATAAAGTTAGAAATAATTAAAGTATATATTTCTGGATATTTTTGATTTGAAAAGGAAGTTTCTGAATATGATAATTAGAATTGATTTGAAATTGAAAGGGTTTAAAGTTGAGTTGAAAACGAAGAGAACTCCATTCTCATCACTGCAAAATTCATCATTAATACAAAACCATAGAGAACTCTATCGAAACCTTGTAGGAAATTTATAGCTACTCATGTGCCAAGTCCCATGTCTCTTAATTTTCCCGACAGGGTTGAAGTGATGTCAAAAAGAGATTACATTATGATGATGAATGTCCAAATGCTTCCGGGCTGCGATGGATTCACAATGTGCGTTGTATAGCATCTAAAGCAATAACACAACAAAACTGACGAATATTTTCATTCCCACACTATGTATCTATGGTGACTTCTATATCTGGCTAACCTACAAAGACAGATGGAAGTGGATAGGATAGGAAGAAGTAGAATTAAGTCAATGATGGATTATGTTCCAGTTCTAACGATCACTTACTCGCAATCATACTTCGTTTAGGAGGTTTTGTACAAAAAGCTCTTGAACAAAATCAATCCAGAGAAGGATGAAATACATGACAAGGTTTTGTTAACTCAACTCAAGACTCAATCCTTGAATCCTTGAAATAGTATCGTGTGGATAAATTTATGATTAAATGTGTGACAGGCTAACATCATCTACTATGATCAAGACACTTTCACAAAATATCCACTCAGAGGATTTTCACGGTTTTTATACAACAAAAAGTGATTGCGAAGATATCCTTATGGAACTAGTCCTTGGGCCAGTTTTATTCCCAACGGGAAAATTAATGAAATTGTTCTTAGTATTGTATTATTTTTGATCTGTACATGATATCTGTGTAAATTACAATTGTGTATAGGGTATACAGGGATAATGGTCAGGGCAAAAAATCCTCCAGTTCATTATTTATAATTCCCAATTCTAATTCATGATGGTAAATGGGGAAAAGTTTATTTTAATGGAAGTTAGCTGTTCTAAGTGATATGAGAATTAATCTTATACCCGTTTGGGGATAACATTTTGGAAAACACCTAAATCGATTTGATTTTGATTTAGACATTTTGGAAATTATTTGATGCAACATTTGAGCAAGCAACATAATTGATTTTTTGTTTCATGAGAGAAGGAGGTTTCAATAAGTTTAAGTTTGAAATGACAAGTGGAAATTATTTTCCAACATCTTTCGAACAAGCACTAATTTACTAAATTAAAATAAATTTATGAAAATGGACTTGTCTTGAATGGCACGATAGACAAGTAGGACAGAGCTGGGACTGAAATCCGTTTCTAGTAAATAAAAAATTCTTGAAGTGAACTCTAACTACCACCCGTGTCTTTGGGATTTTTGTTCTCCACATGGTGGCATCGAATCGCGTGACATGTCTTAATAATGAGGAACAGAACTTGATTTTCGTAAAACTTTTAGGAGAAGTAATTTAGTGAAAAGCAATAGAAATAAATAGAGAAACGTGCAATTGTAGTTTCCTTTTTTCCCGGCTACCCGGGTAGCTTTAGTAAGTCGATTTTAAATCTTGCGGAATGTATATATCGTCATTTCCTTTTGGGAACCCACAGACTGTATGGAGTACTTCCAGGCAACAGCTAGAGGTGCCACAGTTTGTAGTTGCAACATTAAAACATCAACGACCAGCATAAGGACTTCCTCACACTAACTCAGTGTGGGAAGTCCTTTGCGGGTGTCCTTAAAGTACTTTACAAATGATGCAAAACTTCTTCAAGTTAGAAAATAGTTTTTAATATAAAGTCCTTCCGGTTTGCGTTAGTTTGTGTTGCTGGTGCTCCTTCAATTTTCTTGTGTAACGATTCTCTCATATTTTTTTAAAGCATTGGTTTACCCGGTCGTCTTCTTTTTATCTTGTGTTTGCGTTGCTTCTTCTTTTGAACTTAGCAAACGATTTGCCAACAAACTGGCACTGATGCGCCTCCTGGTGCCCCATGGCTGGGGCTGGGCTACTTTGTATATTCCTCGTAAGGTTTTGCTTTTTGCTTTGTTTTGTCCTCATTAAAGTTTGTACCGTTATTTTTGCTACTTCCCGGGAATGCATACATCCGTTCAATGAAATGCAACTTTTCATTCAACATTTTGCTGTTTTTGTCTTTTTGTTAAAAATGTCTGCCCGTTCTTAAATCCGGCACAACAAAATTCACGCAAAACTTTTCAAGATTTCTCAGTTAATTATCGCCTCATTCACAAGTCCTGTTTTAGTAGTTTGCTTATTTTATTATTTCTCACAGACTATGAAACTACGTTAACCCTTGCTATGTTTCCATAACAAACATTTGTTGGATGAACAATTCTCTTGTCCTTTATATATGAAAGAAATTAACTTCGTTGTGCATCGATGGTCCTTAAAATGAGAAATGCAAACTAACACGGAAGGTTGGATTAAAGCTGGTGTTGCATATCTTCTCAGCCGTGAAGAGATTTGTTTTGTATTCAATATTTTAACGAATAAATGTGCCGCATTCATTCTTTATGTTTTCCTGGAGTTACTTGAGTGAAATTTTTCAGAAGGACAATTAAATTCAAACTTACTTACAGATGGCTACATTGAAAAATAGTAAATACGGACTTTCTAGCTGATACCCAGGTGCTTTGTATTCCCATGATTCTTGTTATCGTCATCTGCACACAAAATTACGCTTCCTTCTAAATGTGCAACAAAGTGTTAGACATACTTTCTGATGGCAGCCATCGATTCCTGACCATCTTCAACAGAAAGCACAGGACAAACAGAATGAATACCTACTGTCGTTCTAGAAGTTATTTTCTTCTAGTTCGATAAAAATGAAATAAAAATATTCACTTCGAAAACAAGCAAATGTACGAAGGATGTCGAAAATAAGTTCCACGGAATACGGGTAAAGGAAAGTTTCAAGAAATTATATTCGACTATTCCTTTGCGGGTCCCTTCCCAATGTTAATGGGTAATGTTTGGGAGCTTGTAAGACAAGTCGAAAGACTCCTACATAGAAAGTAATATATATATACGTATTATATGAAAGTATTACAATCCTTAGCGAACATTTGTATATATCAACATAACGTTTTATATATGTAGGTATTCATGCACACAAGGAAACAGACAAGAAAATTTTCTTGTACTGTAAAGTTTAAAATCCTTCGGGATGCGATTTAGTGCTTGTTGCTTAGCTTAACAACTTATACACGTTTATTGGAAGGACAGAATAGTATGAATAGTGCCTTCAACGATTCTCAATTCCTCAATTCCTTCATTCGTCTATTTATGTCCATTTCCCATTCAAGTCTGTTTAATGTCGAATTATAGTCATTGATATGATTTGAAAATTCCAATCGATGAAATTGCAAGATTTTTAAGTCTATTGCCTTTGATTTTCCCTTACCAATGCATTTTCTTTTGCAATTTCCTCACAAAATTGATATCCTTCAAATTGCAGTTTCTTTTGTCTTTGAAAAATGAAAGCTTTCTACATTTCAAAAGGATGCAAAATTTTAAGCCTTAAAGCAACAGGAAAATTCCCTTTCAAATTGAATTTGAAGTAATGAAATGTAAAAAGTGTACTTTGGTAAATTTTGCAATTCACAATTTAATTTTTGCATTTGAGTCGGTATCATGTTGTCCTTTTCCTTTTTTTTCATTTTCTTTTTAATTTTCTTTTACAAGCATTCTTACAGGAACTTGCCACTTTTGAGAAGGAGTCGCAACAGATTTCAAAGAAAGTTTAAGTCATCCTCAAGCAATTAAAGTTGTAAAGTTGATTGTAATACGAAGACTGAGAGTCCTTAAATTTCTTTTATCCCCTTGAAGGCGAGGTGATTTATTTACTTTTTTCATTTTGTTTTCCACCTGAAAAATCATTCCCTTAAACCGATACAAGCTTCACATTTTAATCATTTACCTTAAGTTAAAAATTTTTTAACACCTTTTGTGTACGTAACCCTAGGGGAAAAGGTTTCAAAGAAGTTCTTTTTCGCAAATTTTTTGATTTATTTATTATTTATTTACGGGATTAACATTTTCTTAATTATTAAAGAAGAATTTCTTAAAGTTTTGTATGTTATTATATTGTTAAATTCTAATGAAACTAATGTTTATTATATTACATGCTCCATCTATTAGTTGATCCCCTAAATTCTACTCCTATTTCAAAAGAGACATCATCTGTAAAAATAATCTGCTTATAAAAGTTATTTCTGCATATGCTCATCCTGTCATCCTTTGAAATAATAATAATTTTATTTTTTCCATCATTCTTCTTCCAGAATGTTAACATGTTGGATGATGACACCCTCAAGACTAAACTTTTCCCATACATCAGCATTTTCACATATCACATTGGTGCCGTGGCTCTAATATGAGTTAAAATGAATTTTTCTACAAAGATATCCTTTCAGCTGACGGTATGCTTATTCATCCGGCTACATTTATCATCTACATTAATATCCGTGAATGTGTACCACATATAATTAATAAAATTTTTATATCCTTTTCGTAAGAGGCACCATATGTAATGGTTAATGCAATTCCTTGCTCTGACATCAACACATTTTCATTTGTGTGTCCTTTAATCAAAATGCACCCCTTAATAGGACAAAATACTTCATTCCATTCGTTGCCATAAAACGATGCCATTTATATGCACATCCAAGCATTAAATCATCCTGGAGAACTACATCCTTTTTAGTGCCATCCATCGTCATTATGAGAGATGGAAATAGTATAGTCACCCAACCGCTAGCTACTAGGAATCCTGCTTACAGTCCTCTTCAAACCATATCTCATGTGATGTTGCACGATGGTTTCTAGAAGAGTTTTGTTGCTTCTTCCTTGGAATTCCTGTAAGTCATAGACTAGCAGCGGGATGACACTTCAGTTCATCGCTCAAACAAGTTTCACATTTTCGTAATACGTAGAGTTTCAACAATTTCCCATATACGCTGACAAGCCTTGGCATATTTTATAAGAAAGGTAGAGTAGAGATACCTATGTTCTATTACCTACCCCTTTTTTGTAAGACCTCGCCAACTGTCCAACGAAGGAACAAACTGCAACCCTTGTGATCGTAGAGGTACGCATACAAATGGTTGTATTAACTGTGAAGGAGGGATTTTTGTAGGTGTCTCGTTGATATCCCATCACAAATCAAGTCAACAAACACGAGAGACGCGACATTGAAGTATCTTCCTGGATAGTAGCCTGAAAAAGGGGTTAAAACACAAAGTATGAAATAATAAATTCATAACAAGACGGGATACTAGGAAAACGTATCGTAAATTTGTTTTCGTGAATGTTCATAAGGATTTTTAATTTTTTTTGGTATATTGGCAACCGCTTGTAAAAGAGATATACCTACAACTCATTACGACTGATTCATCTCAACTCAGAAGAAAGCCGACAGTTTCTCTCCTGTTTCTACCAAAACCAGGTATGTGACACATAGAACAACTGACGTTATTTATTGAAGCACCTATAAAAATCCTCCAGGTTCCTTATATGTGTGGAATATCCTTTCTCTTGGACTTTTTCCTATAATCCGTTTTGGGAAATACTCTTTTTCTTGTTGTGCTTTATGGTTGTCCATTTGGATCAATGTGTGGCCTACGGTAGGAGCATTTTCTGAATTCCTCCAAAAAAGGTTATCATACGTGAATTCGTGTTTAGAGAGAAAAACAAGGTGTTCCTGATTGGGACTAAGACCCGATTATGATAGATGGCAACTTTTGATTTATTCCCAAAAACTCACACTTGTTTTAGATTATTTAGGATGTGAATTTAGGTCCTGTGATACCCATCAGAATTGGTTTTCTATGCCTATTCCTGTATGAACCTGAAAACTGAGAAGATTCAAATCATGTGAAGCGTAACTAGGCTGACAGGGCTAATGATATATTCTTATGGGAAATCGAATGATGCAAACTGGCCAATTTATCTTATGTATTATCATAAATCTTCGAACACAAACGTTTGTGTTATTATTATTGATTTAATAACCACATTTGTGTGTTAAATGTTCTTATATGGTTCTTATGAACGATATTTTTAAATGGGATACTTTATTAGAGATTAGAAACTTGAAAATGAATCTTTCATACATAAAATGGATCTTAGAAACTTTTCCAGATCTTTCGATCAAGACTTTTACAGGAATAAAATTTAGAATTATGAAGGGCTCCAAGACATTTCTTAAATATCATTGGAAGATTGATGACAAAGACGTCGATAAAAGTGTAGTAAAAATCTTTTTAAATACAAGGTAAATTAAAAGCCCTAAAGGATTTTCTTGATGAAAAGTTTGAAACTACGAAATTAGATGATGAAAATGGAAAAAATCAAAGAATAAAACCTGCAATCTTCGAAGCAACTTTGTGAAATGCAACAAAGTGTAAGGCAAGAAAAATCATAGTTCTCAATAAAAGTCCTAGAAGTTGATAGCATTTTATAGTTTTGAAAGTTTTATCTGTGGCAGTCAAGAAACTGAAATGAACGAAAATTTTTCGAATGCATTGCAATCTTTCGAACGTTGAACAGACAACAAAGAAAATTTCCAGTGATGCAACTAAAGTGAAGTTGTCAAAATCAACAGCTTTGATTGCTACATTTTGTGATGTCCAGTAGTTCGAGGTATTTTATGTTACAAATCGATACAATATCGTCAAGCTTTATTGCAGTTCTTTGATTTCTTGCATATTCAATACAAATTAAAATAGGAAGTACTTTACATTTGGTTTTCTGCCAAGTCAAATCGTTTCTAATCCAGAATTTAAGCACGTTCTAAAAGGAATTCGTTTGGAGAACCCTGAACTTTGTATATAAAAGAATAAAACAATTCATTACGATAAAGTGTTTGTTGAAATCGACAATTTGTCTTTACTCATATTCAAAGCTTTACATCTTATTATCGTTACTTAACATTTCCTTAAGAACTGTTCATATAACATGTTCCTGACAAGATGTTTTTCACGTTTTTCCCGTTCTTTATGACACCAAAATCAAATACAACAAGTTTTGTAAAACGAAAGTTTGTGTCACAAAACAGGCAGCTTATTAAAAATGAACATTCTCGTAATAATGTCGTGCATGAAGACACGTCGTCATGATGAGCAAACAACAGGTGGAAATGAAACTAAAACACATTCAAGGTAGAAAGGGATATTTAAAAGTCAAGTACAATATATGAACCTCATATAACCCTGATTCCATTCCTTTTCCACTGTATGACACAGAAAAGCCTCTCGTTTCTAACATAAAAGGATCTTTTCAGGAAGTAAACGCGGAATCAAATTCCGAACCGACAAGTCAACAGAGGATATTAAAAGGATGAGCCTTAAATGAAGGAGCATGCAGCACATTGCAAGAATGTATTTAACTAACACCATCATACAGAATGTTGAGTGCTCTACATTTGATCGTAACATGCCTTTGTGACCTGCTTGTGTTTGCAATCATAATTTCAGCAACAGCAACGGAAGTACTGCTCCTTGGAGGCACCAAACTCTCATACGAAAATATGAAAATCATATCACACAAGTTTTGTTAGTCTTTTGTCAGAGGCATATCCTAAAGAAAGTTGAGTTTGGTAAGGAATTACAAACGCTGAGGGAATGCAATCTTTACGTAATACACCAAATATGCCTTTTTGAAGGAAATTCTCTATGTGAATGTGATTGCAGATTTTATACAGCAATGCTTAGTACGAACATTTTGTACTTTGATTACTGCACTTAAGCGCATTTGTGTTTGATATAAAATATGCCGCAGTGCCTTGTGTATTTTTATTACACAAACGGGTGTACTTTAAGTTGAAGTTAATTCGATAAAAAGCACTTATAATGTTGAAATTTTCACAAGACCTAATATCACCAAGTGCAATTTTGAACAGCATCAGAACTAATTGAATTTCGAGCACAACATGAAACTCAGAATCATCTGGAGACATTAAACACTTTCTGTTAGATAAAATTTCACAATAATGTTAACATATCTAAAACGAAAACGAAAATTACATTATCATCAATTGGTTTTATAAATTAACTTCCATATCGTAGCTTAAGAATAAGTTAACAAAATTGGTATGGATATGTGTAGCTTACTAAGATATCAAGTGGATAACAATCTGAAAGGCTACGTTCATGGGAATGTTAATTAAATTTTTTCAAGCCATATCTAAAAGGACCAACTAAATTACAAGCATCCAACAGAATAAATATTTTATTCAAATTAAACCTTCAAAACATTAAGATAACACCAAAATTCCAATCTCTTATCCTTATCTTAAATGTCTTGATACGACCAACATCACAGCACCACCCTCGTTTGTATTTAAGACAAAATAAATTGAGATTACTGCAAAGTTCCAGATGAAATTAGGTCGAGATTTATATTCACACAATATTCTTATTCCTTAAACTTGATATATGAATGTTGTTTATAATAATAAAGTACATCCTTCAATAAATTTATTTTTTATCCCATTTTAACTTGACAAACCCCATTCGCTTTGTAAACCCATCAATTTTGTCCTATTAACTTTGTGACTTTATCTCTTCGACCGACAACGAGATGAGGAGGTGTTTTTCTTGTCTTATATAATTCTAGTTGTCTGGTGTTTTTCTTATTGGGAGATTAGTCGTAGTTGTTTGTACACATTCAAATATATTGTAATCTCTTTATGCTTGTATGTAAATTCAAATTCAACCATATCTCTGCCCCCTTAAAACTACATATCTACTAATGTAAAGCCAACTTAAGGTTTGGTTGAAATTTATTAATGTATCATCCTTGCTATTACCGTCCACGGATTATGAGTCAAAATATTCAAGAAACAAAAAACAGAGAAAACACGCATTAAGCATATAAGCAAACAAGATAAGGGAAAGATAAGGCTTAAGGATTAATAGTGGCGTCACCAAAAACCCGAATTTCAGGTTTGCGGGATATGGTTCTATGCCTAGGGTAAAGGAATTGGAGCATGGAGGACGAAAAAAAAATTTGTAAAGATATTTCATTTAAAGGATATGGTTGGGGTTAGTTCTATTTTAGGGTAGGCAAAATAATTTTTTTCTTCTACATCTTGCAAAAGCTTTCAAATGTAGATGAGAGAATTGTACTGAAACAGAATAAGCGCGCAAAGAACGCTGAGTCATGTCTTTTACTTAGTGTTCTAGAAGCGTTAAGGACTTTTTGAGAAATAAAAACATGAAAGGTCAGAAAGCTAAAGCCAAATTACAATAATGTAGACAATGAAATGAGAAAAAAATTATATTACGAAAAATATCTTTTTGATTATCATATTTGGTATGAAAGCAGACTAGCGATCTGGTAGTCATTGAGATATCATGAGACTTTTGTAAGACTTTTCAATTAACATATTTTAAAGTTCTTTGAGTAAATGAATCTCATGTTGATAAGTGCATTAGATTCCTTAAAATTCAAAATTCAAACGGCATAAAACACACTTCGGACCGGCGTAAAATTTTCAATGTCACCTTAACAAAAATTGCATTATAAAAGTGCTCGAGGAGAAGAAATAAATTCTTTTACTTCCCTATTTTTCATTGATTCCGTTGAATGTCGAAGGAATAAAATTTTGACGCCTTTGGCTTATCATTTTCATTCATTTTCTTTATTCTCTTCAACAAAATTAGATTGGAGATTCTGAAGAAATAATCTTTTTGAAAAGAAGGTTATACGTTTATTTGCTACCAATTTAAAATGGTCACCTAAATAATAGCGTTGGCAGTATCTGATGGTGATAGGAAACAAAATGATGGAGTCTTTTAATCCTGCCGGAAGCATTTTGAATGAAGTTCGAATTTGAGACAATTGCATTTTTCTACGTTTTGAGTGTTTTCCATTCAATGAGTTATAAATTAAATGATGGAAAAAATTTTATTTCAGCTATCATCGTTTTTGGCACTCATTAGTGCTTAATAAAAGTTCAATAGATTCTACAGTAACAGTCTAAGAAGAGAATACCTCAGGGCTTCTATACGATTTGGGGTATAGAAAAATTTTGTTATCAGAATTGTGAGTAAATCATCACTGAGTAGATATAGTACATATATCATGAAGCCATTTGGGTCTTTTTCCCTCGACAACAAAGTTGTGTCCCTTTAACACTATCTAGAGTGTCTCTTTCAAAGCAGACACATTTCAATTACCCGTGAGAATTTCCTTTAATCAACATTCAATTGAGATCGAGTTACAAGATTCCCATGAACCTGAACGATGTGTTCACGTAAAGTTCGATTGTGGAATACGGACAAATTTGAGAGTCAGTAACCTTGAGTTGATCCTGGCACTAGAGAATTCCCACGTTTTGTCAGGACTAAATAAAAGAGATCCGTAAAATTGGTGGAATGGGCATTTCACGATCGACGTGTGATCGATTGAAGTGGTTCATGTAAGCCCGTCATTTATTGTTCTTCATAAATGTGAAGTGGTTACACTCTTTTGATCCTTTTGTTTCAAAATCTTCCCTTCGGCATGGATATGTAAACATCTGGTTACACCAATGAAATAATTAGGATATAGACGTTTTTCAATAAATTTTCTTGTATGGGGACAGATGAAAATTTAAGACTGTCAACAATATAAATTGATAGTTACAGTTTGAAGCTTTTAAGAAAGTTGTCTTCAACCGTTATTTTTATCAATTAAACCCACAAGGAATTCTCACCCGTTGTGACCGTTGTAAAAACCAAAATCATATTTCATGGTAAATGTCAATATTGTCCCGAAGTATATGTAGCCTAGGTCAACCGCATTCGAACACGAATCATAATTAACTCTTCATTACATTACAAGCAACTTAAAGTATAGGCAACTGGTTTCTGGTCAATGTGACCAAAGCCAAATATAACTAAAGCGGCCAGCTCTCTGTGGTCATTATTTTAATTGCAGACACCATAGGACATAGTCTGGGTAAGTGGTTTCGTAATTATACATGAGGTTGCGCACATGTCCGGACGCAGAATATAGTAAGTTTCAAGGTGTACTCGTACCTAAATGTAGGTTCACCTTACTTACTAATTCTGTGTTGTGGGTTCCACATGATTGACATTGGGAGCATATCCGGCAATTGGAAATTTCATATGAACGAGGAAAGCGTCAAACATTAAGACTAAAGTGCGTGTATCCTTTTCAGTCTGCAAGGATAGGGTTGAATTGAACTATTTAATAATTGGGTGAACTGGAGCTTGTAAAAGGACTAGTTAAGCTATTCAACTATTGTACTTTCCAGCCAATTCCATCTATAGGTGGTCCAACTATGGTTCCCTTGTATAAATATTTGGTCATTATACATTTATCGATTGTTTAATCGGTTTTGTAATAAAATTCAGGCCACTGTTTTATTGTATTCTGATGGTGTGTAATCGTAGCCATCAATTAGAGTCTTGTTTTTACCTCACTTGATTAATTATTAAATTTCTAATTATTTCAAATGAAAATCAACTTTCACATAGAACAATTCGAATGTAGGCTGTTAACATGTTCCTTGTATGTATCCTTGTTTCTAGATCGGTCGATTGATGGTGTTGACAGGTAGTTACATGATAAGTCTAGTTGTCCTACAGGTTAACGGGCTTCAAAATCTGTTCCATAATTAATAATTTTCCAATTCCAATCAAATCATGATTATGTATTATATATCAAACATTTATCTAAACCAGCAGGAGTTGGTTTGTCTTTACTACCTATAGAAGCTATTATCTAAACACGTTTTTCACATATGGGTAGATGGACAAAACCTTTTCTATGGCCCTTTTTTAATATGCGTGTTTTGTAAAATAACAGTTTATGAAATGAAAATGAAATCATTATCCCACTAGCCCTTTTACAATAGTAAATACCTTTTATACATTTTTTCAATAGTACTTCAAAGTAGTTGTACGTTTATTTGCTTCATGCAGGTGGTTTGAAATGAACGCTTGTATGTAGTTCTTTACTAAAAATAAAACATTCAACCTGTTGGGTTACAAACCCTTTATGATTTCATTTGATGATAATAGCCATAGGTGACCTGTGAGAAATGTAAACACTGTTTTCGTAATAACAACCCTGTGAGCTACATCGTACAATATGTGTCCTTTCGACAAGCTTGTTTGTTTATTATTATAAGTCTGTATTGTTTCATTTGTTGATCTAGTGTGGGATCTGCCTTAATGTTTTTGTTTTGTAGATGTGTGAGTGTGTAGTGTTGTGGTAAATTATAGAAAATTATTTAACATTTAGAAACTCCCGTAATAACGAACGGATACATTCTGTATTCAATTCAAACAGGTGTTTTACTTATTTTCATCATTAAATATTCCTTTCAATAGTTTAATATTCCAAAATGACCTATGTGACCTTTTGAGAACAATTGAAATCTACACATCCGTATCCGGTTGTATTTTTGTACTTCCTGTTAGTATTAGTGACGAAATATAGATTTTGTTTCTACTGTGCAAACTTCCACATCTTCTCGGTTGTTCAATTTGGAATTTTTGGAGCGGATTAATATTAAGTTCACAGATGAGCTCTTAATTTGGCAATTTATCTGTAACTACAATAAAAGTGACTTTAACTCAAATGGAATTCCTGAAACAAGTTACCTGTGTTGCTTCGTTGACCTGACACTCCTTTTTAATTTTTCATTTTCAAAAGTACATTTCGATAGTGCTTTTGACAGTACCTCTGCATATGGCCTTCAATAAAAATGTTCCCTTTGATGTGGAACAATCAGAATTTGGCTTCAATTAGCCTGAAAGTTACTTCCTAATGAATGCCCGGATGCAGAATCGTTTACAAAACTGATAGACCACTGCAAGGTTTTTTATACTATTAGAAGCATTCCATTTTCTATAGTCTAACGCGTTGCAGGTTTTGATAGGTTGTACAAAAAGTTCTAGCGCTTTTATAAGCTTTTACAATAAGAGAAAATTTTCGATAGTACATTTTTGTCAATTTCGAAAAATTTCTAATGGATCGAAAATTGAAATTGAAATTGAACATTGAATGAAATTTAAATGACATGAAGTATATTAGCTTTGACAGGTAGAAGGAAAAACCTACAATAGTGGATGTACGAATTATGTTATCAAGTACATCAATCCCACGGTTGGAAACCAATGTATTTAATATAAATTTCTAAATTCCAAGGAAATTAATTAAATCAAAGGAAAGGGTCTACTTGTCAAATATGATTTCCGTCCTTGTGAAACCCCCAACTAGCAGTGGATATCCGGAAATTAAAACTTATTCTGTGGGTTGGACACAGTTGATTAATGTAAGGTAATTTTTAAAAATCATTCGTAAATACTTACAAACCATCTAAAGAAGCCATAAAGCCAAATTCAAAAATACTCGTACGATCAACATTTTAAATGGAAATCATTTGAAATATATTGCGACAGCAGGTGGAGAAGGTATAAGTTTCGTACCAGAACATTTCGCGCCTCATAATCGAAAAGGAACACTTCCACCGGAAGTCGTATCGATGTAACAATAACACCAAACACTCTTCCTGACGAATGAAATCTACTGAATAAAATGTGATTAAGTGGAACATGCTTGAAGAAAAAAGTGAACATAAAAGTAGTCGATATTCTTGATGTGCTTGTAGATGTTGTATGACAATCTATATTGAAAGGTATGAAACGAACGCGACAAGTGTCTTTATAGGAACACGCACATTCTACTGAAGTACCTACGGAATAGCTATGAGATAACCCCCAAACCCCTGTGACATGGATGTTCCTTTTGGTCCTTTATTATTCGTGAAATCAGTGAATATGTTGTGTGTCTCAGTCTTAGTTTCACTTCAGTATTTTCGCTGACTGTCTGTCATTGAACTCAGCGATCGGATCAACATATCGAATTACGATTTCCGTTTGTCTTCCTGTCCCTGTAAAGGCTAAAAATAAGGCAAAATACGAAAAAGGAAAAAAATTAGAGCACGTTCTCCTAAAACAGAACAAAACGGAAGATTCTCGTGATAAGTGGCACGCGGTGTCATATCATATTCACCCTGTCTGTTGATATCCTCCAATATCAGGTTGAGTTCAATTGATAGATTTTGACTGATTTGCAAATACTACACTTGCTATACCGACTTAAGGCGGCAGAGTGAGGAGTTTAGAATGAAGGATATGGTAAAGTGCGTGTCTTCCCTCAAACGAACTTTGAAGAATCACTCAATGGCAATTCGATATTTTGATGTCACATCGGGGGAAGTTTAAATGTGGAGACACGTTTTCTCGAGGAAGTAAACTCTTTAGTTATTTCCATATTGAAAGGAAAAACGTGAATGTAACAAAAGTTTGAAAAAAAGACGGTATCAGGAAATGTACACAGGAACCAGGACACAAGATTGGGTTCCTGTGAATGAAGGTGCTTTTTGTTTGTTTACCCCCGTGGAATAATGTCGACTTTTCAGTTAGTAATCCAATCTTGTCTCTCTCTTCCGTTGAATTGAAAATTTTAAATATTCCTTCTGGGAAAAGTTCTTAACTGGTAAATAATTCCTACGTCCAGTTAAAGCAGGGGTAAGTGTTAAGTTTGCAAATGACAGACGATGGTACTGTGTGATATGAATACGTAACAATCTTACCTATATCTAAGATGAAAACATATTGTTTTGCAAAACAAAAGTAGAAATTTTCTAATAAGGTTAGGAAAGGTAGTGCAATCAAAACTATATAATTTAGAATTATGCAATCCAAAGTGAGAAGGTAGAACTTTTGAAAACTTTTCGGAAACACAGCCTACATGCATCCTTTTCAACAACTCGTAGAATAGCAGTAATAGGGAAGGCATACTGAGAAATTGAGGTTTATTGCAGTAAGTCAGACAGGTGTGGGTGGTGGAAACAGTAAAAGGTTCAAAAAGCCACTATGAAATCATTAGGCCATATTAAAGTAAAATAATGCGTCCGTTCTGGAGTATCCATCTGCATTTCCTTGTACAGAAATTTGCAATTCCTTTCAGTTTGTCACATCAGGACATGCAGGACGGATTGAAAAGTTTCGTGATAAGATTTCTTGGTATTTACTTTTTATTGTTACATTTATTGTTCGTAACAATGCTAGTAGCCGGAACATGTAACCTGGTATCAAAACACTTGGTTGTTAGATTTACAGCCTACTTTTCCAGAAGGATATGTGTTGCTTAGTTGCACCAAAGTTAGTCAAGTTTGTGATTGTTCGGCCCATAGACCAGAATGCAATTTGAGGGTGCAGGACTCATTACATTGGAGTGATTTCTGTTTGGTGAACATTTTCTAATACATTCAAAATGAAAATAGGCTTTAGTTAGTACAGAACTTTACATAGATAACAGGAGGGCAAGACGTACATTAAGCTACCCTTAAAAACAAACTTTGTCTGCACCCTAACACACGAAAATAGCTGGTTTGGTTGGTCGTTTTCCTTTAGATTTATGGATTTGTTTGTTTGTTTATTTGGTTGCTGGTGGTATGTTTTCACTATGTACTTTACCTACCTGTTTGGCTTTTAAAATTATTTACAAAAACAACCCAAACAAGCATTTGTGGAAAACACCCACGTTATGGTGTCGTTGGCACCATTTGAATTTTCATTCAAAATTAAACCCTTTCCAATTTCATATGAAACATACTCATATTTAAGGGATCTGCTAAACAACCCTTATATACATGAAATCCACTGAATTTATCACTGGTCAAAATATTTTAATATTATCATAAAACTCTTAGTAAAACGGGCTTTTCTGAATTTTGTGCAGATTGTCCGATAAATTATTTTACAATTATAGTATCAACCATGGTAAGACGCCTGAATATAAAATGTTTCTAATATAAATTTAAACAGAATGTTAAGTAAGTATGTAAACAATGTTGAAATATGAAAATTTATCAAAATTGCTGATTTGTATTCAAATTCGTCTTCAAAAGAAGAAATGTCGATTCAATATCAGCGATAAAGTTTTTCTTATCTTTTTAAAAATTTTTCACTGTGAAAAATTCAACGTGTTCATCTCAATTCCTTCTGATCCTGTGAAAAAGGAGAAAACAATTCCCACGAGATAGATTTTCATTGAATGCTTGTGTAACAGAAATTCAGCATGAAAGTAAAGTAAAAGGAAACAAAATCCGAATGGAAAATGTACCTATAACAACAAAACACGATCCACACGCAAAACAAAAATGACGACGAATGAAAGTGTGTATATATCACTCTTGGGGATAAAAATGAAGCGCAAATCTTTAGGCAGGTATGCTTGCTGCCAAGATGGTGGAATGAAGGATAAAATTGTAACAGTTTGAAAAAATGCGAAAATAAAAACCAAACAGTCAAGCTAGATAAGAAAAGAATCCTTGAAACGGCAGAATGATGCCTTGAATACCTAAAAACCTATTTTTCAAGCTACCAGGATATTCTCATTGATACCTTATCCGGATGTGGTGGCGATGACGATTCGTGAAAGAGAACATCCGATGGAAGAAGGAAGTGGAATGTGTTACGAATAGTCCTATAAACTGTACAAGGATGATATAACGAAGTGGTGCCAGTATATCATCCATAATTCCTTGTCCTGAGTAATATAATAAAGTAGTTACTTAACAACACCTTTTCGAAGGTGATATTTTCTGGAATGTTTCAAAAATTCCCCCAAATCCGATGTGATATCTACAGAGGAGAATTTTGAATTTTTGCCACGTGAAAATGTATTTTATCTCGAGTTAGAAGTCATTATTATTTTGAGATATTTACCAGATTATCCCGTATCCAAATTGGAAATGGTAAGCTCTTGGTAGTCTCTTGGCACACATTCAGTATCCAACTGAAAATAATACAAGGATATTCTCAGTAATTGTTTTTCAATCACAAACTCCCTTAAGAACCCATCTCCCCAAATTTGGAGTCGTTTTATTCTTTCACTTTTTCCAACTGGTGCTTCATGCTTACCACAGAAAATTGCTTAATGATTGATTTTTAAGTTTTTATTTTATTTTTCGATTATTTTAAAACTTAAGACGGTGCAAAATACTTTTTCAAAAGTATTTGTCGAGTGCTCCCCTGTCAAGGAAAAAGTTTTTTAATTTTATGGTAATTTTTTTCGATTACCAAAGACTCTTCATTCGACTCGAAGACGAGGGTTGATTCATGGAAAAATATGTTACCCCCTGCGTTTATTTGTTTACTAACTTTTCGATTCTTGTTTTTTGTTGTTTTCTTTTTAATTTTTAATGTGAGAAATCTAAATTTAACAAAATACACAAAGAGAGAGGCTTGAGAAAAAACTTTTCCAAGAAGTTAATTTAATTTTTCACTTTTCAGACTGCTGTCTTAAGCTTGTTTACGACTACACCTTGTATGGTTCACATAACTTCTAAACTAGGGATAGACTTTCATGAGGATCTTTAAGAATTTATGGCAGATCAGACCATATTTGAAAATTTGTTAAGCAGGTTATTTAAAATATGTACTTGCAATTCTGTATAGAATAAAAGTTGCATGTTAAAAATTCAAACCTTCCCTAAGGACTACTACAAGCATTCTGAAGTGACCTTGCTAAGACTCTCTTAAAGTCATAAATTTGCCACTTAATGCAGCTTAATAATAGCAAGCTTGATTAGAGAAATAACACTAATCTTTTACGATGGTGTTTTATTAACACGAAACAAGTAGCTACGGTTTTTCTTATTTTACATTATACAGCGTCTTAGTTATGTAATGCAACATAAAATTGTAAATAAGGCAAGGAGTACAATAGAATGAGCCTTGTACATCATAGTTTTTGAAGTGGATGTGCTGTATTTTACATCCATCTGTACGTAAATTTCATGACTGAAAGAAAGTTATTGCTTTTAAAGAAAAGAAGTTGAAAAGAAAGTATGAAGAAAACGTTTTGAATAAACCCTTAACGTGACACAGGATAAGGGCTTTTGCTGTTGCTGTTTTCTGTTGCTTCTGGAACATCTACACCATCTACCACCTGAAATCGTTGCATTTGAAGGGGTGAAAATTCCTAAACGTAGAATACCACAGAGTTATGTGTAGTGTAAAATCTACTGGGTGTAAGTATGCATATTCTTATATCATTCTATGGTTTTTGTGTTAATTAAATTGAAAAGAGTGGCGATAAGGATCATAAGACAAACAAGAGCGTGCCTAAGTGTTTATTCACAGAATCGTTGAAAATTGCGCAAGCACAATCCCTCAATTCAATCTGAGGCAAGAGTCCTTTTTTGCATTGCAAAAAAATTTACACATTCATTTTTCCATAAGTGTAGCTGATGCAACTATGGATATGTATTATATTCGTCCAACATTCAGCCCTTATAGCCTTCCAAATGCACTTGTAGATAACACTTTGTCACATTCTCATTGTCCCTGAAACGTCTTTTTTTCATGGCATGATGCAGCAATAGCTTCTTCATGTTCAAGACTAAGTGAAATTGCATTTTAACGTGAGGATTGCATCAAGCTATTTGGATAAGGATATGGCAACAAATTTGAAAATATTCCCATGCAGATGCAGTCATATATTTCTAACTTGTAGATGAATAAAATTTTATACAACCTTTGGCCTCATGCCTTAACCTCAGATAGCATGAATGTCTATCGGAACACAGGGATGACTGATAACTGTAACTGATGGAAACAAGAAAATTACATAAGGGTACCCCGCTATAGATATGAGATATGCAATATTACGAACATGTTTCCCATCCCTTGAGTAATTCAACTTTTCAAAATCAGTCTATCTCTTCATAGCAACATGTATTCAGGACATTTTCACTTTTCATAGAGTATTAAAATAATTACGTTATCCTGGATATAAACAAGAGTATGCCTATGTGTAAGTGTATTTTTATTAAACAACAGTAAATCCGACTTACCCGAAGATTTAAATTAAAATAATGCATCAAGTATGGTAAACAGGGGATATTTGAAGGGACTAAAAAGCGTAGACAGATAAACCCTCAGGACAGTGACAGAATTAAACTTTTTAGGCACATAACATTGAAGTTACCTTATGCTCATCCCTTTTTAAAATTACCAGCAATACGATGTGCATCATATACCCTTGTCACATACTAGAAACGGTACATACATATAACCCTCTAACAATATTAAATCTAAATTGTCAGCCCACTATTTCAGGATAATTTTCCAACCAGTACGGATGTGATAGTGACATGTAATTACGTTGTCTAATGCGTTTGATAAATACAAACATTTCAATTTGCATTCGAATACGTGCAAGAGAAAGTAAAGTGAAAGATTCATAAATTTCCTTTCTGATTTGCATATCAGGTTTTGTACGTTATATTGTCCTGAATTGAAAATGTTCTGCATCCATTGCTTACTGCAAGTACTCCGAGTTGGGATTTATATTCTTCATCAATTTTAGCATAGATTTCTTTTTGTGCTACTCGAGTTTTGCAGCTTTACAGTTTTGCAGCAAATTATTCAACAGACATGAGAATTAATTTACTCGAGATAATATATTTGATTTACTAACGTTGGCAAAAACCTCAATCTGCAATAACTTATATAAGGTCTAGTCCTCAATGCTCTATTTTGTGCAAAGGACCATATATGGAAATATATACTCATCGTGACCATAATTCTCTGTAGCCTTGAAGCAATTTGTCAAATTGTTCTAATTTTTTAGATTCCCTAATCATCGCAATTCATCCTATTACATGACGAATCAGTGTACTAAGCCCATATAGATCCTAAAAGAAGCGAGGATAACGAAGGATAAAATCAGTCAGGAAGCGTGTAAACTTTTATCGAAATGATTATCCTTCCAGAACGAAAATCTTATAATAGGGTATAGCCACAAACTGGCCGAAGATTTAAGAAAAATGGATGAATCACTGGCCCTTGAACTGACAGGAATTCGGAATTTTAAAAATGGAATTGTTCTATTGCCTCTCATTATTATAATCATCCCCGTCATTTGGCAGGGTTTCATGTTTTGCATTTTTCTTTTCCTTAACCTTAAAAAAGTACCTAAGAAGGTAAAGCTAATCGGATGAGTTCTAGAATACATCTACTAAGCAATAAGGAGATGAAGAATGCCCCTTGATACCTTTGAGGATGATCCAGTATGCTCAAGAAAAAGTCCAGACGTGATACGAATTTATTTGAAGCGACTCAACTCCCACTAAATCCTGAAACCAACCACCATAACCAGCGTTATCCTTGTCATTATTACTGTTATTATCCTTGTACCTTGGACAACACACTCTTCTCCAATTCGCGTTTTTATTGTTGTTTGTTGCGTACTAATGGGACGATATGACTTCAGGATCCGATGTTTTATCCTTGAGCCAACCTTGTGGCTAACTTCGTGTTGGAGTGATACCTTCCCTGCCTGATTTTTTGATTGTTGTCTGTTAAGAAGATACCTTAGAAAAATGGTGAAAAACATGTTGAACTGGAAAATGAAAAATGAGAAAAGAAAAATGTGAAATGTGAGTCCCGGAAACGTGAAATCCTGGGCCTATATAGTAACTGGTATTTACTTATTTATTTTTATCTGCTTGTGGTTGTAAAGAGGCAAGATGTATGGGATGGTGGTGTTGGGGTTTTAGATGGGACGGTCTCCAGGTGATTCCCGTACTTATGATTACCCTTATCATCATCGTCATCAGAGGGTGGTGCAGAACGCTTCTTCCTTCGTCAAGTCTCCAATTTGTAAGCTTTTAGCGTGAAATTTTTTGTACCTATGAAAATCCTGTTTCCTAGATTCCACCCGCGAGAAGGGGTGAGACTAAGTGCCTTCCATAGAGGTAGGAGGATAGAATGGGTGCATGAGGCAAATGATTTATTTTATAAATTGTGAACAATTTGTAAGGACGTTAAACAAACAACAATTTTAGTTCAGACAAGAAGCGAAAAAATATCGTTTCGTTGGGATTTTTATGCTTTTATGCTTTTATGAGGAAAATTTTCCCGCAAGTTACTATAAGTACCTGTAATTTGTGCAAAGGTGATACCTGAAATACCGAACTAAATTGCTTTCGCTTTAAAGTTCACGGTTCTAGCAACGGGAACGGAATATTATTAATATGAAAGAACACTTTCACCTTTTGCTACGCATCAGAAAGGTTTTGTTTTGGCATTTTCTGTTCCATATAAGCCCGTCAGGTTTTTCTATGATAAAAGGCTTATATGTCAAAAACTAGTTTCAAATTCCATTCTTTTGGAAATCAGAATTGAAGAGAACCAAATACTGGGATTTCGTAACACCTTACAGCATTAATTAAAAGCATCCAAGATGGAACTGTATTCTTGTTCTTAATTTTCGCCTTTTTCACTTTGGGTCAACATGCGTCTGTCGTTCTATGAAGTCCCCAATTCAAGCTGGTGATTACTGAACAATGATATCAAGCCGGGTATCTCATTATTGTCTTAGGTAACAAATTAAATCAGAAGAGACAGAACGGAAACCTGCCATTTACGAGATTGTTTGCGGTTAATTATTAAGTAGCACTTGAAGACGATTTGTTGCTTATACAGTCGATGATATTAATGGCTCCATCAATTAACGCAGGATAAATGTCCTTCCAGTATCATTTGCTTTTTTCTTTTGTTATAATTCTTGGAAAATATCGATTACAGGATATTGTAGTATTACTTGTTTCCGGGAATTCTCAACATCGGGAGACTTATCATTAACGTTTAACATTATCACCTTCGAGAAAGTGATTAACCTGCTTGTTTTTGAAGTGAATCTTTTCATGGGACACTAGAGGAGTTTTGGCATGAGAGTTAACTCGTAGAGCTAATAAATCTGTTAAATTCCTTGTCTTTTTCTAATTACCATATACTAAAGCAGAGTGAGAGAGACCGAAATAGTTTACGAAGATTCGCACAAAGTGGAGACGTTGAGAATAGTTTCACTCTTGACGCTGTTAGTTTTTCACTGACGCATTTTATCTTTTCGTTTATTTTTTCTTCAAAGAGGAATACCTAAAATAAATGTTGCTTTTAACAAAATCTGTCTATTACATAATTTATTGGTTGGAATTCGATAGTTCGAATTATCTTCTCAATATATGGATGGACAATTTAATTTCAGCAAACATTCGATACTAAGACGCACTTGAGGATTCAATTTACTTGATTTATTTTATGTTGACTTTATGAGCATAAAGTCACATTGGATGCACCCTCTTTTTGACATCAGTCCCATTCAACATTTTTATTGAATGCAAATAAATTAAGTGCTAAATATTTGCGAGGAAATGTTGAATAATTTCATTCAGCAACTAATAAAAGGTCCCTTTCCCTGAACAACCGAAAAATTAGTGATGCACATTTTCTTTGTGAATGCACAACTGATTGAAATGAAAAAAACGCATTACATGCAATAAATAATACAAAAAGAGAAGAGGGTGAAATGAAAATGTAACTGCAACATGAATAACAAAATTAATTTTTCGGGAAACGTTTCAATGGAGTTTTTATCAACAACCCCTAGAGACGATAGTACCTTCGAAAAAATTGCATGGGTTGGACCTCTTTAGGAAATATAATTTGAGCCCGACGTAGAACAATAAGAAATTACAACGATATCACTTAAGAGTAAAGAGAATTTTTTAGGCTTACGTCTGCTAAATTACATTGGCCAATTGTTTTCCACCCATAGAGCAACAAATGATGTAGATCCTCTAAGTGTAGAATGGCATGCTCCTTACTGCCACTGATTAAACACGTAAGTATCCTGTTCATTGAATTTCATAATAGTTTCACATGTTCAATTTCAATACAGGGAGGACAATCAATAAATTCGGCAGACATAACTCAGCCATGATAAGGATATTGTTTCAATAGCCCTCAAGGGTCGTCATAGTATTATGCACGCAAATTGTGAATTCCAAAATGCACAGCAGTCCCTGTTTGGGTTCAATCCAGCCGTCAACGTCCTGCATTTTGCACTTTCAATTTTTTTTCTGTTGTTCCCTTATACGATTTCAGTTCGTTATGCAACACGATCTCAGATTAAACACCACAATATCGGAAAGGATAGGGAATGAACATTCAAAGGAAGACAGGAGCAAAAATTTTGAATTAAATTCGAACTCAAGTTGAGCACAATTTCCGAAAAATCCATCGGAAATGGAAATGGAGGGTGAATGCACCCCTTGTGTAGTATAGAATGAAGCCAACATGCAACAGACGGCGTTTGTAACTTCCTTACGTGGAGGTTTCAGCCGGCTTGCGTGGAACGTATTGGAAAAAAATCCAGAACGGATTCTAGGCTTTAGGTTCTACCTCAACCCAAATAGCCCGAAACTGGCTTCCTTCCACTCTTAGCGGCTCCGTTTTTTTTTGCCTGCCCAGTGTGTTTTTGTTTTATTTTATAATATATACATATATTATTATGTATGTGTATATATGTGCGTACCCAACTGTTTTTTCTTGTCCTGGCCAATGTTAGGCTTTCGATTTTAAAATATTTCCAGATTAAAAGTGCAGCTGCCTCATTTCGGACTGGGCTGGGACTCGTTTCGGTTGTTGTAGATGTGGATTTTGATGTACTTTTGGTGCTCAATCCCATTACATGAGTTGTTCCATAAACATTTTGAGCGTTCTACACCCCTACGACTCAAGATATCTTTAGAATGACTCAAGAGGATGTGTTTATTCAAAATGAAAATACAAAAAAGCAACTGCAGAGAAATTAAAATTTTTTCCATGTCGTTGGCTTGCACCAGAATCCTTACAAACGTCACAAAAATTCAAGTAGGATACCAAACTTATCATATCATCACTTGCAACATATGGTTGCATCACATGTCATGGGTCGATTACCCGACAATCGTAATTGATTTGCATCTAATTACATGCACGGCTTCGTTGCCTAACTGTAATGTGATCCAGAATTTGAAAATAATATTTAAATCCAATTCCAAGAGGATTCGAACTATTTTCGTAATTATTCGAATATAGGGATAATCTAGATTCTTTATGTTTTGGATTTTAACTTTTATGTGATAATATCAGTGATGTCTTTTTCACTAATCCTAAGTGATATCTTCTTGAAACAATGATTCTCGAAAATTTCGTTATGCTTGTGGTTCAAAGTACATCAGAATTGTGAAAAGCAATCGGCCACAATCGCACGTTAACACCTGGAAAATCTAAGACAACATGGAATTTCAATAAAATCCATTTCGAATTTCGTGAGTGATAAATCCTGGATCCAACCAGAAATTGTACATGGACGTGTAAAGGATATAACACATTACATGTACTCTTAAAAGTAAGGAACCATGCTACATACGATCAACTTCACAAACACTTGCTATTACTACATCATTTCGTCAAGGATAACATTTGTAGACACGATTTTCGTATTTATTCCATTCAAATCAAGGTATACATATCCCTTCTATCACCTGAAGGAGATTTATATTAAACTTAATCCCAAATAACATGTTGCTGCTATTCGAATCCCCCATGAACGTCTTAAGTGTTTCTTTCCACTTGAATGCAAATCGAAAGGGAATTAAATGAAGGGTTTTGTAGACATCTAACACTACTAGCTACTAGCAAACTACGGGTACAACAAGTTAGAATCCTAAAATCGTAACACGTTACACGTAACACAAAAGGATAAGGTGTAACAAGAACTCATTCATTCATGTAGATGTACATTAGTACAAAGTCCTTATCTATGTCCTTGTTGTGTTTTGATTTGGTGCACAGGAAATTTGTCTCAGACTTTATGTTACTCAGATAGTACATGTAGTGCAGGTATAATAATTTCTATGTAAGGCTGCATTCATGACTTTGGAGCTCAAGACGTCTTGGACATATGCCTTAAGGATTAAATTAGGATTATCATCCTGATAAATAGATACTAGACTAAATGCAAATTTCCATGTTAGTCATTTTTAAATATATAAATATATATTGAACGTGCTTCATATATATGTATTTAATCATGATTCGTTTAATGTTTGCATATCGGATATATCTCCTGGCGAACACGTTACCTAGGGTTTTTCCCAAGTTATCTTACACACAGTTTTATTTCGAAACAATTATTTAAAAAAGGAATAAGTTCGTTACCCTTTGTACTGGATGTGGTTAACGTCTCCTTTATGTTCTCTTTTAATGAGAAATATTCAAGGCATCGTTAGTTCACTATCATTATATTTTTGAGCTGATTATCATCGTAAAACTGCAAAACTACAATCATCCACGTGCCAATGTATACCGGAAGGGTATAAAAAGTCACAGGCTTAAAAAATTAGTCCCGAATTTATTAGTTATGCTTGAGAAATTTGTGAATGATTTGCCTACATGACAAAATTTATGCTCTCATGCTAGGATAATCGTTTGTACTGTTAAATTCCCTCCAACACAAGGACCCTTGACGGTCAGACGTTACTTGCTGCCGCAGCAGTTGCAATTGTCCATTTATTTTGGTCCATAGAAATGGAAAAAATGCACCCGTCGCCAGGAAAGTCTAAAAATAAATTGATTCAAGTTTTCCACCCGAAATATTTCGTGAGTCCCTTGAACCGGGACGGCAAAAAGTTGAAAATGAGAGCAGGGTTTCAACTGAAAATGAAAATCTAAAAAAAAAACCCTAAACACGTCCTTCAGTGCTTCACACAAATTCAATTAGTTGAATTCAAACAGGACCCCTAAGCGAAGGAACACGTTTCATTACACCGACACCGGTTGGTGTAGAAGGAATCACTCAGCTATACAGAAATTCGTGTTTTCTTCATAAGAAATGACATAAAAAATCCTTTTTTCCTTAATTTGTTCGAAGACCCCTCCAGTTGGCACGCGTTCTTCAAGTCCAGGGCGCGTGGCATAACATATGCTATTGTGGTGCATGTGCCCAGTTTCATACAAGAAGATTTTTTTCTTTATAGAATTCAAGATGATTTTAAATTTTAAACCGAAATTTTGGAGAAACAGTCCAAGAGACAAGAGGCACTAGTCACCCATTAGGGATTATCAGATGATCTAACTTATAGTTCCGTTGCTAGGATGTGACTTGTGGTTAAAATAAAATTTTAAAATTATTCCTATCGAATGAAATCCAAATGTCGTAGGTCTTCAAGTTGGAACATGTTCTTATGGTATCCTCATAGATCAGAAAAGCCATTAAAACCTCATCCGTCAGACGTAAGGGATATCTCCACAATCAACAATTTCTCACATCCTCTTAATAAATGGTTCAACAGGCGACATGAAGGAAGTCGACATCCAGAGCAACAACAATTTAACCTATAAAAAATCAGGCCACTCTTCTTAATCTTCGACCTTAGCATGCATAAATACCAAAACACATGCATATAGGTACTATTCATATCCGCTGTAATATATCTCTAGAGATGCAGCTTGTACGTACTGATCATTTGAATGAACAGAGGAGAGGAACCGACCACATGTCGATCAATTTAAAACCAAAAAAAAAAAACCAATGGGCCAGTTGCAATGGGCTCGTGCTTCATCATTACCTTTAACCAGAAGCGGTGAACAATAAGGAAACAATAAAACGTAATAAACAACATCGTGAATATTAAAGACTAGGTATCGTCGACCTCTTGTCCATCGTAAAGGCGAAGCAGACAAGGAACTAAGGAACACCTTCGTCCAGAGAATCAAAGGTGAGTTCAAAGGAGGACATTTCAGACCAGACACAGTTTTCTTCAGGCAGAGACCCTTTGGAAGGTACAACAGTCTGGCTGACTGGCGGTACGTTGACTGACCAACTTTAAGAAAGGACTAAGAAAAAGTGAAAAATAAAAAGGAATAAAGTGACACTGACCCCGCCAACCATGACGAAGGTAAATTCTATTCAAGATGACTCGATTGTTTTGCCCTGATCTTGAATACCGATTTCGTTAGGTTTTTCGATTAATTTCACTTTTTTCTTCATTCTGTTCAATGTGGCCTTCGTTGTTCCATCTGGTCTTGTATGTCTCGTAAATGATGAGTTTTTGTTGCATGTTGCATGGCATTTATAATTTGCACCTTTTCACTTGGAATTTTTGTCCCGTTTTTGACTGATCTCTTGTTGATTGCAAGATATTCAAATCATTTTATCCACAAATGAAAATATGGAGCAAATCTTCTTAATACAACCAAAGAAATTTTGAAATATTGGACTCATGGTGCTAAACGAGGAACTTCCTTACATCCCTCCGGATCTAAAGATCGGAACAAATGACGACTTATATACAATTCCGTTGTAATAATACAAACCCATAAATTGTAACAGACTTTCATAGAAAAGGTTCTTCTAATGCACAAAAGAAAGAACACCTTGGCAAAAAATATACGAAAGGTTCACCCCGTGCCATTGCAATTTTATTGCAGGGACCAGCAGTTGACAATGATTTCGATCACATTACTTTTAAGCATATGTTCAGAGCATTCGATAGCATCTTGCATCTTGCATTTTGAATTTTGAAAAAAAAAAATATTTTTAAAAATGCAGGTATCTTCTATACACAATTTTTTGATATAGAAATGTGCATTTTCGTATGCATTAAATTTTTTGTTTCGTTTGTAAGTCTCAGACTTAAATATCCGGCCGATTGATTATATGCAAAGGTAAAAGGTACAGTTACCTTTGTCCTCAACCATTTGCAAACCACCTTAAGATACGATATACAACAACTGCTGAAACTACTATTATTTGATTTCGCTGCTGATCCGTTGATCTGTTGCCAATAAACTTTAATAAACATACAAGAACGAGGGTAAATTTCCGAAATCCTCTTCCTCTTTCGAAAAGGATCCTGGTTTATTGTAGGGTAGGTTGCCTTTGATCGTTTATTCACCTTTTTTGTAAATTTTCCATTTGTTGCTGCAAGCCATGCATTAATCAAATTTCTGATGAATGTTCTGAGTTGGTTGTGTGCATTTAAGGACACCTACGTCTCCTAATGTAGTTTCATTCATTTATGCTTTCTTGTTTGTATATCGGAACCAATAGGTCCGTTTGTTGTTGTTAACAAAAGCCAAAAAAATATAGCGGGAATAACCTCTTCAACGAAGCCACACTCAAAGAAAGTTGCACCTGGTATCCGCTATTGAAGAGTTTCTTGAGCACGAGTCTACACTCAACAATGACAGTTGAGCCCTCCAGCCAGTTAGTTAAGAGGAAATTTATAGGTCTCTGGTTAAGGAACGATAAATAGGGATGAAATCGAACGGAAGAAATATCATTTTATTTTTTGAGGGTGGAACTCTGTATTGCCACGTGGCATACTGCCACTTTACAGTTGCATGGTTGCATGGTTCTTGTTATATCGTTTCTTATAGGATGTAAGATAACACTAGTTGATGAGTCTTCATTTTTCCAATATAATTACATAAAAACCGCAGCAACGCGTTTCTAAGGATTTTCGAGTTTTTTTTTCATTTTGCGTACCTATTATCCTGTATCATGCCATAAACAAATTATCGAAATATAATGATTCGCGATACGTACATAGTCCCCTGAATATTAAACCACGAATCTACGTGGTTGTTGTTGTTGTTGTTGTATATTTTCGTTTTTTGCCCTTTTCAAAATCACCAAACCATTAAAAGTCAGAATATAAGGATATTATCAACATGCCACCCTGTTTTGGTCGTGTGCCATTCGGTTGCTAGACCGGAAAGTTATTCCAATGCGTTTATAGAATAACGGAGTGACGTGTGTATTACCGTTTTTATATATTTTCACCTTTCATGCCTCAAGATCCTGTTCAGGTAAGTTGCCAATCAGTCAGCTGTTTTGAACCAAAATGAAACTATTGAATCTTATATTCATAGCCATATGATTCGGGTGCATGAATTATCCTTACCACCACTACAATCACAATTAGAATGCATGAATTTTTCGCGTGTGGCACGATTGGTACACCACACCTAATTGTATCTTTCCACCTGGTTTTGCTAAAGTAAAAGTGTATGTGTAAAAGGGATAACTGGATTGATTAGATTTTCAGCACGTTAACAGAAGAATTTCTTATAGGGGTGCATGTTATGCTATACAAGTCCCTAAAGTAAATGGAAGTATAACAAAAATTTCGGCCCGTGATCGTTTTGTTCTTGTTAAATTCAACTGTTCCCTTAACAGAAAGTATCAATAAAGGGTCGGTTGGGTTTCCGCTTATTCTGAGCTCCAGATGTTCCTGTTTTGATTTAAAAAATTTTTTAACATTTCCCCTAGGAATTGACGATATGTCGCCTAGTTGAGGAAGGACGAGAATGAAAGTGTTTCAACACGATAACAAATAAATAGAAAAGTTGACATTTGTTTTATATAAGTATACGTATACAAAGGCTGCTTACTACATGTCCTTAAAAATAACAAAATCATGAAAATCAATTTTCAATATTTCAATATAGATAACACAAAGCTTTCATGTTAATTAAATCCACAAGTGATTGAATCAGAATACATTTATTTCGTCCTTTTGTAAGGGTGCGGGTTTGTGATGGATTTTTATCAAACCTGTACGCCTTAGCTTATCAAAATAGTAACTTAATCATCCCTCAAATCGACAATAGTGTATTTGATGTTATACGAATTCAACAGTCAATAGAGACATTGTCCTTTTTCGTCCGTGAATCAAACAACAAGTAGTAAAAATAAATGTCCCTTGTAAATCAATCAAACCCTCCGATTCTTTCATATCCAGTCAAGGTCCTTATGTTATTTTTCTGATAAATGCATTTCTGACACGATAATCTTGCGATAAGGAAGAGGTGCGCCAAAAGTTATCATCAAAATAGCCGAATATAGGGAACAGATGGCTAACAGTCTTTTGGTCAGTCACTTGCCCATAAAAACCTCTCGTTCCAGTAGTTAATTACGATCCGATAGAACGATATAAAAATATTAGAATAACTTTAACGTTCGTTCTTTCGTCCTTAATTAATATCTTCATTAGCATATAATAGCTGCTACGAAGACATTCTATTTCATTGTGAATGATCCACCTACTGACATAGGCCGGATGAGTGCTTTGAACTCAAAGTGCAACAGACAACCGTATATTTAAAGATACATTCATAGGATATAAAGGATATGTAGAATATCCCCTTCCGATGTAATCACTTTGAGTCCACATTTGGAATGTACATGTGTTACATTCAATTCCTCTTTGGCATCCGTCGCAATGTCGTCGTAAGGCAAACACACCTGGTCGACTCCTTATAAATTACCGACGACATATTTTTGACCTGCATCAAATGCATCGAATGCATCAAATGCATGAAATCATGGAGAATCATGGTACAATTTTGCCATTCGATATATAAATTCAAATACCAACATCAGATGCAGGATATTGAAGAATTTAAAGCAGACACCGCTGCCATGACGTTGTGCATGTCGTGTGCCATTTTTCCATTGTCTCGTTTGCAGGGAAAACGCATTTGCCTTGAATTTTTTAAATCCGATCTTTTGAAGCAGCTTTCATAACCAGATGCAGTCTTGATGAATTTTTATTTGTCCCTTAGTAAGACAACCTTTTATTTATTCGTTTATATTTAATATTATTTTTTTTTTATTTCAGATGTGTTTGCAAACTCTCCACAAACGATTTACATTTTGTCAAGGAGTTTGTCAGTCAGACAGTCAGTCCTTTGATTGTCAACATGACAGTAGGTCTTACTGTTTGAAAAGCAGGTTTCAATTTAATAGGGACAAACCCTTATTTTTTGAATATTTAAAGAGAAAATAAATTATCCCTTTTTGACTTAATCTCTTGTGCCAACCCTTTTATTTCATCCTTCAATTATAAATTGTTGTCATTCTTATTATTCCCACAGGCAACATGTGTCAAGCATTTGGTACTCTTCACTAGTCAATTCTGAGTGTTATTAAGACAACTAAGTAATTTCATTGTTGACTTATTTCATTTCTAGCCTAGAACTTGGACACATGACACAATTTAAAGATTCAACACAATTAACATCAATCTACATCTTTTCTTGTTATCAATAATTTGTCCAAAGAGTTTGCCAGGAATACGCCAGACAGATTTACCCCGAATCCTGTTTATAAGGCGATAGTTTACGGTAAAGTTCGATGACACCGGGAATGATCCTGAATTTCAGGTTATTCAACCAGTGCCTTTAATCAGATGTTAAGCAAAAGCAGGGTCATTGCCCAGAACTGCATTAGTTTAACCTCAACAATATTAAGGACTGAAGTATAAGAACCGGTATTTTGTTCATCATATGTGATGAATGTGGTGAAAGTGAAAATGATTAAGCGTCGAAGTTCGAGAAGGTTGCCTTTAACATTGCTTTCTTATACAAATTCCAAAATATCAAAAGTATGATTCCATCATGAGGTTGAGGTTAGTAATACATTTATGGCTTTTGAGGGTGAATAAGTAAATTTCCACTTCTTGTTGCAAAATTTTCTGCACTAGTTGAGGGTTGTTGAGTCCCAAGGGTTTGGTTTGATTTATAATCACACTACCCAGGTCTGAGTTTTAACGCAATTTTAAGAAAGGACTGCATTTGTAACCCACAAGTGATTTACAATTCAGTTGTATATATCATCACATTTTGATTTCGGTTGTTTCACTGCAAATTCATCCCTTTTTTTCCTTCGAAATTATTCTTTTTCAAATAAATCAAGTGGGAAATACCTCTGAGACGATAGAACGTAACAACCCGTTCCACAAGTTATAATGTGTTCCACAGGGAAATATTAACGAATTTTCCAGTGAAAGTTCTAAATGCGAAAATTAAGTGACTTTTCACCCACATAGTCCAATTGTGAATATATATAAACACATATTACAATATGATACTATGAATTATTCTAGTTGGGGATATGTTTGGCGGTGTTTTTTCGAGAAAAACTTGACATTTTTCAAATAAATTGAGAACGAAATTTATTCTGTCAATGTCAACGGAAGCAGGTTTCAATTGTTATATAGCATTCTAGCCATGTCTTTCTATTCTCGTATGAGGTATCCTTAGAAAAACTCGGTGGATATAGTGGATTTATTTACTTGTATGCAGCGATTGTGTTCATAAACAGTTCATACTATGGGGAATAGTAGGTATGACGAATATCCTTACAATGATATCCATATGTGTATGGCAGTCGCACCAATAGCACCATTCATAAGAAACGCATGTTGTTCGTTTTGTCGGTAAAATGGACACACTTAAGTTGGGGTTGGTTTGGGGTTAGCGATATATGCATAAATTTATATGATTTGGAAAATAAGAAAGATTTGTAATAAACAGGACGATGGACATTTCTAGAAATTTCAGCAGGAATCTCCAGGATTTCAGAATCTATTCAAGTTCTCTCGTTGAAACGAGATGGGATGATTTGTTTTTTGCATATGTTGCTGACATTCGAATGATCCGGTGTACGTTAAGGGGATGGACATTATCCAAAAGGACGAAAAATATTGTTGATTCCAATATTTGTTGTTGAAATGGTGCCCCAAGAGGGTCACATGGAGATCATATTTTACATGATGCGACATTTGGTCATTTCGTTTTTCTCGTCATGTATTCGATTTTATTTATTTATTTCTATTTTCTATGCTTTCTCGTGAGCTTTGTCAAACGTTCAACATAATTTACATTCAGAATCCTTCAACAGTTATGTATGTAGGTAGTAGTATATACATTTTTGCTTTTGAGCTGGTCCTCAAATATTCCCATTTTCACTCTTAAAAGATATAAATTCAGACACAGTTCAATTTTGACCATCGAATCGATTTTGCATTTTTTCCCTTCGAACATCATATCCTTTTTATGACATTCGAAGAATGTTTGGTATGCCTGGTTTTTATTATTATTAACGCCATCATTTAATCCTCAAATACACCCGGTACCACATTCAATGTTCCTTGACCCTACGTTCTTCATTTAACTATAACAATAATTGATTTTATGAAACCCGTTTAACCCTGTATCCTGCCGGAACTTTAGCCTTTTCTTTTATGAAAATAAACCGACAAGCTGCATAAAAAACAGCCACAGCTGAATGTATGTGAAAGTAATTCGTTCGAGTATTGAATGGACTCAACTTTGATTTCATTGCTTTGGTGATAACTTCTGTATATTCTTTGGGACACCACTTCAGTTTTACGATATACGACATGGATTTGCAACACTTTTGAAAACGGAAATGATTTATTGATATGTATTTTTTTTAAATATAAAATTTCAAATTAAAAAAGGCTTTACCCCTCCAGCACATCTTCATTAAATATAATCAGATGTTATTGAAATTGCTTGCACGAGTCATACAAAACCGATTGCTACCATAATTTAGATATGTAGGGTCATTAAAATAGGTAGACGTCCAATGAAAAAACTTTCCAACTCTTCAAATATATGGTAAGTGTTCTCACGAGATGATATAATCTAGAGTGGATGCTTCTCAAAATAGTATTTGAAAATATTCTGTCAAAAACAGAATGGAATTACATACAAAATCCTTGGACTTAGATTGCATGTGCAGTCATTAACAAGCCAAATCCAGAAAAGAAGAGATCCAAAGAAAATGTGCCTCAGGCTTTTGGGTCTATTAAAAATGTCCAGCATAGAAATTGCCTTCAAACAATGGTCACGTGTCATGTGTGATTCTAATTGCTTGTAGAGGATGGAAAAAATATATAAGAAAGAAATAGGGAGAATCTACAAAATTCACACAGTTTTGAATAAGCCTGAAGGAAGCTATTCATCCTTCAGGAGATTTTGACATAACGAACGTGTGCAACCCAAACAACCACATTCGAAATATTGTCAGACAACGTAAATAGATCTCGTCAGTCATCCTTTCGAAATTCACTGACTATCCTTGAAACTATCAGAACGAGGATGAACGAGTGTGTTGGAGTACGAATGAATAAGAATCCTTCGTCCTTTTTGAGGTAAAACTATGACGCCAAGTGTAGCAACAAACTGTATAGGACTATAAACTTTAGCGCACACTGTATGACAAGTAATCCTGCCTTGAAAATATGTTCATGTCATGCATGTGGCTGAGGGATTATTAATTGTTTGCATTTAGCTTTGAGAAGGGATTAGACCCGTCATTGACTTGTGGATTTGTTATGATTTCCCACAAGAGGTGACAATGGTTTGTTTACGGTATTACCAACAATTTCCCAGGTCACACAATTATGAATGGGATCGGATTAAGTTTGTGAAACTGAACGCCCTGCGCCCAAACTATTGTTATATTTCGTGGAACATCCCTTAACTAAAGGACTTGTGGAAGCATGTTTCCACCCCCCAAATATATTCCATATATACATACTTCATTTTCTCCCTTCATATTCTTCGAACCTTGGAGTGTCGTCGTCATAATGACTTGTCCAATTTATCTGTTACAACAACTAACCAAATGCTAATGATCTCCATTTCAATTTGCAGAAACAGAAGTTCCTGTTAGTAAAACTATTATTGCATGGAAAACTTTGAAAATCTGGCCGCGCCTAATCTCACAACCGAATCGTTAATCTTTCGATGAATAAACAAATTGAAGGATATCATCAAGTTAAGTGAACGGATATGAACAGTGAACAGAATGATATCATATCCAGGATAGCAGCCGAGAAACGTAACTAAACTTCTAATGACTATGTTTCTACCAATGCAGAACTCACCTTTCCTCCAACATTCGACTTGGTTCAATCTGTATAGAAGTAACTGTCGAGGATTACGTTAATCTACCTTAACTAGTTGATTGAATGTATACATTAGAGTCGAGGTAAGAGTTCCAGGAGCTCCATTCTTACAGTCAGCAAAGTTTTACCTTATCAGCTTCAATTCGTTTGTTGAGTAGTACTACTTGTTAATATGCTTTGGATTTAGAACTGAGATTGGATTCGAAGCGTTACTGGAAATCCGTCTGCCAAACCCGTTGTCGATAGCAGTGAGTACTGCTATCATCGTCGTTAACCAGTTTCAGGTTTTCTGTTTGATAAAAAAAGACATACCTAATAGTAAGTAACAACCGGATGGATATAATGTCTGTGTGCTTTGGAAATCCAAAAGGATATTAAGGATTTCGTTTCAGTTAAAAATCAATATCCATTTATTTGTTTATGATTAAAGTTCGATGCTTTCGTCGTCAACAGTTAGTTGGTGACCTTTTTGATTGATTAAACATCCACTGTGGTTTCTGATCGATATAAAAGACTCAATCAAATTAAGAACCACACCAATAGCAGAAGTCACTACTTGCACCGAAATCGAAACTAGCATAAACAGGACTTTATAGCTTTTATCGGAAATGTCTTCGTTAGGACGATGTAAGAAGGTCAGTGACCTTATCTCCTTTCCACACATTGGGTTAAGGATGATGCTTGTAGCTACCACCCCTTTCGGATAAGTAGTGTTTTTCATCTTTGTGTTGTAGTAATGACATTGCAGCAGCCCTCTGTTATAATGGTTAAGTTGCCTTGCTACGCGGTGCTGCTTTATAGCAATTTAAATCGGATATAAAACAATTCGAAACGCTAAATAATTTTGAATGAAAAGGACTTTTAAGCGCATTACATACGGAAGATATTATACATTTAGTAGAAGGGTTCAAATATCCAAATGGCATCACCGTATCATATTTTATTGCAAACGGTCACTATGCGATCCACATGCAATATAACAGTACCTACTAGATTTAGTAACACATTTATAAAGTATGCAACGGTTTTTCACAAGGATAGGTCATAATGCTCAGGATTCCTTTCGAATTCCATTAAATTTTGTGTTTTTTGGTATGAGTCCCAGCCCCATTAGAAAAAAGATTTCATACAAACTCTTTAAAGGGCTTTAAAAATTAGAAACTGAAGGACAATTTGAATCAACCGAACACATGCATCTTTATTCACTTTTAATTAAATTCTTAATAAATATAGTCGCAAAGTAAATTAGTGAAAAACATTTTACAATGAGGCACCTGCCGTGAAATTCAACTCCAGCTTGCTGGGTTGCTAATAACACATACTAGAGAAGGTACATCCACCCGACCAGGTATTCTAGCTAGTAGACGAAGAGGGTATGTTGCGTATAGAAGGACTATGACTATGAAAACTTGTACTTGTACTTGTTCTGTTTAAATCTGGTTTCTAGGTAGTTTCTCTTCTGCCCTGTTACACCTGTTAATGACATTAAAATTACACACAGCCAGCCCCTAATATGTTCGTTCGTTTTTAACAACATACCAAGGGCGGCGGCATACATGGAGTTATATTTCTTCAAACAGTTCATAGTAACGTGTTATAGTCATTCTATCTTTTAGCACATGTTAATACCCCCAGTGGCATATGACATAGAAATTTGGTTCTTATATTCCAAATTGAATACAGAGTCTTGCATGAAATAATTTCTATAATTAAAATTTCCGTAAAACTTAATTTGGTTTAAACTATAAAGTTAACAAGAAAGCCCTATGCTTCTTGGGTGGTCCAAATCAGAACATATTATATATTTATCAAAATTGTGACTGAAGGCAGTTATCTATTTCAGTGCATTTTGAAATAATCATAGGTATCATCAAGTCAGTAAATATTTTTGCAATGTAGCATAATTTTTTCTCAATATTTAGTTATAAAATTTGCTATGATTTATTAACATTCCACACGGAATAGCAAAGCTCAACAGACATCAAGAATTATTGAAAATACATCTAACCACCCTATTCTATTAGCAATAATACATCACCATGTTATACAGACGGCATCAATATATAACATTCGTATTTTAATAAACTTTGATGTCAAAGTTGAGCTAAAATTATCAAAATTCCCTGAAGTCATGCTTTTGGGTTTCCGTTTCCAGTCTTCAGTCTTGAAATTTTTGTTTGTAGCCACCTTCGCTTTGGATAACAAAACATCAAGCATGAAAATTGCCTAAAATAAGGTAAATAATATTGTTCATTTCAAATGTATCAAACCCTCATCACGCGATTGTCAATAAAATTTTCCTAGTCTTCGTATCGGGTTCTTCCAGTTGAATAACATTCAAAGACATTCATTTTGTTGTCGACACAGTTTTATATTTTTGCATTCACAAAATTCAGTTATCCTTACCTGATTTGAATGCAATCAATATGCATAAATTGCTTCAATGATT
Source organism: Chrysops caecutiens (assembly GCA_963971475.1). NCBI lineage: Eukaryota > Metazoa > Arthropoda > Insecta > Diptera > Tabanidae > Chrysops > Chrysops caecutiens. The sequence continues at coordinate 73,322,318 of OZ020568.1, forward strand.
TTGTATTACCTGAAGCAGATGTTTGCAGAATTACGAAACATTCAAATTGCTCTATTAATTCTAAATTCAAATACGAACATTTCGAATACATGAGTCCTTATATTACAAGACTATGAGTATTATATAGTTACTCAACTCTAGAGGCTACTTTTGGAAAAATTTTTGGAAAGGCTATGTATCATACTAGGTCTGTTCACATCCCGAATAGTACCGAAACGCATTCGAGTAATCTCGAGCAACTTCATGAACGAACATAAACAAATTTGACATGTGACATTTGTCAAATGAACAGGATTTTCCAACTAGCTTGAACTTACTCGAGTAAATTTCTCGATAAACATCAACCACTTTCAAGTATAGACAATTTTTGAGCGAGTACAAAACCGCCAATTTCGTTTCATATGCAATATGTTCCGAGCAAGTACGTGCACAGACCTATTGTAACAATATTAAATCAGTGGATGAGTTGTCGGTGGATCTTCATGTGATAACTGTTTCAATAAACAAAGAAAAAGGATTTTTATTTGAAGTCCCCGTTAGCAGCAACATGATTGTTTTAAATATCAAACAAGGAATCAATTTGATTTCCTATTCCTATTGTTCTAGGGCATTAGATTTCAATGAAAATTATTGATAAAAAATTTAATTAATTTCGGATAGAATTACCTGCCACAAGATACGTGTAGCCGCAAGTAAGAACGTCTAGTGACTGACAAATGCTAAGGGAAAAAGGGCTTCGACTTAATGTAGGAAGGTTTCCTGTAAACGATATATCCAAGTAACTGAAGTTAATTTCGGAAATCACGCATACCATGAACACATGATACCAGCAACACTCATGTGTTCAATGATTTTGTGTAAAAGATAGGAGTCATCGATCCAGGTAGTATGAGGTAAAACGCACCCAAACATGTTCTCGGATAGTTGTCAAACAAGTTGTTGTTCAACATGTGATTTGTGTTGCGCAACACTCAGGAACAACTAGTTGTAGTTCCGTTACAAATACAATGAATAAATTTAGCAACAGGAAACAAGACCCGAACGAAAAGGGAAAGGAAGGTTTTGATGGTGTTGAAGGAATGGAACAGGGGAAGATCAAAATCCAAATGGAAATGGAAGTGAATCAACACATTAGCTAGTGGCAATGGTACGTTGGAATCACATCACCAACACAAGGTATTCCAATGCAACAGTCAGTCCGTTCATGATACTACCACAAGGATACCAGTACACACTATAGGAAATAGGATATTGAAACATTTCCCCCTGCCGTGCACCAACCGCACACCCATGAACACTACTTCTGGGGACCATGTGGAACTTCCGAGTGTTGAATGACAGCAGCCCAGAACCGAACATCTGTAGCTCAAGAATGAGATGAAACGGAATACATGAGCAAATTCATGGCAAAAATAAACAAATAGACAACAGGGGGTTGATGTGTTGAATGTATGTTGGGGGATGCACCTATGCGACGCAAGCGTACAACATCGAATCGGTTCATGTTGAAAGTGTTTTGGAACATGGAATCCGTGAAATCGGACTGAATTGTCGTTGGAGAGGACACCTTCCTTTCACGAGAATGTTCATGAGAGCAGAACGTAAACATCCCCTCCATCACTGACAGATACGTATTGTGGACAGGACTTTGTAGGCGCCAACTTGTTAGACCAGGAATTCTTACACAAACTTGAAACGAACTGAAGCAACAGAAACAGCAACAGTGTAAGGGATGGCACGTCATGAACATTTGGATGTGGTTGTGAATTTGTTGTATTTGTGGAGCCTATACAAGGCGCAACAGAAGGATATGCAAGCAATGGCACACACTCGATTCGTTCTATGACCAAAGAAGGGGTTTTCTTGTTTTTATTTTGATCGAAAAAGGGACACAAACACAAGTAAAATCGAAGCAATGAGTTGTGTATGGAATAGGGAAGTTTTTTCAACATTCATTTACTTACATGTATTGGTTGTATTTTGATTTGGTTTATTGTATTGGGCCTGGCGTTTATAAAAGCCACTGCGCTAGCGGGTTGAAAATCCAAAAGCCTCTAAGGGTTGGTTACGTTCGGTTCGCACTTCTCTTCTCTCTTGAACACTCTTACACGGACTTAAGTTTCCTTTAACTCTAAATTTATTTATGTTTCTTCTGATTTTTCTTAATTAAAAATTTCTTTTCAACAATTTTTTAATTCAACGAGTTTTTTAAATTTTTAATGAATTAAGTGAAAATAATAACTACGTTTTCCAATTAATAAGTGTACGTGTTTCTGAAAAGTTTAATGTAACAAAATTAAGAAACTTTAAAAAAATATTTTCGTCTATGCAGTTTTTTAAATAAATCAAAAATATACTTTTCAACTTCCGTTTCCTCTCGATATTACAAAAGAATATCTCGGAACAATAACATTAATTTAAGTGATTTTAAGTGAATGACTTTTGTGACAAAATTAAATGAAGTTGAGTGCAAAATTTTTAATGTAAAAAGTTTGATATTTTCGAATAACTTCATGAACTTTTGACGATTATTTTAATTAATTAAAAGAAAAACAGTGCGCGCTTTTTACATAAAATATAAATTTCAAATATTACACATTAAAGCAACGATTTTTAAAATTTAAGAACTGATAAAAATTTAAAAATAAAATTTATCACAATCATACAACGAAAGCAATATTTGGATAGCTTCAAGTGGTGCTTCTTAAGATCCTTGAAAAGAAACTAACGAATTTGAGGCTATCAGATCAAAAGCAATTAAATAAAATAATAATTTTGACTTTTGTTGAAAACGATCGTATAAGATAAAAGTTAAATATTGTATGAAGAAAATGTCCAAACGTCCCTAAATTATATACAATTAAGGAGTAATATAGAGTTGTAGAGATATAAAATTACAAGACTTGCTTATTTGTGTTGAAGTAATACGACATAAAATCTAAAATAATATAAATAATTGTAACTAAGTAAGCTGCTGGTGCCCATTTTTACATAAACTAAGAATGTATAACAACTTAAACAGTGTTGTTGATAGCTGCAAAAGGAAGTTATATATTGACGTATTTGACTATCGAAAATTAAATATATACAAATAAAATTGATGACAGCACCGGTGGCTACAAGAGTTAAGAGTACAAGGTGCAACAAAAATAGCCAGGATTCAATTAAGAAGGACTATTTAAAAATACGACTTCAAAGGACATTTGTACAATTCCGTCAATTCCACAAATTATTGTTACTTATGTTTTACGTTATTCTAATTTGAAATTGAATAAGTCACATAAGTGTGCGACGTTGAAACATATAGACTATCACTGACAAGAAGATCATTTTAAGTAGATAAACCTTAAAAAACTCAATAAAAATAACATGCCCCGGTGTTTAATGGCAAAAAAATGGAAGGCATATCCATGGCCAGATCGATCTGATGACAGTCAACAAAGTAATACAACATCAACACTTGGTACAAATACAACAACAGCAACAGCACTAGTTGCTGAAGGTCCAGCTGTTACAACAGTAGCTGAACCAGATGAAGAAGAAGAAATTGATGTTGTCGGTGATTCAGTGGCTGCTGCAGTTGTCGGAAGTGATGGTGGTGGTGGTGGTAATAACGGCAATGGCAGTAGTTTAACTGTAACAAATGTTGGTGATAAGGGTAGTATTTGTGGTGGTACTAATCTAAATTGTCAAAGTGTTATAAGTGCCGCGTCAAATAACGACGATAATAATAACAACAATAATAATAACAACAACACCACCAACAATCGAAGTAATAGTAATAATCTAAAACATCAACCTGTGACTGCATCTACTTCAACTTGTTGGGGTCCATCTTCACCAACAGCTGGAGCAACAGCTCCAAGTCCTCCACCTCATTCACCAGAAGCTACTCGTGGTTCAACAATACTATACAACGGTAAGTCACAAATTACAATTTTGTGATTCTTTTTCAACATCTCAAACAATTACGCAATCAACCCCAATATAACATCACGTTCTATATTTGGCACTTAAACGAGGGTAACCTAAGTGTACGCCGCCATACTTCAAGTCCTTCCTCAAACTTTGTTATATTTGAAGAATCATTAGCCAAATACTTGATTAATTATTAATTTTTCCATTATCCTCGTTCAGATACAAACATTCCCTGCTCCAAGGATACAATCACTTGTAGTTGTTAATGTGCTTGAAACGTGCTCCCCAAGAATTGATTGAATTGGAAATAGGGCAAGAAACAAGTCATCGATTCGAGTATCCTTATTTAAAATAGGATGAAGATGAAAAATTTTTCGGTCATCTCAAGTCATGATGTTTTTATCATTATTCCTTACGCTGTTATAAAAACGTGTCCTTTTTCATGCGCAACCACAAAAATTTTGGCTTTTCTTTGTAATAATATTAAAAAGAAAATTTTCCGACTTTCTCTTCGTAGTGAAAGCAACAGGGAGTCCAGTCTGAACCAAAAAAATTGTTTTTATTGTTTGCTCAGAATTATTAATGAGATTAATTCAAGAATCCTTCGTTGTGATGGTGATTATGGAAATTTAAATAATTAAGTGAAAGTAGCAAGTGTTTGAGTGTACTCATAAAAAATATGAACAGGAATTTTAAAATGTTTACGTTCTTAAGGACACATAAATTTTGGCAGTATAATATTTTAGGAAAAATTTAAATCCTGTGTCACCTGATTACCTAGAAGACGGGTTATATATCTGTTATCCCTTTCAGTTGTTGGTCAAGTTCATGTCTTTCTCATACGAATATCCTTCTACCTTTCAAAACCATAATCTTGTAGATCGACATTTGGCTATAGCCCTAATATCCTTGGCTACAAGCGTTCTATTCTATTATGTCCCGAAATACTTGTGTGCCTTTTTCAATCTCTTCTCAGAAGAGATTAGTATTAAGTGCTTTGCTGTATATTTACATACCATTATTTTGTATCTTCTCAAAGCTTAAGCTCATTTCATGTATTGTTATATGGATTTACCAAACTCTGACTTTGACTTTGGCATCCTTGGATAGAGTTTTGCGACTTATTCATACTAACAAGGGCCTTCGGATTTATTCCTTCGATAATGTTCTAAAAGTGGGTTTAGTGGAAGAGTTACATCCTTCAAACTCTGAAAGATGTACCATAAACTTCAAAGTGACTTTATTGACATCGATTTTTAGATTTTTCTCCTTTGTATATATCTTTCTATTTTTGGCACGTCTTGTGAATCAATAAGTTTTATAAATGATATACTAATCAATCAAGTCCTTAAGAAAGAGTTATTCCTGGTGTCAACTTTAACATTCGTTTTGTAATATTATACTTAAAAAACCTACGCACAAAACTCCCCCCCCAAATGAAATCGTATTGAATCATAAGCTTTCAGAAGAGAAATAAACAAAAATATAAAAAAACTAAAGTTTCCTTAAAGTCAAGGAATCGATTTAGATTTCATAAACGGCATAATTTATTATGAAGGTTCCTTTCCTGTTTTCCTGTTTCTCCATAACCAAATTCATACCTTTTCGCCGCCGTTTCGCATCCCAGCGGGGGTTAGAAAAACCCCACCGAATATTTTTTACAAGCTTCAAGTTCTGGGAACAGGATCCAGGACTTTTTTTTCATTTTGGTGACAGGATGTCGTGCCTTTTTTATTTTCCATCTAAGGTTATTTTCGCTGACATATACTATACAGCATAAATACTTTAAACTTGTATGTTTCTGCGTGTTTTCGTTTGTTTTTCCTTGAATTCTGTTTTGCTGTTTTCCATTGACTCCCCTCGATGGTCTGTTACCTTACACAGAGGTTTTGGGATATCAACTCCCTAAGCTGTAAAATCAAAATAAGGTAAAAGAAAGCTTTACTACTCAAGATTTCTACACAGGATGACTGAAGACGTTACCTGTGGGAAAACAGAACATTTTCCACTTAGAAAATTGTTGAAAACTCACTGCTGTTGATATTCCTAGAAATTTGAGTTATATTTTTTTGTTTGTATTGGTAAATAAATTATGAAAATGTCACGCGACTTAAATCGACAGTGTGGCATTAATTTTCTAGAAGATATTTGTGCTCGCTATATGGATTTGGCATTTTGAAAGGTATGTGGAATTCTGGTTTCCTCAAATCAAAGTGTATTTCTCATGAGATATGGTCATAGATTCCTTCGTGAATACTGAGGTTATTTCGAAATGAATTCTTTGTAGTTATGAAATGGTCTCAATAGACTTGTTCAATTATTTATCATTAAGTCACAATGTGAAATTACTCTGAGTATTCTTGAAAACTGACAATAAACACCGTACACGTACATACCATGCAGTAAAAGTTAATAACACCTGCTAACATCAAGTTTCATTCTACCCTGACCTGTTTAATTTATTTAAACTACTTGAAAAGCATAAAAAGGTAAAAATTCTAGTTCAAACAAAGTTACACTTTGACGCTTCCTGTTAAAGTGTTTCCGCATTTTAAAGTTATAATTCTTCGTACCTCCACGACAAGTACGTGAAGTTTTGAATTTTGCCTCCACACTTGACTGACACCCTCTTCGACATAACAGTTGAAAATTCCAAGTATTTTCAATTTAGTTGTTCTTTATGAGCTTATGTGTAAACACACTTGTATATCTTGTAAAATTTTGTAGTTTTGTCTCACCCCTAGACAGACTGACGAGGAGTTAGCTCGGGGTTAGCTTTGAGTTTGTATCAGAAGACAAAGTATGAATGTGTAAACGAAACTATGCAAAGTGGCTGCATTTTAACACACGCATAATTCAGTGCAATTCTATGCATTTGAATCAGTGTAAATGCAAGCAGCTGTTTGCATATACTTTTATATAGCTATAGTATGTAGCAAAATCCACGACAATATCGACAAATTTTTCCTTCGACGACGTGAAAAACTTTAAACTTTTGATTCGTTTTTCTCGCTTCTTCTAGGAAAACTTATAGTTTTGCGTTTGTCTTTTTGTAAATTCTACTTCAATTCTTAAGTCTCTTCCTTCTAATGCATTCAAGAAAGTTTTCCAACAGAAGCGTGCAGAAGTTCAGAAGAAGTTCCCTCCTTCTCGAACTTGTACCTCAAGAATTGTGCTACGCTTATTAACATATATACAAGTAGTGCTTGGTTATTTGTATAGACGCGTATAGTCTCCTGTTTTCTAAATGTGTCTGTCATACTATTTCTACTGAAAACAGTACCAGCTACGGACTAGAAGCAGTCATACTAACACAAATAGCCCGTATCCTGTATGTTGAAATATTTCTGTGGAAAAAGTTAAGTTATGTTATATAACGTCTGGAACAGCGAAATATAGCAATCTGTATGTATATCCGCGTCTATCCACAAAATATCAGGGTAAAAATTTTTACCAAGGAAGCTCGATCCGAATGCAGCTGTTGCATTTCATGTTTCACTGGAGCTTTATATTAAAATATTTTATTTGAACGTATGCATGTATTTGTGTTTGTGTTTTTTCAGGATATCGGCGGGAAATCACCGTTTTGTTATGAAATATATAAATTTTTATACATACACTTGTATGTAGATACGTGCCTGTGGTATTGAGGAAATTGCAGTTGCACTCAGTCTAAAAAGGATATAAATTTGATTATTCAACTTGACATTTCGTTATTTTAAAAAATCATATATCTCGAAATCGTTCAAACGGGACACATTGCAAGACATGTCGATTCGGAATATGTTTCACATTGAGTAGGTTTAGGAAAAAGGATAAAAATTGTAGAATACAGGAAAGGAGAGTATTGGATCCAATGTCAAGAAATAAAATATGTTTGGCACGAGTTCAAAATTCGAAAATTCTCTTTTTGTATGTTGGATAGAATCAAAGTACAAAGCATGAGGGATAGATAGAAGCAAAGCAAAATATTCGGAATATTACCCAAATAGACAAAATCCCCTCAAATTCATGTTATATGTTACACAAAAAGAAGTTTAAGGGATGTGGTTGGAATGTTATGTGTCTCGTTAAGTTTTAAATTTTTCATACACTTATATGCTCTCTGCTCTAGACTAGACGGATAAACTGTTGCATACAAACTGTGTATAACCGAAACTTGTCGAAAATGCAAAACTATTTGTATGTGCTTTATTTAGAATTCATCTGTTGGATGCCTCATACCACAACACATAACATAACACAATCTGTGAGCAAAGATCCATTGGGTATTCCTTTAACATAGTTTATATACTGGTGAAACCTTCGTTATTTTATATATAGGCCTTAAAAGACAGAAAGAAACCCTTCACTTTTCCTACATCGAAAGCAAATTTTCTTTAGTCTTGGGAAAAAAAAGGCTGTCGAAGCTTGAAAATATATTATACAAGACGTTCGTTTATACAGACATCGGTTATCCTTTAGAGAATTTACTCTAGTCAGTTCAATTTAACACAACTTTCTTATATCTGTAGTGAAACGTACAGACCATTATAGACCAAGATGCACGTACTACAGATTTTTTTTTATTTTGGTCTATATGAACTTCCTGTGTTCCTTCTAACCGAAATGTTCTACGTAGTTGGAGCAATTCATTTCGTTTTTCATTCAAAATGTTTTGGGAAAATTTGCTTAACTCGTCTCCTTTCTTCAACTATTATAAGACAATTCGGAATTCTTCTTTAAAGGTTTCCTCATGCGTTAAGGCTGACCAAAATATTCTACAAAATAATACAGAAATTTTTAAGAACGAAAAAATTATTTAATTAGCTTGATGGAAGGTGCTATGACGTCAAGTCTTTTCATATCTGTATCCATTCACCAACAAAGTCATGCAATCATAAGCACAAAAATTGATAAATGATTACTGTGTCCTCTATTTTTATGGCCAAAAATGTCATTTCCAATTATCATCACCACAGTGTTAGTATTGTTTTCGTCATATACGTATATTCTACATGTCTTTTTGGATAATCTTTAAGTTGGAATCTACTCCCATAATGACACGATGAAGTTCATATCAGTTTCAAAGATAATTTGTCACAAAAATTTGCGTGTTTGCCATGACTTTTTTCATGAGATTAACGAAAAATTTCTCCGCAACTATGGAATAACATAAAGGTTTTCTGAAAGTGAATAAAATCTCAAAAGTCGAACAGAACACATTAAAAATCAATTGAAAAAAATTTCTGTCAATTGCTTTAATTAAAATTTAAAACGTTTCAAATCACTTTTATCACATGCCCCCGTAAAAATTGAAACGTTTATCTGTATAAAGCAACGTACCTACAACGTTATAATCAATATCAGATTCATCTATACATATTCATTATCATCTTTATTTATTTCCACTAGAGCCTATGGTGCATTGCGACAATTTTCGAAACAAAAGCTAAAATATATATACAGTGCTGGGTGTGGAAAAAGTAGAAAAGCAAAATTATCCTGAAGCACCATCAGGTCTAGGCTGCTGGAGAAGAAGAGATGATGGTGATGATGTTGATGATGAGGATGGCGACGATGATGGTGATGGTAATGGCGACATTTCTATGAATATGAATGACACGATTCGTGTGCCACGTATGGACAGAAGCTATGATCTAGCCTTGTGAAATTATGAAGCGTTTCAAAGGCTTTTCGAGTGCATTCACTAGTTTTCATGCACATTCCTTTGGCTTGTTCTTTAAAAGCAATTTAGGTAAAGAAGAGGAGAGTATGAAGGAAATTCTCGTAAAGAAAATGTTCTTAAAATTCAGAATCGATGCTTTGGCTTTGTCTGCGTACAAGCACATGGGATTTGTGTATAGTTGAAGAATGAAATGAACAAGTTGTGGCTTATATAGTACATGGTTTTTGGCAAAAATAGTTCTAAACAATTTGAGCCAAAAATTTCGTTGGCATAGTATCAAATCAGAATTTTTAGGATATTAAAGAAGATATACAACCAAATTGTATTGACGAATTGCTGAAGTTATATTAACTTTTTCTTTTCGTTCTTATAGGTTACGGTCACGATATATCCCCGATGCATTTTACGGCGTACCTACCACGCATGGAGAATGAAGTTACAGTGATTACGTCGCATAGTAACAGTTCACCATCACGCAACACCACGGCCCAATATACAACTGGAGGTAGTAATGGTGTCAATGTTATGTCCCCGTATCAGAATCCACCAACGAACGATGCAATATCAGACAGATATAGTCCACCAATTGTTCATGTGAAACAAGAACCGTCGGGACAACATTCACAACACCATATGACACATAGTGCTAGAAAATCATTGTCAATGTGCTTTACCAGTACTGGTGCAGCACTTTCACTTCCTCCTAAAAAGAAAGATATCTACCGCCCATATTCTTTAGATGACAGACCCGCTCCAACCCGTACCTATGAAATGAGAATACCGGCCGAAGAAGATTTGCATGCTGCTCATGCTATCCTAGATCTAAGTGCGTCTACAGCGTTCCTTCCACCTCCTCAACCGCATCAAATTCAGCAACATTTGCAACAGCAACAAATAGAACATCAGCAACAGCAACACCAACAGCAACACCAACAGCAACAGCACCAGGAACAAGAAGATGAAGAGTTAAATTATAGAGAGGAGCAAAAACATCATCATCTGCATTCTGTTACTAGTAGCAATCTTCATCAGGACGCACACCATCCACATCAGCCTCATCCAGCGCAACAGCAGCAACAGCCGCCGTCACATACAATTCAAATTCAGAACACTAGTAGTGTTGACAATTCACTAAAAATCGATATTCATAACAACAGTAGCAGTAACAATAGTATTAGCCATAGTAGTAGCAACCATTCCATTACAACAATAATCGTACCTGATGAGCGCGAAGAACGCTTGCAGTCATGTAAAAAAGAAGCCGCTGTACAAAACGAAAACAACAATACAACTAACATTAACTGTTTAACAACGCCTCCACCCCTGAAAAGTGGTTCAAAAACTATAGCATACACATACGAGGCATTCTTTGTCAGTGATGGCCGATCGAAACGGAAAACACCAGCGGATCCAGTAGTAATTACAGAACACAAGGCCAAATACACGTGCACAGAATGTGGTAAACAGTATGCAACATCAAGTAACTTGTCTCGGCACAAACAGACTCACAGGAGTCTAGACTCCCAGTCGGCGAAGAAGTGTCACACATGTGGGAAAGCTTACGTTTCGATGCCAGCACTGGCTATGCATGTTTTAACGCACAAGCTTTCACATAGCTGTGGCGTTTGTGGGAAACTATTCTCTCGTCCTTGGCTCCTGCAAGGGCATTTGCGATCACATACTGGCGAAAAACCATACGGATGCGCTCATTGCGGCAAAGCATTTGCTGACCGCTCCAATTTGCGAGCACACATGCAAACCCATTCGGCTGATAAGAATTTTGAATGCAAGCGGTGTCACAAAACCTTCGCTCTCAAATCGTATTTGAACAAGCACTTGGAGTCAGCATGCTTCAAGGACGATTTGAGTCCAACAGGTCTGCTAATTGAGGGTCGTCCAACATGCACAACTCCCAACGGACTCGTCATCAGTGCCATAGATGCTAAGCCAGTAATAACTCAGAATCCAGTAAATAACATGGTTATAGCAAATGTTATTAGCAACGGTAAGGTGCTATCAGCACCTACAGCTGCATCAGGTCTGACAGCACCAGCAAGCTTAGTGTCGTCGTTAGCCAATGCAGGAAGTATTGCCACGGCACGGGCTACGATACAAATAACCGCATCATTTGGTGGGTAACCATAATTTTACTACTTATTTACACTTTTATATAATTTATTATGTACAGATATTCCGTATAGATATATATTAGCACAATCACATTTGAAAATATTTATTTATTTAACAATAATAAGATTTGATTAAGTTAAAAAAAATATTTTAGTTAATAATTTTAAGGGGCAGCCATTCAATCATGTACGTACTCTTTTTCACAATTAAGAAAATTTTAATTTAATATATGTATAATATAATTTATTTAATTTTGGAAATAATTTGATTTCTCGTAAGTGAAATGTTAAAACAAAATTGATTAAAAAAATCGAGTAACATAAAGCAATTGATTAAATCACGATACGTCCATCCTCCATTTTGAATAACCAATATGAAGGAAAGTTTAGTAAGTAGGTCCTAGTCGTTACTGAATAATTTCTTTTCTATAATAAATTATAATTTAAATTTTAATCTTAAAATAATTTTAATTCTCATCAAATCTAGTCAATTTCACTATAAGCTAAATTACATAGAAATCCACGAATCTAGTCTTGTAGCGCTTAGCCATTCTTTGATTTAATTACAATTTCAACAGCTAATTACTTCGTATAGAACAGTGTAGAGAGGTCAGTGAGTATTTTAGGCTATATAAAGTTACTTTTATTAAAATGCTTATCTAACTATTTGAAAGTATTTCAACAAAAACCAAAAAGAAAAACAACAAAAGTTATTTTTCAATTATTCAGTAAAAGTTACTAGTTCAACAACGAACTTGAAAACGAAAGCAACGTTTCTTGAACAACGAACTAAATTTAAGGATATATGATAAGATGTTAATATAGTTATACAAAATACATTGATATACATTTGAAATTAGAAATTTTTGAATAGATTAACAATATCAAAATTAATGTCAAATTTATTGCAACGAACTTACACGAATTGGAAAATAACCAAAATTCAAATTTTGTTGAATATAAGCTGAAAGCTTAATTAATACATTTGAAAAAAAAATATATAAACCAGATTTTTTTAAAAAACACTTGTTCGCCTTTGTATATAAATCCAGTTTAATTATGAATAATCAACGATTAATTAAGTGAATTCTAGTCATACCACTTAAGGGTTAATTAAAATAACAGTTTTAAATGAAATGTGCAAATTCTAGTCAATTCCCTATACTAAAAATCATCAAACAAAACAAAAAGTTTAAGATTATAATTAAATTCTTCATTCATCAGTTATGGTTTTTGTGTAGACTATAGAGTAGATCCTTAAGATTCTTAGCCTTACACTTAGTAGTAAAAGTATTTTGGTTTTCAAATATCTTCTTATAACAAAACCTAGAAATACCAAAGAGTAGGACAAAACCGAGTCAATTTGTACAGTTAAACCAAACATATATTTCAGTCCCGACGTCCACTAATTTATTGTAGAGATGAGAAAATAAAGTCCTTAAAACTTTAATATTAAAAAATTTAAAATTTTTAAAAATATTTCTTACTAAAAAGTTTTCAATATCGTGCCCGCTATTTTATGTCAATTAAAAACGCCAAGCAATAGTTTATTCACAAAGCGTATGAAATATGAAATATGTTGAGCGTTATGTAGATTTATCCAGTGTTTAACCTTTAACGCTATTAAATTGAAGTAGATGAATGTATAAATCATAGCAATACACTAATTCATTCTCATATATATACTGTTCAAATTTATGTCATATTTGCAGGAGTGTCATATGATGTGATTGAAATGTCATACTTGTTTGTACAAATTTTATATTTTATCAGTATCATCAATTTCGTGATGACAAGTATAAATCACCTAAATAGCTCTTTATGATGAATTTTAACATCTGTTCATTGGTGAGCTGGAATACTGGCTTAATAGATTCAAATTCAGGCTCTATATACCCAAGTAACATATTTAGATCACGAAACTAAAGTTTTGGTCTGTTTATACTTTCATGTTTTCGATAATATAACAAATTTCATGCACAAGTAAATCCTTTAGATGAATTCTTTGAAACATTATATAATAAACAATACATCAATTCTGGTTTAACAATACCTTAAGTATTGCAAACGAGCTGACAAGGGGAAGAGAAGTGCGACAGCCAATTATGTCTTATATATCAGCTACCAGTAAAAACAGTTACTTTCTGTCGATCAAGCTTTCATTTGTAATAACATATACCTATCATTAATTAACCAAAATATACAAATATATCCTCAAACTGTTCTCTTGCATCCGTGTCATATTTTAAAGAAATTTTATAATGTTCGCTATATAGACTTCCTTTAATCTGCTTGACAAAACTATCAAATACAATTAAAATTTATTAATATTAATTGAATAATAAATATTGGAGATATCCAAATTCCCATACTTCGTGAGCATTCCATGTAGAATTACATATAAATCACACAGTATCTGCAAATATTGAAAAAGAATTTTTATAACGTATACCTAATTGTTAGCAGTATTTGATTTGAATTTATAAACTTAAAAATTATTTTAAACTAGTTAACTGTCGTGACACACTAAACGTGTCGCTAACAGAGAAACTATGAAAGGCCATAGAAAATTTGTAATTAAAATTAAAAACGCTTAAAATTTCAAAAGTTTTGCATTTGAATAATTATTAAAAAATATTAAATTTATTTTTTCGAATTCTTTGTGAAATATTGTTTTAGTTTTTTCTTTACGAAATTCGAAATATTTCCTCTCCGAAATGAAACAAATTTGTGTCATCTACAAATTGACCCATCTGGAATAATTCAAAGCAGGATAATTTTGATTTATCACTTTGTCCTTTCATGTGTTATTCTATATCACTTTTGAGACATATATTTGATGGAGATATAATTAAGTGCTAGTTCAATCCCGGCGGTATATCACCAGCCAAGTTATTTTGGAGAGGAATTTTTAATTAGAATTTTTAGGGAGTAGAGTGCAATAAATGTGAAATGTAAACAATTGGAATTAAGAAATTAGCCATTTACAATTTTCGGATTTTCTTAAATAGGACGCTTTTTTGTCAGGTTAATAATTCATAAATTATAATATGACACTGCTAGAATGATTTTACCTGGTTTAATAATGATGATATTAAAACAATTTGAAAGATGTTGTTGGCAATGCAACACGTGGTATTCTTTACAACTTTTTCATAGCATGATTTAAATATATAATAACAAGACGAAATATTACACGTTAGTGTCTGTGTGACTTATAAATTAATTCCACTTTTAGATTTGCAATTGTAGCTTATGCTAGTTCAAATATCATTTATATCATTTTCACCCCAAATAGCCATAGCACCCTACCCCATTTTGGATGTTGTTTGCTTGAAAAAATTTAGCTTTTATAGAAAAAATACAACCAGCAACGACAAGAGTGTGTTCTAGTCACTAGACCTAGCGTAAATGTATATAAAATATAAAGGACATAAATGAGAAAATATCAATAAAATTGAATTGTTTACTACAATAACAATAGTTGATGATATTTTTGAAACAGCTTTTGAAATGATCTCAAAAATAAGATGTTTAAGCAATTAAAACTACGTTATGTGTATAGTAAAAAACTGGTAAATTGCTTGTATCTATTTAATTACTTATTACAAACTTAAAATTTCGACCAAAGTACAGACAAATTATATTCAATTTGAAATAATTGTATTTTGGTCTCATACAGTTCTAGAAAGAATGCCAAAAATTAGCGTAAGACAAAATGAAATGAAAAAATTTAAATCGTTTTGTTTAATTTACAAACATTTTAAAACTTAAATAAATTTATTTTTAAAACATTTAATTCTTTTTCGTAAATAAATTCTAAATTAAAAAATTTTGTTCGTTTTTGTAAAAACAAATTTTAATCGGCTAAACGTACCAAAGTAATACTCATTGTAAATACTAGAAATTAAACCAAATATACTAAATAAAAATTTTTCATTTTGACAAAATATTATCAACAGAAATTTGTAAATACAAAAATATTTTGGCAAACCCGAGTTGACAGCAAAATAAACCAAATATTTGTAAAAAGTATCGTATAAACATATTAGATATAAATAATTATTAAACAAACATAAATTCCTTAGATTAGGTGAAATTTGAAGAGCAATATTTTGGAAATACTCACATAATCTAGTGTTTTAATGTTTACTTTTTACTTTAAGTGATTTTATGTTATTCATAAGTTTATTTTAAAACGAATATGTAGAGTTTCAGAGTACTATAATTTCAATATAATTAATCAATTCTTCATTTGTACACAACCTTAATTTTATATTTTAAATTATTTTTAGTTTTAAATGTATGCTTTTCAATGTAAAAATATTTATTCGGAAAATGAATTATGAAAAAGTTACACAAATATTTTGTTTTATTTATTATTTTAAACACACATACAGACACACTACATGAAGTTTCCTCATAGCAGTGCTGCTCATATTTATATGTTACAATTTATCACACAATTTCAAATTTCGGTCGTTGCCTGCGGAAAATCGTATGAAAATCCCTTTTTTGGAAAAACTTCAAAGGTGAAATTAAAATTCGTTAAATGATTTTGGAAAATTTTTGGAAGAAGCTTATTCAAGTAGCACCTTCCATCTTGGGTTACATTCGATTTTTGTTGCACATTAAACATATAAAAGACAAGCAAAATTAAGAAAAGTGTCTTGGTGTCATGTTCCTATCAAAATTACGTATTTATGTTTCGAAATCATACGATTAGACGCAGCGCCCCAGTTTAATGGTCATAAAAAGCAATTTTGGGTTCTTAGCTCGAGCATAACGGGTACGTGAAAAATTAGATAAAAGAGAACCTTAAATCGCAGATTTATTTTTACTGCCAATACACACAAAAATAGATATGAATATGAAGTGGAAGGGTTTATACCGATTGGAAGAAAATTTTATAATCGTTTCTCGTTCTTCAAACTGAAGTCCTTCAAACCAATCCCGGTCAGTAGAAGTTGAAACTACAATTCACAGTTTATGTAACATTCTAAGGTACATAGCAGCGTTGACTATTAGTAATCAACGAAAGTAGTTTAAGAGAAAAATTCCCAATGAAACCAAGGACTATGTGGGTAGGTCATTGAATAATAAGGGTTTTGAAATGAAAATGTCAGCAAAAACTCATGTTCAAATACACGAACATAATGAAAGTTCAATAATGACTCGTTTCAATGGTATGTACTGCTTGTTATATACGTCTTGTCTTTTTTAGCATGAAGCTAATCACGTTATATAGACACGTACATAGACCTTAAGGCGTTTTCAAACAATCAAACCATGAAGCGCATTTGTATGCGTGTACCCCAGTGAAAGGTTAAATTTTCGCGGAGACATTGGATTATTGGGGTGAAGGATGTGTGATTTAATGTAGCCAAGGTTTCCATTCAAGGGGAAGTTTGAGGAGGTAACTTGTTAGAACGTTGATTTCACAACTGTCAATCTGTCGTTTGGAAAGACAAGTGAACAGTATAAAAAATTAACAAACAGCGAAAAGGAAGGGCGAATAAAAGAGAAAATTGTAGCAAGTTGTTGCTTCGACATACCTTAAACTTTGCGAAGGGCATGGAGGTTTGTCAGTTATTCAAAAAGAGATTTATATTGCAAGCAACAATTTGTGTTTCCATGTTAATTGTTCCGAGGTTAGAAATTCCTTAAAGGTAATCACACGTTAACCATATTGCCATGAATGTTATAGTCCTTAACATGTTACAACTAACTTGAAACGCCCTAAAATATTTAGTATCTAACTAAAAGATTGACGAACAACACCTATTACATAATGCGTCAGTTATCAGGCGTTATTTGTAATATAGTTTGGTGATATTCCATTTGCTCAACGGTACCAATATTATGGTGTATCCTCCTTCAAGAACGATGTACAAGCGAACAAACACCTGATAGCATGTTGAAATATTTTCATTCTAGTCTCTTAGCAAACACATTGTTCTATAGAATTTCATAGAAAATTCTGATTACAACTGGAAACATGTGTTCTTTACGGTGGAACTTGACTATTGAAGAAGACAATCTGAAATTGTTGTCGGTTTTGGAATACGAAAAGCTTCAATGAGAACAAACACACATGCTACATAATAGAAATCAGAAGGAAGAAACTAAACATATTTTCTATGGGAAAAGCATAACCTCAAGTGGACTTGGACTAAATATTGTATTTCATGTTTGAATATAAATCACTAGCATACATTTTAATTAATCAATACTAACGAAAAATTGTTTCCATGTATGACCGGTTGAATTTAATTATAGATTATACAGCACGGAAACCTATTTTTCATGAGGATTCTTTTCAATGTACAAAACACGTCACACAAGTCGTTCTATAATAATTCATTTATTTTCTGTAGCTGTGGTTTTTGTTTTTTCTTTTCGATATTCGTGAATCGTTTCTAATTAATATTATTTTATCAATACTGTTAATAATACGGTTGGAAATCAATGATTCATTGACAGTCGACTGCAGTTTATAAGGTACATGTAGATTGTAATAAATGAATAGCTTTAAATTAGCAATAATGCATGAAAAATCTTGTATATAAACAAGTTTAATAATAAGCTTAGAATGCATGGATCATAACTCACTATATTTTCCACTTTTCATACTTATAAAACACCTCTCACATTGACGTTCAAATGTTTTCATCAAATACATTGGATTGCAAACCTATGCTTAATAATTGAAAAAATTGTTATCAGTTTAATTAAAATAATTGGAATAAAGCGTTATGTTCAAAATACGTGAGTTATGAGAGTTCTTTTATACTTTCTTTTATATAACTGAAGTGAATCATAAAAGTATTTTTCACTTTTACCACTTCATAAAGTTATATTGATAAAAGATTTTAGTAATGAACATACTTAGATTTAAAATAAATAATTTCCCATTACGTCAATTTTATATTTAATATTACAATAACCAAAGAAATAAGTGGAAATCTCAAAATTTAAACCTTCAAGTAATATGGGGCAATGATCGAATGATCGAAGGAAGGTTTGACAGATCTTATGGAAATATGAAAATGTTTTAAAAAGATCTTTAAACTTGAAATCGCAATTTCAAATACCTTGAAATCAGTAACAACAATATTGGAAATCTTTTTCGGTTCAAGCTGTATTCTATTCAGAATGGAAAATATTGCATGAAATTTTTTTTAAAATAATATTTATATCACAACGTAGTAATTTCAATTAGAATTCAAAATAAAATTTTCAATCCAAAATTCATGCATGAAATTCATAATGGCCAACTTCCTTCGACATGAGTTAAGCCGAGTAACTGAGAAAACAGAACAAATCCGAATTTTAATTTCAATTACAGAAAAATGAAATGTTCCCGTTTATTAAACAATATAAGCAATATAATAACGTTAGGTAATATGTATTATATAATTAGAGTAATCGAAGTTAAACTTATTAGATGATAATCTATTGTATATGAAATAAAACGTATTTTAAGATGTTGTGTTTTGACGTTTTTTAGATTTAAAATTATTTCGGCTGGCAATAAAAATGAGAATGCTTGCTTGCTGAGTGAATAAGTCAAGTGTTGTGAAGAATGTGTTTTTTCACAAATTTTAAAACATTTTTTCAAAAACATGTTGTCATTTTACAATTAAATGTGATAATCAAATAACATCGAAAATTTATAAGCAATTGGAAAAGCAATATTTTGAAAAGTCCATATTATTATGAAGTTTATATATTTGTTTAAAGTTTCAGTGTCTTTAAAATAAAAATATGAGATAAAAATTGATTCAATCATCAAGCATCAACTCATAGTCACGGTATAAATATTTCAAAATCAGAACTATAATTTCAATGTCTTAAGACATTTCAATATAAGCGTCTTAATTCCTTTAATCGTCTTAAAGTATCATTTTGATTAGAGACGATCGAAATTCAATTCAACGAAACTAAAAGCAATAAATATTAGAAAAACCCAATTTCAAGTGAGTTAAAATTATAACCATGCCTTATATTATACAATGTGTAAACATTAAAGACACATCACTTGGAAATGCGCTCAGCATTTAGGAAAAATAAGTGAAACAAAAATTTCATATTCTCAAATAAGATTCGCCGAGTATCAAAAGCAATAAAAAGTAGTGAGTAAGGACCTTCGGTGATCGTTAATGTAAATTGTTAGAAATGAATAATGAAATATTTAATAATACAAAAGTGAAAAAAGTAAAATTTATAAATTGTAAAAATTGTGATCACAGAGTTTTGAACCGAAATATAGCAATTTATTTGTAAGAATGTAGCGATAGATTGATTTTGAAATTATTAAAATATGAATTGAGAAGTGAAATTAACACATAGCAATTTTATGAAAGCAATATTTACCTAATTAGTGTGTAGTAGTTGCACTTTTAATTCACCACAGTGGGACTGTAGGAAGGCAGGATATTCCAGGAAACAAATGAAATATATATTGTATATTTATTTCTTACATTTATTTATATATTTTGGAAAAGTGAAAAAGTTTGAATGTACATATTCAATGGCAACCCTAGCAAAAAATAATTATCACAACAATAAGTTACATTAAATTGTTATTATCACAAAATTGTTTATGAATTTGTATCTGTACTCCATATTTGTGCGAACGAAATTCTACAAAAATTAGTTAAGACGACAAGAAAACAACGTGCAATTATATGAAGCGCAACCAGCTTCAATTCAAGGCTATAAATTCTTTTGTTAAAACTTGACACAATAAATGAAATGAAATTAAAACAATTAGCAATTTTTCTGAAGCAGTACTTTTAATCTATTACTATGATTACAACTACATTACTTATAATTAGTAATTATATGAAATCTTAATGAACTATTGTATTATAAAATGAAATGTGAAATAAGAAACAAGTGAAACTATATATACTTATAGAATGTCCTATTAAAGTTTATGATTCAGAGTTGTATTGGTCAGATTGTAATTTGTAAAATGGTTTATCGAATAATTATTTATTATGATGCATACATTTCATACTTTGTATTGAGGTGATCAGAAAATATGTAGTTTGTTTCATCACTCAACAAGTCTGTATTAGCATTCAAAGTTTCGAGTGTTTGCCAACATCACAAGAAAAATGTATTATTTGCAATTAGAGTCACACAGTTTGTATCGTTATCATATGATATTATATTCACATAATTAAAAATTGTATCTCAGAGCTGAATGATTGCCTCAATTGATAGTTTATTATATTTGATTTTTATTAAATTACAGATCAATTGATTTTGTTTATTTCCACCTTGTTCACGATTTTCAAAGTAGCTTTAGTTTCATGTACTTGATTTGAGACATCGAAAATATGAACAAAACTTACAAAAAAAAGCAATTGAAAATGTTAGAATGTAGAAATAATTTTAAGATGAAAGAAAAATTCTTTTGATTAATATTTATGAAAGCAATAAAATGATTTAAAATTTAAAAGAAATGTTTGTAGTGATCATTTATGAAACAATTAATCTTAATTAATAAAGATCACTTTGCCGATGAAGATTATGATTATACAATATGTATACATACGTATATATATAAATGATTAAAAGTAATATATAATAAATAACAATGAGATATTGAAAATTATGAAAAAAACAAAAACAATGCTAAAACAGTTTATGCATAGAAAGCAGAAAAAATAATTTTATTCAACGATTTATTGAATATTAAATGAAAACTATATTTAAGAGAACATAAAAAACTATATATAGCAAAATTATATACAATGACCACAAAGCATAATTTTATTTAATATTATATATATACATGAATTATATTATATATATATACATTTGAGATGAGTGTAACTTAAGAGGTTATGCATGATTTAGAAATAATGTCAAAAATTGCAAGTTAACTTTGACGATAAAATTAAAAGTTTAATAAATATATGAAATATTATATTCTGAAATATAAGAGGTACCATACGATTGATTAAACAACTGAAGAAAAAACAAATCAAAAAGAAGCAAATTAATAAAAATTAACAATTAATAACTACAATTAGGAATGGAAAATGCTGAATAATTTGCAAAATAAAATGTGGCAACTGAAAATAAAATATAAATGAAGAAAAATAAATTTTGAACATAATTTAAAGACAAAAATAAATGAAAACACAAAATAGCAAGTTTTGTATTATATTTTCATAATAAATAGTGTAGAAAAAATATTGTGCTTTTATTGTTCATTACCTGTATACCTGACCCACTCTTAGTGTCCTTAAAATTAATCCGGGAAATCTCAGGAAACAGATGAGATGATTGGCTCCAACTCAATTTTAACCAAATAAAATACCTAATTGGACTTTAATATGTTTTTATTCAATATATAACAACGTTCATGACTGCGTCTCTACGCCATTCTGTAATCGTAATGTACCCGTTGGTTTAACAGGAATGAAAGTCTTGTTTGTATAAGTCAAGAGTTTGTATGAATGGGCAGAGTATCTTATCCATACTTTTCAGGGTTGTGTTACTAATTATAATAACATCATTCGAACTTGTCCTTGAAACGAGCTGTAATTTATATAAAATTATAATTTTAAATGTATGCAGTTTATGAAATATGGCCGCAGAGCGTGATAAAGAACGATCATAATAAGTCACTGCTAATAAATGAGCGATAATAATTCAATTCCTGAATTTGTATGGAAATGTATCATGCGAGGCAAAAGCCCCGAAATGGTAGAAACATTTCCTTTTATAAATTGAATTTTCATTTTGGGAAAATTATCCCAATCTCAAATTTAATGTTTACGAAATTCATTATGGATTTCCTTATCGCAAAAGGAAAAGCCCATAAGAAACACTCCTTAGTTTTTGGGAAGAGTTTGGAGACCATTACGAAAGTTACATTTTGGAACTTCCTATCAATTGTGTAAACATTCTATGCCAGAATCGCATTCATGGCGTGGTTAGCATGCTAAAATATTTCACAAAAAAGAAAATGAGAAAAATAAAATCAATTTAAGCCAATGTAGTTTGGTAGACCGATAAAGGATGTAGTTTTTTTTTTTGTAGTGTAACTCACAGGACATGGGACACTGGATTTCGTGCAGCACACAAAACAAAAATTTTCAAAAGCGTTCATGACAAATTTTAATAAAAATCAATTCCTGTACTTTTTACTTTCCTAAATTTGATGTTATGACATAATTACGGGTTTTACCACCTGCGATGTTCGGCAATAAATTAAAACCACCAGTTGTTGCTTTTAGTACAATCCGGGAAAGGATACCGGAAAAGGAAAATGAAGAAAAAAAATCAACTTTAATAGAAACGTAAATCGTTATAGCCCAAACTGGGTGGAAATGAATGAGTCCTTGATGGCACAAGAAGTCTCAAAAAACGTGAGAAGGAAAATCGTGCAGTAGTTATGGGAATACGTGATGGACTGTGTAGGTCAGCTTGAGTTCATGCTAGAGAATTGAGTATAGTGTCTTGTATACAGTTCGTGCTGTATTTGCACTCCATCAGCAGAGCTTATTAAGAAGTCCTTTTGGGTTTAACGTGACCGACCATCAACATGTTCTCGACGACTGAAGGAACACTCGAAACCTACAAGTTGCATGTATGAATTTAGCCCAGTACCTTAACGAAACCGAAATGGACTTGCAACAGATGATACGATAACAAGCAAACCACGAAACAGCATTAGCCCTGAATTGAATGTAACTCGTAAAATATCGAGTGTACAAATGTGTTACGTGTGTTTATAGTAAGGACTTAAGTCAAGTAACGTCCCCATGAATTCCTTGAATCATTCCGATTGGAGCACAGATTACACTAATGAGCTCGTCTATTGGCTGCTTGCGTCCGTCTCTGATACTTTGATAAGGTGTTATGATTATATAGAGCTTACAACGCCGAGGCAATCGGGATTGTTTTAAGGAGACTAAATACTATTCAAATCGATTTATGTTTGGGGCTAACGAAATGATTTGCATAACTTGAATTGTAATTAAAATCTATCAGAACCTTGTTAATGAATCAGTGTAGTACACACGAAGTACCTTGTTTTACTGATTGATAAATTGAAATCTTACAAATATGCTTTAATGGGATCTTCAGAATTAGTTTGCACTAGCAAATATGTATGACTCTTCACAGCAATTAACCTTTACTATAATAGAGAATTTTGCATTTTCATTTAGATAAAGTTAACATCAAGAGGATTCAAATGAATTGTCATGGTCAAATGTTTCAAATTGTTGCCAGAAATGATAACAACATAATTTACAAACATAACTCAAAATGTATGTATATGTTCCTGTTTATAAAAATATTTCCATCAAATACACTGGTCATATCTGTAAAGTGCCATCAACGAAATTTTTCAGTATATAGCACAATACATGAGAGGGTTGGATTTTAGTTGATAAAGAGTGTTTTACAAAAAAGGGTAGATTTTTAATGTCACAAAATATAGTAGGGTGCAAAGATATGAACTAAGAAGCATACAATAGCTGAACAAACACGATTCTCAACGGACCCGTGTCCTTACGAATGAAAATTCTGTTTTTTTTCCGTTGTCTTTATCATATATTATATGAATGTAGTGTATTTGTTTCTGTGTATGTGCATACGCTTAACTCAAACAATAATCTTCGAAAACACTAAATTCAACAAGTAAACATTCTCATATTTATGTTTGGAATTTAGAAAATGTTTTCTGTATTCTTTGTTTATGTATTTGTCTGACAAATTGGAATATACAAGTGTCTCTTCTTGGACGGATATGTCTCACTCCAAACCTCATTTGTGACTTCCCTTGGGGGAGTAAATATTTGGTTTAAGGAGTTAAAGTGAATGTTTTTTTTTATTCAAGGGTTAGGACTTGAGAACAAGCAGCTTTCTTAGAACAAAAAATCAAAAATATTAGTATCCTTATTGGTTTCGAAGAAGAAAAACAATAGCTTTGAGTATGTTGTTACTTTATTCTCTGGAGTACGTTTGAGTTTATGTTCACTTTGAGTAGCCTTTTAAGAAATTCAATTCGTCAACAACTTGAAACACACATAGATCCTTTAAAATTTGTTGTCTCTGCACTAGGAATTTCTGCTGAATTGCGTCTGGAAATGGAGTATAAATTTGAACAAGGATTCATAAATAAGAAATAATTCTCATTGATGTTGTTAAAAAATGTTGAATTACGTGATAGAAATGTCAGTTTTGGAAAAACCGAAAAATCACCAAAAACCACGAAATGAATAAATCCCAATCACTATGCGTGTCTAAGAGAATTCCTTGTTGTTCCTTGGTTCCTTTAAAGGAAACTATTATTTTTAATTTATTCAAACCAATAGCGTGATGAAAAAATAATTGAGCTATTATCAAATTCTAGTGTAGGAAACCAATAAATGTTTAAGGAATGATCCTAATTGTTTCAACGACATACGATATAAGATCTTAAAACTAGCCCACAAAAATTTCTTGTGTCTAATGCAGGTTTGACCCAAAATTGAAAACTTCATGGGCTGATGGGAATAGTGACAACAATTACCTCTTTAAAGTGGGACAATAGCACATTTATCCACAAGAAGAACGGTTAGAGACGACATTCATTTAAAAGCTTATCTAAGCCATCCAAAACTCCCAGAATGAAGTACATTCCATTATCCTGGAACAAATGGTCGAGGCAACGAACAAGTGATTTATGTGGCATTATTACATTTTTGGATCCTTATTTGGAGAAATACTTAAGCATGTACACACCAGTCAAGGTCTATATATCTGCAGGACACACTCATATGCGTCCCCATAAGGACATTTAGACGAATGCGTCGTTTAGCTTTTAAAGCCTAAAAGTTACCCATAGTTGAATGTATTCATTTTGTATCATGTTCCCCATTCTAACCCAAAAACTTCCAGTTGCGGAATACTGAACAGGGACAGAAGTGCCTTGGCTCAGGGGACAGAAGAGGAGAATTCAAGACTGAACATACCCATGGATTTTAATATTGATTTATGATGTCCGTTTTTGTTGCTTCCATGTTTGTCTCCGTAAAAATTCCTATCTCCATCAAATTATTTCAGTGGGAAGCAAATTTGACTTTTAAATTTCATAGGACATCTATGCATGGTAAAAGGACTTCTAAAACGACTTGCCTATGGCGGTTTTTTGAGTTGATTCTATTTTCTAAATATGATTTTATTACGTTTCCAACCCCATTCTAAAAAGTATGGTCACCAAAGTTAACCGCATGCTGTGTTTCAAGATAGAAGCCTTTTCAAACTTCACTCTTCCTTACCGTCTATGACACCTTCATTATTTCACGTCATGAAAATGCTAACATTTATGTAGACATCATTTGTATTGCATATTTAATTACAGCAAATGACGAGCTTTTAATGAATTAAAGTAAAACTAATGACACGTCCTGGCTATGCATGTCTCTTTGACTTGGTTTCATTTTTCAGCCACTTTTCTCTGGGTCTCGATTCTGTGCCATTTAGATCCTTTCAAGGATGAGGTTGGGGAAAAGGGAATGTAAAGTTAATTTTATCTGGGTTGTAGATGTGGCTAGCTTACTGTCACCGCAAAGTTATCAATTATAATTTTTAGTCGGCCACAACTGCATAAATTTTTCTTTAATATTTTCCTTTTATGAAAATCGTATTACCAAATGTAACATTTCGTGTAATATACCTAAAAATTATGAGAATAGCGCATAAATTCGATTACTGAATATAGAAGGGATATACCTACCTATAAATTTTGTTCAATTTACAGAGTACATTCAATCAAAGAGACAAACATGGTCATCACAAATTGTTGCCCAACGTAATCACATTTAAATGTTAATTAAGCAAATACAATTATTTCAATCATTTTACTTGAAGAACAATATCGGTTAATGCGTACTTTAATTACATGCAAAAAGCTATTCAAGTGTATTTACCTGCTATTATTATTTGAATTGAAATTGCAAATTTCAAATTTCAAATCAATTAAGTTTGGGCAAAGCTAATCAAAATAGTCGTCAATTATGATGATATCCTTAATAATTAGTTGCATGGAGTGATTGTGTATGAACATATCTATACTATAATTAATACGCAAACATAAATTTTGTGACCCCTCCTACGGGCAGACTACATGTCCGATTTTGATAAAAATGCACAATTTAAAAGATATGTTGTCGAAGAGGTGCAGAATATACTTTTAATTCATATTGGTCAATTTGTTTACCCGTAATTAATAAAAATAATATCAGTGCATTTGTTGTTGAATTGACCACGCATTGATAAGAAAGTTCCGAGTTCAAATTGATTTTCGAAAATATTTATAATTTATTCGATATCTCCTGGAATATTTGGTATATCAACGTGAAATCAATTGTTTTAGATTCGTTTAGCTTCAGACTTTTATTCGAGATACAATATCTTAAGATACGATGAAAAAAAATTTTTTTATAAAAATTTCGCCCATGGTGTTAGTCCATGATTTTTTTTAGGGCAAACAAATTTTTTAACAAACAAATTTGTTAGATACCTCATTCGAAAGAATATACCTTCCCAAATAGTGGAAAATGTGTATCTTTCTTCTACGTATCATAGTTGTGATAATAAAAAAATAAATAAAAAAAATATAAATTTCTATTTTCCAGTAAACTTGAGTCTTTTAATTTCTAGGGTATGCAGTCGATTTCCGACTGCAACCGGCATTCCTAGTATACAGTCATACCCCGAACTTACGCGATATGTGGGACTGAGCGATGACTGCTTAACTCGTATTCGCTTAAGTCGGGTTATAAACATGTAATAACAAACAGGCACTCCCTGGATGAGAAATAAATATATACACAACTCAAAATAAAATGTAGCTATGCGTTTACTCCACACGACAAGTCAATAGCGTGGGTGCATTAAGTCAATAATCAATAATCAAGAGTTGTATCACGGTCGATTAAAAGACGAATCGACGGGTTCTCGTAAGTCGGGTTAGCGTAAATCAAGGTGTTACTGTACATATGTCTGGTCCCATATCAGAAGCATATATAAAACCTCAAAGTGGTTTTCCGTCAACAATGTATGGTCAACGAATTAACATTTCCTGATCTGTAGCAATTAAAATATATTCACAATAATTTGTAGCTGTATGTGACAATTAACCTCAGTTAAACATATCTCCAATAACAGTTTCAGAAATATTAAGAACTCTATTGTTGTGAAAAACTCTATTAAATAATTATAAACAGATAAATTGATATTTTGTCATAAATTATTACGCGCAACACAATTATTTGGTACAAAAAGACAAATATATAAAGGAGTTAACAACAAAATACAACAGAGAAAAAAACCATTTTCCTTAATTTATCACAAAACAACAACCAAATATAAGGACTATCTTACTCATTTACATCAACTTGAACAATTTTCGCTATGATTTATGAAAAGTTTCGTTGGTTATCAACAAACATCCATCAAACACCAGTTTTTATGAGCGATTCCTTTCTATGTAACGTCTCCGGATTGTTCGTCCTTTTATTTATTTTTTTTTTTGTTTTTTGTATTACTCCTGCTTTTACAAAAACTCAACGCGTATGAACTGGAGCCAAAGAGCTTAAGAGCTTCCAACAAAATAAAGGCAAACAGGCAACCTATCATATATCCTTGATGTTACCATTAATAACACATGAATTCATTTGTCAGGACTTTTCATTTTTACGATTATTACGACTATTTACCGCCATGTAACTCCTCCATGTACTTTTAGTTCTCTGTTGTTTAAATGTGTTAGTACTTTTCACTTAAGCTCACCATTTATATATATATATATGAATGTGTCTTGTTTGAATCACCCTGTAGTCTATAGTTTTATGTTGACCAACGTCGATGATTTGTTCCCAGGACTATTATGTTCGTATATCCTGTCCGTAGTCATCTTGATGTTTTATAGTTACATACGCCACGCATACTAATTTATCCTGTCATCGCCACTTCAGTTTTGTTACCCAGATAATTAGTGCTGCTTTAAGTCGTAATGAACGGGAATAGGGATTGTTACAAAGCACGCACAGTGTAACAAGTCATTACGTACACTTGACTGAAATATAAAACAAATTTACACATACGTTTGTACTGTTATACAAAGGATCAGAGAATTTAATTGCATTTTAAATCTTTGAATAAATATTTGAACAGCATGTCCTGATTTTGTTCCATCAGATATTTTACATTTTTGTATTTTTCAAAGTTCAGGGAATATTACAAGATAACCTCGATGTTTGTTTTTACCCAAGGGATAATATAAAAGACATAAAAATATTAGTTTGAAGCGTTAAAATCTTGCAATAAATTTATTTCGAACTGATGCAATTTTACATCAATGTTTGTGGTATCTTCTGCGAAGAAGGAGGTGTTAGAACTAATGCCATTTCCTGTGTATGTATTTGTAATTCAACATGTTTTCCCTAGCAGCGTAATTTTATTTCACATATCGCCTGCTAGTGTAACAAGTAATTAATATCAGCTGACGCTTTTGTTTGTTAATTGCATTCAAAATAAACGTCAAGAGAATCATGTTGCTGAGGATTTATTCACCCCTGCCCTATTATTTATACGATATCGTGTTGTTATAAAGTACTTCATCCCCTATTTTAAAATATTGTTAGTGTAATGAGGCGCACTTTTCAAGAATTTCAACACAATTTTCAATTCCGTTCATATCTAATGCGTTACACATACATCCAGA
Source organism: Chrysops caecutiens (assembly GCA_963971475.1). Taxonomy (NCBI): domain Eukaryota; kingdom Metazoa; phylum Arthropoda; class Insecta; order Diptera; family Tabanidae; genus Chrysops; species Chrysops caecutiens. Next base: position 73,351,776 of record OZ020568.1, read on the forward strand.
CAAACATTGTGTGAGGTTGAGAATAGTGAATTCAAATGCACAGGATGTATGCAAGCGTGCACTTTATCCATTTTGTAACATTGCACAGTGTACAACCCACCCCAAGGATATTCCGCAAAACGTTCAAGAGATTAATATATATACATTCAGACAAATACATCAAATACACTGACAAAATAGCTCACTTTCTACAAAAGGATCGTCATGTATATTTTCGCGCGAATATTTTCATTTGTTGCACAGAACAACAAGCGCCCAAGGGTTGCCTCGGAATAGGGTGAATGAGATCTGATACAGGGATAACAGGAAAAGAATATACAAGAGCCAACGTTTAAAATCCTTGCGTCTTTCCTGACTCATCCCTTTTATTTTTTGAATTGCCATTCCCCAGCAAATCCGTCAATATATCGCACTTAGCGTGGTAAAGGTGGAACAACAACTCATCTGTGACTTAGCCGCGCTATGCTGAGAAAAATTCATTTTAAATATCTGCACTGTATTTGAAAACGGATACTTGCACGTCTATTGCTATAGAATCACCCTAATCTATTTACCCTGTTGCTTTAAATTTGCACTGATCTCTGCATATAGTCTCGAATCAGTCCAACCAACACTTGCCGTTATCCATATCCTTTTTTGTAGCACTTGCATAAGGGATGAGGATGAGGAAGTGGATGTACCGTCCATTCACTTTAGCTTCAGCCGGTAGGGCTCATTATTTATTTATTTTAATGCTAGACCCTGATATACTCTGATAACCCCTGCTTCTGCTGCTCCTTATGATTTTCCGATTTCCATACAATCCACACTATCCAGTCGATATCATGAGAATTTCCATGCTATACACAGATGCATCTCAGAGTTTCGTGTAGTGTGTGGGCTTATTTAGTCCCGTCTGCTGTCTAGATCTACTATGATGAGGGTGTAGGTCCTTTTCAGGAAAATTGTGTATTTAAAATAAAGTGAAAAAGAAATTTTATTTGCTTGAGCTTCAACATTTTTGCAATCGATTCTAATTTTGGCGCCGTGTTAACCTTTTGAACTTCAAATTTTATTTGTATAATTTCAGCGAACTATCTACAACTAGCAACAGTTGCATAGAGTGCTCGAGAAGGATACAGTATTAACTAGCTAGATGAGCATTCTTTTATGCTTCCTTGGACATTAGGGTCTTCTGAATATGATTCAACTTAATTTACAGACTTTGGACTCTGATCTTTAAACCTTGCCTGCACAATAATATAGCAACTGCAAGTCGACTTTATATCGTGAGGTTTCTGCTATTCGATTCAATACACATTTCCAAGAATTTTGTATCTCCTTAAGGAGGCTTAAAATTTTTTCAAAGAAAAATAACGAAAGAAGAAAATTCGCAAATATTCTTATAGCTTTGTCCTTTCAATAAGTTAACAAAAAATGTTATTTTTTTTTTTTAGAATTCTTTCTCTTCAATAGCACGTCCCTATCTCAACATGTTCTAATGTAATCCAACTCCCTTACATCCGCGGGACACAAAATCCACCCCTTCGGATCGAAGTAAAAAAATAACAACAGCCAAAGATTCTTAGGAAATACAAAATTCGATATTTAAATTCTATAAAGGAACCTCATAAAAATTTGTATAAAACAATCAGTTTAGGGGTTTATGGTATTTGCCTTCGTTAGACGATGTTTGTGGAGCATTAACTTCGTTTTGTGTTCTTATTCCCTCTTTCTAAGACATGTGGCTTCTTAAGAAGTTTTGAAAAGGTACTTAAAGCTTTTTATAAGTTAAGTCTTTATTATTTCTTTTTTCCTTCAAATATTGTTGCTATTTTAAATAAAATTGAAACATTTCCTTTTTCAAAAGCATGGACTATAGGCCTTTCTTGGAATAAGATATTCAAAAGTGTAATTGAAGTTGAGAAAAAAATCCAGGGGTTATGATTTTTGATAGCCTCTTCACAAACCTTTTTGTAGTTATGGCTTAGGAGTCCGTTTGTTTCTAATGATGTTATCCATGGTGAAATATAATTAACACATTCCTGGAATTTTTGGATATGTTTAAAATTTAAGCAAAATCAGTAAAATCATGAATTCAAAAAATCTTCTTGCTACCTTCCGTTTAACTTTGACCACTTGCTATTTGACATTTGAATTATTGTCACATGCAATGGCAAACCCTTATCAAAGTCCAACTCTGGCAATGTTACCTACACATCGAAGAGAAATTCTTTTTCTGTACAAGTCAGAGAAATGTTTTATAACATTCAGTTGTGACTTTTGCTCTAGCATTTTGACCCGAATGAGGCCTAGTATCCTTGGCCATCAAGGTGTCTACAAGAAGGAGCTAATCAAAAGAAGTGTTGTTGCTGTTCGAAGGTGGAAATGCCTGAATGGTGGATAGGTGGAGCATGCAATGATCGAGTAGACTCACCAAAAATAAAATGTCCTTTTTTCCCTGATTTCTACTCTAGGGCCACGTTTTCTTCTTCACTAGCCTGGTTTCGTCCTTTTTTAATTGGAAATTCTTTTTCGCCTTTCTTTGGCACTTTCTTCGTTTCTCTTTCAGGGCATCCCAAACTATAAATTTTGCTTTGCTATCGAATATTAGATATCATTCGATTTTATTGCTTTCGAGGGACATAAGATTTATGGCATCGACAATTTGGCACAGGTGGTGCTTCTTTTACTGGGCTACCCCAATCGAAAGATTCGTCCATTTTTTTTCGGGTACTGTGATTTGCTCCTTGGATCAACAGAGGTTGGGGATACTACTATTTTTTCGATTTTTAAGAGTTTCTTATGTTGTCTTCAATATTTTTTTTTCGTATTCCTTCTGTTCCAATTCGATGCTTGTCTCAAGTTAAGAAGTGGCTTTTTTGTATGTATAAAGTTGGGCTGTTTTATTGCTTTCTAGCTTAGTAATTTCGTCGTATTTTCCTCCAGCAAACAAATTACCCTCATGAGGGGCTATAAAGCAAAAGACATCCAGTTTGACTTTATCTTTGGACGAGGCATTCATCGCGTGTCAATGGCAGTAATTTTAGCTTCATGATGAAGCAAAATCACTGTACGAATCGTCCTTTTTACGGCATTACGGCAGACTGACGTCTTGCTATAACGACAACTGTTTCCTTTTGGCCAGTTATATATATATTTTATTTTGAAAAATTTCATATGCATACACACTAATATAAAATATATCCTTCATATTGTTTTAGTTGTTGCTTTTACACGCATCCTTTCCAGTAAATTTAGTTAATGGATAATGGATTCGAAACCGGATGCTTTAGTCCCGGATGAGTCCAGATGAGGGCAGGTTGTGGAACAAATGGCTTTTGAACATCCATACCAGAAACATTTTGTTTTATAGATTAAATTCAATTCTTTTTTTTTCAATTTGAAATGGTTTTATATTTCAATGATACCAAAATTTGGTGGAAATGGTTAATGTGGTCCTGATAATGGTTTCAATATACTTTGCTAGACTAGCTTTTTGTGGAAAATATTTGAGCTATAGCCGCAACAATCAATGAACATTTAGATTTGAGGATCTGGTCAATATAGCAGCTTTTTTGGAATGCCCTAGAGTGCTATCGAAATGCAAATGATATCCAGGCTAGTTTGATAAGTTTTTGCCCTTGGCTTAACGTCCTGTTGCGGTGAATACTTTAACCAAACTTTTAGTGTGACTTCCTTCTGTTGGTAAATGTTAATTCAAACATTCGTTCGTATTAAAGCTTTAACTAAAGTTGCTATTATATATTTTTCAATTCAGTGTTAATCATGTGGTAGTTGCTCTTCTCAATACTTTTCATTCATAATATAATTCAGCTTATGTGTATAGCATTATTTCAAAGCCTCAGAGTTTAATTTTTACATCGAAAAGAATGGAATGGAAAACTGAAAACCAATTCTATATTCATTGAAATGTGAAAAATATTTAAAACAATAAATTTAACTCCCTTCGATAATAAAGTACTTTAGTGGCTTTTAACATTTTTTATTATTCAACTCAATGGATTTTAAAAGGGTAAATTACACATATTGAGGAGGTAAATTTAAATTTTCATAAGTTATTAAACTCCTACGTGGAGTTTTAGTTTTTTAAAAACATACCCAAGGATATTATTGAGTATAGTTACACGTGTACGTTCATTTGATGATTGCATATGGCGTTCCTTTCACTTTACGTTGATAAAGAACTTTTAGAAAATACAATTAGTTATCTTTATTTATATGTATTAACTTTGAAATGGTCATTAACGACTCAAAAATTTCAAATTGGTTGGGTCACCTACACCTCTCAATGTACTGTTCTGTGAACGCATGTTTGCGGAAATTTATCATGGACAAGGATTAAGAAGGATCTATGTCTAAATTAATGTGACAGTTTCTGCGCCACAATGTCTGGCAAATGTCAAGTATCATAAAAAGGGATGTGACACTTTGTGTATCGTAAATTTCTCAAATGCTACAAGTGTAACTTGGATGTAAAACAAATAAAACAAAAGGACGAAAATTTCAAAGGTTATCCTCAAAAGACACATAAGGGTTAATGCCAAGAGATGTTTGTTACAGGCAAAACCTCAAAAAAAATTTTTTGGGTTGTCCAAGTGTTTTACTTTAAATTTTTGAAACTCTTTAGGCTCTCCCGCGAAGAATAGAAAATCCTTACCCATATCCTTGAGCTTCTAGACATGCCCTTTTGTTAGGGTAAATGACCAACTTTGGACAGGACCTTCTGAGTCTTTTGGAAGAATAATTTTTCATGTACCTACCTACAGGATATCAGCTTGCTACCTTAAGGAACATATGGCTAGCTGTAGACTGAAGTTAGTAACAGCTTGAAGGGAGGGATGTCAGTATCTCACCTATATGACAGCAAAGGGCTGTTAAAAATTACTGTAAAGACTTGCAAAAATATTCTAGAATCCCGTTCTAGAACAACAGCAAGAACAAACACAAAAACAAAACCAAGGAAATTATTTACCTTTTTGGCATATCGCACCGGTACATAAGTATTTTGTTATAATTTTCCACTTGTTGTGGTTGTCCTTTGAGAGTTTTGGAAACTTTACCCTAAGGATGAAGGATACTTTGGTCACTACCAACCCGCCAGTGCTTTGTTGGTTTTGAAAACTTTGCGCTCCAAAAAGCCGGTAGCCTGTAGCTAGGTTGAGGTGATGTATAAGTTCCGTGATTTTTTTTTTTGTTTTTTTTTTAAACCCTTTCCACTAAGGGTTCTATTCGACACAGAACGCAATTCGAAACAAAACTGTTGGTAAAAGTTTACGCTTAATGAAGTTACAAGTAGTTTGTTTTGTCGGTAACTTTGGTTTTGCTAAGTAAAGAGCTTTGTGCAGCGTTGCGCCTCATTAATTGTTCAACTGAAAAAACGGGTTCACCTCACATAATTTCTTTTGTATATAATAAAATTTCCATCTCAAAGCTTTTTCATGGTAAACGAATCATTTCTAATAACCCTCACAGAATCCATGTCCGTTAAAGTGCGTGTTTTAAAGTGTTTCTCTAAATGTTATACTTTAAATCATATGTGAAGTTGAATTTTCAAACATTATGTATTATGCTAAAAGACATTCACAACATAACCAACAAACACCTCATGAAATTTACCCTTCATTCAATAACGTAACAATATTAAATTTTGTAACAAACAAACTTGTGTTGTAAAAACTTCTCAGAATATAAAATGATGCAATAAACAAACTATCATTCCCGCTAATATACAAAATATCCCTAGAAATTTATCATCAATTCATAGCACTAGTTTCGTGCCTTTTGGTCGTAACAATTACAAAAACGCCTCATTCCAACTAGTTATCCTTTGTTACTTTTATGATAGTACTAATGCAGTAGTAGGTAGTAATAGCAATTTTCAAAAACGATTTTCGGTTTATCTGCAAAGCTATTAAATCGATACTTGATACATGCAAAATGCACGTTGCAATTTCAACATTTACTAGGCACCTGAGGTGGGAAGTTTGCTTTCATGAATTCACTCAATTTTGGATTATTTTAACTTGCAATTTTACACAGCAGTTTGCAGTTGAAGTTCTGATGTTTGTAGAGATAAGAAGTTTCTAATAGAATACAATTCCGTATCCATAAACTGAAAATTTGACTGTTATTGGATGATTGTTGGAACATGTGATAGATCTGACTGACATATGTATGGAAAACATTTCTCTGCATTATTGCAGTAATCCTGAAATATATACACAATAATTTCAAGTACAAAACACATTAAAATTTGTACTAATACCTTCCTTAATTCTCTGTTAAACGAACCTTGAAGCAGTGTTTATCTGATACAATCTCGTGTAGTGGATTTTCTTTAAGATTAAGAAATAAATTAAAGTCGTGAAAACCTTCACAGATCTGAATTAGTAAATGAAACAAATTTCTTGAAGGCGTAAAACACAATACCCATTAGAAACCGCTAATTACTTGAATGTATAGCCTCAAATTTATAGACGCTAATTACTAAAAAAACAATTCTTATTTTCTTGAGAACAGAATACACAAATCAAAACAAATTACGTTTTAATCGAAAATGTTCATTTTAACCAATAAATTTTCTCAGTTTGTTAATTGACCCTTTTTTTATCTCAAACCAAGTCCTGGTAAATGGCAGGACACAAATAAACAGAAACAAAAACCAAGAAAAAATTTAGAAAAATTTCTCAAGAAAATATTTAAATTTAGCCACGAGCGCTTCTTGAGCAATTTGATGCAAAACTCACTTAATCAGACACAACTACGATGTCATTTTAATAATTCTCTGCCACTTGCAAATATAACACCCTTAAAAATTATCAAGGGTGAGTGATGAGGGAGTGTGGGTAGCAATAAACGAATGAAGTGTTGGAATAGAAAGTACTAAGGGGTTCGAAAAGCTCATTCTGTGTTTAACGGTCACTAATTTACAAAAATCCAATTAAGTCTCAACCTCCTGCTTTTGTTTTACCAATTTTTTTTTGCCAGTTTGGGGGTTTGTTCCATTTTGTCCTTGGACAGCAGCGTGTTGTCGTATAGAATAGAATAGAAAGGACTTCAAGCACCTTGAGACGAAGAAAACGAGTCGAAAAAAAATTAAGAAGGAAAATCAACAAGGAAAGAACAAATCTATGTCTCCTAAGATTACAACATCAACAGGGACACTTTGCTCCCTTAGACGATGACGTCCTTCACATTTTGTTTGAGTCGCATTTAGCACACTTACAGTTTTCTCGTTTGGTCCTAATTGCATTAAATTTAATTTTAAGGCATTAACAATGCTTCCTTTAAAGTGGAAAAATATGAGAGAACAGACACGAAAATTGGTCAGTAAAGTGTGTTTGAAGTGACAACAGTTTAAGTCATACCACATGATGATGGAAAGTATATATCAATCGCCCTAATTGTTGCTGTCTATGTTCATTCCCAAAATTCTCCCTTTTATCTCTTGTAAATGTCAAAACACATCAAGGAAACATTTGAATTGATAAGAAACGATGATACTTTACTGGTATTCTATCCCTAATAAAACTTGAGACAACAATGTGGAAACGTTTGTAAGGACAAGAGAAACAGCAACAGAAAACACCCTGAGACAATCCATTTATAATTCCGTGACTGTTTGTGCAAGAATATCGCTAATTAAGCTCAATAATGACTCCAATTTTTCGTTCTTCTTGCTAATCATGTCCTCATACTTTACAGAATTTTTTCTCCATTACAAGGGAGATTCCAGCGAAACACACCGGCTCCATGCTCCCTTTTTCTTTTCACAAATCTGTTTATACTTTGCACTATTGAAAATGAAAAGGGAGAAGCACTTCGTTAAATTGAGAAAAAAATATACAGATAAAGAAATGCAAAAATAAAACAATCAAAGTTAATGAAAAAATTAGGGAAAAATCAGAACATAGAATTTGCTCCCCCAAAATATGCGTTTTTTCAAGCCATCATGAGGACACACCAACGGCACACTGTGGACAATTCAATTTCGTCTAATTGGTTTATTCAAGAACTCAAAAGAAGGACAATACCCTGGTGAAGATTGTATTTCTAGTGTTAAGACTATGCCATCAATTATCCTTGAATTGCACACCTTTTTACCAGGCAGAAAATTCCGAAATCGAGGTTTCAGTTCCAAACAAAGTTAAATTATTTTGTCATTTATCTCGTGCTTTGATTACCAATCACACTTTATAAGGGTAAAAAGGACGAAAATTTTTATTTGCAACAATGGCTTACTTTTCCACGATGTAACTTCAAAGGAAGGTTTTAAAACTTAGAATTTGCCCAATCACGCAGAAGCTTTTCATAAATGAGCGACAGCTGTCCCACCCCTATTCGTTAGGCACTTTTTAATTAAAGTCAAGTTATGGTAAGACACTTTGATTATTTGCATTCCAAGGATGTTCCTCCTTACGTTGACAAGTGCAATTAAGTTTCTTACTGCCGTCAGAGGGAAGGCTGGAAAGTTGATCATGAATATTCCTTTATCCTTCGTGGGTTGCAAATTACTGGTGGCTTTATGAAATTAAAAATGTGGATCACATGGGAAAAGATTCAACACGTTTTATGCGCTGACACGTTTAACTCGGAAAATTATATTATTAACTTGAATATTCAAAGTGATAACGAAAAATTTGTAATCGAAATGAATACAGATAACTAGTCATAAATAGGATCTAAAAGCTGTTAAAGAGAACTACAAGTCTGATTTGATATTATCAAAGGATACATCCTCAAGCAACCACATTCACACAGAACTATCGTCCGCCGACCATCGTTCATCATGCATCCTTCATCCTCGGTACATTGCAAAAACCCCTTGGGACAAGAAATAAAAACAATCGTAATGGCTTTGCCATGGATGGATAATGGAAGATTGTAATGCTCAGCAAAAGGAACATCATCCAACTTATACGAACATCCATCAAAACGGGATATAACCGACACCAGGGTTTTCATCCAACATCGGATGAATTACACGCAGACAATGACACTAGCTTAACGCTTCAAGTGTTTACCAAAGTGTTCAATGGCGAATGGCTGACGCTATATAACGAACTAAAGGACACGACGAACTGGAGTCAGTGTGAAACGTTCACTATAAGCTGTTGAAACAGTCCGAATACAAAAACAAAATGATATCCTTAAAACACTGGTACCGTGTGGTGTTGGAGCTTTATTAAATATTTCATATAAAAGATTTATGTCAGCTTTCTGCCGGCATTGAACGTCAATTCTACAAAGATAACAAACTTCATAGAGCTGATATTGAAATGCACTTATCATTAGACGTTCTTATATCTCGATGAAGTCAACTTGAAGTGTCCTCTAGAATACTCTGGATCAACAATTTCTATCCGCATTCGAAGTCAAAAGTGAACAGACAGAAATGATTCTGATGTCCTATTCGAAGGACATAACCTCGGAGACCAGAAGCAATTACACAATTTTGATTTCATTAAAAAAGAATACAGTCACAATGGAGTACTTAATAGTTTGTGGTTTCAATTGGGTTGACTTCCCTATCAAAACTAAGAAATTGCAGTGTTTACTCAAGTGGGCTACTATAAATTATAGACACTTAGTCCTTGAGGCGAAGGATTAATCTTGGATGGAAGAAATCGATCGTTGTAATTTTCGGAAGTTGTCCTGCTCTGGGCTAAATTTTGGTATTTCTTGTGTTTGTGGTTAACCAATCAAATGATAGAGTAAGTATAAATGTCTTTGGGTAGTTTTGTCAACTTTAAATTTGAAATTCAGTTTAAGTTATTATTTCTTTAATGTCGACGCAAATATGTAGCAAATTGTGAAATGAATTTCGAAGCATTATGTCAGATAATTATCTGAACACAAAAGCTAATATCTATCGAAATCCTATTAACTGCAGTTTTAAAATGTCAATAAAATTAATTTCAAACAGAAAACGATCAAAATTCAAAAATTAATGAAACGAATATGACAATAAAGCATTTTCAATGTAACCATTTACCAGTGATGGCATTCAACACTATATGATATCCATTGGAGTCTTCTGCAGGTCCATCATAAATGAGGCAATCCAATTACAACTGCAAATTGAATAGGAGTGTGCCCAGAATTGAGGTTCCAGCAAACCTCGTTTCCCTGTAAATTGTTGTTATACCATTTGATAGTAATTTCATATTTGTCATCATCGCGAACGTTATCATTTCTACCACATCAATGCGACACGAATGCAACACGAATGTCAATTTCATCATCATCAAACGGGTTTAATCAATAACCCTTTTCCTCAAACCTTGGAAATTGCTAAATTGCAAAATGAAATTGAATTTCAAAATTTAAGAGAAAATATTGACAGATGATTTAATTAAATTTTTTCTTTTAATTTTTTTTTTGACTTTTGAGAATTTTTTTTTTATTCTTAATCTCTTTCAGTGCATCCCCAGTCGAATGCAATTTTGTTATAAGGCGATGCAACAGCCACAGTCCCCATGTACATACATATATGGTTGAAAAATTCAGACTATCCTTTTTATTTGAACAGAATCTAATGCTCATTTTAATTATAAATTTCAATAACAGGACATAACTTGGCCGCCAAACGATGAACTTTCAGCATGAACGGGTTCCACCCTCCAACATTCCTATATAACCACTCAAATTTATTTGCTAACCTTGACCACCACAACACCACATTGGGATGGTGCTTGGACCACCGGGTAATTGCATAACGAGACTACCCAATATAGGATAATAAGGCTAAAATACGCTCTATTTTACCACACGTATAGCACTTGCAGAGGATTTGGCTACCGACCACTGGGGACTCACTGCACTCAGTATCTACTGCAATTTAACAGAAGCGGATGAGGAAACTGTACCAAGGGTTGAATATCATCCCTTCCGAGGTTTGGAACATTACCAATAGAGCCTATGAATTTTCAATATGATAATTTTTCACCACTGGGCGAGGTGTCACGACTTGCATCATCAGAGGCGTACATCGCTTCAACGCTGTCCAGGTAAGCGTAAAATTCAACAGAAACATAAATAAATTTAATTGAATTTAATCAAATTTGTCAATTCTGTGTTTAATTATTAAAGTCAATCGTTTGTGTCCAATTCCAGATTACATGTGTAAATTGCCAATGGCTGCATTTTGGACCAGCATTGGCACATAGTTTGCGGACAGAAACGATGTCTGCTAAATTAATGAGAGGCAATCTGTATAAACGTGTGTATTGATCGTGCAGGTATACGGTTGAGCAACCAACAAAAGATAAATTTTCCTATAGTTGATTGAGTATATAACATAGTGCAACTTATGAAAGTTACTTCAAACATAGAAGTAACTGTGGCCATGACAACATACTCGTATACCACTTTTATTTGAAAAACAAAACAAATTCCAATTATAAATCAACGACTGTTGAACGTCCAAATCACTGGAATGTCAATATTTGACAGAGAGTTCTGACAAAAGGCAAAAACCTTCACCAAATCGCTGTCAGTCAATCAAAGTCGAAGAAAAACGCACTTTTTTATGAACTATTTTCACGTTTTGAAAATGACGGAAAAGGACAAACAACTGGACGAACAATTAAAATTTCGTTTGTTGTGACTTTTCCAATAAAGCACTGAGTAAATTTTCATTTTATTGAGCTTTGGTCTGTTGTCAAAATTGACTTTGCCCAAAATTGAGAGACAATTTTAGAAGGAAAATGGAAAATTTGAAGCAACTGAATACATAGCCATTAAATTTAATACTCGCAATTGCGCCTTTTAAAAGTAAGATTTGACCTAAATTCGAGGTCACTAAGCCATGATTAACGTCCTGTAATTATCACCAGCAACAGCTCTTTATCAAGTCGTTAAGAGGATTATTTCAGAAAACCCCCAAATCAGATTTATCAGTGAGTCTACTCAGTTTTTATCGGTAAAGTAATTACTTTCGAAAACCTACAATAGTGGGAATGTTTGTTTCTTGATCGAAGAAAGTAAATATTGTAAATTTCTTATACAATTCAAGAAAATCAATACTTTGGTCATTATAGGATAAATACGAAGGTATTTAGAGTCAATGTACTTATAAGAATCAACAATAAAATCTCTAAATGTCAATCGATCAATAAAAGGACAAGCGAATGTTTCTATCGCATGAGACGTATTCTTTATAGGGCAATCAAAATATAATTCAGCTACATATATCCCTGAATCGAACCCAAGGAATGCGTTAACTATTCCAGAATAGAACATAAAATAATTATTACATTCGTCTCTAGTTGGAATTTGTATGATATCGTCGGAATGAATGTTATCTGATAGAATATCGAAGTTTCTTTTCAGGCTCATTAAGTAAAACAATTTGCACGAATAAATACAAAAATAGATTTCGTGATTTTTTCGTGTAAATTTTGATATTCATTCCTTGGCATATACCGGCGTGTTTCGAAGCAACAATTTAACTTCAACAGGCCCTATCATAGACTTTAAGGTGGACACTTTCTATACTTGAGGACACATAAATCTATATTTCAAGGATAACGTTTTGTGACAATGTTGGGAAATAAATTTACGATTGCAAGGCTAACGGAAATCAAAGTCATTAAAAGTTGTTCAAGGTATCCCGTAAATAAATGGGAGTACATTTATGTAAGGCGATATTCCCATTTACGGATTTAATGATAAAGTATTGTCACGTGACGGGACAACTCACTGTTGCACTTGACGGAAAAGTCTATAATTTATACTACTAAATGCTAATATAAACTATAGCATAAAAATCGCAGCACTAAATGCTTAAAACCACAGAAATTATAAGAATAATTACATACTGTCATAATAGTATTGTTATTTACCATACTGAACGAAAAACGGTTACTTTAATGAAATAATAATATTATGTAGTCAAAGATATTTATAATTACAAAGATAGAATATAGAGAATAATAATTTTAACCATCACAATAAAAACAAATTAGTGCTAATAGCAGTTCTAATAAATTAATTTATCAATCATAGCTAGAACTATAACAATTATTATTACGTTAATTTATAAAAGATTATAGTATGCATATTATTTATGCTCATTAACTCCTATTACATACGTGAAAGTTGCAATATTAGTGTTTACATCTATCTATAAATAGGGGACAGGATTTCTTATTATCCCTCTCACAGGTTACCAGATGGGCCTATCCACATAAAAGTTATATCAATCGAAATATTATTTCATCCTCTATGTGCATCACTTTTTTTTCTTAAATTTAATTATAAATTAGTTTAATTTTAAATTGAAATTAAAAAATTCAGTGGGATAGCACACGTATAGAGTAGATGATGCTTTTGGGAAGAACGGTGTGTGGTATTGCCTGCAAATATGCAATTATATGATGATTTTCAGTTTGTGTCCCCAATAGATGGCACGTGCTAAGTTAATCAAAAATCAAACATTAATTGGGGACACAAACCAAAACTACCAACATATGGCTGCATTTGCGATTAACATTACTTGTCTCACATTATGACTGCCATAAATGATATGATTGAGTAATTAGCCTACCGTTTATGCCAAATAGGTGCATTCTTTTAAATCAAACCTATCATCTATGACAATGAAATGTTAGATAGGTAATATTAATGGCAAATGCAGCCATAAGATCACAGACAATCCAGATTTCTCGGTCCCATACGTTGAGTTGGCACCAAGAATTTCAAACTAACAGACACCAACTAGTTAATCGAAATAAAGTAAAAATAATAAATAAGAAAATAATAATGCAAGAAATATCTGGATAATACATATTAAAATATGACAAAAATAATAATATTAATACAGAGTTATGGTATATAATTGTTGCAGAAATAATAACGATGATGTCAGGAATAACATATAAAATGGATATAACAGTTAAAATAATAATTGAAGTACTCCATAATGAAACTAATAAAACTTTATAAATAAGCAATTACAATAATATTTATTCGCAACAAGTATTGATACAATGTTAAAAAAGTAGCAACAATTTATATTTATAACTGTAAATATCTGGTCACTGTGCAATATATGACCAGATTAGATCCCTTATATATTTTCGGGATAATAATGCCCGAATCCTAAAACATGGAAAGCGTCACGTAGATTCAGGCAAAATCACATTAAATCGTAATTGGCCACGGTTAATCCAAAATCATATCCAAAGATTTACCTTTTTAACCCATTCAAACAAACCTTTTTCATCCAAACCTTCAAAGTAGTCTAGACGGTATCTCTGTTGGCTTGATTCTACCTGTTTAAGAACACAAAAAAACGCAGCGTTTTAATTTTATCGTAGACCGAAGTGGTTGGCAATAATTTTCCAAGAAAAGCCTTTTCTCCCAAAATCAAATGATGAATACTTAAACAACAACACTCTTATCTTATCGGCACGTGCCTTAAAGGGAATTAGATAATCTCATCTATTCTCAACAGAGAACAAAATCTCTACTTAACAAAATTTTTATCTCTACAAAACACAAGATTAATTTCGAACATTTGAAGTAAAGTGAAATGTAGATGTTGCGCTATTATATTAATTACATAATTGCTCAACACTAACCTTCAGGGTTTAAGGGAGGTAAACAAGACGAACGAGAAATTTTCCAGGGATTGAACTGATTATGGATACGAAGATTACATTGAAGTTAGCTAGACAAATTCCTATGTAACTTGGGGATGAATTAATGTTAGTAATATCTAGAAAGCTAATGCCATCAGTCTTACATTCTTTTGAAAATCATCTACCCTTCTTCACCATGTGGAAGGGTTTTGCAGACAATTTTTCTCTTTTTATGAATTGACGGTGTACTCGTATGTTGTAGGCAATGTGTCGCCATGGGGTTGTTCTGTTCACTTCTGTTCTGTCACCTGACACAATGCTACATTTCTGACGCTAATTATTTCCTCATGCGTAAAAGCCATTGTTGCTATGGTCTAGCATTAAAATTTGTGTCTGTGAATACCCAGCTTCCACCCTAGACGCATGAGCCTTTTTTAAGGAAACTATCTGCATAGCAATTTGGGCTTATCTGAGCTTTAATGGGTCCCATGGTTAGTAGAGTGACTTCTAACCAAAAGATGTAATGGTTAGTGAAAGGAGACGCGGGTAAACCCCACTAAGTAATTAATATTAAAAGGTTCATTAAAGGAATGTGAAGGTCTGTGTACCCCTTGGCACTGACATGCCAGGATACTTCAGTTTTGAAAGAAGAATTTTCATTCTTAGAAAGGCATCGTAAGTGAAAATGAAACATCGTCTTCATGATGGATTCTATATACTATATAACGTGTAGAGCAAGGTGACTTCAGAGACACAATAGTCTAGAAGAATAGAGTTCTTATGAAGGTATGTGTGTGTCCGTGATGGTACTTTCATTGTCAACTATAGTATGATGAAAATTAAAATGTGAACGCAAGTAATTTGCAACGCTTTTGGCTGATGGCTGACGGTTGATGGTGGTATAATTATCGTATTATCCATGATAACAATTTTCTAGACAACTTTCAAGGTAGCTATCATAAAGAGTGCTTTTCACTTCTATTTAATGAAAATTCTATTCAAATCCCGATATACCTGGTATTCTGAACCAAGCATTCACAACACTTTTCAAGTTGCCGGAATTAACTAGATTTCATTGAATAGACAAAACGGGGTTGGATTTATCGTTACAAATAATTCATCTATCACTTGTCGATTGAAATTGATCATTGAAATCGAAGTAATTTAATGTGAATAACTTGAAAATTTATGAATAGCTGACACATAGAATCACTGGGTATAGTATGATTTGAAGTTACTCTAGAATTAGTACTGAACACATGGTAGATATCGAAGTTACACAATGTTCTTTTGACTTTGAATGTTAGCAAATTTAATTGGCACCAGAAGAAACCGCAGTCAAAGTTGATTTAACGCATCGTCAGTTTCAAGCTATAAAACACCACCATCATTCGTCACATCTTCATTTCATCATATTCACACCATTTCCAGAACCATGAACATTTTACAAAGCAACAGTTCCTTCTACACACTAGTCTCGTGTTTCTAAGGACCTGATTGTTCTATGTTCCCATACAGACACATTTACAGAATCGTATAACGTGGGACCAAGTTCTGTAGGGTTTTATGTCAATTTAGACGGTTTCTTTGTCACAATGCTCACCAAAATACTCCCCTCACATTCACCACTTTTGTACAAATTTCTACAAATTTAAAAAGCACTCAGTCCTACACTTTCAAGTGATTTCTAGGGAAAAAATTTAAAAAAAAAATCGTCTAGTTGCGTCGTCTGCCACAAAAAGCACAAATGTGGAAAATAATGTCTCGTGAATTTTTCGTCTGTAAGACTGGTACATGCTTTCGAGAGTAGAAACTTTTCAAAACCATAGCCCTCATCTCCTTAGCGGTTTCCAGGATAGAGACAACTGTTGCCTTTCCTGTGTTTCACAACGGAATTTCATTTGAGACTTCCTTCTGAAGTGTTATATATAAATGGAATTCTAATCTTAAAAATAAGGATAGGGTAACCACATATCTCCCCGCAAGCGAATACACATTGGTACCGACTTAGAATACTGAAGCACATTCGAAATGTCATGCATTCTTAACGAACAGAATTCTCCCTTGATATTAGGTATACCTACTATGAAGGCTACACATTCAGTTTGGTGTCCTTTTGCCACATCAGTTGACATGCTTTAATTAAATTTCACTTTTTTCACACTGGGAACCCCCAGTTTACTGATCCTTCCCGAATCAAAGTTTAAGTTTTTCTATGGATTGCAAATCAAAGCTGTTGAAAAAATAATCTCAAGGTTGTAAAAAGTCAGCAGGTAAGCACAACTTGAAATTAAAAAGGGATTCAAGTTTGTAAAAAGAACGACATGCTGGACATTTAGATGAGGTTTTTTTCCAGAAGTTTTAGGAAAACACTCGTACATGCAAGCGAACTTATCTACGACATCCAGATGCTGCTCCTTTCGTAGCTAATGAATTTTTCCAGTGAGGTGACATCAAAATGGAAAAATCATCAATAATAAATTAAATGATGATTTTCCTTTCTAAGGAAAAGTGCACCCTCCAAGCGTCCCTTGCAAGGATAATGAATGAAAAACTTTCGTAAGAAGGACTCGTTTTCACATACTCGTATCTATTATAATTTCAAAAGCTTCAATTGTATCCACTATCGCATTCAACATTTAATTTCTCTTGAATCCTTAACTCTAAATGATTCCGATAGAATCTACATGCATTTGAAAGACGGATTCGGAATGGGAAAACCTGCAGACTCGAGCAAAAGGGTATTCTTTGGGATGAAATAAATTTAAAGCAAATAGTAGATACATATATAAACTTTGCTTCTTATGCTGTCAACGGTGCGATTAGATGCAAAACAATTGAACCGCATTTCATCGACAAAGGAAAGGGCACGTATGACTTGCCCCGTTGAAACCATCGACAGCCTCACATGAACAATCAAAGTGAGAGTCCCTGATGAAAGCATTGGGAAAAGTATCACAAGACTATGTCTGTCAACGAAAGCAAAAAAAAAGGCGTTTTGCTGAAATCAGCATAAAAAACAACATACTCGAAATGGCTGATTTCAACCCTGATTTCAAAAACCCCAAATAGAAATTATTCGTTTCGACACATGCCTTTGTCGCAGATTTGTGTTAGTTTGCTCCACTTTGTTTATAGCAATGGCACTGGAAATGGTATCCTGAATTGTGATAGTATTTAGTTGAGAATGCGGAATAAAATTTTGTTCAATAAAATTCAAGTTTTTACCCTTTTGGACACATTTGGCCCGAAAGATTCATCTCCATGCTACAGCAGTGACAAGGGCTGATGCAGAATTCTACAATTACCCCTTTTTTCAAAATGCTGGTCTCTTCAATTGTAAACAGCAATACCAGTCGACAATTGAATTCTGTTGATGTTCTACTTAAAATAAGTGGATCTCCTCTATTGCCCATTCCGATACTTATTGCACGCAAACTTTCACATTCATGAAAGCTTCTACTTCAATCAAACAAGTAGGATGCCGTTATTTTTATAGCTTACATACACAGTTATTGTACAATTGTTACCAACTGCAACATAATAAATCATCAAAGGTGATTTTACTGTCGCCCACTTACAATTATGTTTGAAAATTTGCTACAAAGTGACAGCGAACGTGCCCAAAAGGCAGCTTGTTCAGAATCGTATGTTTCAACTCTCTCTAATGTTCATTCTGTAAAGTGGATCTTTAGTTCATATGTAGGTGGATAATGTAGAAACCCCCTGTGGCTATATCATCGTCATGGTATTCATCACAAACGTGATCAACCCCTTGTAGCCATAGTATTTGTTTAGGGCCTCTATTGTTCACATAAAAATTGATGAATATACTATAGCGTCGCTCGTGGTGGTAGAATGAGTTGGAGGCTACTTTAGGCTCAACAATAAAAAGAAAATATTTTTTCCGTTTAACCAGGGATGCACTTATAATGCATTCACACCTACTATTACAATCCATTGTGCACTGATAGACTTCGGAAGTTGCAATAGCGTTCTTGTTTCATCTCATTTGTCTCTTGTCCTGCATCGAAACAACATTGAAGTGTCTTGTATGCCAGCACTTTTGGAAAATTCTGCAATTCTACCTCTATCCTAATGCATGCATTTTACTGCACTGAATGCAGCGTAAGTATATTAAAAATAAAACAAAATCCAAACAAGACAAGGACACAAAAGCAATTTAAGAGGAAAAATGTTACAATCATGAACGTGCAGATACTAATTCATATACAAGAGGTGGATACAAGCACAAACACATTCAGCTCATTCACTCATTTCCACTTTCTTCCGGCAGGACTTCTTTACCAAGTCCTAAAATCCTTGTAATTTGATCCAACAAATTGGAACAATTGTCAGACAGGATGTCTGCGAATGAAAACGGGCAAAGTGCCTTGTTGCACTTTAATTGTTGTTAGTCTGGATGACTGCAGATGTCCTTGTCGTCTTAGTTCTTTTTCAGCAAAAAGAAACAACACACAAACACATATTCACAAACAGCGGCAGCAGCTCCTTTATAGCAAAATAAAATACAAAAAATGCTGATTCAGCTGCAACAATTTTTATCTGCACCATTCCAGACGATTTCCATGAATGCCAGCCTCTTGCAGGATTGTTTTTTGCTCTAGACATTCGACTTTTGCATGTAGGTTTGCCAAACAAGACCATATTGCACTTTAAATCTAAAGAGTAGTTGCACCCGTTTTTAGCGTGTCTGTATTTCTTTTTTCTTCAATTGCATATAGAAGAGTGCAAGTGTTTACGTTAGTGCTTAGAACAATTCTTTCGTGTCAGGATAATGACTGTGGCCAGGAACAAGCTAACCTGGCGTATGCACTTGAAACTTTAATACTTCCGTCTTGGAACACATTGAAGACATGCTGGGAAGATGTTTCTGTCACGTCAAATACAACTGCAAATTAAGGGATAATTCAACAATAGTAAAGGGGAAGAAATTCAAGTTTATTTTTGTGCGATTTCACTTTATACCCCACTTGAATTGTGTAATTCACAACATACACCTGCTTACAAATGATTCCTTCGACACTCAAATATGTCACATAGAACAGAAATACAAATCGTTCACTATATCCACAAAAATATTCATGAGCTTTTGGTCATCTTGGTAGAATTTTGATTTAACTGCAACCTTAATTTGAAACAGGCGGCATGGCATGATGAATACCACGAACGAACAATACACAAAATCCTCATTTGCCAATGTGTTTATAAAACTGACGAACTATTCCGTTGATGTTCACCATAGGTTATGGACGATACTGTGTATCGATATATTGTCCTGGTATCCCATAAAAAGGATTACTTTGTTCAGTGAATTCGAAAACTGATAATTGTTGTTGCTGGTAAAACAAACATACGACTGGTTTCAATTTTACTATCAGCTTTGGAAATATTCCGAAAACCCATAAAGGACTTATTTGGAGCACAGGAAAATAGTTTGCTGTGTTGGACCGTAAAATTGTTCTACGCTTGTTTTCAATACATCGATCAAGGACGAAAAGTTTTGCAGAACTACTTTCGTTAGCTTGTTACAGAATAGGCTGATATCAATTAAAGCTGCATGTTCACTAAAAGTTTAAGCTATAAAAAGAATTTTTTTTTTCGATTGTTGTTGTGTAATAGCACAAGGACATATTTCAGTTTGAATAAAAAAATTACTTTATAGAGACCAGGATGATTTTCACTTTTACTTGATTTTGTAACCTTATATCTATTTCAAGCCAAGTACACACAAGAAGCTTTATTCATTTCTATCACTCAAGTCAACATATTGTGGCATGTTTTCTTACAACACACAATGTGACGACAAATGTCATTTTGGGGATCAGAATAAATGAAATCTTTAAAAGTGATCATTTAAAATTCTGCAGCTGCATCCCATAAACTAATATAAATCAAATTGCACCAGCCAGTGTAACCCAACTCCAAAAATTGGAAACCAACACCTCTCCAACCACAATGCAGTATAACACTAGAGACATCACATCCTGGCGTCCCAAATCGTTAGCTTGCCTCAAGAAATAAGGGAAGCGCTAATGTTTGCCCTGTGCGCCCTGAATACTAAATACGTTTTATGTGTTGAATGCTTCAAGTTCGTTCGAAGAATCCTTCAGGTTTGCAGAGAATTGTAATTTTTTTCTTATGGATCTACGTTCGTTGTTCCTTTGACAAAACACAACTTGTCCTGGAAGTTGAAGATGAAGTGTAGGTAAAAAATGTTCCTTCTATTTGGCTAAGACTCACGCAGACAGATACTACGAGCTATTTTCGCCCTTAGAAATGTAGTCAGAATTCTTGATCCTTCGAAGGATATTAAAACGGATGTTTGTTTGTAAGCTGTCACGTGTGGCAGGATGAAGTCGTGCGACACCTTCCGTTGACACACAAGAGATCGAATTAAATTTCTCTTATATTTGTGGGTGCCAATGGTAAAATTTGTGAAATCGATGAATTCAAATACTTTTGCCGTAGAAAACTTGACTTTTCGTAGAATATATAATTGACATTGTGAGCATTTTATGTGTCAGGATTTCTCAACTGCAAAGGGTTTTGTCGTGTTTCAAGAGATACGAATGGGATGTATTCAAACACAGACAAGACGTGGGCCTGTATCCAGAAAAATATATCACATTTTGTATAATTTCTGAAGTCTTCTATGCCCGAGTTATTTCAAAAGTAAAATAATCATGCGTCAGTCCACAGCTAACCGAGTTGGAAGTGATTTTTTATGGAATGGCAAAACTGTCAAAGAGGAAAGAAACAGTCCCCGTTGATTTTTTTTTCGGCATCTTCTCTTTGAGCGAATCTTCGTATAATTTTCCTGTTCGTTGTTATCTCTCTCTCTACATTTAGAGATTAGGGAATTAGAAAGGAACAAAACACAAATGGTTTTTCAGATTTTGTTAGCTTTCAATCTAAAAACTTCTAAACTACAATAACAGGAAAACATTGTTTGTATGAAATTCAACAATAACCAACAATATGGTATCCATATCCAGATAAATTCATTAAATCAAAATACATTGTTTAATTTTTCATGCGCATCACAAATACCTGACCATTGAATTATGAAATATTTAATAATATATCTTATACTAAAGAACCCAATTAATTTGAAATTCTGGAATTATGAAGCTGAAATCACCACCTTGAAAATTAATTCTGTCCAGACAAACGTAAATCAATATTGATCAGATTGAAAGTTAAGGAAGTATTCCGATTAAGCTATTCAAATTCTGTTTGACTGTCTACGAGTAAATCAAAATTGTCTATTAATAATGGAAATCCAATTGAATTCAACAAGAAGTGCAGCGAATGCAAAGGGAGAACCCAGAAGGGTTTCAAAATGAAAATTCAAAGATGTGTAAAAGGGGAAGATTTCACTTATTTTCTATAGTACAAGCGAAAATGTTCCATCTGTTCCATCTTCGTTTCAAAAGGATACCGAATAATTCATGATCTCAAGCTTCTTCGATAAAACTTAACACAATTTAAAATACACAAATAAAATTTTACTTTCAGTCGAAAGTAATTTCAATTAAACCATATCAACTTCCCCATCACAGAACTTTCAGTTCACTTAATAAAATTAACAAAAGTCGTTAAAAATTCTTTTCAGACTAAGTAAGTCCATTAATTATTAATGAAAGCCGATGGCTTAATTCTGCACAGACATAGAATTGAGACGAGGAAGATTCTACAATCCTGACAGTTCTTCATGTACTCTAGTAGTACCTATTACCTACCCTAAGCCTTCAACTGGTGGTGTTTGTAAAAACTTGGGACCAGGAGGAGTGCTCGGATAAAGGTTAGCAGGCAATTGTTTCGAACACCCACTTTAAAGGTTTAAATTGTACACAACACAAAAGATATATATTAATTGGCTCGAACATGCATTATGTCTTATAACCCTAAGGATACTTCTTAAATTAGACAAATAATGTTTCTTATGGAAAAAAGGACTCAACCCCATCGTTTGTAGAACGTTACCAGCGGATTTATGAGAATGGGTTTGATTTGCCAAACATGTTTTATGGAAATTAGCTAATCAAATCTTTATGCTATACATTTCTTTGTATACTCGTATTAGAATATTTGAACAAACTAATCCAAGAGGATAAAACATTGCAAGGTTTTGTTCAATATTGAATTTATGTTTAACAGACTTCAGAGACAAAAGATGTTTTAGCGGTCGAAACAATGGAAGTATTATTTTAGATAGGAACATAGTATGTTTATTTCAAAAACAGTCCTACCCAAATTATATCTCAATAGCTGAAAGTAAGTTAATTGATTCAATTATGGAATATAAAATTATTTTGTAGCCACGAATAGAATAGTTATAAACTATTTGTAATTAACCCAATTAACAAAGTCAAAATTAAAAATAAGGATTTGAATTATGCAGGTTATGGTTTAAATTATTATCAAATTATCTCATTTTATGTTTTAATTCAAAAACCCTCAGCTATAAATGCTACGAATTGAGTTCATTACCGGAAATTTGGATCACTATAATCCAAAACCCTTTCCCATATACAATTAGATAAAAAAAATACCATCCGAAGGATGATAAAAAAGGACATAACCATTAATTTCATGATATACTATCACACGATGAGGCCAGACATAAATGTTACTATCACCATTCACATCCGCAATTTGCTCCCTTAAAAATTCAAGGGATGAGAATGTACCACGCTAGTTTAAATGAGTTCTACGATTTCTATGATATAATTCCATACTAATAGCTGTGACGGGGTTGTAATAGCTACCACCGTCAAGTGAAAACCGATGATTGTATCACCCTTACTTTCCGAAAATTTAAGTTTCATAACACGAGTTTCGTTGGCTTGCTTGTCTGCTTCATTCGGTAAACGTGGCAATTGAGTGCACCTTGCCACCCACCATTCTGAAAATGATCCTTGCCCTTGCACCCTACTCCTGGCCTTGGCCCTATGATGACTATGGCGTATGGGTAATTGTAATTAAATGTCAGATGAGTTCCTAATTTATGATTATTAAAGCGATAAAAATTTTCACTCGCAGGACATTTTACTTCATTTTTATTTTTTAATTTTACTTTCCTTTTTAATCGTCAGGATTCTACCTGCAGGACTTTTGTAGGGTAAAATTTGAATTTCCATAAAAATTTCCCTGTCGCTACTCTTTGCTGGTCGCGATATCCCAAATCTCAGCAAAAAACTGTCATTTTACAATGAGTTATTGCCTGTGTTGGATGAATTAATGAAGACATGCACGGAATATTCTACTGTTGCTGCGTATCAGTGGCAGGATTTGCTACTTCAGAGGTGTTTTCTATAAATATTTTTAAGTCTTAAAAAAAAATATAATTACCATTAAATGTACAGAAACACGAACATTAATCCGTTGGTGGTTTCATTAGCCGGATAAGTAATTTGTTCAAAGCGCAACAATCATGACTTTTCATGACAACGATGTGAGGGAAATTGAAACGTGTAGCAAGTGTCTAATGAAAATAATTTTCACAGCCATTGATGTCATATATAATATAAAGCCAACAATGTGGTGCACGTTTGAATTGTTGAAAACATCAAAATCTTAGTAATAATGTTTTTAGAAGACAATTGCTACTTACTTTTAGTTGGGACGTTTTCTTAGAGCGTTGAATATTTTGATCATAAAAAATCTCTTTCCTGTATAAATAAATTAGTAAACAAGCAAAATGAAATAAAATAAATAATATCAATTGAAAAATCTTTTCAGACGGAAACAAATCCAGATCTAATCTACTGGTTAAACGTTTTCTGTTTCTAGCTGCGAACAACATTGCGTCAACCCATCCGGTCAAATATGATCATGCGACATGAAAAGAAATGTAAGCGTTTCCGGGAGCGCAGTGTTTGTAGCGTCTGTTGTATCAAAAGCAACAAAACCATTGCATCAACTCAAATGTGCGGCGATGTACTGGGCCGACTCAAAAATATGATCATGGGACATGAAGGTGAATGAAAACGTTCAAGGTAGGTCAGTGGTTGAAGCATCTGTGAGGTAAAAAGAAGACCCAAATTCGAATCCTGGCCACGACGCGTGTTTTCCGATTCAATTCGGAAAGATAATAACATAAATTCGTTTTTGGATAAGAGACCAATGGGATTTGATGCGATTTCAAAATGCACGTCGTTACAATAGTTTCAAATCATTTCAGTAAATAATGTATTTTTGTAATGAATAGAATATAAAGAATGACAAAACACAAAAACAATAAATTTCATATTATATTTATGTACATGAATATCCTTCAACCGCGTATCCTATGCCCACCAATGCATAAAGTCCTGTTAGATTCACATAAATTGCAAAGTTAAGCGGAAATGCATTTCTCTGCACGTCACCACGGATTTCACTTATGCAATGTCGAATCATTTTTGCATTTTCAGTCCTGTAAGGTCCTTAATTTCATGAAATTGTTCCACTTTGTGATTTTACTAACAAACAAACAAGGATAGCAACCAAGCCTTTCTAAGGAAAGGGGCGTGATTTCGTTGTACTACTTCAGTTTAACTTTTTGGCGGCATCCAGGGCAGTACGACGGTCGACATGAAAATTCGCGTTTCGAGAAATATCGTTAATGTCAACGTGATATATGAGAATTGCTTGAATCCTTACTGCTATAGAAGGTAGTGTAGGGCTAGGTTCAGGACATTTCACCCTTTTTCACAAGATTTTGTTGCTGTTTTTTGTCAGTTTTTGTCGTCAACTCTTGCATTTGTCCTGTACTTCCTCAGTTTTTCTCTACTTTCCCTTTAAATAAACCGATTTGTTAAAACTGAGGATTATCCTGCTTGCTTTAGCGTCTCAGCCGCCTTCATGCTTAAGGAAATTGTTAAATCGAATATGGTCTGTTGTAAACGCGAGGATAAAACGTGAATAAAAGCAACAAATGCTTGGACAGGAAAACAGCTACATTGAAATGGAAAAATCGTTTGGACTCATTGACTCAAAAAAAATAAAAATTAAATGAATAAAAAACACAAAAAATGTAAAGAAAATTAAATTTTCGAAAAGAAACAGCAAGGTGAATTCACTTTAGTTGAAAAATCCGCGCAAATAAATTTATGGCTTTATTGTGTGATTTTATTTCAACGACAAAGTTAAGTGAACCGTTTTAGGAACCCTTACGTGTTACACTTACTTTAATGAGGCAAATAAAATGGTGATACTATGCTATTTGGCGTGGAAAGTTGCAGTTTTTTCCTTATCAAATTGCTTCCGACATCTTAGTTCGTTGTCCTGATTTATAATGAGTTGTAATTTATTTGACTGATTTTGTGGTTCTGTTAGACGTGCCAAAATCTAACCAAATCTAGGACAGACGAAAACGACAAGTTTGGAATGCCTAATTGGCGAACCTGAATTCATAAAGTCATATGCGTCATATTTTCATGTGTTATTAACATTCGAAATGAGATGATAGTTATGTATGGCAGCTAACCGACATGAGGGTAAGGGACTAAAGATGTTTTGAAGCGAATGTTTCCCTTTCAGTAAACACTTTTAGTACAGCATTGTTTTCTTTTGCTTAAAGACCACCGAAGGGTGTAAAAGTCTGAAGGTTATTTTTTCACACATTCTAACACGTTCCCCAGTATCCAGATGCCATTTGTAGCGAATTCCTCATCTCAAGTTGATTTTTATTTACATTAGATTTGGAGGGTGCGTTTACCCTTATTATCTTTAACCAATCTCGAGTTGGATTAAGTTGAATTACACATGTTGAAGATGAATGTATGGAAAGCCTTGTTTATCCGTCACTCTAGCCTGTATACCTATAGGCATTATAAGCAACATTGGTTTGTTAACGTTTCTCGTTCGTTTGTGAGTTTTGATGGAAATTGAGACAAACAATCAACCGATCAAACAGACTGACAAACAAACAGTTCTATCGTCAGATTGCTGAACAGATTGCTTCTTGGTTTGACTGTAATTTTCAATTAGGCTTTTCTAGATTTCGCTAACCGTCGAACAAATACTGGGAATCAAATGTTTAACTTGTTTTCGTTTATGTTAACTATAACTATATTCGAAACTGGGCTCGTTTTCGGTGGTCAGTAATTCATGAAAACAAATCACTGGATAGTCGGTCATGATGCAATCATCGAGAATGAAGTAATCACCATCACAGGATTTTAGTAGATTCTCCAATAGGTTTCTATGAATATTTTTCACTCACATTACATTTGAATGGTATATCTGCCGTTTGTTCGCAGAGTTTCGCTTAAGTAACTATTTGTAAGCTTCCATTTCACGGAGAAAGGGTTTGTTAACGAACAAATCCATCAAACTGGATTTGATAGACACAAAACCCATTCTAGCCCAAACAATACTTCCGCAACATTTAACCGTGATTCAAGCGGTACTACTTAACTGTGGACCGCAATATCATTACAACGTCAACTTAGCACCTACATCCATATATATCCCATATCTTGTGTCTGGGTCCAATCCTGATTCTGTCGCATGTTAAATCACGCAATAGCTGGCAACCAACACTACATAGACATGTCTTCCTATAGCATGCCTTTGTTGTACTAATTCCCGATGTTTTGTACGATTCAATTCGATTCCCGTAATTGAATCAAATTCAATGAACCGAAATGATTAAATCATGGGGTGTGGACAAAAGTTGGGAGCTTTATTGAGTTCGTTTTGTCTACATACAAGTAAATCTATGAAAGTAGCAATACACACAAAAACACTGACTCTTGTATAACCCTACATATCCTGTCATAAATACAAATAAATTTTGCAAGACTGGACATCATAAATACGGTTATCTATATATTTTGATAGCTTAATACCGAATATTGTGAAATGATGGGAGATGAATTATTACATCGTTGTCAGGATATGATTGCCGAATTACAATCTGAAAAAAAAATTAAATCCTTTTTTGTTTGATATTTTGGCAAAAATTTGTGTTTGAAATTATCGATTCGATGGTGTCAGGATATTTCTGAATTTGATGTGATTGTTATGTACCACATTAAAACAGAACCAAATATCAATTGAATTGAAACAGTGAGTTTATACTAATCGCATGAATCGCATATCAAACTTCTAGAATCCTTAAATCTTGAATACTGTTGAAAGTTCACTCACGACAAGCTTGCATTATTTACGCATAATCACGTTATAAAATTTTCCATTAAAGATGACTTGCGTATTTATTGTTATGACTGTATGCCACTTTTGATTTCTTATTTTGTACTTCGATGAAAGCATGTAATAAACTCAACAAAGGTTTGAGTGTGTTGAGGGTACACATCATATTCCAGGGGCTCCTTTGTAATATAATGTGGGTGTTCGACTAGAAATATCACATCCATGAAACTCTACAAGTCAAGATCATGAATTGAGTTTTCTATGAATAAAAATTTTTGTTCGTCGTGCTCTACTAAGCCTTAAGTCAACTCAGACATTTCTCATTGTTGCTATCATTTACAAAAATTCGCCAATTTCCTTCAGAAGTTACAAAAAAGGGGAATATTATATGGAAAAGAACTTAATTTTTCATACTAAAAATGCTTCTTCAGCTTTCATGAAATCCAGATCCCGCCTGAAGCCTTTGATCGATATCCTGAAAAATACAAAAGCATATAGAATGTATGCAAATTTAAATTGTTTCTTTTTCTATTTATTTGATAAGTAAAGTGAATAAAAGTTGTTGTAAAAGAATTTATTCTTTCATCCTTCAACATTCTTCATCTCCCCTCGAAGGATATGTCACCGGAGCACTTAGACGAATAAATCGTCCGACCTCAAAAACTTTTTTAAGCTTTATATAAAGTTTGTATGTCAGCCAGTCATCTTATAAATAAATCAATAAATCAAAAAGTTTTTCAAAATTGATGGATCGCTTGTAAGGATCTAAAGTTGAAGAGTTCAGCCGTTTCCTTATCCTTCAAGTTTTTCTACTCCTTCAATGCTTCTAATACTGAAGACTTTTCCTTGCTCCAAATAGTTTTCTCTAACGTTGAAATGTGGTTCGACTTTCGTTTGAGTTTTTCTTAGTCCTTATAAAATAGAACAGAGCACTTTATTGCACTTCTTTAATGCGATTTCAGTGCATTGGATATGCTAAAATGGATTGATTTTATTCAAAAACAGTTTTCGTTAAGAAATCCTTGCTCATCCTGATTGTGGAATGAGAATGAGTTTGGAAATTTCAAGTGATACAAAAAACACGTACGAGAAGAAAATCCTTAACTTACTTTGTATGCTTCTAAGCATGCTTATCTTCTCTATTTTGTTTTCATTTTCCCATTTTTCTAGTTCTTGTTTTCATTTACTGGAAAAAATCACAAGACATTGAAAATAAATGCCGATGACAAGACGAATCTTGAATATCTAATTTGTCAGAGGTTTAAGCATTGAAATAAGGGTAGAATACCAAAACCATCCCTTTAACAGGAAAAGTATGCGTCCTTGAAGAGAACAGACTTATTATGTCTTGAAACCTAATCATCCTAGGTTTAGTATTTTTAGTAGATTCAAAGAAACTTCTTCAAACAGGAAAATTACAACTTGTTGAGTATTCACGCTTCAAGAAATTTGTCTTTTCGAGGATACTTCCTCCTTGATTGTCTTTAGAATTCTTATGGTAACTACTTTAGGATTATAGTAATTCCTAAAATGACGTTAAAACGAAAATAAAATAAAACTTAATTAAATCAGCTATTGGAAGTGTCTATCACAAATGCAATACTATCTCATTTATTTTGGATTGGCTGAGATCCTAGTAATCCCTAAAGTGTAGCTTCTTCTTAAACACCTTCCCTTTTAAAAGACTCGATGTTCATGTTGTATTTCAATGATTTTCTTGACTCCATTAGCTACAGATCTATCATTAAAATTTTATGACGCGTGAGAGAATTGCTGAAATGTATATTGAACGTTCGAACACTTCCCATTCGAATTTTATAACGTGAATTAGTTTTATCCCGCGTGACATTTTTTCTACCATTTTGAGTTAAAGCTATTTCACCTTATAGTATAGAAAATTAATTTATTTGCTATTAAATTAAATTGGATTATTTCCGAATTTCCTATATCCGTGGAAATAGAGAACAATTCTTTTCTGATCAATTGACAGGCATAAAATTATAATTATCTTCATTTTCAATTATCTACTTTTAATTTATTGACATGTTCAAAGTTGAAACGCAGTAATGCTTGTTTAATTTCGAATGTAGAAAGTACATTTTCCATAGATGTGCAAGCATTTTATCATCTTCTAACCTCTAATTGAGGAAACCAAAAGTTTTAAAATGCTGCACTGCGACGAGGAATTCATGTGACGCTAAAAGCAATTGTCAAAAGCCAAAATCCTAATTAATTCACTCTGATTTATTAAAACAAACCAACCGTGGACCGATGTATAACACTGAGGGGATTTCGTTTAAAAGCTTAAACTTAGAAAAAACCTACAGTAACAATCAAGAAACAGAAAATCCGAATATAAAAAATTGATGTCGTTAATTTTAAATGCATGCCTGTGATTATGTTCCCTTCCATTTATATTTGGTTTGTTGGGGATTTGTCGAAAAAGTCTAGGTTCTGTTAGGTAAAAAAACTCCAAAAATTGGTTAATTTTTTCACTGCCTGACTCAAATTTATGTTCTCCATGCAACAAAATTCTTGTACGTTTCAGCAGTTGATTTCTGCTCCCCTTCTTGTCTCATTCCTGGTGCAAAATATGAAAGCATTATGCACTGCACATATTTTGTTTGAAACAAAATTTTCAGGCCGTAGTATTTCATCCTTTTGGGCTCAAGGAACTCCCTTAGCTGAGCTACAGCCTGTAGCCTATGGGGAGTTTTCTGCAGCCACTGCTACGATGTCAGGATCAACTTTGGATAACACAATTCTGGACAAAATTTATCTCCTCGGCAATGGTTAAATAAATAAAGGGAAAAGTCCTAACGAACGCAGTTCCGCTTTTTATAGCTTGACTTTTTCTCTTTAACTCACTGCATATACCCTTATCTCTTTAGGTATCCTTGAATTTCCAACGTTATTGTTGACTTCTTCCTTTACCTCAGCCAAGTTTGTTCATTAAGTCTGCAGTACATGAAATCGTGTACAAGTATATTTCTTTCTGTGTCCTTTCACTCAGTATATTTATAAGAAATTCAACAACAGCAAACTGTTGTCTCTTACGAGAATCTAGACGAGATTCAGTACAGTCACATCTTCTAGAGGTTTGCACCATACAAAGCTATAGAAATGCAGAAGTAAAAAATTTAACAGTTCGTTAAACAATGTGTATCGTTGTACCACCCTGTACCCTCATACTGTTGTCGTACAACTAATTCAACAATTGACATCTCCCTGATTACAAACGTTTCCTGGCTTCGAAATGTATACCTGATATACTTAAAACGGAAATAGGGTTAACGTAGATAGATAGCATACCTTTCTGAAAGGTCAAATAAAATATCTATCCCAGCATCTTGAACACAACGATGCTATTCTGCTAAACCCTACAGCCCTGATTGAGCTTATATTCACATTCTATCCGGAATCTTACGAATGTCCTGACTATGACACTAATTCCGTAGAATTTATGCAGAACACGACAAATCTGTGTCCTATTTCGTTAAATAACATCCCAACATTTGACTTCAAACGACACTAATTGGTTGAATGTTTTTATCAACTACCAGGATTTGAATCAACAATGTGCCAGGATTTGAATCTCATGTCGCTACCCACCAAGATCCTTGGGACTTCTCTATTAAATTTTGAGAATACAAAAACCATTAACTTTATGCTAGCATTACCAACATCACCACCAGGACAAGGACTCATCGCTATTCATTTACTCTACAGACACAAACTTGAGATGATTTCAGAATAAGTTCATTTGAATGTGATATAGTAAACATATCCCCTACCCACCACCATATTATGTCAACCTCAACTCATGATGGTGGAACAAATTTAGTCCTGAATGCATGGATCGAAACCTGGAAAATTAAGATTCTTCACATGATGAACACTGTACAAATTTTAATAAAACGCCTTTCTATGTATGCGTATGCAAAACACGTCCTAAAGACTGTTAATTTGGAGCACTGATCAGCGAAATTTCTACTACGAAATTAAGCAGGGTTTACCTGTGCCTGTTTAGGTACAAATAAAACCGAAGATGAGATGGTAATTTTACCAACGATACATACTAATTTTCCTGTTTTTGACGAAGGTTCCCTACTAAATAGCAAACACCATTCAGAGCGTGATTTTGAATAGTAAAATTTTAACTAGTTAGATTTTGTTGCATTAACTTTAGTTAAGTCTTTACCTATAAGGTTAATACTAAAGAAACGTTTTTCATAAATGAGAGCATCTACATAACTTCTTTGAATAAAATAATACAACGTCTTTATCGAGTTAAGTCAATTTATTTGTGGATAATTTTCGATATTCAACTTGATTACCATCATTAACAGTCATTTCATTATTTGTTGTAGAAAAGTTGTTAAACTTAATATAGGAATTTTCTATAGAGAATACAAAGTAGATATTCGGCTACAGCGATAATATTCAACTAAAACTATTAACTAAATGTAAACAAGTTTTCATAGTTTCGTAATGTTTTCATACTTTCTATTATGAATGTATAAGGGTAAATGTTTAATCAACTTTTAACTATATAAGAAATTTATTATGTCAAGTTATTCCTAAGACACTTGAACGTTCCTTCTTCATTTTGAAAATTTAATAATAATTTATCGAATTTTGTGTTTTTAACAAACCATTTTGAATTTTCGAAACTTTGTGATAACGTTACATAGTAAATTTGATATTTTATTGTATTCTATTTAGTTTGTTCTCACGTACACAAATTACTTAAACTCGAATTGCGAAAGGCGTTCAGTTTATTTTCACATATCTTATTATCATTGAATGGAATATAATCAATTTTTTGGTACACCAAATAAACAATTGATTTGTTATCTAATTCAATTATATCTTTGCTTTTAAAATTAAGCAATATTACTAGGAATTGTGAAAACCAACTCATCATAAAGTTTGAAAATTTAGCAAGTTCGCTAAGTGGAATGATTTGATATCATTAACAGAGCAGTCAGTCACTGAATTCCGGGAAATATTTACAAAAATAAGAGGCTGATTAAAGCATCAAACAGAATTTATAAGAAGCATTTAAGAATCTAAATAGGTTTTGTTTAGAAAACCTGAAGAAACTCAAAAGTATTCGAAGAACCCCTTCACGTAGAAGTGAAAATATTAAAGTTATTTAAACTTGGTAAACTTTTTTTGTCATTAAACTTTCACCATCATCTGAAATGTGTTCAAATATTTACCAAAATGAACTGAAATAACGTCCCACCGACACTTTGATATCAAAAATTGAAAGCTAATTTACATTGACATAAAAATAAATTTAAATTTGCTGCTGTTACTGTTCCTGTTATCCATGTCAGGAAGGTAGGTGAATCAAGAATGCGTAAAATGTCAGAAAAATTTCAATTATGTCTGACTACCTGTTGGCATTAAAAAGTTTGTGAGAGTGTGATGAGTCAGTGAAGCAATAAGATAAAATTTTATCAAATACCAAGTTCCCATAACCTTCTCTCTTGATTCTTCAGCAACCTTATCCATAAGCAGTTAATTAACATCAAAATTTGATAATGTTCCTAAAAAGGTTTAGGAAGTCTATGGAACGAGGTCGATCGGGTCGATTTCCCTTAAAACTCAAAATTTCACTTTGCTTTCATTCGACAAAATTTTGTTAATCAAAGGAAATCTCCTTATCTTCGTTTATATCCTTCCCACTTGAGGAAGATTGAGTCCTTCAAAAACAGATTTCTATGAAAGGTCGTCTTATTAACACATGAGCATCCTCAAAATTAAATCAACTAGTGGTTCATTCGTATCGTATCCGTATCCTTCTATTTCGTAGGTGTGCATGAGTCTATTTGATTGTGTATGTTTGTGTTGAGAGAAGTTATGTCAGTTAAGTTTGTTTAGATATATAGACATTCGTCAGGACACATACTTGTTGTATCAACATTGTGTAGAATGCCAAAAGTTCGTACATCCTCTGCAGAGTCCTTTCTTCCAGTTCGTTGTGTTTGAAATGGTTCCCAGGATTTGACAATACCACAATTGAATATTTAACTTCGTAAGTGAAAGCTTACTTGACGCGCAGTGGTTCAATGGTACCGCAAATGACTGTTCAAGGCAGAAATATATTTGTGTGCCATGTAAGTTTCAACTTGTCCTGAAAGGGACATTTCCCGACCTTCTTCCTTATAAGTCAATCATTTTTTAGAGTATACATAACCAAACCGTAACCATTTTATGTCACAATGTAGAATGTTGTGTGCTTTTTTAATACCAACATCAAATTCCTTATTGACATTTGTATTTACCACACTTGCTTCCAATTCGACTCCCATACAAGCACTAGGGTTTTCATCCCTTCAACAAAAACCCAATGAACTTCATATTTCAGGAAAATTTTGTAATAAAGAAAAATTCCTGGAACACTTGTGGAGTATACGAAGGAAGTCGGAAAAATCAGTGGAGCTACCCATCATATTCATACAACTTGCCTTTGAAATTTTTAGATTTGATGCTAACAAATTTGCGTCAAGTTATATAACACTTGAGGTGATGTCAAAAAGGGTTTGAGGGTGAATTAAAGCTGGCGCTAATGGTACTAATGATTGTTGCTACAAATTATGAACCATTGAAGAGGCACGAAACTTTCACCTTTTGACTGACAAGTGTCAGAGAAAATTGAAGCAGCACTTTTGGCGTAGATCGTAGAAGGTAGAACGTAGATCTATGCTGTCAGTTTAAGAGAAAAATGAACATCGTCTACGTTGCTGTCGTAAAAAGTACCCTAGAATGGGGTAACAACGAACGGGAAATATCTGAACTGATAAGACTTCCATTAACGCTCTCTGTATATTGAGTTTTCGAAAATGAATGAAATATCTTGATTGAAGATTTCCAAACAATATTCAACAATTTTCAAGTGATACAAGGGAGAGGGTAGTAGGTAGGCAGGTGGGATACAGGATCTCGTTACGTGATGCGACATTAAAATATGTTTCATCATATACTGAGTAATCAGTTTTGATTTTCATTTTTTAGGGGCGGTTGACAAAAATTTTATACCCTTAAACGATATCCCTATAACTTTCTTCAGACGCATGATGTCTTACAAGCGTATAATAAACTCCTTTTATTTGCTGAGGCCTAAGGGTTGGTAAGAATTTCCAACTCAAGATAATGCACGTACTTTTGCATAACAGAAACTCTTCTTTACATGAAATGTAAAACTTTTTCCAAGTCACTTATGACTTTTGAAACGTTTTAAATAAACTGACATATGTCGTAAGGAACAAGATTGATTTTATCCCAAAATATGTTAAGATAAAGTTCTTCAAATTGTGTGTAAATAAGTTTTACAGTGATCCAAAATTTGTAACTTCTATGCATATGAAATCAACAGATATCTAGAATGTCCTTTTAACATGAACAGATTTATTAGAGTGAAATCTAGTAATATTTACCGGAAAAAAAATTTACTGCCGACATAACAAGATTACTTTCCAAATCTCACTACGTTTGGTTGACTTTTTGTCGTTTCTGATATTTCATTCCGCCATGCAATCCGGATATCTTAATTTCGCC
The DNA here is from genome assembly GCA_963971475.1 of Chrysops caecutiens. Lineage (NCBI taxonomy): Eukaryota > Metazoa > Arthropoda > Insecta > Diptera > Tabanidae > Chrysops > Chrysops caecutiens. The sequence goes on from OZ020568.1 coordinate 73,387,100, forward strand.
AAGTGCTTAAGCTTTAATCGAAACTCAACTGTCCGAAAATCCCTTTTATCCTTTCGAACATAAAAATAAAAAGTTTCACTTGAGAAACGGATGCAAAAAAGTAAGGGTTGAATGGATTACACTACGGGTGGTGGTGTTTGCCTATGAACGGAATGACTTAATGCCTCCACAATGATGGGTCATTGAAATGATCCCCAATTGAAATTGGCCTCTTTCATGTAAATCGACAAGAAAGGATAGTCGAAAAGGGTTGATCCTGAAAGAAAATGGCATTGATTCTGTTCTTATTTGAAAATGGTTTCTTTTATTTGTTCGAACATTTTTTCAGGCATTTACATTCCAGGTTTCTTTTAAATTTTTCACAGGATTTTGTTACAAAACTCTTCTGTCCTTTTAGCTTCTTTTCAATTCTTTTGCACAAACTCTCTTAAGTCCAACAAAGACAGGTTCTAATCGACACCATTACATGATATTCACAAGTATCGACAAGTGCTCAATGCAATTTTATTAGAAATATCCCTTAAAGGACTGAAACTTGTTGGGCTGATATCTCAATAGCCATATATCACGGCTGAGCTGATAAATAGATTAAGTTCCATCAATGCTAGCTTGTATTGCTAGTGTCTCGCTCGATGTACTCGATAGGATGGATACAGGATGCTCATGTTGAACATGTATATTGTTGAGTTGCCTCTGGATAAAGTAACTTCTTGTGTTAGCATTTTATCGGGAATTTTGTGTTAGTATTCCTTCAGTGTTTGAATTTCAATCGAGTTAAGGATAACATTGAAGAGTAGCTACTTTGCTTCTTGTATTTGTATTTACTATTTTGACGCTTCTGCTGATATATCCTGCGACACTGACAATACCGACAACACTCGACTATCTATTCAGATACTACAAAAAGTCTTTGTGAAGATTAGCAAACGTACTGCGGCAGTCAGCCATGTGCCAGTTGGCTCCACTAAACCAAGTCATCTGATTTTCCTAAAGGATAGGTACCCTCCAACAAACGCACAAATACTGGCGACGTTGTGAGTTTATCCCATTGGGTGCTTAATCCTTTAGGGATTAGGCTAAGTGCGCATAGGATTTTGTTTTCTTCATTTTCATTTTTGGGTAGTATCACCCTCTTGATACCCTCTAAGTGCGTACCCAAAGGACTCGCAAGAGCTCTTCAGCTTCGGATTTTTATTTAATCAAATCATGGACTCTGTCATTGTACATAAACAATTCTGTTGTCTATATTTGCGTAAATTTAAATCACTTGAGTATTGAAATATTGTCGACTCGATGCGAGTAACGACGCGGTGGAGACAGGACGATCCGGGTATTGGGTACATTAACTAAAGATGTAAGGATAAAATTTAAAATCTGAACGTAGTTCAGGATTCACTAGAAATGTTGCGTTAAAAGGATACTCATGTTAGCCAAATCGAAATTTATATCATGGAATATTGTCAATTGACTATATTAAAGATCTCAGATTTCCGATATCCCTTCTGCTTCCATTTCGTTTCGTTTAATAATGAAACGGATGCTATCCTTCATCATAAACTACTGGAAAATAATCATGATAATGTAGATGTAAATGATAATGACAATCAGTATGATAATCATGATGATGCTGAGAATGATGATGATGATGATGAAGTTGAAGTTGATGATGATGGTTTTGATCCTTGCAATAATGTCTCCAACTGGATACTGTGGGTTGACGCCTCTAGACTTTTATGTTCATTTTACTTGCGCTTCCATTCTCATTTTTATATCCTTTTGGATTTTCTTTTAATTGGCACTTCGCCTCTTCTCCATCTAACGCTAACTCAACTGGGTTTGATATCATGTTGTTCTAGGTTTTCTTTTCCGTCTATTTTAATGACCGAAATGTTAACTATGTTGCGCTTCAGTTAAATGTTCACCGTCGTTCTTGTCTGTGGTTTTACTGTTTTTTATTCCAGCCTTTTGTAGAATATATTTTTTCCCCAAATATTTCTTGTTTTCATTCTTCATCATAGTTTAAGCTGTTTAATTACAGCTCAGATACTTTTATTTAATGGACCTAACCACAATCTCCCTGGGGCATGCGGACTTGATTTGTTCAAATAAATGTTCATACAATTCGTTGTAAGTTCTAAAAATGAGGAAAAAATCACAGAACCATCATGGCAATGATTTTGTAATTAGACCGTTGGATACTTGGTAAATCTAATACTGATGATCCTTGCATATTATATTCCAATTAGTTCGAATTTCTTTTAAATACACACGTTCTTGCACTGAATAAAGTTGTATATTTTATCTAGTCAAGTTGAACAAAGACATTTACAAAATACCTTTATCATGTCTTTTGAATTCAATCTAATATAGTTTAAGATATACGAAAAATTTTAATTGGAAAAGTCATTCAGCATCGAAGGTTAACGGTCGTATGCTTACGAAAGTTTCAAATCCATGACAGGAAAAAGCAGGGAAGTTTGTGACACCTTGTTGTGATGTATGCTAGGCTGGACTCAATAATATCCACCCGTTGGATTATCGTGTTTTATGCAAATTTAATGAAATATTTTACTTCCGTACACATGAACTTTTTTTCTTGAGTTTCAACATGTTTTCCGTAGTTTTACTCGAAAAATTTAATTAGTTTGGTCGATTGTGCAATCAATTTAATTATTCGAAACGAACAACAAGTGCAATTTGTCAAACAAAATGATGGGCGTAGCAGAATTGCTTGTTCGCAATTTGTTTGAAATTTTTGAAATATTTCTTTTAATTTTTTTTTTGCATTTTTAAATACCACGTGTTTGTGGAATATTTTAATTGTATTTGTTTTTTGTTTTGCGCTCAAATAATTATTTCATTTATTATTGACATTTATAATTTATTTGTTTGCGCAAATTAGCATTTCTCAATGTTTAAAGTTCCGTATTAAATTATTTGCATTATACCTATACAATGATCTGTGATAGACACAATATCTGGTAATTGAAATATTAATTGCAAAAATAATGTTTATCAACAAAATAATTCATTTATTTATCATTAAGATAAAAGCAAAATTCGATATCGGAGGAATTTTACAGTGCATTTCTAAATCTTCAAATTGAACTGGAAGAGAAAGTGTTAACACGATTTAAAATATTAAACCAGAAAACATGATATCATTCCAATGTTCATGGAATCCTTAAAAATTAAACATTAATTCCAGTACAATTTCAGATGTACATTTCAGGATTTGTACTGCATTCATAATAGAATTACAAAAGTTCCAACGAAATAGAAATTTTCAAGTTTGTAATTTTCACTTGCAATTTTTAGATTCGAAGCTGCGGAAGACTGCACTTTTTCATTGGATTGAGAAAAACTATGTACTGCAGAGTTTCGAAATTCATAATTTGTCATTTTTGTTCATGTTCAAACTCTTTTCCAGAAGTTTTCTCTTGGTCCTTTTCTAGACGATGAGACAAATGAATTTGAGAGTTTTCGACTGGAAAACTTTGGACAAGAAACAAAAATTTTTCAATTTTTCACTTAAAACACAAATGTAAATGTATTGGAGGTAGTAAAATGTGTTTGTTATAAGGAAACAATTTAGTTACAATGTAGTAGTGAATGTCCTGCAATCTTCGACCAAACTACTACCGACTCGTCTAGGACGAAACAATTTCCGACCTCGTTTCAGCATTTGTCCAAATCAATATCGAAAAGTGCTTTTTGAACAAAAACAGCGCCTGGCATCCACTGAATGGATAACAACAAAAGATTCGAAAAGTAATAAATTATCATCCTTAAAATTCAATTACAGAGCTTTTTCCGTGAAAAATTACTTTTATTAGAATTGTGCGCGTAATAAATTAACCCCTCTTGGTGTTTGGGACTTTTTAAAACGGACGAATATCCAATGTAGGAGCTGTACGTCACACTCTTCGATGTATCACCGTCCCCTTTCTTTCGAATAACTTTAAACTGGGAAACATGGTCCACCAGAGTCAGAACATTCATTCTCCCTTTTTTTCCAAAAGGACTTCAACAGTAGCCAGGGATGAAACGAAGATTCGGGTAAAAAGTTACTTCAATAGAAAAAAATTTTGTTTCTAATCACTTTTATAGTTCTGGTGCTTTGGCACGAATATTAATTAAACCCATTTGTAAAATGAGATGTTGACGTTGATTACTCAATATACTAAAACATATACATATAATAAACGTGTTCACTTACACCACCTTTGAGCAACCCCTATACGATATTGAGAATTTATTAATTTTATTTTTGGAGGACGGACACGTGAATCAAATTAGAAATAAATTCGATTATGGGGTGATATGCAAACAAAGTTTAAATGATTTCATTAGAAAATTTTATAAAATTTGGGTGCATTCACTTAAACCCCCGCTGTGATTTCCCTTGTAACATTTTCAATTTGATTTTCTAGAGTGGTGCAATTCGTTTGAATTTCAACACATTTTGAGACACTTCAACATCAGAATGCCTCAATGACTTGAGTCCTTGATGGCTAAAAATTGAAGAGTGACTCTCAAGGACTTGTTACAACTACTAAAACGATCCCTGGATACATTCGCATTTAAAATATTGAATAATTTAAAATATGCTCTAAATGTGACTTCTGGCACTTGGCAAATATTTTCGCATAAAATACATACATAGATTTAGGAGACACAGATTTGTGCATATAATTAATTTGGAAGTTGAGAAAATCACAAGAATCTCATTATTTTAAGATCAGTAATTATTCTTATCAGTTAATTAACCTTTAATTTCGTTTTCTTGAAAAAGTTTTCTTAAATGTAGAACAAACTTAATAGTGTCATTACCGCCTTAACTTAAGAAACTAGAGACAATTTATATAAAGAAGAAGACAGTCAAGCTTTAACGAAGAAGTAAAGAAGGAAAATAAATTTTATCACATACTTTACTTAAATTCCTTTAAATTGAATTTCCTTAACTAATGTATGCACCATCACCAACACCATCATTGTGATAAAATTACCTTAATTACCTTAACACTTTTTCCCATAAAACGCAAAATGGAATACATGTATCCATTAAAGCATATTGTACTCGAAAAACAAAACTCTTAATGACTTTAATTTGAAGAAATCACTTTGACATAAAACATTCGACAAAGAAAAAGGGTTAAATCGAAAGTTCGTGTAAAACGGATTAAATCATCCTGAATTATCCTTTCTCAGGTTTTAACTAGAAAGTCATATTTCCACCTGTTAAACAATTTATTCTCTCATGGATTTTAAAGTAAAAGATACACCTCTCGTAACGTGAAAACTTTCCAAATATATTCCGAAGTGAAAGGTAGCATTATTTTCACCTGTGACCTAAATTTGTGATTTAAACGACATAGTACTGGAGAACAAACACAGTTCAGGTACATGAAATAGCTCAACAGCAGATTTCTGGGTTTTCCAAGAAGTATGAGGTCCTTTGTGTATCCCCTTCCGACACACATACACGCAAGTAGGTTTACCTGGTTTCTGGCATTTATTGCACAGAATGGTGGAGTATGGATAGATTTATGCTAAAATCATGTAATGAATTCGCAATAAATAAAATTCAGTTCAATCATGTGCATCTGAATATTTCATCGTGACTGCTCGTAACTTTCCTTTTTACGTTCATGTGAGTGTAGTAAATGAGGAATTAATAATTTCACTTCAACTCACATAAATGCAATTAATTTCAAGGATATAGGTACAATTGATTTGCAAATCAAATGTTTCATTTTAAAATTTTAAAGCTTATATCATATCACGTAAACTATTTCAGAATTACTAATCAATATAGGATGAAACGTATCTTTTGAAAACAGTTCCCTAATCACGAAACAAATAAAAATTTAAACGAGTCGTTTTAATGAATTCTAAAACTGAAATGATCTTAATAAGACACCCTCCTTGTGAATGTCGAGGAAATCAACAAAAAGTGGTTAAAGCCAATGACTTGGTACTTCGCATAGAATAACAAACCATAGCCATCAAGAGCGCTTTGGGGGTATTCACAGGTAATCCCTGATAAGAGTTTAAATTTATAACTTTGGCCAGTGGAGGGGCTTTCATAGGAAAAAGCAATTTAGAACTTCTCAACTTACGTAAATTCCGAAAATACTTCTTAAGAAGACATTTTTCTTTTCCTACCTCTGATTTTGGTCACCGATAATCGCGAAAATATGCACTGACGTGTTTTAAATTGAGTCTTGGATTATGTGAGTCGCAGGGCAAGAAGGATGATCCCGGAAGGATAATGGATGGTTCGACGAGGTTTAATGTGTCCAAATAAGAAAAAAATTTACATTGGGAAATTACTTAAATGTATTTTTAGCAGTTTGAAAAACTTTTACAAAACATAAGAAAATTAAAAATAAAATAAAAAACTTTTAATTATAAAACCAAAGCCAATTACAAGGTTTATAAAACTTTTCCAAGAGATTTCTGATTTGAAGTATACCATTCTCATATCGTAGCCACTCTCAGATATTTGAAATTTACTGAATCGCTTATTCGATTATTCCATTTACGAGAACAAAGTAAACAAATACGGAAAGTTATGGAAGTAATAATCAAACACATTTTAGTCATGTAAATACAAAACTGATCCCCATTGCATTCAAACTTTTATTTGATGGAAACAAACATGAAGTGGAAACTGAAAAAGTACCAACAGCGAAACCTTCTATAGTGGAACAGGCTTAGCTCCTTCAAACAAACAAAACCCATGACTATATATCCCAATGGTGCTAGGCATTATAAAATGCAGACTTTCAAAGTAAACTCAAAGTACTTACGTAATGCCATTATTTATTGCAAGAAATCTAAGTAGACATTAGAAGGATGGAACTTATTCAACCGTGATTGCCTATAATTGTTAATGGAACTTTTGTTGAACTTTGCTTTGGAGTTTTTCCTTCTACACTTCATTCTTAGTGTATGTAAAATTTCATTTGAGTGAAGAAATTAACTTATTAAGTTAGCTTGGCTGGTCCATGTACATATTCTATGCTTATATTAAGAACAAGACTTGACGTGAACTTTTGTTTACTAAATGTTTTCAATTTGGACTGGAAAAGCCATCATTCAAGAAAGTTTCCTCACCTCCAATAATGAACACCCTTTTTGAATTCATTCCGGATCTCAATCACATCATAAACAATATCACAGCGAATCGAAAATACTTTAAAAATTTCAAGCTAGAAAAAGCATAAAGGTATTAGCTTCATTCAAACTATTTTATAGCTGAAACCTCAGAAGAATTCAACTTCTCGTGTTCAAGGAAAAGTTGTCGGAAACCACACCAAATCCAATAGGCAGGACAAATCCCTACTGAGGCCGATACAATTTGGACCAGTGATGATTACATTCGATACATTGGAATCGTAAAATTCTCCAAATAAGAACCCTCGTAAAAATAAAAACAGCAAAGAAATAAAATTCACACCTTTATATGCGCACAGGAGTCTGATTTCCAGAAACCCTTGAAACATTTCAAACGTCAGGGTTAACTCCGGTCTAGTAATATATTTATTTTAGACAACACGAAAATGCTGAGTTATACATGAAAAATTGTCCCTTTTTTTCAAAGTTTCCGCTTCGATAGATTGATATTTTGGATACGCAAGCATATTGACCGCAGTCCCTAATTTTCGTGTGCCCTTTTTGTTTTTCATAGAGCTTTGTCCATAGAACAGAAGTGAGTGTGTTCCATGTTTTAACTCTTTTATACTCCGCTTAGTTTCAACAACACGATTGTTAAGGATCCCTTTTGCCCTAAGGATAAAAATCTATTTTTTCAGTTCCGGTATTGAATTAAAATTCACAAATAGACTGACGGAATCTCTCATGAAAGGACACAAAAACACAACCACCCTCAACCCAATATCATTTTTACAAAACTTCAAGATAAGGGTTTGTCATGCTTCGCGGGTAATAGTTATCACATCAAAGAATGTGATTCTACATACAGGGAATGTATTTGAATACTGAACTTGCCTCGTAGGATTTGAGAGGAAAGATTTTGACGGAATCTTTGGAACGTGCCCGCATTTGAAAGATTCGATATGTTCAACATGTCTGAGGACATTCAATTAACATTTTCAAGAAAACTTTTAACAACAAACGAAGTATCGCCTTAAAAATGGATAGCGTACATGTGCCTTTTAAATTTTCACCCTATTGCAAGGCTTTTTGATTGAAAATCGAAACGAGAAAAAATGTGTTGTACACCAGAACTTTGAATAGAAGGTATGTTGGTACTTCAGCATTTGTATTTTTCTCAGCTTAATAAGAAGCATTAAAACGGCAACTCAATGAAAGGAAATAAACGAGAAAAGCCAATTTTGTGCTGGATTTTCCAAAGAAACAGGATCACAACTCGCATCTAAAGAAGGGAAAAACTTGAATGGAAATTTATCTTTTCGAAGGGAAATTTTATGTCTTTTAATTTTCCAACTAACAGAATTGAATTTTAAATAAAGTGAATTGGAATTTTTATTATCCTTGCATGATATAATGGAATTTTTCAGTATAATCGAAAAAAGCATAAAAATTAACTGCGAAAAATCAACCAAACAAAACGCAAACACTAATAAATAAATAAATAGCCTGAACGAGAACGGATATTTCCTTCCTTATTTATGAAATATTTATCATATCTTGCAGAATATATGACATAATCCGCATGCAACACAGGGTTATCTTCATAATCACGTCTTATTATAAGTAAATCTTGAAAATGAAGAAAATTATTCGAATATTTTTAAGGACATTCGTATCTTAATAAGAAGAACGGCATATTTTTTACCAAACCTTTTTCACAACTTTTAGGCCATCTATTGAGAATAGCACACTTGGGACTAAAAGCGGTACTCGAAATTTCTAAGATCCCAAAGGCCCAGTTGTTCGTGATGATATCAAGATGTTCCCTGCATTTTAAGTTATTTCAAAATTGTGACGATAAAATTTAAGTTAGTTTACCAAAAACTCCTAAACTGTTTTACCCCTTAACAGACATTGACTTTATGTACGAGTGTGATTTACCTTGGGGCTAACAAAACCCAAGAAAATATGAAGAATGGGTCAAAACGACCAAGAAATTTTCCATCTTTCATATCGTCACTGCTGCAGGAGTTAACTGCAAAATAGAGGTATAATTTTATAAGATTACCGCCTAAAGGGGATTCCCGGAAAATTCGAATAGAGACAAATTTAGGGGAAAATTATATTTTCCATTGTTACTAAATTAAACGATAGAAGATTCACTGAAATCGCAAACCAGAAACGATTTCATCGTCATGAAACTTGAAACTCGTCCTGAATTCAGGGTTTTGCGATCGAAACTTCAAAAAATAAAAACTTTATTTTCTTTGAGTTTTCTGTAGAATGTAATTTTGGATTATTACTAGTTGAGAATTCCTACATTTGATGTCCTGAGGGTGAAAATGAATGTGTCCTAGAAGTACGTATGTGTCTCTGAAGAAAGATAAACTTTTAATGGTGCTTGAGGGTTTGTCAAGACTAATAGATAGACATTTATTGTTGAAGGGATGGAAACCCACAGCAACAACAAGTAATGTGTCCAAAGTGGCACATCTCAAATGACATAATTTCATTCGTTTGAGTTGAATGAAATAAAAACGCGTTGGACGATAGATAATCCTTGAAATCAAATTAATGAAATTAAGTAAGACAATCATGTAAGTATGAAGTGTGAAGGTGGTATATAAAAAACGCATTGTTTCGATTTGAGCTTTAACAATATTGTTATTATGAATCTCTGAAAGTGCATTTACAAATAAACACGTAATTCTCTTAATTATAGTGAAAATTATTTTCGAAATCATCGAATAAATGAAGTAATCAAAAATCATAACAGGTGAATCCCGACAAAATATTATAATTCCCCCTCTGCTAAGTGGATTCATTTGGGAAATTGTAATGTTGAATCTGAGTCCCTGGTCCATTTCTAAATGATGTTTTCTTGCCAAGGTTTCTGCGAAATTAACCCTCGAACCTGAATTCATCCCTCCATGAAAATTACTGTTTCCAATAAACTCCTTGAGTCACAGTATTCCTTCGAGTTATGCGGCTTGATTTCTCCTGATTTCGATCATTAAGAATGCAAATACTTACCCCCTGGGGGAGCACTTCTGTAGCACGGTTGATTTGAGTATCTATCTAAATAAGACTGTATATGAATGATATGAAACTGCAAACAACAGTATACAAATTGCTGTATGAAGAACTAATGTAAATAAGTTATGTAATATCATGTTCCTAAAGTAAGTGATTCATATTTGCGAAAGTTTTTCTAGTCATCCTATCTTAACAAAATCGATTTATATATTTTAATGGATATTAATGATTCAAGAATACCTACCCATTGTAGTTCTTAAAATTAATGATATCATCTTAATACGAATATAAAATTTATTCACAGTTTAATTAATGAATTTTGAAAAAAATCAAACCACTGCAACCTCAGTCACAAGTCCATTTAAACTAATCACAACTCAATCTGACCACTCACTAGCACATACAAAATTCTACAAATGTTCAAAACTAAGAGGATTTCATTTTCAATGTCCAAAAACTTTTGTTGATATTCATGGAATACTTTACAATTCAAACATACAATACACTTAGGAATTTAATTTCAAGAGCAAATACAGCCTTGTTAAATTATTTCTCAAACTTTGTCCATAATTCTAGAGACATAGAGAAACATTTGAAGCAAGTCGTTTCGGACATGGGGCTGAAACCCGCTTTGGTTCGTTAAATTTAAAGCAACTGCATTCGAGACTGATATTAAGTGTATTGTATCAGGTTGAAAACGTTCTGTTTCTGCCACGAATCCAACCCAACATACATGACATCAATACCAAACCCGGTGTGTCCGTATTCTCATGTCCCTCAAACTAAACTCGCTTTCCCCGCATCTATCCCGTACATAATTCCGTATCTATAATTGAAATTTGTAGAAGTAAACATTTTCTTAATGATATCGAATCCATTATTCATCAATTTCCTTTTGAGAGTTTTACCAAATACAAATGTGCTTCCTAGAGATCCTCGTACAACAAGGATAATCTAGAATTGGAATACTGTGTCGACATTGTGGTGGTTGTGCGGTTATTGTACGAATAGCAGCGACGTTGACAAGGATTGTTGAATGGCTCGCAAGCAAGACCAAAACAATCCCAGAATACGAGTGCAACTTCAACAATTTGGAGTCATTCCTTTCCGTTTATCTATCAGTTTACCCGTCATCAGACGGGACAAGTATCCTTGTACGTTCCTCTACCCTTGTCCTGTATTGTACTTCCTTGTTTCCTTTGATTTGCTTGCGTTTGCTTGACATTCCATTGTCATTCATTGGGACTCCAACAGAACGGATTTTCAAATTGTTTCACTTCTTTTGTATATATTGGTGTATACATGTGAAATACCTTTGTCTGAAGGGCGATTTCATTTTCACTCCAAATAACAAATCAAATGCTTCGTATGCAGTCTGAATTCCAATTCCCTGATATGGTAAATGATGACTTCCTTCTCACAGGCTTTATTTCACATGAGTGCCTTCAACTTTTCGCCTTTATATTGAACATCTCACAGAAGAATCCGTTGACAAAATTTCCGGGCAATCAAGTGATACCAATCAACTGTCCACGTTGACATTAAATGTGTCAGTTATTGTGAAACATAGAAACCCACTTTTTAATCAAAATCAAAATTAAGGACAATTACAATTGAACATTTACAATAGTTCTTCAAACCATTCCAGTAAATTGAAAAGAACAATTTTAGAAAAAATTATCAAATAATCTCAAAGTCGACATTTTGTGAACCCACAAAACAGGAAAGGTTATAAACGATTACCTTCATTGTACATCTAAATGTATATCCTTAAATATAGTAAAAATTCCACATGATCAAAAATAGGATAAATAAGAGCAATTTCTACAAGTTGATACATGAAATGTGAGCCAAAATAAAAAAGGGAATGAAATCGAAATCGTTTTCACCAGAACTTTCATCGATACTCCTTTGGCACTAGATATGTACCCTATTTCATATATAATAATACAACAATGTGTATACAACGCATTGCAGGTTTTTATAGCCATGTCCACCCCCATCGCCACAAGGGTGAGTCTAACACTATTTTCTATGGGTCTTGGAAATAAGACCACTGGGATTTTGGACCATATAATTCAAAGTCAGTGTATATGAGATTCCTTCATACTTTTTCCCATATCTAGATTTTTGTGCGTATATGTTCACATGTGAAGGGCATAATACCCTGATGCAATAAAAGCTGCGTGAAGAAAAAAAAATTCCTCATAATTTAACTGAATTCGACACTACTGGATTTTAGTTATGACAAAAGGTCAAATGCTTCTGGTCGTAAAACACTTTCTTTTGGGGCTGGGCAGCTGAACTGAAACCACCACTTTGGGGAATCGTGAGATGGAGAACAACCCTATATCTTGAAAAGATAAAAAAGTGATATAGTTAGCTGTGGGTAAGCGATTTCAGTCCTGGTCTCAACTTGCATCATATGAGAATGTACATACTATACATCGATATATGAACCAGAAAGGATATTTATATCTTATATACTTGTACACATGTTATATTCGACGTGTTGGACTTATACAAACTGATGACCATACAATTTTTATGTTCTAGCTATTATAGCCGTTTCTCTTTTTCTCTGTTTATATAACACAAAGCCAAGGATTGGGATTAACTTTATGATTGTTTTTGAGAAAGTGTAAAACACAAGTTGATTTCCACTTATGTAACTAGAATAATGGCCATATCAAATTTTTGGTCTTTCCCTTAAATGGTTTATTGTTAGATTCGTTAGACGGACAGCATTTGTTATGATAACATTTTATTTTTATTGCTAATGACCTTTTGCCACCGGGATATAAAACAAGAAAAATATAATCTTCAACTTTTTTGCGGGTTATTGTTAAGAATTTTCTAGTTGAATGTCTTGAAGGCGTCGTTAGAGACAACATTCTTGTATTTGAGGGAGTAGTCAAGTTGTATTGATGAAAGTTCTGAAACTTCTTATACAATATATAATTGATCGAAATTCTTTCATTATAAGGACATGTGTTGGACACCAGATTTCAAACCATAGCTGAAGGTTTATCCTATTAGACAAAAAACATTTAACAACGAATACTTTTGTCCTTCACTATTCAATCAGTCCTTCAAGAGAATCCTTTTTTGTAAGTTTGTTTGTAAATAGGCCGTGAAAGCTTTAATCGTAATCGCATATTGCAAGTGGGTTATATTTGAAGAGCATACTGGTATTAACAAAGTGTCTATGCTTTTGGGTAACGTCAAATTTAATTTCAATGATAGTATGTTATACTGTCAAACATGTTTTCCATTCGTCTAGAATATACTATGTATGTACGCGACAACACAGCACTTTATCATGTCAAGTAGGGCATGATAAAATCTGTTGACACGAATTTCAAGTATATTCCAAGATTAATTTGATAAACCTTGATATGAACGTCGACATAACGTATCTTTCTGTGTTAAAGTCTATTTACCAACTCCTTTCATTACCCTTTTAAGCTACAGACTTTTTCCGTCTATTGAGCTTAACTCAAGGACTAACCATGATTTGGGACATACATATGTATGTGAAACAATTAGTAAATAAGTAAAAGCTAGTTATCTAGCCAGAAAGCGTAAAAGTCTGATTAATTACGATATAATGAAGGCAAATCTTTCTCGGAAATTATGTCGATATATTATGGAAACCGTCTACATATGTATTTGAAAAATTACCGAATAAATTTTCGAAATATCTACAGTATAACTTCGATAACTGCAACCCTCGATAGTCGCAACTCCTCGATAAACGCAACTAGCTGTAGCCAAGCACATAGAGTGTAAGGAAACCTAGTAGTTAAACTTAAAATAACTTATATCACATCAGTAAATCGATAAAATCCTCAAATACATGTCCGTATTTTATCAATAACTAAAACCATATCTACTCAATTTGAAAATATCTATTAATGTTTCAATGTCAACAACAAACTAAGAAAGAAGTGCAATTTCAAAATGGCTGCAATTTTAAGTGTTACAAAATTGAAAAACTCTCAAAACTTAATATCACTTCAAATGTTAAAATTAAATGAATTCTATTGACCACAATATCCTTCTTATAGCCGTAATTCTTTGGAGATTGGTATCAGTGATTGCACAAAAGCATCCCCCATAGAAAATAAATACTTCAGTGTCTCATAACTGTGAGAATAAAGAATCGAATTTAGAAGAAAGGACACTAAATTGTCACCCAAAAACCGAGATAAGTGTCCATCAGAAGGAGAAGACCAAATAAAAAGGAATGAAAAAGTTCTTTTTAAGTTTGGAAAAAAATGCCCATTGCTCCTTGCTGCAAGCAGACAGTTTTTTTCATTAAATTCGTATCCTTGCACTTATTGGAAAAATAGTTCAAGTGGAAGAAAGAATTGCAGGCGAGCATCCATTCCGAGAATCCTTGATTTTTTGACCATAGCTATAAAGGATGGCTACATCCTGAAAAGTTCGAGTTCATACGAAAAGTTTTAAAATTTTTGGACGATGAGAATGTCTTGTGAGATGGGGGTAGAAGCAATTTCAATCCGGACTGTTGCTGTTCTCAGGGCATACGAACAGAAAATACAACAGTATGAAGTCAACCAACTCAGAAAAAGAATGAGTAGAAGGAAATTGTTAACAGGAAGTAAAATTCCAGGATATTGTGAAAGTGTATCTGTAGCCTTTCCATGACACTAGACTAGGCTAGGAGATGCATCCTTGCTACTGTTTGTGGATTTATTTGCTGATATGGACGAATGTAGTCCGCAAAATTGCCATTTATGTATGTAGTAGTTCACGTTAGTATAGGTATTGTATTTTGATTTGTTTTCCATGGAGAGAGAATTAAAATTGATTTGAGTTGTTTCACTTCACACGCATCCATCCGTTTACTAGCCCAATCTTGATACAAAAAAATTCCAGTCGAAAGCGCACACGAATCCTTAAGCTTTAGTACGTATTAAGCCAAACCGTTTTGAGCTACAAAGGTCCATCTATGCTGGACAGTATCTCGTGCATTTTCGACTTTCAAGTTTCTCACATTTAGCCTGATCTCAGCTTACAGATTCAGCTCGATAAAGGACTCGGCTTTCGTCAAATCAATAGGTTGGTCTGCTGGTACGTCTGAATTGAATTTTTTTGCAGACCATAGTCATGCCTCATGGAAAAACGCAGCTATAGCAAAGTTTCTGTCCTGAAATGTTGCCTGAAAATGTTTTATTTGTTTTCTGATGTTTCCAGAGGTAAGTTGTAAAATGGCTGGATCGCACACCCGCATTTTTCTGTTTTTCTTCCGTTCCTTTTGCGAGCAACTCAAATGCCTTAAGCAATCATCAGAATTATCTTTTTAACTACTATCCTTTGAAACACTCACTGCTCTTTGGCTTTTACCTTCAGAAAAGACGCCTGCATTGACAGTGTGAACAACGTGGCTAGCGTTCATCTACCCTCTTCCCTTGTTCATCCCTGAAGTTCCATTGATATTCCACTGATTTTATAGCCATTGATCCTACATGGACGACTCAGTTGAAAAGTGCACTTTCGAATTCACTCAAAGATGCAACGACAATGACACTTTCTTCAACGTCTTCTCCTTTATCTGCATAGTCATAAAAATGGTGCCTTGTTGCGACACTCAACTTCCTTTTTAATGGATTTTTTTATCTTATTTTATGTCCACTAAAATCTCGATTAAATTTCGATAAAATTCTTCAATTACTCCAAAGCTATGGCGTTAGCTTTTAACTTTAATTTTTAAAACAATAGATGTTTTTTTCCTTGATTTTTCTTTCTTGTTTGTTCCGAAACTTCTTCGAAAGTGTTTCCAACAAAGAAAAGGTCTGCAATATAGAATTTAAGAGGAAAAAAGTCTTTGCTTGCCCTTAATGAGCTCTAGTTGTCTGGAGCCGCATTTTCCCTAATGGGATAAAATAGTTTTCGTGACTATAAGAATTCAACCACTAGAAAAAACAATTTTCTAAGGATTCTCTTTATCTCTAGGAAGTTTTAAAGACATGAACCTGTATCTATTTGCAAACCTTCGCTGAGAATTTAGATTTTCCATATGTATAACAATTCAATTATTTGTTGGATTCTATAAAATACGTAACAAATCAATTTAATAACTTTGTCTCATGATTATAGATTACACAGATCCTTTCACACTCGAACCTTTACAGGATACGTCGAAATATTCACCATATATAAATTGGTGTGATGATTCACCTTGCAAGGATATTACAACAGTTAAGGTTATCATTTTCTTCAGGGTATGGTGAAAGTGAATGCCTCAACAAATCTTTTGAAAAGGACTTTTGTGACTTTTCCATCACAATATTTGAAGATGATTTATGCCCACATCCGAGCTACAAACATATAAATACAAGAATTCGACCCGAACAATATCACCTTCCCCAAAAATGGTAATTCTACCAATCTCGGATTTCCTCATTCTCCAAATCACCCCCTGCACTGATATAACGAAACAAATTCGTTTGTGATACGCATATATACATATGTACATAGTAGGAGCTTGACAGAAGCTATCAAAAATTTCGTCTATTCCAAATTGATGTTTTGTTTTCTGGTTTTCGAGATAAATTGTTGTCGAAAGCCGAAGATGTTAGAATAAATGCCAAAAGGAAGAACGTAATATAAATAAACCATTTACGCTACTGATCGAATTTCTGAGGTTATATAGTTTCTTAGAAAACCACCCTATTATTGGGGAGTAAATTGATGTTACATCGTAGACAAGGTGGTTTGCATGAATATACAACAATTTGTTTGATTGATATTGTGTGAAAGCAATCAGGAGACAAATCTTTTTGATTTAACAAGACACTTACAACCGACAGGTGCATTTCATGACTACATGATTATCTTATCGAATAGATTCGTATTTTGTAAATATTTTAAAAATATGTCAATGTGACAACTGATGGAGTCATAACCTAACTCCAATTTCCGTTGGTCACATGTTACCCCCTTTCAAAATAAACGATTTCTGGATTTTGCAAACGATACGCGTTTCTTGGTAATAAAATGCCAATAACCCTCGAAAAAAGGGATACACGTTATTAACATCAGCGAATTTTTTATTGTTTTAATTTCCATTACTTTTGATACCTAAAGCCTAGCACGTCTTGTTGACTGAACAAAAAATGAATTAAATCGAAAGTATCTTGCAGAATTGGATTTTTTTAAGCAAATTGTAGAGATTTACGCAATAATTCTCATAAACTGGTACCTGCTGAATGTCATAAATCACTGAATCCTAGAAATCTTGTCCAAGCCATTTGTTAGAGAGTATCTCAAGAAAGTGGTGACTTGTGTCTATAATATTCACTCCCCTTCTTAACATTCCTCTAGAATTTTTTCTGCTCCTTCCATTTCCTCACATTAGACATCGTTAATTTTCACAATGGCCAGTTGTAGTGAATCGTCTGAAGGATTTTATTGCTTTAATTATAATTGACCGTCGTTATTAGAGAATATATCTTCCTTTTTTTTTTGTCAATTTGGCAAGTTTTTACGATACTGCTTTGTGTTACAAAAATCGTTCCCAAGTGTATATGAGCAATTGAGTTTATGATTTGTTCTCAACTATTCGTGGTGACATACGCCCACTTAAGTAATTCTTCAGGAGATTTTATATCAGCATCTTACTAACCAGGGAATACTTGAAATGCATTATTACGACAGACTGGTATGTAATTGTCATGTTCATTGACGATGAATTTGATGACAATACTACATATTCCTGTCTAGACTATAGGACTGGATACATTAACCAGTCTGGTTTTCTTCATTAGAGGGAATTAATTAACATCTGGGATCAAACCATAACGGAAGTGATCTGATGTCCAGCACAATTGCAAATGGGGACAACAAAGATGAATCACAATATTACCTTTAAGTAGGCTTAGCTAATAGGAACAATTGTGCACTATAATAACTATAATGACTTCAGCAATTCTTAGAACCATGATTAGGGGCCATTATTATTCCAAAATCCCTTAATCAGAAATATCCCTTAAAGCGATTAACCATTGAGATCCTTTGCATATCTCAACTTATTTTGCCCGCAATTGTAAGTCCATTAACTAAGCATTACGACTGATGGTAATAATCCGATTATTTGACCGTTTGTGGTTTATTTTATGCTTCAAGCACTTGACATTTTTATCGCTATCACAATAAATGACTTCCCCTTAAAAAAAAAGAGAAAAGGAATAAAATTTCCCGTCATATCCTTCTTTAAGTTGTTTTCGATGGTGGAACAAATGCAAAAATTTATCGAAAAATAACACACAATCATGTGATTATAAAATGTTTTATGTTTAAAACTTAAATCAAATATACGACAAAAGCCAAAGAAGATATAGTCATTCAGGGGAATAACCATTTTAGAGGTTGTATAAAGTGCTGGGGTAATGGAGTTTACCAAAAAATGTTCAATATTTCAAACCGATCGTCATATTTATTCATCAAGTCTCAATTCGACAACCAATTGTCAGGACCATAATCTCATAGATCACGTAAGGGTTCACAACATATCCTGTGAGGGTGAAACATCCACCATAACAGGACATGTTTGCATGTTGAAGATTCGCATCCTTCAAATGTCACAGTTCGATGAATCTAATGCCATAAATTTTCAACTGTTCGCATAAATAAAAATTAAGGACTCATAAAAGTGAAGCGTTTTACGACTGAAAATATTCGAATCAAGTACACCAAGTTCCAAACACTCGTCGTACAATTCTGTACTTTTGAAATTTATTTGTTTTCGGAAGTCCTGTTTTGACTATTTGCGTTTGTATGAGTGTGTGAATGGTTTTTTGGCTTTTCAAGCTGGCTTCTGATGCAACAAAACTGAGAGACATTTTTCATTCTGGATTCAGGATACTCAGACAATGACATTAGCTAGGATGCTGTCAAATAACTTTGCTTGTCTGACATACTGGAATGCAGGGATAATATTTTTTTAGAGTTTTAGGGAAAATTAGGATGAGAAGGCTGCACTGCCTGTTAGTTAACACATTTTGGTGACATTTCTCATCACAAACTAGAAGAATGTATCAGATTTTTCTATAGATGAAAAATAGATAAAATATTTAACATTTAAGATATACAAAAGCTGTAAGTAAAAGGGAAAGTATAATTGTAGATATAACAATGAAACTGTTGCTGAGTTTCCAGTAACTTTTGTCACCTCGTAATTTTCTAGGACGAATTCGTAAGGTATACAGGGTGAAAAAAAATTCAGTTTAAATGTATCAGTTACAGTAAATAATCTTTAATCCTTCAGTATTCTAGTCTTGTTTCAATGTCATACCAGACAAAAGTCGGTTGAACAAATGTTTTAAGGTTTCCGTTCCATAACGATTTCAAGTTCAAGTCTGAATGAAGGCAAGGAAGAGGTTTCGTTACATATATTACAAACGATGGGCTTTAAAGGGAAGACTAGAATGAAAATATTCAATACGCATTTTTGTAGCTCCAGTACGAGTACAGTAAGTAGCCTTTTGTCCTTTAATCTGCTTTAATCAACATTAGCTGTCTACTTGGTAAATGAGTATGTGAGCCCTGAAGCCATGAAAGAAGGTAATTTTGCAAAGTCTGCTTTCTACGAACAATTTCCCTCCCTCAGGTTATAGCTAGTACATTTCTGTACAGTTTTTTTCCTTCACCTTCTATGAGAATTTTAAATGAAAAATAATAAAATTATCATATTTCATTTTTAACTTTACCGCAGTTAGATCCCATGCAAAAGAGCGTAACGTCTATTTTTCCGTGCAACTCGTCTTGAAACATGAAAGCAGCTACTAGCTCGACATTTTTTCATCCTGTTTCGCGATATAGCTGTATCCGGAATGATGATGTTAACGATAAAGATGATCAGGATGACTCTGCAGAACAGGAAGAAACTTCTAAGAATGCGTATCCACATTGAATTTTATATGAGACATGTACATACCTACATGGAAAAGAATCCACACGCAGCCACATAAATGTTATTGCCTTAAATCTGTACAAGAGCGAACTGTTCCAACTCAGAAGGGCTTCAGAGGTATAACAGGACACGAGTGTAAATTTTCATATGAACCACTCAATTGTAAATGGAATGTTCCCTTAAATGCTGCTACTCCTTCTACTTTGGTCTGGGTTTTGCGGTAAGTAAAGCTCAGCCAAAGGGAAAACTTTTTAATTCATGAATATGTGCATAAGTTTTGTGCCTTTCGGTGGCATTTCTTTTTATGTGACTTCCCAATTTCCACGAAGACCACTTATACTAGTATCTTCTTACTTTCTTGAACTTTTTCGCTCTTTCCACTTGGTTGCGGGATGCTTTTAAAGGCCGATGTATCTTCTTCTTTAGCTGAATATATTCATACATATATAATTTTTTCCAGAATTCTTATTCACTCGTTCTGTTGGAATTTTCTCAAATGGAAAAGTTGTACAATTTTTTCAACATTTTCCCCTAGAATAAACTTCTTATCAAATAATATTTCAATTTAACTGAATAATAATTCGAGGTTTTTTGCTCCCTAAGAATTTTTCTGTACCTAATATTCTGTGGTTCTATCAATGGTATAATTTTCTTTAGTATAATACAAAGAGTAGTAGTTCCGTAAATTTTAATCAACAAGTGCAGGTTGTACGCCTGGTTGACATCAAAAAATTCACAAGGATATAACTTTATTTTTAAATAAATTGAAAGACTGTCCTTCTAATTATGTACGTAGCTGATTCTGTTTCATACCTTTAAAATATGAGTATATAATATACCAAATATGAAAGAGAAGATTCCATGAATTTAATGATAATTATTTTTCAATTGTCCCTTGATCGAAATGTGAGTGCATCCTTTTGTTAATCATTAAGCAAAATGAAACGAAATTAAGTATATATCCCCAAATACCAACATACCAAATAATGGCCACTTTGCATATTTATGCGCAGAAAGAACATTTGAAATGGCCATTTCGAAACAACGGAAACGTCAAACCGGAATTAAAGCCAGTCAGCAGAATAATATGGTTGCTAGACACTTTGAATCTCTGGCAAAAGCTTCAGTCCATCCGTTGGAAAAATGTTTGTGTATATGATTTATCCTCACCATTCAAATCAGCATTAAAGCTCAAGTCCCAAATCATACCGCGCTAAATTCAAGCGCAGGTATAACGTAAATTTATGAACGGGTATGAGTATAGGATTGGAACACGATACTGGATGGTTGGATCACAGGACCAAAAGAGGGACTAGCCTGAAATCGGGCAGTCCCGACAATCAATGCTGAGGAGCTACTGAATCGAATTGAACGCATTGAAATATATTTTATATTTTCTGGTCTGTTTTTATTTATTGGATTTGCTTTTTATAACTTCTGTTACGCGATTTTTTTACACCACTTAAATCATTCCCTCATTTTTCGGTTTACAATGCTACGACCCCAAAATGCCGATTTACGTTATATTTTGGGGTTTTCGACAACAAAATGTTACTTGAAAAAACCTGAACTGATGGCATCATCCACAATGGAGTGAAGGGGAGCTTTGCTTTGATGGGTTGAATTTGAAACACTCTTGTTGGTAAGACACGGGGACTGATGAGCTGAGCACACAAACCCAAAACAGCACTATAGAAAAATATTAAATTATTATTTCGTGCCATGATATTCCAGGCACATGATTCCATCCTGTCATGTTTATAAAACAACCAGAACACCCGACATTGGTGAAACCGAAAAGAATTTATCGCTTTCGTATGCAGATTAGGTCCCAATTGGGGCTGGTGTGAGCTGTGCTGTTTGAAACATTCTTTTTTTCGTATTCTGTTCACTTTTAACTAAACATGTGGACCATCACGGTTTTGTGGTACAGAATACAGGAGCTCTATTCTCTAGTGAAATCTGTAAGTGTTTGTTCAAATACCAAAACTTTATTGCGACACTTTTGGATATTTATGAACATTTGACATAACCTCAAATCGATTAAATACCTGAAAAAACTAACTTTCTAGACACCAATCACCACATAGTTCATTGAAATTAATCCAACTTTAAAATATATGAAGGGCATTTATCATATACCTATCTACCTAACACTTCATTGAAACAAAACCCTATCCTTTTTGCAAAAACCCTATTTTCAAATGTGACACGAAGGGCAGAAGGCAGAAAAGTAGTCACCGCATAACGCAGTTTTAAATTGTCTGCATCAATTCGATTTAACATTTTCGTTTAAACCACTAAAACAAAAGGACATTCCATAAAACTTTCAGCTTTAATTACTGCTGCATTGATGATTCTAAAACTTTTTAGGCAGTTTCTGTTCCGCTAATGTAGGACAAAATGACATTTATCTACTATAGCGAAGGGTAACCCAGCATTTTGTGGATGAAGTTGGGATGAATTTTAGGTGAATCCTGTTCAGTGTGTATCCATTTTTCCCTGAATGTTCATAGCTCGGATACTACATAGTTTTGCAGTTTCTATTGTCCTGACGTGATGGTTCTACACAAAACGCAACAACTTTGCCATAAAAAGTTAATGCCCCTACACAAAATCACACGATTCCACTTCATTTCGAAAAACCCCAAATAGCTTTAGAGGATCCACCACTTTCGATGAAGCCATATCTTTTCTGGGAACAATTTTTTCCTTGCTTCATATGCACTTGTGATCGTAAAACGTAAAACGTAAAAGTGCTCATCCTGTTTCTACAAATCTGGGATGTTCAACGCAATTCTAGGGAATTGGATTCACTTGCAGGTCATGTCGTTTTACTATACATTTTCGTTTTTGAATTGGATTGGTTGGTTAAAGTGTTAAGCCTTCCTAACTATATTCCTGACGCCAAAAAGGACAACAGAAATAGAAGGCTACTATCCAAATGGATTTTTCTCAAATACTCAAATACTCGAAATACGCAACAAAAAAAGTGTACCAACAGCCATGCCTTGAATTTGGAGGAAAAGCCCATTTCCATTATTGATATCCTTGGCCACAAAATGAGTTTCACGGGAAGAGATTGGGGTGCCAGTCTAGTTCGTATCCTCAAACTGAAAGGAAAAGATAGAACCTTTGCTATTATGTTTTGCTAGGTATATGAATCCTTGAATCCTTTTGTGGGTAAATGTATGAGAGAGGAAATTGTAAAAATTTAGACTCGATGTTGGGTTATTTATTAGAATGACAAGCATGAAAGTGTATGCTCGGAAATGGCCTAAATGACTTTGGATTTTTATTTCCATATCCTTAACGCACTGAAGGCATCCGAGCTTACAAATCTTCGTTCGTGTGCTGTCTTCTGTAAAATATCCTGAAACTGAATTAGGCTACTATAGAGTTGTATTGTAAAGATTTTCCTTTACAGTAATTCGTCTTTTCGGTTGGTAGAAGACGAGGAGTTTCAAAATATTGCTAGTATTAATAAACTCTGATACAGCCTCACTATCCTTTCCAAC
Source organism: Chrysops caecutiens (assembly GCA_963971475.1). NCBI lineage: Eukaryota > Metazoa > Arthropoda > Insecta > Diptera > Tabanidae > Chrysops > Chrysops caecutiens. Next base: position 73,410,716 of record OZ020568.1, read on the forward strand.
ATCTATCACTCATGATTGCATTTCCCACTCTTCATTTTTTCTGTGTGTCCTTTGAAAATTTTCATATATCATTACCCTCTACGATGTACGTATTTTATCTGTACTTTAGAACAGAATAGCTTCATAAAACCACATATACTTATATGATTTAGTTTTATGGATATTCGATGAAACATCCGAAAAAGAATCACAATTACACTCAACAAGTTTTCGTATCACAAAATCATACAATCTGATGTAAAATGCCATCAACTGCCAACTGGGACATGTTATTCCTTCAGGCCAATATAGTAAAATCTCTTATATTTGTTCCATACAATGTAGAGTATAAATTACAGGCACATATAAAAATTCCATATAATAAAGTGTCCTGTTTAAAAAACAAATAATTACACACGGAAACACCATAATTTTCCAACTAACAACAATAAAAAGTAGCAAATTATAGAATAAGGCAATCTAGACCGTCAGGAATGTTATATAGCATGACACAAATGTTTCCACATACCCAAATTGTTGAAGCAAATCCGACATGAAAGTAATTTTCCTTTTTTATCCTTGATTTATTACAAACTTCTTGGTTTCATCCCTTTTCCTTTTTATTGCTCTTTTTTCTGTAGTGTTGTATGTTTTCGCTAAAAAATTAAGCGATAAATTTTTAATGCAGAAATTATTACATAAATAAAAATTTTTGAAAAATAATAACTTGAATGTTGGTCCAATTTTGGTATTATAATGAAGATCTTTTATGATCTCATTTACAAAATTCAAAAATTAAAATCCCAAAATCATTTCATTCATTGTAGATATGTGAAACTAAAAGCTACACCACAAAATGACCTTCAACGTCCTTATTGAAGGAAAATGATTACCGAATAATTTCATTATGAAACTTGCTTAACACAAATGAATTCTAAGGCAGTTTCGAATAAAAATTTATGGTTTTCCTTAGATATCTCCGAAAAATTGGGAATGATTACATAAATCTATTATTGGTTTTTTTAGATGTTTTGCTTTTGAGGCAAATTTTTCAGCTAAAATAGAAGGCGACGTCTTTTCCCTCTCAAATTTGTTGCGTCTTTAATGTATATCGTCCTTGTTTTTATTGTTACTGTTGATAAGACGAACTTATAACGAATCCATTAATAAGGCAACATGGCAATGAATAAAGTTCGAAATCGCCATAATAAATGTCCCGATTTGGATATGGATATGAAAGATTTTGTAAGGGAACTAGAAAGATAAAATTATATGATTTTATTATACATATACACGCGCAAATAAATTCTTTAAGTTATACAATAGCATAGAATCTATGATAAAGACAACAAGTTTTCGTATATTATATTAGTCAAATGTATGTCCTCTAACTCCAGTTACAATATAACATAAATCCTGATGAGAAACAACTATACAACAACCACTCTGGCACCAACCAATAGTAGGTAGTAACAGTAGCTGTAGTAGACAAGTAGACAAGCAGAGATGAAACTAAGCAAAGAGACAACAAGATGACTTCTAATATTGCTGATGTAGACGTAACGATTGTTTGTTGTTTTCTATGCTACAGTTAACCCTCTATTCGTCTTAAAGTTCTGAAGACACTTAAGGCTATAAATATGTTTGTACAGCCCCTAAATGTCATTTTGGTACCATTTAGCCATTTTCTTGAAACAGCGATTCAAGAGGGTAAGCCTTTATCTATACATATCTTTGTGTTTTGTTGATGTTTTTATATAACATGACTACAAGTATAAAATCGCTTTCATCTACACGCTCATGTGGAAAACTTGTGATCTGGTTTAGTTTTTAGAGGATATAATCTTTCAAATGATATCGCTCCAACGATATAAGACCATCACCATACAGAATAGAGCTATTAGGCTATAAGACTATACCCTCCAAATCGCACTCTATTACATTACATTCGGTCCATATACACTTCACTTGAAGGAGTTGAGCACTTTTACTTTCCCCGTTTCTAACGAAACCTAAATACACAAATACAAACCCTTAAAAGAAAAAAAAATAATATATACTATATACAGAAAATGGCTAAAATGATGGGTATGCCTTGTGTTTTTCGTGTTTATGCTCGTCTTGAAGCTTTACGCAAAACGATAGAGGCTACTAAATAAATGAAATACATCTTATATATATGTATATATGTTCATGTATAGTACAAGGATATTCAAGTTCATATGTAAATTTCAACCATTTCCTCTACGCAAATCTCTCGTTCTAAATATCTTAAAGAAAAACCAGCTATCAAACCACCCTGGGTGACTTAGGACTTTCCAAAATGGATACAAAGCTGATAGAAACGTATAATAAAATGTACCCCATATACATGCGATATCCCATAGTGTGACATATCCTTGTATGTTTAAGACTGTTGAGTAAAAATAAAGTTCGGAAAACTAGGAAAAAGAAGAGATACTTGTACCATCACCATCACCAGCTTCGAGCAAAAATATATAAAAATGTAAAAAAATAAACAAAATTTAAATAAGACTATAAAAACTTATGATATGTGAAAAAATATTATCAAATTTTCTGAATGGCTCTATTTATTTATTTATCTATTTCCATGTAGAAAGGCTTTTTTGTAGGCTTAAGCTTTTCATCTAGCACCCTCAGGGTGAACGCAATTTATTGTGTCGTTTTAGTCTTAGTCTCATGTTAGTTGAAGACTACTTTCCCACCCTTTATTTTGTATCTTGTAGCTTGTAGTCTTGTTTCCTGTAATCTCTCTCTATCAGGATTACCAGAGAATCCAATTTTATGTTATGAAGTTTTTATTTTACTTCCAAGTTGTTGTCTTTACTCATCTTGGTTCATTTTGAAATGTTTTTTCTCAAGTGCACATTGTTTCTTCTTTTTGCAGCCAACATTTAAGACATTGAAAATATAAAACAAAATCCATTTCGATTTTTCCACTTTGATAAAATGTCATTTTGAACATTTACAATTCGAATAAAGAATAAGTCACAACCATAATCTAGAGATGAATTTTAAATGTTTTCCTTGACAAGTCCTTGAAGCATAAAGGTCTAAACTTTCTATAATAGCCAAATCAAATCAAATGTAGAATAACATCCAATCATGCATGATATTTCAATTTCAATCAACTACCACAAAAATATAAGATTTAAAAACATAAAAGACTGGTTATTTTAAACTGATTATTATATAACCATTGCATTTTTAACACCTTCAAGAAAAAAATTGATTAAATTGTTTTTCATAATTTTTAACATCCAAAATACGACGTTGAACTGTTCTTAAAAAATTAACCATAAAATATGGCTCCTGCATTTTAGTGTTTCTTTCATCATTGGCATATAAAATAAAAAATATTACCTTCAAAATATGCACTTAATTATGAACATTGCGAATTTATTGAATATGAATACTTTATTGGAATTTTTTATAGGAAATATAAAAGATATTAAACCATAATTTTTGTATAAAACGAAATTGATTTTGTTGTAATGATGAAGTGAAAACCTTAAATAATATGATTTAAAAATATTTTTAAAACGTGCATAACGAATTCGTTTGGTATATTATAATAATTTCTTTTCACTTAAATTACACTCCAAGGGGCAAGGATAATTACATCCTTTTTTTGATTTCAAAAGAAAAGTTAGTACGTTCAGAGGTAAATGGACGGGAAGAATCAAAATTATTACAACCGGGAAGCAACCCTTTTAAGATGGTCATAATCTACAACATAATGAGCGGTCGGTTAATTTTTATTTTTAACGTTAACTTCTAACATTTTTTTAGATTGTTTGGCAATAAAAATAATAAATGAACATTAAACTTTGGCCATTAGATGCGGAATGCTTTCATAATTCAATGTTTGAAGTGATAATAATTGCGTGCTGTTATAACATGTATAGAGTTATGGTATGTGTTTGTGGGTTTTAGCACAAACTATAATTGCTTGTTCTGGCAAATTGAAAGAGGTAGTTTTAATAATTTTTGTATTGTCTTGCCTTACATCTCGGTTACTTGGAGAGTACCTACATGATCATATGAAGTATTATATAATGCCATTAAAAAGCTACTACAGTTTGACACTGTAATACTCGAATATAGATGTTATAAAAAACTCAAAACTGTTTGTTTGTCAGAAGTCGTAAATCACACCAAACTGAAGCCCCGTAGCAGGAAACTTTTGTTACTCAGTAGTGGGCCCTTCCCAATGATTATCATCTGCCCCAGAATTGGACAGAATAGCTTTATTATATACGAGCATATCACAAGTTTCTTTAGTATGCACTTAGCTGTCTATTGCATCGTATAGCACCGCAGTCCACAGTGGGATGCCATTTTTACTACTGTGTTGGTTGCCAGTTTTACTACTGTGTTGGTTGGCTTTGGTTTTTACACGGATAACCGAACATCCATATATTTACGGAATCTGGTATACCTCAATAGGTTAATGTTGTCCTGTCTATGTAACCGAATACACAGATCGTGAAATATGCAATTCAAGCGATGTATATATAACCAGTTCAACTTTACAACCACTTTTCAGTTTGTCTTACCCCCAACGGATATAAATAATTTATGAAGTTCAATTTCTCATTTGATCTGTTTTTACCGAGATCGTTATGTGAGTACTTTTGTTTGGACTTCGGTTGCTTTTATACTATTGTGAATTATTTGTATTTTTGGTTGTGGCTTTGCTTTCTCCGATTTATGATTTTCCTATGTTCTCATCAATAAACAACAATTTCTCAGATGCATTAGGAAAATTGAATGTCGATATTGTTTTCAGGAAATCTTTACAAGTTTTACACAAAATTGACAGGGAAAATGTATGAACATAGCATTTTATGTTACCAAATTTTCGTTTAAAATTTTTGTGCAACGGAACATACGTCTTGGTAATTAAATCAGAGTACACCTACGTTTTGATTATCAGATGGGGAACGACAACGTTGGATTGATTTTGTGTGCTCCGCACCTGTTTGAGTTCTCACAGCTGCTTGAATGGTTCTCCAAAAGCATGGAAATTCGGGCCACCCAAACACCATCCGTTCTTATGGTAACAGCAATCGTGTAGAAGGTGGTTCTATTCTGAATGGTTATGCTTAAAAAGAGCCATGCATGAATACATCCATCTTGTGATATTATTTTAATATGATTTACTGACTTGTGTATTTAATTTCAAAGATTTATATATGCACCAAGTACAGGGTTCTGCGGCTCAGTAGACGTGCATATATTAATAGCAAATTGCTGAACATAACCCAAAACATTTCACACTTGCGTTACCAACATAATCCAGGATATCAGACTAATAGCAACGAAATTCTTGGAACGAACGCTACCTAACGTCTTTTGTAAATTATTTGCTATGGAACCTCTCATATATTTAGCACTTAAGCATGCAAACGAATATTTTCGGCCGGAAAAGAAGCATTTGTCTAGATTCGTTGAGAAATAAAACAAGAAAAATTGAACGATACCTTCTAAACACATCGTCTATATATATAATATGCATTATTTTCAGGTTCAATTATGTTTTGAAACGCAAATTTACCTTACACCCATACACAAGAATCTGACAGGTGTCACAAAAAACAGAATAATCTAGAGTGTGCCTGTAGTTATAGGCATTCATTTAGCCCCTCATATGAATTAATGAGCATTCAATATGATATCATATATCACACGAAACACTATGTTCTGAATTGAGTATTTGATACTCGAAACAGCTTATTCCCACGAAAGCTCAAGTTAACATTGGATTCTATATATCCTGCCTATATCATGAAAATTACAACATTCCATTTCTGATTAGTTCGTGTTGTCACATCAAAATGGGCGTTCTTGCCGTTAAACTGCGGAATAGAAAACTTCGACAACGATTTATTTCCACTGAATATACCCCTTCGAGGGTAATTTTAGGACCGATGTTTGTAGTAAAAGCCATAAGGAGCCGTTATTCAACACCGAATTGATTCCATATTCATTTGATACATATCATTGCGTTGCTATTAGTCAAAACGAAATGCAAATAATGATTATTTTACAAGGAAACTAAAATTCATGGATATTTTTAGGGATAACATTGAGAAAACTTTTCCGTCATCCTTTGGGAATGTTCCTTTATTTAATTAATCTACTTTGGTTGCATTCAAAAAATTTCTCATTTCCATCATGCATCTTCACATGAACATCTTGAAACATGATCCCATGACCACACACTTGCATTAATGGAAATACAAATAATTTCATAAATAAAATATTACATGCATCAAGTTATCGTTTAATATGCAATTATTCCCATCACGTGACTATTGACATTGGAAAAAATCATTTACTGTGTGACAATTTCGCATCAAACTAAAGTACATGTCAATCAATTGTTTTGTGGCAAATTCACTTAGGGATGATGGGATCAAAATAAGCTCCATTATATAGAAGGGTTCATCCCTCTTATTGCCCTGAATCATAAATTGTTTTTGGTTCATGTACTCATAAGTCACCCTTCAAACAAGGATGTCGTCTGCATTGAACTGTCATTGATTTCGGTTGGATGAGGGCTAGCGGTGGTGTGAGATGCAATTTTTGACATTGAGGGGTTGATGTCTCACCCTTCATTCACTTGCTTCGAATTTTAACCATATTAGGTTACAAAGAAAAATTCAGCTATGTACTGTATTGAATCTAACTTGTCTTACAACCAAATAAAAAAATGTAGCTAGAAAAATAGATGAAGTCCATCACCTCTTGGATACACAAAAGACAAACATCGTTTCAAATCTAACAAGATTGATTTGATGCTATCATTGATTGAAAGATTAAACGATTTCACTTTGATGGCAGGTATAAATGAGCCTCTGATTCTGTAGAAAACGTCTTCTGATTGACCATCATGAGAAGATTCTACACACAAACATGAGATGTTTCGAAGAGCAATACTTTAACCAGAATTTACAATTTCAAGTCATACTACTAAATTCACTTATGTATCTTTTATTTCGTTTGTAGTAGTATTCGAGATAAATGTCTTCATGTTACGTTTGGTAGCCTTGGATAGAGTAGTGATGGAGCACTTCAAACAATGAAATAGCTTAATTCCTGAACAATCAATATTCCATAAAAAATCGAATACGATTGGACAGAAAGTAATAGATTCCATGAGAAATCTGCGTGACGTGTATAGTCCAAGAGGATGTACCCAAAGAAGACAACGAAAGATACCCTTCGTCTTACCCGGAAACCCGATTCAGATTGGGACTAAAGAAGAAATATTACATCGTAGGAAAAATAGTACAACAGATTTGGTCATCTCATTAATTTCGTGTTATCTCCACTTTCACATAATGAAATCAATTTTTTCTATTGTCTTTACGATACAACGACGACATAAAACTCACACCAGGGCCATTTTCAACATTCTATCTTGAAATCTTAGTTGCTTTCTTAAGGAAAGAAGGGAAAAAAAACTTTTAACGCCCCACAAGAAATCTTTGTAAGGAATCTGCATTCGTCTCTTGTTGCGTGTCCTTATTGTTTTGGACTAATCCATACACATCCTTATCTCTTAACATTCTCAGTATAATCTCAATAAATTTATCCCTCCTATGTGTGATTGATAGCTTGTTGATAACTTCCAAAGAATAATAACAAATTTGGTGCTTTGCATACAATTATCTCGAAATTAGTTGAACGTATCCAATAGACGCCACTGCTTAACAATTATCATACAACTTGTAATTACAATTCCCAAGACGAATAGTATTGGTCTGCAACCTAAGAAAAGGTTAATGTTTAACCAACGGGATATGATGTAAAGATACAATGCAGTACGTAGGTATCCTTCCACTGTAAATTGCGTGAATCAGCCACAAGCATACTTTGAAGTAACATTTATTGTTCTACAGTAGTCAAGCATAAGCATTCATAAGTAGTCGATATATATGTACGTACGTAGCAGTTCACTTACTGGATATCTCCTGCAATTTATCTGTAATACGCACGCCATTTCCGAAGTAGGTCCCTATCTTAATGCATCTAGCAACCAGACTTCGAGAATGTTTTATGTGTGAGCTTTTGAGGAATTATGTGATCCTTAAGATCTCTTTCTGTTTTTATGTACGAGCTAACATTCAACCCTATGGCTATAAGAGAAGGCCTTCCGTTCCATATCTTCGCCCCATGTACAGTAAAGCCTTCCACGTTTGGACTTAATTTATGGACACAGTTAGGCAAGAATTAATTTCTATCTTCCTATTTAGTTTTAGCTCTTCCTCAAGTACTAAATGTATTCCATTTTTGGTAGCATTGATATGTGCGTAGCAAATGGGAGGGTAACTAGAATGCTAGACCGTTAAATTATTACCTAACTATTTTAGTCAACCTATCTGGATAGGCAATCTGAAAATGGTAATCTGTAAAACATGTTTTGTAGTATTCTGCTTTAATTATACCACCAAGGAATGTGGGTGGACTTGATTAAAACTTTGTTTGAAGTGATACTATTTTAAGTTTCACCAAGGTTTTAACAAATTTAAGGACTAATTTTAATGTTTGTTATTGAGAGTAGATAAATCAAATTCATCTTAAGAAAGTAAATTTAAATCAATTAAAAGACATTTTCATTTTATCAACAAGTTAAATTTTATTGAATTCTTTTTACTTTCTTAAAACACAAGACACATAAGAAAAATGCTCTTTCGTGTCTCAAGAACAGACAGATGAACAATAAATATGGAAAAGTATAATATTTTTAGTCTAAAATTTATGCGGAATTCTTTATGAAACTTGTTGAATCAAATTTGAAATGCACATTTTCTATGAGTATAATATTTTACGTATTCAAAAGTTGCAAAGATAATCAGAAAAATTTTAACTTCACCCTATAGCCTTGTGCAATATTGGTGCTGACAGATACTATGCAGTTTATATTCATCCTTAGCATATAAATTTTCTTTAGTTAATTTAAAATGCTCCCTAGGAAATTTTCAGGATATCCTCAGAATAGCATTTGAGGCATAGAGAAAAAAGTATGATGCTATCCTTAGAGAAAGACAAGATAAAATTAAAAGTTAGTCCTTTCGGACCCGGTTAAGAATTCAAATTTGATTTGATTATTGAATTCTTCAACCGACGAAGAAATCAATTAATTTATTTTATCATTTCTTCATCCTTCTTTCCTGATATAAAGTTCACTTGCAGCACAAGTAGCAAGAATAATTCCAAAGCCAATTTACAGTCACTATCGCATACTATTGCGGTATGTTGTACTAATGGAATTTGTGCTTTCCACTTCTTAGCCATTACTATCAAAGCCAAGAAAATATGCGGTTTTGAAAGTTTTTCTCTACGAAAACTACACAGAGTAGGGTGTGTCAAGTTGAGATTCTCAAAAAAGGACGCAAAAGACAACCACCGACAATTTCTAACCTTCTCCATTGGGAATTTCTTAAGTTTCAGATGCACAACTTATTGAATACGAATGTGCTTGATAGCAATAATACACATAAACCATGAACACTTGAATATATGCAAGATTCATGACTCTATCATAAAACCATAGAATAAGATGAGCGTTCCAAAGCTTACTATACAACTTATGTTCTTCTGTTCTTCTGTTCTGTTCTTGGATACGAGTGTTCACCACCATTTACCAAAAGATAGACATAATTGCCATCAACGGACTTTGCTGCAATTTGAAAACGAATAAAGACTAAATGAAACTCTTCAAGAGGAAAAGGGGCGAATCATCAAGAAAAAGATGAATAGCTTTAGCTACAGAATGTCAATATACCCGAGTCGAAATTTAAACCTTATTTAGAAACTTTTATGCCCCAAATTGTAGTTTTAAATATAATTAGGACCCGATTGAACCCCTGAAAATATTTTTAAATGTAATTTAGGCCCCGTAGGACCAAACGAAAATATTTAAAATGTAAATAGTGGTCAACAGGTCCCGTGGAAAAGGTGTTAAATGTGGTTTTAGTCCCGCAAGTTCGTTCAAACCAATTTCAAACATTGTTTTTGACTAATAGGTCCTAAAGAAAAGTTTTAAAATATAAATTGAACCCGATAGGTCCCGAAGAGAAAGAATTTGAATGTAAATTTGGTTCAGTAGGTCCTCACAAACGATTTTACAAATAGTATCTTACTTTATAACTTTTAATATAAGTTATATTAAGAACAATTTAAAATAAATGAGTTGTAGGTATGAATATTGATATAAGTATTGGTTTTTGAGCTGTAGGTATGAACGTATGGCTAACTAATTCAGCGTCTACTGTGCGAATCTGTGAACTTGAGTTCTACAGATCAAAGTCGCCAGGTTGAGTATATAAGTTAGTGCTGTTCCTGTTAATTTTATTAGTTCGTGTCAAATAAAGTTCGCGTATACAGTGTGAAATAAGTGCTCTATTATAATGTCTCCGAAGTGCCTTTGAACTTCGAAAATAGGTTTAATTTATTGGATTGATTCTCCAGATTGTTGACCAGTAAGGTAAGTCAAAAAAAATTATTTTCATATCGGCCACTTTATATGTACAATATTTTGATTCTTAGTAGCTAATCGTGATCTTCAATTTTTTGGGAGCATACTATTACGCATAGAAGAACTTTTCCAAAAAGAAGGGGATTTGATTCAACAAAGATTTCGGAACAGTAACTGACACCGGAATTAAACAAAGTTAGTTGAAAATTGTTTAGTTATAATAAACATCTTTTTAATCTGTTCATCACTATATTAGATTTTTTTTTGTTTTTAGGAGGAGTTTTCACCTAGCAGTGGAATTATTCTTCCTGCTTCCAAAATAAAAGGCATTATGAAAAAATCAAAATGCCAAAATGACACATTTATTTGGAGAAAATAGGGAAGAAAAGAACGTTTTGGAGGAAATCAATGGTGAACTCTTGGGGAACGTTTCGAGAATTCCGTACCACAATTCACAAGTGGGGAATGATGATCTTTCCGCACCTGTAAACAAACAACTTATATATGACTTGTGACCCAATTATTAGACTATTTACTTTTAAGGAACAGGTATAACTTAATTTTTAATTAATAATTACTTCTTTTCTTAAGTATTGTATTAAATAAGTGTAATTAAATATTTTTTATTAAAAATAAATAATTTAAATTTTTTCCAAAATATTTTAAAGTATATTTGAGTACCGTAGGTCCCAAATCGGCGCATTTGGGACCTATTTACGGTTTAAAGAACTTGTGGTCCCTATTTATAGTTTAGAGATCTTGTGGGACCTATTTATGGTTAAAGGATCTTGTGGGACTTAATGACATTTTGCTCATTTGTACTATTAGGTCCCGAAGTGGGACCTAAATACAGCTTATGAATCGTATTTAAGGTCCAAAACCTCCGAAAGCGGACATACCCGGCACTTGCAGGTCCTAATTAGTGCTTATTATGTATAGAATTTCTTTTATAAATTGTAATTTAGGTCCCTGAGTCCCACTAGGGACTTAATGGGCTTAAGGAAAGTTTAAATTTCGACTCGGGTACTGACATTAACACCCCACAACTAGTCGTCTTAAGGATGCTTCTTGTCCCGAGGCAAAGACTCCAATAGAATAGACAACACCATATCTTACACCTAAACCACCAGCACCACTACCACCACCAGTCCCCACATTCCAAGTATCAGATGAAGCCAATCGTGTGAGGTATAAACTTCCAAGTTTGTTTTCAGAATACAAATTTGCACCCTGCCAGGAATAACAATCACATGGTCTTTGCGTAAAAAGATTTTCACTCAGGGTTCCTTGCAATTCTTCAGGTTCTTGATTGCTCTTAAAAACGTTGGCTACGAGAAGAGGAAGTAGTTTGAACAGTCAAATCGAAAGAAAAAAATACGTTTTGGCATTTGAAGATGTTGAATGCAATATATAACCTGGCGTAAAAAAAAATTTATACTTATATATAAAAGTTAATTTTTGTATTCTTTGAAGTAAACTTTCTTTTCTCTAGAGCGAAAAGTTGATGGAGTCCCATCATGCCTGCAGAAGATGTGCATTGCATATTTGGTTGGAATAGAAGTAACAATATAATGCAATGAATGCAGTTCATTGTTGCCTTTAGGGGATAAGGGGTTGAGTATGTTTGATGGAAAAGAAGATTAATTGAAAATAAGTGCAGTACAATTGATGACTGGAATAGCAATGATGGAATGCAAATTTTGCGATCACTACGATTCGGAAACTGTACTAGAAAGATTACAACTGAAGACACCCTTTTAGATTAAGAGGAAAACAAATTAAGCTTAAATTACCCTTATGAACATCTTTCGTCGTTTAAAAATTTAATATTTTATGTTCAGAATTTTTTTTCTCATAAACTTTTTTTTTAATTTATGTTTTACCATCTAAAAGCAGCATTATGGCAATTAATTATATCAGCTTCCATGAGTTTGCGGCTGCAGTTCTTAATTGCCCTCATCTGAGCTAATGCTATAGCAGCAATCGATTTTAATTGCCATTTAAAACTACATCAAACATTAATTGCCATATGTCTGAAATGATCCTTAGGCAATATTTTTGGTTGTTTTCTTAACCCTTTTTTTCCTTTTTCTATCTCTGTATTCACCTTACACAGATTTTCCTTTTCGGTAAGTGGAAAATTAAATTTTAAGATAGAACCCTTTTTCACGCATCCAGTTATCTTCGGCCCTTTTTATTTCAAGGCATGGATTTGTGTTGAGAATAGTATAACCAGAAAGTGAAAAATGCGGGAAGGTAATATGGACTGTAAAAGTAAGCCAACATGACGGAAAAACATGGGGTTGGTTAAAATGAAAATAAAAAATTCTAAAAGTAATAGCAGTTCGCTTTAAATATAAGAGATACATAAAAGTTCTAGAAGTTACCTAATTTTAAATCCCTTTTATGGTGCGTATCTGAATCTTCAAGTGCTCACCAGGATCGTCAAGGGACGGATAATAACTAATCGAATCAGGATACCCTTCTTTTTACGCTCAGACTAAACCTTTTTTCAGTTAAATATTTTTTATTCATAGCTGGCCCTTTATCACCCTGTGTTTCAATGTAACTGAAAGAAAATTTTACAATATTCAACAGTAAAAGAAATTATTAAATATTATCCCTTTTTCCTTTAATATTTCGTCCTTTTTGTATTCGTTAGTCAATCGAACCAGTGATAAAAATGCGGATACATTTCTCATCGGAAACTCTTTTATCTTTTTTGATAGATTCCTTCGAGCTCATTATGGCTAATTTTTATGTGTCAATGATTATTAGCTGTTATTAATTTACTAGAAGTTTCATAGCATCTTAAATAAGATGAACGCTAAGCACTTAATACAATAAAAACTAAGAGTTGGGAATGAAATTGTTTTTGAAGCAGACAAAATGTGACAGAAGCTATAAACAAAATTTCTGGACTTCTTTCTATTAGGAAATATCTTATTAGACACTTGTTAAGTTAATAATTGTAGAATTGAATAAATAAATTTAAGGAACGCATAGCTTTCTTTTCTTGGTAAAGTTGACTTATGTGTTACAAGAATCCTACAAACTTAAATACTTTCTAGAGCAATTAATTTTACTTTAATGTGCAAACAAGCACACAAAAGCCCGATTTAACGTAAAACTAAATTTTTATCATGAAAATTGTCAAAAGAGTCTTGAGTTCATAATCTGGGATAATCTTTCTGAAATAAATAAATGGTTTGTTTTACTTTTCATTTAACCCATTAATTTCACTGGGTCAGTCATTTGCTTTGATCCTGTTCTTCCTTCTTAATCCTTTTTGCCTTCACTATATATAAGAAACATTGAAGATATAAGAACGGTTGCGGATGCAAGAGTATATTGACGGATCTGTTGGATACTTCCTTTATTCTGGGTAATTTAAAGATGTGATATTATGATATCAAGCAAGCGGTATAGATTGTGTGATTTACTAAATAGTGTGAGATTAAGATTAAGAGACAATTTTGGGGTTTCTGATGAGACTTTGACTAATGCTTTCATCGAGATACATAGAAGTGTCAATGAAAGGATATCACCATGAACTCAATATGTCTCTGCACACAATAGATTGCTTTGTATATGTATGTGGGCAATAGCACAAGCCTTAACCGTATCCCTATATCATCTTCTCGGTCCTTTGTTTAGATATTTGCCCACAGAAGCTACAGTAGGGTATTCTTCAGGTCTTCAACATCGTCATAGTCATCGATAACGCATTTATTTATCCGGGGACAGGATACGGCATAGCCATTTGATCTAGCAATCAATCCATTCTAGCTATTCATACATTTAACTGTCCCCGTTCAATACGATTTCGTTTATCTGCAACCAATATCGAAGGTAATTTGATTCCCGGGATGAATGGACGCTTCATTGTTCTTGATAGTGCTTATGACGGTTTTGCACAATTCCCTTCTTCATGCTATGACGAAATTGTCGCCGAACTTAAAGGAGATTTTGTCGTATTCAGGGATAACAGATAACACCTTGTAAAATTTAATTGTACAACATTGAACATGCTCGTAAAGGTATCCCTTATGAAACAAGCTTGGGTTTCGTGTTTTCAATTTTTTTAAAGCATTTCGTCCTTAAACATTGACGAACTCTTATCTTAGTTAGATACAAGGATATTTGGGATTACTCGAGAGGAAGCCAATGTGAAAAAAATGTTTTCTATTTTACGAAGTTTTGATTCCGGACGATTCAATCTTTTCCAAGGACTAACAAACAATAGATTCATACCATTTTCCTTTCGTCCCATAGATTCTTTTCGTCCTTTTTCTCATAAGCCTATAACGACTTGTTGTCGCTTCAACCAAACCAATTGTTATACAAAAGACGACACAATTTTAGCATTTTTGGGTAATATTCAATTGTATTGAAGTAGGGGAATTGTATATCCTTCGAAAATAGACGCGACGTTTGGGATCCTTGCAAATTGCGGTCACGCGTGAATACTATCGCAGATAAGCTATACCTATCCCCATAAACAACCGATCGAATTCCAAATGTGATACGCATCTTGTAGCCATCTGCCGAATGTGGGTATATTGGCTACTCTACTTAGGACGAAACATATACCAAATCGAGTGAAACAATTTGGTCTACAAGACATTCAGTAAATAGCAATGTCCATTGGACTCAAATTTTATATCACCCTCTGATAAAATTCATTGTTGCTTCCATTATCTCTAGACTGTGTCTTGGTTTAATTCTAACCGCAAAGGGTTCAGTGTTGGTCAAATTCTTGAGAAGATTATCTGTTGCAGCAGATGACGCCTTCAGAATTGTATGTGACCATTTATCAAAAAAGGACATTTACAAATCTTAGTTCTATACATTTTTATAAATTTATTCTCAACCAAAATAAATTGAATGCTTTGAAGGAGTCCTTGTGTGCACTAAAAGAATTCTCTTTTAATAACATCAAAGAGATTTACTTTTTCCACTTACCTTTAAATTTGGCAATCCACATGGTTCAAAGTAAAAATAGAATAAAGTTCGATTCAATTTACAGGATATTCTCAAAACCAAAGTCGTGTGGCTCCTTTAGCAGGCTGTAGTGATTGATGGTCATCGTCCAAATGTTCGGGGGTTTGTTCCTTTGATGAGTGAAGTAAGTCATAAATCAAGTCTCCATATTCAATTTAGGGATGCTGAAATTTTTCTTCAAGTACTTCGTCCCCAAATCCCATTTTTCTCAATATAAAGACGAACTTGTTTTTCAATTTTTCTTCCATTTTCAATGAAGTATTACAGGCACTTCTTTTTTATTTTATTTTTTCCTCAGAGCGATGACAATCTTTTATATAATTTAATGAGTTCCCATTGCAAATTACTTTAAATCGTAGACTAGAAACCAAAAAAATCTTGCCAACAAAACACGTCTTCAAGTACTACGAAAACAAACAGACTTAAAGACAGTTCAAGCTTCCAATTTTTAAACACTCCAATTTTTCATCTGTTTTTATGAAACTTTAAACCACTCGTGAACCAATCAATGTTTAAGACAATTATTACGCTTCAAAAAGTACACTTTATTGATATTAACTTATTATCTGTCGTCATCCACTTAACTTATCAATTCTTGACTTGGGCCCTTCAATTATGTGAAACAAATTGGATTGTGTGATAAGTGGTTTCTTGAACTGTCCAAAAATTTATGAGATTCAATATTTGTCCTTAAAAAATAGAAAAAAGAAATGTATTCATCTTGGTATTTCGTAGAGACATAAACAAGATTTAATTGATCCAATTTGTGATTGACGTCTTTTCTTCGGCATAGTTCTTGTTTGGAACAAATTATTTTATTTCAAGTCGATATTATTGAAATTAAATGGTCAAATTCATATTTTCATCTTATTATTTTTTCTAATTATGAAAAAATAAGTAGTAATAAAATTAATTTATCAATAACATTATATGTACGAGTACTAAATATTATAAGCATATCATACTTCATTCAGTATGGATTTCGTATAAGTCTTCCAACACACGCCTAGTATTTCTTCATGAAGATCCACTCAGGATATCCCCCATGTTAACCATAATTTTTTGAACTACGATTTTGAATCAAATAATCCTAAATATTTTAGAAATTTTGTAAATAATCCTTATGTGTTATTCGTTTATAGTGCCCCAAAGTTTTGAAGACAAAATTATACCTATATCTTCTGTGCACTTAATTTCCCCAATTACAAATGACAAAAGAATTTTAAGTGTTCCATCTGCTTGTTAATGGACTCTGTTAATAAGTTTTTGTCTAATCCAATTAATTCTGTCTAACTCGTCCTTAAATTTTGCACAAAACCAAAAGGATATCATAAATTAGAAGCGGGTGAAAAACAAAAGAAATTGATTTCAACGTTTCATTTTTTGCCATGGTTCAGGATACTATTTTTTTATAGATAAATTTATTTTAATATGTGTCCTTGTGTACACATATCTCTTACAAGTGTCATCATCAATCTTATCCCCTTTTTTCCTAGTCTAACTTTGGCCCCGTTTTATCATTCCCTATTTAACAGAAAATCTGCGAATTCAAACGAAATTTTCGGTTCCATTTCCTGATAATTTATAACCGACAATTCGTGCTTACGCAACCAAATCTCATGAAATTATTGTAGTGTGGTATGAGAGAGGGAGAAGGTCATAGGGTAAAGATGCTCATATGTATTTTTGTCTCTTATATTAGAGAATCCTTTATAGTCAAGTAAGTGTAAAAGGCTCATATTTCACTTAGATATTTCGAAAGCTTTCTAGTTTGTGAGTCTGGCGATGAGGATGCATATCTTATACAAACACGAAGTAAACTATTTATGCTAGACAGGATACATCAAAATATTAAATCTTATTTATTTATAGAAGTGAAAATTGTGTGAAATTGTTGTATAAGTAAGGATATGCCACCGAGCCGACAACAGCCATTCAGTCAATTACTTGCAATGTACATCACTTTCAACGATACGTTACGCAGGACTTCAGTCGTATCCTTGATTCAACAGAATGGGTTCTAAAAACAAACCAGATCCTTCATGCCATAACATAAATATCACTTGGAAATTTATGGTTGTTAGACACTAGATGGCTCTCGACATTAGCATATGCACAGCCATTAAATAAATCATCAACAGGATAGTGGTAGATGTATTCGTATGAGCAACAGCAGCATTGAGAATGACTATGTATCCTGCCTAGGAATTATAATCAAAATGCCACTCACACTTTTTCATTTTATCCCACAAGTTATAGCGTAAGTGTGCAGTAAACAGACCCATTTACAAAAGTACTTTTGGTAATCCAAGAAACCGTGTCTCCATCGTTGAGTAAATTGGTCAAATTCCTTTGATTCGCTTGGAGACAATAAAGTAAAATATCCGAATTTGTTATTAAGTTATAATGAAAAACGCAACAAATTTTCGTATAACACACCACGCATTATGAAGGATATGAGTTATAGCCAACAATAATATTGGCACAGAGACGATATAAAAAACTACAGAAGACTATAATGACAGTCATAATGGCTGTAATAATGCCAGAAATTCAGGACATCCCAGGCAATTCTGTTGCTTCTGAACTGAAATCGGATTTGGCTGTAAAAGGATAATTTGTTGCTTTGAAACAATGGATTTCTATTGAGTTAGGATTTTGCTTAAGCTTGGAAAAATCTCGAAAACTTTCAGCTATAATCATTGGCTATAATGTCTTCCAGTTTATTTTAAATATCATCATCACAGCCGATAGTAAAAGACCAAAATGTTACTATGTATATTTGAACTGGTTGTGAAATTGGCGCCCATTCGCCTCATATACCGTGTTATCTAGCCACACAAACTTCCATAACGACCGTTCTTAGCCCATTTTGTAAAAATGTTCAAACAGCAAAAGAAGTGGGCATAACTAGGGTGACACAGATAGATATAGACCTTCATATAATTGTGTCAATGTTATGGAACAAATCAGACCGATATCTTTATGTACAGAATACCATGATTTATCTGGATTTGTATTGCGAGCTCATCCATTTTAAATGACTTTATCAGCTTTAGTTCAGCTACTATGTCATTATGTATGTATTAGTTGTGAGTTGAATTTTGCTGAATATAATTTTGAGAAAAATAGAATTTGTGAGGGCGAATCCTTCTTTTAGTCTGTCTATATAAGCAAATCGTTGATGTGCCAAATAATCAAGATTGGCATAAAAAGCCAAAAAGGATATCGTTTACAGTCATTGATTTTTCGAAATGTCTTCGGCGTGGTCTTTCTTAAATTACAATTTTTATCCTTTTCGTGCTTAACAATTTCCCTTTTATCAAGAAGGAAGTAATTTGCAATGGAATTATACACATATCAATATAAAATATAAATTTGTATTAAATGTATATTGATATTTTTATGAGCACATACATACCTATATATTTTTATTGCAGTATTATTACTCATATTAAAAACTTTATTTTCTTTTTAAAACGGTATTCATCCAAGGGACATTCCCTTAAAATTATTTGACTATTAATATTTTCCATTACTTTCCTGTATTCAAACCCACAGGATAATTATTTGTGGGTAAACCTCTTCTATAATATCTAATTACTCTAGCTTTCTTTAAGAATTTGTTCTGTCGAGATTTGACCACAAAATTAAAGCTTAGATATTAATTTATAGCTTAAGAAAATCCCTTAAAGTCAGGCCACTTTCTTGGAATACAGTTTCCGGTTATTGACTAAACATTTTCGTTATCCCTCAAAATTATTTAGAACGTAGCTATTTGACTTTGTTGCCCAAAAGATTAAGTAAACTGTTGGATTCAATAAATTAAACTTCTTCTCACCAGTTTCGGATTTCATCTTTAAACTTTGTGGAAAGTTTCGTCTTTAAAATATCTAAGAAACTTTAAATCAAAGTTGATATCAGCAAAGGAAAATGTTTCTTTAATTAACTTTGAGAGACACAACAGACTTTGTTGAATCTATTGTCCCAAAGTGAACCCCACTTTATGGGCTTGCCAGCAAACATCTTCTTAGAATCTAAATAACTTCTTGACCAATATTAGCATAACTAGATACTCAAGTGAAGGAACTTTTGATCTTTCATTGTTTCAGTTTCATGTAAGTTTCGAATTTATTTTGAGATATTTGGCCAACAAACAACTTTCAATGCTTGACAGAAAACCAGGGACTATCTATTACAGTTGAAAGAACTTTAATTTACCATGTATTTCACTCAATTTCAGTACTAATATTCAAGACATACCATTTCCTCCGATTTGTCTTTGAATATGCTTTACTCAAGTCAGTACATATCTCCCAAATAAGGCTGGTGAACAATTAGTTTGACGTATCTTGTGAACCTTCTATTGCGATATTATTCTGTAATGAAATAAGTTAAAAAAAGCATACAATAAATATATACTACCTTGCAGGACATCACTTTAACCCTCATAAATTTACTTCAAGGATTCATACACTTGAGTTTTGTATTCTATGATCTTGAGAAAACCGCAGTCTTATAAAGTCATCGTCATTCTCCATCATTTGCCTTTTAATGTCTTCGTGTTTTGTTTCTCGAAAAACTTTTTCAAGAGATGAAGAATGCATAAAACAGAAAAAAAATGAAAATTATCATAAAAAAAGTATTTTCAATAATCTTAAGGAAAAAATATAAGCATTTTGTAAGCCAATTATCGGCATAATAAAGATGAGACGTAATAGGAGCCTGTACGAAGAAGCTACCCTGTATATTCATTTAATTTCTAGTCGTTGTGCTTCATCCCCAATATAGGGGAGATTCATCTCTTGTCCCGGGTAAGTTAAGTGAGTCCGCAAAGTACTTTATCATTGTACAAAAATCATTTCTTTTCATTCATTTCCATCCATACACATTCATTTATTCACTGAAGGTAAGTGAGCTGGAAAGCGGTCGGGAGAGACGATAGAAACAGGAAGTAAACTTTTCTTCACTCAAAATAGCAGGAAGTTAAGTTAAAGGAAAAGGAAAAGGCTGAACGAAAAAAAGAAATGAGGAAAAAACAAAATAAATTCACCAAATAAAAATTATCCACTTAATTCTCCTCGTTATTTTAGATCCTCGAAAGTTTTTATTAGAATTTTCAAACTCGAAAGTTTCTCCAGGACCTTGGTTGCCCGCATTCACGCATACATTCCACCGGAAGGACACATCACGTCGACGACATTGCTCTAGTGTAGAATATACATACCTATGTATATTGTTCTCGTTCTAGACTTGTTGTGAATTTTTAAAACTTTTATTTAAAATGTCTACGAGCTTTCATTTCATATATCTGTGTAACATGTTGCTATATATGCATGATTCTCGTTAAGTTCGTCCTCCAAGGATTCACAGGAGGAACAGTAAGAATTCTATTGGAGTCCCAGAAGTGAAAAAATCCTGTAAAGTGTTTCAAACATTTGATGCTCACATGGGGCCTGTTGACGCCCTTTAACTTGTTTTTGTTTTTGTTTTTTTGACAATTCTATGTTGAATATTCCAAACATAAAATCTCATTCCCTCAATTCTGCATGTTGAACAGTTTTAAGGGATGAAGATCATACAAGAAGCAATACTTACGCATTTCAACTTCCTACCACAAGAAAGATTCGTATTGTTCATGCAACAAGAATAAACTTCATGAGCCATGAATTTGTATAGCCTCGAATCTTAATGATTTTCAACTGCGACAATAGCCATTGCGTGGAAATTTCGAAAATAAGAACAGCAACAATTGAAAAACAGGCCAGAAAGCTAACTAAAATTATCCTTTCTAAATGTGTGAGTTTGTGTGAGTTGCAATGTGAAAAGGAAATCCTTGTAATCCAAAATGGTCCAAATGAATTTGGCTAAAAGTCTTTCTTTTCACTTTTGTCTCCATTCCCTCTGAGGAAATAACCAAAATTAAAAACAGTCGAAGGGTCGGTGGTAAATGTGTAGGACTTTATATTTTTCTATAGAAATTAGGCTTAAGAGCAACGACATGAACAAAAACAAGTGAAACGTATAACGAAACGTAGAAATTCGAATGGTCTCCAAATATCCTTGTATAAAGCCGCATTTCATTTCACCTACAAAGGACTATAAAGTAGACCTACTTAAGCGAAGGACCAAACCGCAAAGCAATTAAAATGTGAAGGCAGTCGTCAGGATGTTTTTAGTTTCCCGTCTGTCGTCTCATTAAATGGGAAACTTTCATTGCCCGTATCTTTGAATTTAGCTTAGTTTACCATGCATTCAAACAATCGACCCTTTTCTAAATTTTATTGGTTGGCAGGTTCCAACCAACGGAATCATGGGACCTCGAAATGACACTGAGTTTTCTTAATTGAACGGATCCTGAAAGTTTTAAAAGTTCCTTTTCAAGTTTGGTCAACCACAAAGCTAAAATTTAAAATGGGAAGTTGACTAAGAATTTTCTACTAACGTAATGAATAGAAGAGCCTATCCTCAACCAAAAAGAATGAGTTTCTTTTTTTCTTTCAATTAATTTCTGCAAATCACCAAGTTGAAATTATATCGGTTTTAACACTAATACAAATTTATACCCTTTAGGTGATTTCTAAAAATTATCAAAATCATAATTTCAAAACAAATGTACCTACATATGAATTTCATATGAATTGTCAATATATAACTGTTAAAGGGCAATTTAATTTCAAAAATAAAACTTCATAAAAACTCTCTTGAACGAGATATAGGTATACACGAATCAATGTGGCTTCACTTAATCCATGAGATAGAATTGCAGATATTATTGACAAATTTATGCACACAAACGAATCCACCACTCCAAAGTAACGAAGCTAATCAATTTTTCTTAATAAATCCTTGAAACGAAACAACATTTCATTCGTAAAGACGAATTCAGTATGGTATTCTGGTGGTTGTAAGAAATAACGTCAAAATAAATGTGTTCTTTCAAACAAGAGCTTCAACGTTGGGGAAAAGGACCAAAACCTCGAAAATCCTGATAAGGGTTCAAGCGAACAGATAACCGTCCTTTGTCTTGGATTCTTGAATAAACTATAGGGTATACCATAAACTGTGTAATTCACATAAGTCCTTGTTAGATGAATTGTCTTGTAATCTAAGAAAACAAACATGGATCGATTTGATTTGGTAGAAAATCCTTTTTAGATATTTTTTATTTTATTTTCGTTTTTGTCACTTATCAAAAGACATGTAGATCAACTTTGTGTTCAAAAAGAAAGCCATCTCCAAAGTGTTTTCGATACAATGCAATTGATGGACATTTACTTTATGTACGAAGCTATCATGGATTATTACGAAAGGATTCCATTTTGTCGAAGAGCTACTTTTCATTATTGGCAAATACGCTTTTCGTTATCCAAGCTCAATTAACTCCAGTCTGATATCCACGTTTCATAATAGCAACTTCTTCCAGTTCAACCCACACAAACTTATTTCAAACATTGCATTTTAAATCAATTGATATTAAGATAAGACCAGAAGATATCCTTCACGTTTTAATTATTTATAAAATTAAGTTAAATTTCCCAATTTCAAGTTGCGGTAAATATAAAAGCAAGTCGTTATGGAAAGTTCTCTGTAACTAATTGGTCACTTAGTCGATAAATCAATAATTAAATGGAAAATTAAATAAATCTTTAGTAAACATCACGAAATGCATTAGCGTTAATATTCTGCGCCCACATTAAGATTGAATTTTTTAATTATACATAAATTGAAAACTCATTCTTTTCTGATGTAAGTCAAATTACAAGGCACAAATTTTAACTGTTACTAAATCATGCTGAATAAACAACAGTCGTAAGGGGAGAAGTGTTTGAAAAAGGATAAACCGATAAAAGCAAAATTCATAATTTAAAAATCTATAAATAACGCTACGACCCGGAGGAAGTCGCAGCTAAAAATTCAATATAAATTGATTGTGCGATGAGTTACTTCCAAATTCAACAATAGCTAGATAGAAAAGGAAATGGCAAAATATTTTTGGAACAGTAATACGCCTAGGATAATGCAAAGCATGGTAGAAAAGACACAAATAACTATATTATCTACATGTTCATGATATGCACAAACACATTCATAACTTTACTCGTAATGTATCAACTACAAGCTTGGTAAAATAACATCTCCTCCTTTTTGGATATGCATGAATACGTAACTGAAGGAAGAAGAAAACTTTTGATATTTCTTGGCTCCAACATGTCGGCTTCTGGAACAGGCCAAAAAATCCTTGTGGATACAAGAAATCATAGTTAATCGTACGATGTTTGGTAGTTGTGATTCCAAAACAACTTTTTCTTGAATAAATGCTTATTTTTTCCCATTCGAGAAATCAACTATACATTTTTTATATTCGCGAATTCGTTTGGCCTCTAACCCCTCTAACCTTGTTTGGCCTGTAGAAGAGAACTAAGCAATTCGATAAGTAGAATACATTTGGAATGAGGTTAAATTTGTTTCTACAGTGGATAGGGATGAATTTTGTAACTCATCCACTATAGATCCGGATATTTGTTCAGCCTTCACTTTCAGTTTCCTGTCCTTTCACATATCCTTCCACGACCCTTCGAATAC
This sequence comes from Chrysops caecutiens, assembly GCA_963971475.1. Lineage (NCBI taxonomy): Eukaryota > Metazoa > Arthropoda > Insecta > Diptera > Tabanidae > Chrysops > Chrysops caecutiens. The sequence goes on from OZ020568.1 coordinate 73,434,795, forward strand.
AGGCCTTATAAGAAATGAGATGTCGGTCGAAAGCAACAGATTTATGTACTCCAAGCCCCATTGTTGTTTCATGTTTTCTACAAAATAGGAATTTTGGCTGTTTCAACTTTTGGCCTCTTTTCTTTTTAATTTCGTTTCTTTCTTGTGAAGCAAAGTCTAGGAATTTGTAGAACTAATATTTATAGTCCAGTCATTTCGCAGACCATTTCCCCATTCCATAAGTTTCCATCCTGTTTTCATTTTTTTTTCTTTTCCACCAGAACTTTTTTTTTTTATTTTAGTGTTATGTATTTTATCCCATATCAAAAACTCACAAGACATCCATTTGAAAATGGAAAAAATAAGTCAAGAAGGCCACAGCAAGGACCAAGCTAAAATGTTTTGAATTCCTTCTGTGTTAAGATCTGTCGACTAACAATTTTCTTTAACATTTCGGCAGGACATCGGTATGGGGAAAATGGAAAAATGGAAGAAAAACCTGAAATTGGAACTTAGAAAATCCTGTAGAAATATCTACGAAAAAATTTTTCGTACCAAATTCGTGGTTGACTGGGCCACAACGATCTGACCTGAATTTTCTGGGAAAATTTTTACAAGACTGTGACGTATTTTGTGGTCATATAGAATTGTAGTATTTGTAACTACTTAATATATGTATGGAACACGCGTTGGAAGGTTTTTGGCTCCTTGTATCTTGTAAGATTTTGTAATACGAAATGGAAAACATGGACATGGATGGATTCGTTCACTACAACTATAGGAATCTGCAGAAAAACTGTTGACCATGATTTATTTTCCAAATCGAAAAATTCTACGTTTTAGATTCAACTTTAGATTTATTGAAGGAACTTTTTTTTCTCTTACTTTTCTTAGCCTAAAATCTATCTATCCTCCTGCATGTTGTTGGTGAAAATTTTTGGGAACTTTTCCATATTTTCACAAGTTGTTGGAACATGAAAAATTCTATGCAACTTGTTTTTCGTAAAAATCTTTGTCAAAACTTTTTAGTGGTCCAGTGGTTTCTTGCAAGATAATTTTCAAATTTTCCTTGAAAATATGTTTTCCCATTTAATTATGTTATGTAATTGAAAGTTTATGCAAAACAAATAAATCAACATATTATTTTGATGTCAGTGTTGTTTTGAATTTTCATGCATTGCGCTTCAATAATTTATTTTGTCTGTTACACTATCAAAAATGTATTTGATGTTTTGCATTCATATATCTGTTCGTTCTATTGAAAAAATACAGCCAAATCCACCGATTATGAGCTTCAAATGGTTCTTGGTTTTGTTTAACACCATTCACACCTACTACCTACCTGCAGTACAATTGCACTTTCGACTGGTCAGTACAAAAATACTATTGCTTTTTATTGTAGATGAATTTTCAGGACACAATCAAATAGAATTCGAAAAAACGCAGTGAAACGAACGCACTAAAAAGCCTGTGTCATGTTCCATATCCGGTGTTCTGATATTTGATTTTGATCGTTAGTGCATTCACGCTATTGAAACTGAAATGAAAATAAAATGCAATTTACCCTGACGGCAACATAATTGGATATCAGTCATATAAATCCCATCCAAATGTTATTTTATGCGATAATATTGGTTTCATTTTGGAAAAATGCTCGACAGTGCTGTTCTCTGTGTAGACATGCAGGACATAGTGTTCAAACCCTGAAGCTAAAGTCAACCCTTTTTGCAAATCCTGATTTTATGTTTTGATAACATCCACCATTAACTACACCGCGGAATGAGTCCTACTGGAATTATTATACCATTTTATGGGTGTTTGGTTATTGTTTTTGATCAACTGGCTGCCGAGGTGCATTAATTTTGTTACCAACAGATGAGCGTATAACTTCGACTGTGACGCATTTTTTTATAAATTCAAATTTTTGGGGTATTTGTGAGTATTGTGTAACATGCCAGTATAGAAGATTGATGGCAATTCTATTAGTTGAAGGTCCATCAATAATTTACTTGCTCATCATTTTGCACATGATTTATATTGAACAATTTGTGGATAAGGGTTGACCAGGAAATTAAAAAGTTTCCATAGTTTTATACGAGGTATAGGTATATAACAGCTCGAAAGGAATCAAACATCACCACCTGAATGTGAATTCTGATTTTGCAAGTAAATCACTTCTTCGTTTTGATAAAATATCGGAAACAAAAATCGTAAACTTCATTTAACAATTTGTGGTGTTAATCTCGGCTAAGAATCTTTTTAACTTCCTGTTTCTTCAAACAATTCCAACTATGATACGCAATCAAAGGATCTCTATAGTAACCGTTTACTAAATCGTGTGGAATAATCATGAGTGCATAGTGTTGGACATCGATCTTCATAAATCGTTATTGTAATGTTGAACAATTTTCAGACATCAAAGCACACGAAAAGATGAAACAACTTTTATCCATGCACAATAACAAACCGGAGTTTATGTCGTGCAAGTGCCATCGTAAACACTTTACTTCCAAAATGTTCATACATCAAAATTATCAAATCATAGATGACTGAACTATGAACCTTCTGCCACATATCACATGATTCTCCACACTATTAGCAAGCATACTTACCCCGAATATATTCAATATGGGATGAATTAAACTGCAATCACACCACAGTTGAGTGCGCAAAAATAAAAGAAACGTCAGGAAAGTGTTAATCGACCAGCAGACATATACTAGCATTTCCCTAGGATACGTTCAACCAAAGGATGTTATGATCGAGCGGGCATAGACAAAAGGATAGACAGCAAGTGTTAAGCGTATATTATAGGCTATAGGGTTAGTTTTTACAGGGCTAGATGGATTGATGACTCGTTTGCTCATTGTCGACCAGAGCTGATTAGCAACGCATCATAAAGTAGCAATGCAGTTCGCAAATGGATAAAGGAATTGTATATTGTAATTACGTGTGTATCCTGACAAAGGTAGACGTGAACCACGACCACATGAGGATTCACTTTAGTTTCCATGGAAAGAAAATGGCAAAACAATGGTGAACAATGAATGGCACACAAAAACTAGAGATAAAATTAATGGAGACCTCTTGAACGGCTTTGCCGTGTCAAAATCATGATTTCATTTTGAAAGTGTGCGTTTTATACATCTTTCGTTATTATTTCGTAGCCCTAGCAAGGATTGTAATACCATATTAGAGCTACTTCCACCTTAACCCTTCTCTGTACTGCTTGTGTTCTTTTATTGTTATTATTATTCTGAGATTTAACTCTTACTTTGGGAATTATGAAATTCAACAAATTTTCGTCAGACCCAAAGGGTTATAATACTTTTGTTTTCAGACTAGTCACTCTCTCCGAAGTCACATTTTCTAAATTTCCCTAGTAACCGTGATTAGATGAGATACCACAAGTCAAACGCAAAGCTACAATATAGCAGTGCGTCCCAAAAACTGAATTAATGACCTGAGATAATGTAATCGGATTAATCTATTCGTTATTTATTAGAACATTTAGAGTAGACGTTATAAAAGTTCTACAGCTTTGTACGATGGAATAACCTTCCCTATTTCTCTAGACAAAGGTGTGACGTGACGGTGGTCGCGACTGTTGATCTATAGTACAACAAAAGGGTTGCTTATAAAATCAAAATTCCGCAAGGGGATGCAGATTAGGTGACTCTTGTGGCCGACTGAAATAATAACACCACAAACCTGAGGGAAAATTACCAATGGCACCCTAATATGGAAAACGCCACAAGGTTTATTGGTAAATTTGCATTTTTGATCGGCTTTTTTTAGAAATTTGAAATATGATTTCAACCCACCTTCGAGTTGATATACGCATCCGGATAAACGTTGCTTTTATATAAAATTCAATTCAATTCTGAATATAAGCCGAATATGATTAGACAAAATGTAGTTACTAGAGGGCCCTCGAGTCCGAAAAATTGAATTTGATGCATTAAGTCAGTTTGAAAATCGATATTGAATTGTTTGCATTTTAATGAATGTCCAAATGCATTTTGCATTTTAACTTGGGGATTTCATTATTAAGGGAAAAAGTGTCAGGAAGTAATTTGCGAAGTAAAATATTATGTTTAGTTTATTGTTGTTTTCACAGCAGTTATCATATTGTTATCGTATTTTATGCGAAAGCCCATGTGTCTCAATGGTTTCTGATACATTAGGACTCCCTAAACTTTATCTCATATTTGTTATGTACAAAATATCATCAAATTAATGGATGATAAGGGATCCAATAGTTCTGACTTAGAGCAGGAAAATGCCAAAAAACATTGCAATTCTTTTCAATTTTCCTGTTCTAAAAAGGATTAGTAACTCAAGTTGATTAGATGAGATAATAATTTTTCCATTTCAGCATCGTCATCGTGATAAATGACAGACTCAACTTCAGTAGGCTACAGAGACGACTCATAGTATAGAATAAATAGCACACAAGGAGGGTGGTGAGGTAACAAATAACAATCTTAAGACTACAGTTGATGGCAAAAAATAAATAATCATTTGTTGCTGATATTCTAGTTTCAGGATGAAACGTATCGAAACTCCGATCCAATCATCTCTCAATTTTCCTTATTTTCTTCAAATCAACAACTTGTAATTTCATCGTCAATGATTTTCATCTATATTACTTGTTGTTAATGTTACTGCTGTCGTTTGTATCATCCCCAACAGGTTCGTTTTTTACTTGTGTTAGTGTTATGATTGTCGACTTTTATCCTCATTCATCCTTGTTACCTTCCACTTTAATGTTTCTTTCGACTAAACAGTTGACCAAATCATTAAGATAGCAGTAGGAGAATGGAATCAACAATTCCATCATGTCATTTTGTATTAAGTTCTACGTAATTTTAACGTCTTCTGTGTGAGCTATAGTAAACTTAATTGAAATGTGAAGGAATCAGAAGACTTCTTCCACTCTATGAAGCTAATACAAAACGTACCATGACACTTTCCGAAGTCACTTGGGTACCTGATGAACACTACGAACATGAAAATGATGAATCTCTGGGTCCCCTTGTGTTCTGCTATTGCTGCCTGTATCTAATAGAATGTTTATGACGCAGCATTTTATCAAAGCAACCTGAATGCATATGACATGCACCGCAGTTGATAATAATTGATTACCTTGATTCGAAAATGAATACTTTCACATTTGAAAGCACTTGCAGGCTCGATCGATTTTTGTTAACATTATTGCGCTCATAGTCTATCTCAGACTCATTCATTTTACGTAGATTGCTCAACTTCTAAGCGACATATATGTAATATACTTTTAAAAAGAATTTGTTACAGTGTAGAGAAAAAGCATATATGTACATGTGCTTTTAACAAATTTTCCTCAATATCTCCTAGAGAATTGCGTTTCGAATGTGTTCCATTACACTATTTTAATGAAACATTTAATCTCATGACAACGAACCATTCTTCTGGAGTTAACCCTTTCGATTCAACTATTGGTAAGTAGAAAATTGGCAGTGAACTGAGTCGTGAAATTAAAGTTTACTTTGTGGGGTATAGACTAGTTTCGTTGTTAGGATTATTATACTTTAGGGAACGTGAAAATTTCAAATTTTAAGTGGCTTTTTGCAAGTGTTACGGAAAGTTAATGGGAGAGCACTTTAATAATGTTATAGAAGTCAAGAGAATATATCACAATATCCAAATAATAGCAGATTATAATAAATGTCCAAAGCTGTATTTGTTCTTAGCGTCTATAAAAAATGATATCTATACAAAAACTGTCTTATATGTTAGCTTGATTTATCGTACATTCACTTATAGTAAGTCTAACCCATTAAAAGCATTTTTCATATTTTTCGTGGCCTATTGTATATATTTACTGACTAGACATAACGAAACGAGGGAAAAATCTCTTGTCGAGACATCGCGCCTCAATTTGTACTGGCTCATCCTGACAGTTGTTGATTTGGCAGTTGTAGACGGACAAAAACAATTTTTTATCATAGTTTTTCATGAAAGGCACACTTTTGAGACATTAAATCTAGAGACAAGAGAAATTTTGTTTCAGGGAAGTTGTAGACAATGGAAAAGGCTCTCGTAACCACAATGAAAATGCTTTTTTTGATGAAGAAGGTTCCAATATTCATAATATTTTCTTTTCCTTCACGTTTAAGAGTGTCTTTAATGAACCCTTGTTTCAATTAGATTTCATCATTTCAAAAATCAGCCTGTCTGTGTACAACGAATAACATAATAAGCCTTAGAGTTTCCTGGAAAACGAGCAGGACTTCTGGGAAAAATAAAGGGTGACAACAAAATCCTTTTTTTATTATGCTACTTAATTACAGAAGGCGACAAATTATGTAAACTTCAAAAGGGGATAAAGAAGATATAAGACTCCTTTTTGAGACAAATTTTGCTCATTTATTTGTTTTCATTTTCTCGGGTCAGTAGCTGTTTTGTTTCTCATGGAAAAATTTTAAAGCTTAACAACAAGTGATATTTGATATACACACATTAGTAAATACTTTAAGATTGTTGAATATTAAAGTCAGTTTCTATAATTTCAAAATGAATTCCATTCGTTAACAGCTGGATATGTCACCCTTGAGTTGATGTCAAATGCTTTTCAAGCATAATTTAGATTAAAGTCAAACAACTTCCCAACAACACACTGAGGGTAATCAATCATCATTCTTCCTAGAATTACGATGATAATTAAATTGCTCTAATAGTAAAAAGCAGAAAGAAAATCTCATGAAATAAGGACTCTGTCGTCACTGAAAGGGAATTAACTTGTGCCAAGTTGAAAGATAGACGAAAGACAGCATGAAAAAATAAAATAAAATTTTATTTCATCCTCAATTCCTTCCTTAACTTCTATTCTATTAATTCATGAAGATTCAAGAAGGATGATAGTGTAAAAAGGAGCTGACCCAATATCCTGCCCGCGTGAAATTTTCCACCTAGATAAAAAGTATCATTTATCTTCTTTAAATTATCCTTGGGCTTATGGTGCCGCTCGTCCTCCTGGAGCGTTTCAAGTAGAACAGTGCTCTTGTTGGAGAGAAAGCAAACTATTGTGCCATGCCAAATGTCTAGTACTATCATCAATGGATAATGGATAAGGTGGATACCCAGGAACAGGAAATTTGTGGAGGTATGCAGAGTCAGAGGTAGCTATTCGCTTCTTCCGTTACCACATGTTCCATACAAAAAAGGGGGATATCAACAAAAAGAGAAATCGCAACTTGCAGCGTATGGGTTTCGCAGAAGATACTTGCATAAAACAGTCTCATGTTAGCCAGAGATACGGATATAAGTGGATAAGACTTAAAATGAGTTTCTTTACTGAAATTCGCATTCACGTGAGCATTTATGTATATATAATATATAACAGATTTCACTCGTAAAAGAGTTTCGTGCACTTGGAGTAGTGGTTATCAAAGTTGAACCCGCTGGAGAATATATAAATGCCAGTTCCGGGTTTTATCTTTCCTAAAATATATTCCTTCCGTGATTCTGCTACACGATTTATGCTACTACATTCACAGAGACGACTTTAGTTTTTTTCCATATACCTACATATAGTATATACCTTCATATAATTGTTTGTATGAAACGTAGAAGAGATATGTGTTCACTTTTAAAAGCATTGCACTAAATCCTCGAAGCTGTTTTACACTTGAGTAAGATGCTGGTCCTGTAACATTTCTTTTATCATCCAAAACTCTCTGTTGCATTTCCATTTCGGCCTTGATACCTCGTCCTAGTGCAATGATGCAACCAACAGTTTTAAATAGCTATAGTCCTATCACACACTTTTGCGTGTTTGTTCGTATATTCTGAAAGGATTTTTTCTTTTATTTTATTCAATTTTAAGATTCCTATTCCTTTTCCCCATTTCCTACTGCTTTCATCGACTCACTGCTTAAGAATTGGAAAAAGGAACCACTTCAACTAGAAATTTTCGTTTTTCCAAGCATCCTTTCTTGGTAATTTATTTCCAGCACAAATAGAATTTTCACTTAAAGAGGGTATTGTGGCAGCTCTGTCTGGTGTGCTTTTTTCCTTCATCTAAATAGGACTGTGTTTTCTATTGGGCAGAATAAAAAGGCTCTTGGCTCCTTATTATTATATACAGATACATTTATCTTGTATTGCCATCGTGTTCAAAAGGCTACTCTCTGTGCATAAGCAACACAGTATCCTGGCTTCGTTACCATGATAGCTACCAACAGCAAAAACTACACAAATTCGTGTACTTTTCAGGAAGGACAGTAGCTGAATAGCCGGAAACGTAATACTCGAAGCTTAACTGAGAAGTGCTTACATTTCCCACTTTTTATGCAATATCGGATTGGCTAGATATACCCTGCATAACTTTGTACAATGATACAACTGCTAAATACTCACGAAACTGAATATAAAAAGAAAACTTTCTCAAGAAAACTGCGAATTGGATTTTAACTAAAATGAATTCTTGTGCGATTCCTTGAAAATATAATAATATCCTTTTCAACGTATTTTAATTGCATTTCAAAGAAGTTCAAGTGTATTTCATTGGATTGCAAATGAATGCATCTTTTGTGTAATTTAAGCATCTTTTTCCAAGCTTCATGTTTTAATTTATGTTTTTCTAGTTGCATTATATAACGTATGAGCTTAAGTCATAACTCATAACAGAGAAAAATATCTTCTTCACTGTTTCCAAAGTGATAATTCAAAAGAGATATTCCTTGTTTTCGATAGTTGCTTCTATCAAATTAAAGTTTATTTTCAATTTCTACTGTTGCTTAAAACTTAAATATACCATACAAAATTTAAAGTCTTACGATATCTATTTCAATATTATTCTACGTTTCCAACGACTGTTGCTTATGTGGTTTTGACTACAGAAATTTCTCACTTTTCAGTAGATACCTGTGGGATTTCGCTTTGCAAAAGGATTGAAGTTATCAATGGTGTTATAGATGTGTATTCGGATCGTAGCTACGGAATATACTATAAACCATATAGATATATTCGTCTGCTACTATGAGCACAAAATAAATCTTTAGCTTAGTCCAAAGTGTTCACTACATCCGCTTGATAAGGATTTCTTTGACATTGCACCCAACTCTTCAAATCCGACACGAGAAGGATATAAAAGCGAGTTATGGTGCAAAATACTATCATGCAAGCAAAATGATGGTGCGAAGGAATAAAACGACAAATAGAAAGACGATTACATTTTTCAAGTGTGTGTAGCGACTTTAAGGATGTCTTACTTGGTGTATCTTGCACATAGCATCATTGACAAAATTGAAGAAGATAGTGTTATGGCAGAGTTGTAGATTTATACGAATTCTCTTAAACTACCACTTGCATACAGATAAACACTTAAAGACGCGCGAAACTATACAGAAACTTTATGTAAGAGATATAAGGATATCTATTTCCTTCGTGTGTCTAAATTGAAACATTCCGCAGAATGAACCTGTAGCATTAAAACACTATTTAGAATTAAATAAATACAGTAGTCGAAAAATTGATTCTGAAATCCGCCATATAAAAGTGTTGCCATATAAAGAAGAAAGATGGCGATGGCGCTGTGAATTGTCACAAACCTCTTGGGATGTAGTTCCTATTACGACGTTGAGCTTATAGAAAACTCACTTGCTTCATGTCTTATATTTTAAGTTAAATCTGAAGGATTTATGTATCCTTAGAGCAATCGTATAATCTCTAAGTGTGAATTTATCCTTTAGAGTCACATAGTCTTACTAAAGTACAGTTAGATGAATATAGTCCCGTAGAACAGTTGGAAATTTCAAAGAAATGCTTTGTTTCCTACTCCAGAAAACACATCCTTTGAAAATGATGATGATGATGATGATGCTGTTGACGATGATGGTGTTGATGGGTGAATTCTGGCAGGATGCAAACTGTTGCATTTAGTCCCCTTTTGAGCTTATTGGGATGTCATGTCTGCGATGTCTACGATGCCAAGTAATGCAGTTCACTTCAGATTGAAAATTGGAGAGAGAAGGTTATTTATTAAAGCAGATGCTGTTGCTGGTTTCTATTGTTGACGATTCCTGTACACATATTATATAGATTCATATGTGTTTGTAAATCCACTAAAAGAGGAAACTAATAGAAATGCTGTAGAGGATTTATGAGCCCATTTATAAACGCTTCGGGAACCTCCGTCTGGGCATTATTTTCATTTTCGTAACATCTACGTGGAATGTGTATAAAACTATAACTGACTAAATTGGAGGCGACTCCCACAGGAAGAATTTCAATGTTATTCAAACTCATCTGTATGTGCTTCTCGAAGTTATTCCAAAGAGATTCCACAATGCAGTACTCAAGTAAAGTTCGAGAAAGATAGTTACATGATGAACAAGTGAATGTATTCACTTCAAACGCGATGCTGAAGAAGGATGAAAATTAATTTCTAATTGATCACAGCTACCCTTTTGTTTTGACATTTTTATAATTATTAAATGATCATGATTTGAACTTTATAAAATTCTTGAAAATTTTGACTTTAATAAATTCTTTGTCGGTTCTACAAAAAAATGAAAACAAAAATTTTTCTCCCCGCAAATGATTGAGCTAAATCCCTTTATAAGGGTATCAGCCAATTGAATCTTTTTCAGGTTACACAACTTTACGCTTCGGATCATCGGTTTGCCTTAGGTGGGCTATTAAATTCAAATTAGCCAAAATATAAATAACCGTATTTTTTCGATGGGAAAGTTGACAAAAACACCGCATCTTGAATCCTTTCGGTTGGTCCTTCTTGGTCAAACAATACAAATCCAATTCTAAAGATAATTTTTTTTTTTCAAAACTTTTTAGTTATTGTATTTTCTACAGATCAATGATTCCATTTTTTCCAACACAATTGAAAAGGGTTCTCTTGGTCACGCGGTTTCAATAAAAGGGTTTCTGAAAACCAGATCCTTGTTATCTCATACCTTAGAATCCTCAAACTCAGATATCGATGATTAATTGTGATGCAGTGTGAGTGTTTTGTTAGAATAATGACTAATTTTCCGAATAATTAGTTGGGCTACTAATCGTAAGTGGATACTGGCCACAAAACTACGAGATATGTTAATTGCTAATTAATTATTGAAATTTACTTGGAAGAGTTCAGTCTTATCTAGACTTTCTTTATTGATATGCATATGTATGTACTGGGTTAATGATACGTTTGATGACTGATAGAATTGATTATCCTGTTGAGATGGCGATAACTGAATAAATATGTCTACTATATATTCTCTTTTTCAAAAATAGAAGGATTACCAACAAACGATATAAATTGTCGTTGAAAATTTAAAAATGTTTTTTTACTGTAAAGAGATAAGTTTAGTCCATAAATTACGTTTGCAAACCGTCATCCACAGAGATGAGAAGGATAAGAAAACGCCAATCTAAAACTTGTCCTTACCATGAGTTCCTCTTTACCAAATATGCCAACTGCATGATATATAAGCGCATAATATCCCTACTCGACACGCTCCATTCCTCGATGTTTAATGCCCTTCTGGTACATCTAAATAAATCAAATGGGATCAGAGATATGACGGTAAATGAAAAATATCTAACGATACTTTCCGTTCGGATATTTTTTTGCGATTTTTGTATCTGGTTTTTGTTTTTTGCTCTTTTAATGTAACATTCTATCAGTACGTAAGCTCCAAGCCCCAAGATAAGAAGCATCTCTTGAATGACACAATCTTTCCGTCTTCGTAATCTTTTTGCCATTTTGTATTTCATTTCGATTGTATAACGTTTTATGTGTCGCCAATTTGAAAAAAAAAAGAATTACAACACCTTACCCTCTAACAAAATGTAGGAAATAGGGTGGTTTTAAATTCCGGAAAGGAATCCCTTGAATCATATACGTGGACATAGAAGGAAAAAATATGAGATCATGTACCACGCAACGTTCGCGTCTTTTCATTCATATTCAGGTTGCATTTAAAAGAACACCGTACCCGACATAGGGACGTGATTTGTGCGTACGTCGCCGGAAGACCTCTGCATTTTGTTATCCTCTCTTGATTGCTGGGATACGAACGAAAGGGAGAACCCACTGTTGCTACTACTTACCGGATACTAAGCTACTATCTACATACTTGTGTCATCCACCTACTACTCCTCCTCTACTGTACCAAACGATTATTCACTGCGACATTTAGATGGATTATTCATAAGGATTTTCACGAATAATTTATATATTCTCCTTGCTGGATTTAATTCCAATAAGGATATCTTAACGCTGTCAAAGTTCTGGTTTTGTTTTACAACAAACCCCTCCATTTCATCGTGTTTCCTGGGAGTTCTCTTCTTTTTATTTTATCTCGTTTTCCACTTTTCAGAATCTCCATCGGTGAGAAAACGATAATGTGATTGTGTTAAGGAATCTATCGGAAAACATATCGTCCTTAGCACGTTTCATGCGATGGATAAATCATTTGCGTATCGTGACAGAATTTAAAAATAAATTTAAGTGATAATGTATCAAATAAGAATAATTGTCATTTTTTATTCCTGACAACAACATAATTTATCGTTTCTCCAGGACAACTTCTTCAACTATCCTGAAACAGATTCTGAAAGACTTGCTTGTGTACTTACCATTTCAAATTGAGTTTTTAATCAGAAAATCACGAAAAAACTTCATCATGACGATAAATGATTTGGAGGTAATTGTTTTTACAATCCAAATGAATGAATGTCCTTCGATTATCGACGGATTTTGGTCAATTACGAACATATACACATTAATTCTGTCAGAATATAATTCTTCATCACTTCAATAGTATATCCTTTTATATTATAGATTTATTTTTTAATCTCTTTGCAGACGAATGTCCTTAATTCAATTAATTATCTGAAATTGTTTCGAAAAATTATGCATTAATAAGCAATGAATGAAATTATCACTGGAAAATCATGAATTAAGTATTGATTTTTATCCCATACAAAGATCGTGATAAAATTTTATTATTATATCACTAAATGCATATATTGACCATTTCAACGAGACAATATATCGTGTTAATGGAAAAAACCCAATCATCCTGAATACTAAATGAAAAATTTATCAAGGACCACAATTTTGGTGCATATTGTATTCCTTCTGAAGTCAATGGACAGAGTCGGAGGGAATGGATTGCAAAAAAATGTTCTACTGATAAATAAATTAAAAATAAATCATAGAAAATTATAGTTGAACAATTTGTCATTGTATAGCAGATATGGCGAGACATTTTGAACATATCCGCATTCAACAGAACGAAGGACTCAACAATTTCTACCCCAGACTACTACACTTGTTCGTTTAACAACATCCCTTTTAGAGAGATGGGGATGTTTTTACAAATCCAAAAAACTGTTTCGGGCAAAATTGTTATCTACAGTTTGCAAAAATTATTTTATAATATTTTATGACTTTATAGTGGCAGTTTGTTTCACTGCATGCAAAACATACGGTCGAGTCAAATGAAATTTGAATTTTTTTCCAAGAGCAACTACGATAAATTTGTTATTCGTGATATATTCGCAATATTATTCTAAAAGAAATTAATTTTCATTTGTTTTTATGGTAGCGTAGATGATTGGATTCGATTCGAAATTTTAATGATATTATATGACCTTTTAGATACGACTTTTTTAAAACTTAATAAACAAGGGAAAAACGCTAGACCGATATTTATAAAAACAAATTTAAATTTGTTGTTTTTACGATAGAACTTCATTCATAACACAGAGATATGGTAAACTATTTTGCTTCTCTCTGTATTGAACTATTATATAACCAGGGTTTAATTTCCAAACAAATCAAAATTCGCATGCGAAAGAAGTCATTATTCAAACCTTTAAAGCTAGAGTTCTTCAATAATTCTTTAGTAATAGTGATGATGTTAATAAGACTAAGGAGTCAAAATGAGATTTAAACCGAAAATCCACAGAATCATGATATGTACATACATATATCTCTCCTAGATAATACGGAAATGCGAGCCGACGTAGAAATTAAGCTCGTATATCTACTTAACCTTTCGCATAATTAATCTCTTAAATACACGTCCCATAATAACCCAATCCTCAACAAAAAGCTCGACACCCACAAAATATATTTGAAAGATTTGCAACACTGCCCTCTTCTGAAAATACCCTTCATTTGTGTTGTATTAAGTAGTTACGATATAAGCGAATTAACGTCATTTAACTTATCTTAAGACAGAATTCCTAAGTCCCACACCTATGCCCATTCAAAGGATATGCCTAACAAGCGGTCGAACAAAGACACACGATATTAAGCAATTCTATATGTACCCTAAATTATATTCGTATGTGTCCCAAACACTTTCTCGCTTTGCCTACTAAAACGTAGGATAAGTCCTGGACACATTTAAGGAAAGGGTTGAATTGTAATGAACCTTTTCATATTTCAGTTAAGCCACACAATACAACCCAGCAATTCGTACGCATTCACCCTAACCTGATATACACATATTTTCAGTAATTGTATTATACTTCATACAATTATGTATCCTTTTTGTTTCCTATTATCCTGAATGACATTTTAACAACTCTAAGCACCCCCTAGGATTAGTTAACGAGTTGGGATTACATCTCACGTGACTGGATTACGTGGAGACAAAACAGGATATTTCCAAACTGTAGAACTATTGTTGGAGCATATTCACGTATAATGTAGGCCATATTTATGTAAGTCAAGTTTGAACGATTAATAACTTTCAGACAATAATGAAAGTGAACCATTGAAGTATGTGTGTGTGTGTTAAGGAACACCCAAAAACCGTTAATAGAAGGTCAAACGGAAAATCAAATTCTAAATGTAACACGAAAATCAAGAAAAAAGATTTACTCTTCCTCATTTTGGAGCATAAGCAAGTTTTTAATGTGTTGAAGCAACAATAAATGCAAATATTAACTTTATGTTATAATCGCAATATTATGTTTCTCATTTTATAGCGTATGTTCTTGTACAGATAAGATAATTCATAACAACTCTCTAGCTTGTATAAACTTCAAAAGGTTCTGAACCCTTGATAACAATTTAATTTAAGGAATTGAATGCATCCAACAAAGTGACGTGTAGAGTTTGATAATCATAACAGCGTACATTTGATGTTAAAACAGATTGCTTATATTGAAATCTCTTGAAATTGTCTTGAATATCATTCATAGCTAATATTAGTACATTGGTATATGATTTTCTGTGTGCATAAAATGTTTGACAAGTGTTAAGTGTCTACCCACCACCACAGAGCAAATAATCAACAATTACCCGAGAGTTTTGGTGTAAGTGACCCAAGGCTCAACTGCCTGCTTCTCCTGTGTCTACAATGTATAGTTGAAATCCATTGGGGAGACGATGTGCACAACCTTAAGGAGAATGGATATTTTGATAGCCAGTTGTTTGCTTAATTGTCAGGTATAACATTTCCGTATAGTTTGAGTTAAAGCACCTTAATTTATATATGACAATTCCTCGAAGTGTCCTTCTCAATGCAAACATGACCCTACCAAAGCTTATTTTATCTAATCACCTTAGTCTCTACTAAAACACACATGCAAATTTATATGAGTATCAGATACATATATATCCTACGATATAATACAATATTATAAAGTTTACACAATTATCAAGATACAAGAGGTAGACCTGAAGGACAAATACACGAATCCTGTATGCTCACGGCCGATTGTTTTCACAAGATAATTTGCAATACATAACAGATATGTGTCCTAATTATAAATTCCCATTTTGCATCTTCTCTCTAAATTGAAAATTTATAGGATATCTGTTCTATTCTGCAATGCTGTAAATTTTCAAATCTGCATACATTTCGTGGTAAATTGTAATCTTATATGACCAGGGTAATGCTTGGTATTCTATTTATTTAGAGAAATCACATATTAAACATTCTTATTATGCTCCTAAGTTTGATATAAACCATCAAATTATGTTTATCTAGCAAATAGATAAATAGTTATGGTTTAGAAAAATCTAAATTGGATTGGTATAAATCTTCAAAATTTTCTATAAGATATCTAACAGCAAAATATGCCCTCTAAATGAAAACTCAGTCAAATCATGTCAAGAATTTGAAATAAAAAATAAATGAAAACCCAAAAGTCGAAAGTCTCGCTAGTTTGTATAATACGACTATCTATGTAGTTGTGAGTAACAGTCACTATAGTGGATAATTCCACGTTACAAATCATACTTTTAACATAAAACGTTTTAAAACATTTGAATAACTCTACCCGGCTGTTGTTACTATTTTTTGAGTTACATCAACTACCCCAAAACATTTAGTTTGTAATTTATTGTCCTTATCAGGATTTCACGAAAAACAGATTATTTTATTTCACGATAGTTTCGCTAATTTACGACTAGTTAAGGTTGAACTAAAGCTTTTTGAAGCTACTATTATTACAGTCTGTCAGTGGTTAACAGTTTGGATTTGAAAATATTCATTGTGAAACAAAGTTTTTATATAATATAAGTTTTGAAATGTACTAGGAAATGCAATGAAGTTAGATCCCTTATCATTTCACCACATGCGGACTAATAATCTGTTTCTTAGTGCATGTGGCACCTCGCGTCGAAACAAAGCCATATACCTCTTGAATCCGTTTGTTGGAGGGTTTGGAAAATATATAACTTTCGGATTAACTCAAACTCTAAATGCCACCCTTGAGTCATGAATAAACTCCTGACAATTGGTGGCCTGGTGTGAATTTATGACTTCTTTATTAGAGGTTGGCTTGGTCGAAGTGATTTAGACATTCTGTGGTTTTTAATGGCAACGTTTTAGTTTCTGCTTAATTTATTGTCAGATAACACGAGCTGATTGTGAGTTTGAAAATGCAATTGTGATTGAGTACGATGATTTTTAAATATGATCCTCCAAGTATTCGTATCCATTGATGGGAATCATTTGATAAAAGTTTATTTTAATCCAAAAGTGAATTTGTTATTGGCTTAGTAAAATTAAAAGAAATATATTGTAATAGCCCTCACACGTAATAGTCTTATAATTTTACTGAAATTTGTTTCGTTGATCCGAAATTGCCACATTCAAGGCTTAAGAGTTTTCGTGGTATCTTATATAAAATCCAAGGAAAATGTGAAACAATTAAGACTAAGAAATTCTACAAATATCTCACTAAAATAGATTGCAGTAGCATTTTAAGGCCGTCAACTCTACCCCAAGGGATAATGTAATTGGTACAATTTAATTAGAGCTCAACAAGGTCAATCAAATAAATTCGGTAAATTCAATTAGTTTTACCACAAGAAGAATCTAAAGACACTTTTGTATATTAAGCTAACATAACACCCAAAAATCATATACTTTTCTTAAAATTTCAAGTAAGACCGCTTAATCCTCGCTGTTATCCAAAAGGCTTAACTGAATAATGATACTCGTTAATGTTGAAATTCGTTTCGTCCTTTATCCTTCGAAGTAAATTTAATCAACTTTTTCCATTCAACTAAGTCGAGAAGTCATTTTCCTAAGATAGTTGTTTCGTATGTCTTGTGGATAGGATATAAAAAATATACGTATATAAAACAGTTGACTGAAAAAGAAATGTAGCTATTCCTTGTGTAACTACTTTCTCCCTATCAAACAATTACTGTTTGTTGAAGTTCAACAGTTCAAAGAAGGAACATTTCTTCTCGGTTTTAGTTTCCATCTTCACAATAAGGGGATAGCTAATATCACCCTGAGCTTAGGTCGCCTTCATTAAAGTATTAGGGAGATAACTACTATGTTGAAGTGTTTCATCAAGACCAAGTCATTCCCAATGTCTTTGAAAGTAATCTTGAGTTATACCCAAGGCTCTTGTGATTCAGATGACACGTGGCTTGTACTAGCTGACATTGGTTTCATTTTTCTTTCAACTCTCATATCTCGAAGTGTATGCTTAATGTGTAGAACGACTCCCCTAGGTTTGAAGGTCTGTAGAAAGACTTCTTGAAGTTTTAATTTGAAAAAATTTCCATGCAAAATGCTTGACTTAATGCCGCAAAATTTTCTAATTGATTTTGTCTATGCAATTTACGTTAATGACAATTTCAAGTGAAAGGTCACTGATCCATGCCAAGAAAGTTATTCGACTCTCATATCTTTATCTTGACGAATCTATGACAATCAACATTTGTTTATCCAACGTTATAAAATTTGCGTAGAAATTGATCCCTTATCACAGATTTTTAAAAATTTTCATTTACTTAATTTGTCTGTTGGTAGAAGTATACTATAGAAAGTGAAATTTCCCCTGGAACTGCATCAAGTTTTTCGTTGGAATAAATTAAAGGACATTGTCTTGAAACTTAGCACGACAGTCGTGACTTTTTCACTCTTTCAAAATGCTAAGTAATTTCATTAATTTAAGAAGACTCGGACAATGGGGCTGAATTTTGGGGTGATCGTTTGAATACTTGAAATGTAAATTTTCAGAGCGTGAGTAGACTCACATGAAATTTTATTTAACCTTTTGTGAATCAAGTGCTGTATGCCTTTGAACACGTTTCTTATAAAAGTTATAAATGTATGAAAGCACGAATTCATGTCTTCCAAGAATTCTCTTTGAAACTAATTAACTTACGATGTGGCTCAAATGAATTACTAACAATTACCATATGCTCAATAGAAAATTCATTTTGCATATGAATTAAGTTAAAAGTATGTTTTCCTTCTTTTTGAAATTATCCTTTCAAAAGGACGTGAAAAAAATTAAAATTAAAATTCACAAGAAATTTTAAAGAATACTTACGTGGAGGATAATCAAACCCTGAGAAGAAAATCATTTTGAAGGTGAATAAAGCTTGATAGCAAACAAGAGCTACACAATTCATTCTTTCATAAAACGTAAAATACTTTAAAATTGCTGTATTTTACATTTCCTATTAGCACCTTGATGTTGTCAGCAGCACCTTATAAATCACGTAATACTCTTAAAAACTTTCTTAAGAATGCTTTTTCAGCTTATGCTCTCGTACACTTACGGCCGGATAGGCACCCTGCTGTCTGCAGGAACTTACGTGAGTGCTATAATTTGCATCATATTTATCTACTTACGAGTGTATAAACTTTGTTCAAAGTATGCAGTCTTGCATTCATGCAAGCCACCCCTTTTTTACACTGTAACGGAAAAGTACAACCGACAACTACATATAACCGATGCGGCTTTAAGAATCTTTTTCTGACACTCACTTTATCCTCGAATCAGAACCAGGATCTACACATACCCCACGAACGCGCACTTTGCACTTCCGGCGATGCTTTTCTATCCTACAAGGATATCCGTCAAGAAATTTTCTATAACGAAATATTTGAACAAAAAAAAATTGGTTAATGCTTGTATGAGTACTAAAGCAAGTTCACATTTTCCACGATATTTTAGAATCTTCCTTCCTTAACTTTGATTGCTTTGAAACAGGGTAGAGTACCTACCTAAAGTGAAATCTAATTACCTCGAAAAGTGTTTGACAAAAGGACGAAGGTGTATTAATTTTCATCAGCATACGGCATCTTTCACATCCTTCCATCATCTCGGAGACAGGACCTTATTCTCAAACTATGAAAGAGTTTCTACATGCAAGCGATTTACCAGGAATTCTCTAGAGTGCAGACAAAACTTGTAATCCTAGGGTTATGGAATTGCAACGAGGCTACATTTACTTTGTCCTCAGCGTGTTTCTTATAACATTAAGAAGATGATACTAAATAAGACGTTTGTTGAGTTTCAGAAATTCCACGTCAAATTTTTGCATTTTCAAAAACGTGAACTTCAAAGAACATTTACTAAACAATAGTTTTAGTTTTAACGGGTATCACTGTCAACGTGTGATTAAAAATTTGATTTCTCATTAATCAATATCACCTTGAAGGGTGTAATATCGAGATAAGAGAAAAATTCGATGGAAAAAGTTCACCTTAATTTTTCGATCTAACAATTGGATTTCGAAAAATGTCGATAACATCACATCAGCTCATTTATTCGATGGACAGCTTATACGAAATCTTTTTCACGTGACCAAAGATGTTCAGAGCAAACAAAAGGAACCTTCGTTCTACAAAGTTTCAATGATAAGGGTTTAACGTGGCTAACTGAAAAATCTCAGTGGGGAAAAGTATGTGTTACATCTAGTTCTGAAGAATATTAATGACATTTTCCTTGGAATTTAATTATACAACTTGAAGGATAGAAAATTGTTAATACCAATCCAGTGAAGAAAGGAATATACTGTGAAGTATTGCGTGTTCCATTCATGTCGATTTATCAGAATCAACTAATCCTGGATGAGAGCAATGGATATTACATGTTCAAGGATATAAAACGAACTAAGCATTCTATGTAATTCATCTCAGGATAACACTAAAATGTCCAACAAATGCTTGTTCCTTAAGACGTAGAAATGCTCAATAACTAGCATAAAAATTTTACTTTACATTTTAATATCATGTACCCATAAAACGATTGAAATTTTTTTTTCAATATGAAATTCATAGTCTCAAAACGCCACGTTTCTTCTCTGACATATACAATAACCAAAACCTTATAGCGAAAATATTCTTTCATAGGATATTCATACTATAAAAGCTTCATGTAGATGATCAACATAAAAGTCAATGGCGTTTGTAAATCTTAACATTTTTGCGTTTAGAAAAAAACAAAAGAGCTTCTTTTCCCAGAACTTCTCATAGATGAATTCCAGGTGGAATGGTATACCGGTGTAAAATAACAACAAGAACAAAAAAAAACGAGATGAATATTTTTATTTCAGCGCATTTCAAACCGCATACCATCATCATTTTCTTAGTTGAATCTTAGAATCCTTCAGACATTGCAGACCTCACTTTTGTACGCACGAAATAAATCCATTTACGAAATTTATGATATAAAAATTCATTTACTGAAATTGAATCCATCTACTTCCACTTCTACTTCAATCCAATTATCTGGAATTTCTGGCTCCTGCTCGTCAGTCGGTGCTCACGGATTGAGTCATTCTACTTTATGTATTTTTTTTCCACCCTTAGCACTAGAAAGCAGACTACGGAATATCCAAGGGAAAATCCTGCTTGTATAGATAGCTGCTAAAGGAGATCAAAGTCATTCGGTTTAGAGATGGAAGGATCTTATAGAGCTTTGGTGACTGAAGGATTTCCACACTAAGTCGTTGGAAAAATCGTGTAAATATGACAGACAAGTGAAAAGTAGTAAAAAGTGGCAATCCTTAGTTCTGAGATGTTTTTCATTTTGTACTTCTAGATATTTACAGGTATGGAACACGGTATTTGTTTTCTACAAAAGTCGATGATTGTATTGTAACATTTTATGAATTGGGGACAAATGTTGACAAACTGTAACGTGTATTGTTGTGAGTCAACAAGTTCATAAAAAAATTAACTATCACTTAAATCCGTATCTTCCGAACCTTACATAATGCATATTAATCTGTATTTTATAGTAAATACTTTTGATCTTCCTGTGGACACTAGCAGCAAAAAACTTGAGCAGAAAAAAGACATTTAATCTCATGTATAACCACAAAAACAGAAAAACTTTATTGAAAATATTGAAAAAATCCTAGTTGTCACAAAAATATGGAAAAATCTTGAAATGAAACTTTTCACATTCGTCACTGAACAGCAAGGACTCTTTCTCTACATCGATTTTAAACGAGTTTTAAAGTTTTTTGAAATCTTCATAATTGAATTATTGTTGAATAAAATAAAATATAAAAGTTTTCCAACATCCTTACATAGAATGCATGCATTTGTGGTTGTCCGAATGTTTTTCTATACTGCAAAAATGTGCAAATGCACTTATTCAAAATTTCTAGATTCAAATAGTTGAAAGAAAAACGATTTCTTCTGGTGCATGGTTTTGACTTCCTCAAATATATCAAAATAGAATTGAAGAAAAACTTGTATACGAACGAAAGGACGAAACGTTCATTTTCACATATTCGAGTCAAACATTGAGTTGTATTCAATATCCCCTGCAGTGAATGTGGTAACCATGTCGTATATTTGAGGTATTAATTCATTTTTCTTCCTTGTCAAACTTTGGGGGATGGAGTTTAAATAAAAAGCTTTAGCTTTTTCCATTAAGATCATTCCTTAGAATGAGACTGTCCACACAAGAAAAGGGTTGAAATAGTCGTTTCCTTTCGTTTCATTTCTAGGATTTTGGCAAGGACACTTTCAAAAGCACACACTCCATAATATGGTTTATGGAGTAAGTGAATGTTTTCAGAACCACTAACAACTATTCACTTCAATATATGTTCATTTACGTATGAGATAACACAATTAATCATTTGAGTACAATTGAATATGTATTCTCGAAGGTATTCTGTTATCAGCTTATGTTATTTGAAAATTTCCTGAACAAGGCTTAAGACTTGTTCGCACCAAGCACAGAAGGTGTCCAGAACATTGTACAGAAGATTCTCTTACTAGAATACTATAAACAAAATGAGAAGTATTCATGTATGTATCCTGCAAGAAGGATTAGAATTCCGCCCACGAGTCGATGCACTGTTATTATTTAATTCTAAATGTCGTTCTGTTCATGTGAAAATACTGGTCACTTCTATACCAAAGGATTCTCAAAATTGACCATATAGAAAGGACAATAAATGCTTCCTTCATGTAAGAGTTACGGTCCAAAAATCCAGTTTCATTGCAGTCACTTCTCGCTCTTCTTGTTCTTCTCCTTAATTGGAATCATCCTTACCCCAATATGAATTTAAGGGTATGGCCCAGTGGCCAATGCCTGCTTAAAGCTGTTAGCTGTTATACATAACTATTCCATTGAATGTTTGGGCATTCGTGGCTTTGGATTATTCCATTGACCATGACATCGTCCTGCAATTTATGCGTCTTCTAATATTTATGGTATGGTCTCTGGTCTGGCGGGTTCTGTTGTTTGACTAACATCGCACATGTACATATTTCTATTCCGACATGTAAACAGACGATGGGTTTTGTTAATTCAGTTTACTTCCACATGGGGTTGTTCCACATCACACAATTACATTCTGAAGGATAACCACATCATGTGGCGTTTTTAAATGAAAATTTAAAATCTTATAAAATTTATAGATAACATCGGGTAATAATCTCTAGATGCAATGCATTCCCAATATACCATATTGACTTAGGCTTACCACTTCCGCCTCTATAACCTACAAAAACCCTGGGTTAAATCTTCACGGGAATATATTAAAAATTAAAGTTTGTTGGAAAAAAAATTAACAACTGGTTTGTAAAATCGTTCTGTAAAATATTCATACTATAATGTACCCTTTCTGTTTCAATCAATGGATTTCATCTAAAGAAATCTCTATTGAAATTCCAAAAGTTCATTCTAGTTCAACTCAATATTGGACAAATGGCGACACATTCAAAGTTCAATAGTAGGTATCAAATGTGAAATTGTTGAGCAGGTGTTGCAAATTTGAATCGATTTAAAGTTTCTTCTTTTATATTTCTAGGAAATAAGGAAACATGGTTTTACCTTTATAACATGTGAAATTTAAACTTTAGCAATTTGTTCATTCCATTCAATATCCGGTTTATCAGTTTTATAAAATCAATTTTTTACTCTTCAATAGTAATAGGTAAATTTTTCTGTTATTAATGAAAATATAAAAACATAAAGATGACTCATATTTTTTGTACGTTTCCTTGAACTTACCCAAACTGAAATTTTCTGATGATGCAAAGAATGTAATTTTTGCATTGACATGGATTTGGTATGAGGGAACGATAACCTTACGTATTATATATGCTTCCAGTTATCTCGAACAGACACATATTTTATTACTTCTAAATGTATGCATTGAATTACTCATAAAAGCCCAGCGGAATATTATGGAAATTCATCGTATATTCTACAAAGGCGAGTTCACTCAACATTCAAAATATATAAAAGCGAACTAGAGAAAAGCATTTTAAATGCATTCATTTGAATAAGAAAAGTCGAAAGCTATAGAATTCTACGCTGTCCATGAGATAAAGGAATCGACCCTGATGTAAACCATTCCACCCTGCGTTTAACATAATAATCGCACATCCTGACATCCATCGCTTTACACA
The DNA here is from genome assembly GCA_963971475.1 of Chrysops caecutiens. Taxonomy (NCBI): domain Eukaryota; kingdom Metazoa; phylum Arthropoda; class Insecta; order Diptera; family Tabanidae; genus Chrysops; species Chrysops caecutiens. The sequence goes on from OZ020568.1 coordinate 73,458,926, forward strand.
AAAATCTTACATACATAAAACCCTTATTCACCATCAACCCATATATAATATCTACACATATGCAAAACACTCTCATGTTTTCGTATTTCTGTTATTTGTTTTCGTCCTGAATTATAATATCCTATCAACTTAATAAATACATTAATCATGTCTAATAAAAGATCAGGATATCCACGTCAGAATGACACACAGAATGATGAAGAGTCACGGATTCCAACAAATAGGGATTCGCGGATTCATTTGTCAATTTCTCAAAAACTCTATATCCGTTCATTCTTTCACACACACAAACACGCCGCCAAACCATATAATATATACCATCTCAAACCTGGTTTTTTATTTCACCACCAAACTAGATAACACTTTTTGATAGTGCATGATTTACTACCTTTCAGAGAAAATAAAAATTTTTCCAAGAAGAATTTATTCGTGTATGTATGTGTAGCAGAGTATCAATATGTGAGCAATAGGGTGATTAAACTTTAAAATATGCAAATCAATCTACTTTTAATCTTTCATCTCGTTTATCTCTAAAACTTTCAACAATGCCAAACGTCCGATTCATTAAAAATTGATGAAATTCTTTTCTCAATCGAAACGTGTCAGAGATAAGGAAGAGATTACATGAAATCAAGATTTTGATAAGACGGAAATGAAAAATAGCCAGAATTCAAATTCAGCATTTTCTATTAAAATTGGAAAATATTTAAACTTTCAAATGCAATGAAAAATTATTTCACGTGATAACGTTAAATCTTAATTATTGTCATGAAAATAATAAGAAAACATCAATCACGTTATATACAAAAACATTAACGCGATTAACATTTCAACTTCTTGTTTCACTGTGATTAGTTGTACAAGGTCTAACTTTGTGTAAACTATACCAACCACTATAGTAACATAAGCACGAAACTTTCCTATATAACAAACATCAACGGTCCAAGTGTCATGCTGTTGCCACACACTCTCGCACAAAAGCTATATCTCTAATTGTTTGTTCAAAGGATTGCATTTTATATGATATTGTAGATGCTAGAGCAGTGGCTACACTCCAAGCTACTATGGCTGATACTGAAGATGGTAATAATGATTAAAATGACTATGTTGATTGTGTTTGAGTATTGAGTGTAAGACATTAGAGTTATCAAAGACAATAATAACAATAACAAAAGCGACATTCTGACTAGGAATTTACCCATTCTTGTTTTAGCCTCAAGCTTGTTGGTTTGTTTTAATGCTGATGTCCATGTCAACTGCCACTTAAGTAAACTAGATTGTCATTCTGCTGAGCTTCCATGCAATAATATCAAATCCCTTAAAGTGGGAAGTCATAAAGATTCTATTTCATCGTATTTGTGCAGTCAATGTTATCCACTCGAGGAATATTATTATAAGAAAATATTTAAGACATTTAGTGATAATTGCAAAGTAAAAAACATTTTACATTGTAGAAACGTAGTTCTACAACAGTTGGTTTAAAGTCTTAAATTCTATTACATAAAGACATTTGCTATTGATCCCCAATTCTCATTGATAGACAACCCCAAAGAGCGTGAAAGTAAACAAAACTTCCCTCAATTTGTCGACATGGTATTAATATAATCTGACATATTTTCCATTTCCAAAATATATTTTGAATGGAAAAACTCGATTGAGCGGAAATTGCTCCTTAAACTAAACAAATTGAACTCAATAACGAATAACGAAAATCGTTACGATTGAGGGCATCCAAAAAGCTACTTTCTTCCATTATAAGTAACTGCTAAATACTTTAAATTCTTGAATCTAAAATGTGAATGTCTTTAGATACTTTGGTGAAATTTGTCATTGGGTAATTTTGCCAGAAACATGCCTTTAATATGTCGTAGGAATTTGTCGAGTTGAATATCGGTTACAATAATCCACCAATTAAACTGTGTCTGATAAATGAAGGAACCTATCTTTCTTATTCCCTCGAATCAAGAAGGTTCCCGGAGTTTTTCTTGAGGATGCTAGTATCACAAAGTAATTTGAACCATCTCTCAGAAGCAACTGGAGATTCTAGACGAGAATTTCGCTAAGTATCATAGCAAGAAAAAATCATAATAAGGCAAGTAGATAAAAAGCACTCTTTTTTATATAGCAGTGAATAGTTCTCGTTCATTTTTGTGTTGATATAATCAATCAGTGTCACAAACACACACCCTTATTTTAAGCAGACCTGATACTTCTTATACTTTTCGAAGGATTACTTAACACTCGATGCTATATTGTTGGTGCATGAATATGTGTATGTAGCTATCTTCAATTCAATGTATTTTTTTTTTGAAGCAAGCACTCTTCATGTCATGCTTCTGAACCAAGAATGAGAAACTGTTCATAATCCACAAAAAATCAACGAACCAACTAAGGAAGGATTCCAAACAAAACCCTTCGCAGAATTCTTGTTTGTTATTATACGTACCACTTACAAGGACCCCCTTCTCACTTACGCTTTATAGTCTTTTTTAAAACTCACTCTAGTCCTTCTTATAGTTTTATCACCCATCCATCTATCTAGAAATCCATCTCACTTTCTTGCAGATATAGTTTTAGCTGTAGTTAATACTGTATTGGAGAAAATTTGGGGGATGATTTTATGAAGAGCTTTAACCTACTTCGTTGTTTTTCACTAAATAAGTGCTAGTCGATGATATATGATCGGAAATGTTATTACCAAAAATGCTTAGTATCTTTAGCTTTTGGTGATGGTTTCAAATCTTTTTAACGTAAGACCTTGTCGTTCCGTATTATTTACATATACCGCAATAATAATCCGCATATTCTATCTCGAGAATAATATCCTTTAAGTATAAAAATCAAGAGACCACTTAATTCATATGACGCAAATTAGGTACATATTTGATTCAAAACGCTTTTGACGAAAGTCCGGGATATAACGCCTATAAAATGTAGCACAGGTTTATAAAACAGACTTTTCAAAAACTCAAATTCCATCGTATTCATAAATAAAGAAATTTACGTAAAAACTTTTATCCTTGACAGGTTGTATCACTCCTTAGGGGTCGATTTAATGCCGAGGGTATAAAAAGAATTACATTTTTTTATATTTCACTTGTCTAAGATTTTGAAAGGAATTGTACCGATGGATTTTAGTATGAAGGAGAAAATGTGAAGAAAACTTTCGAAATTTACTTAAACGTGTGAGCACATCCGTATTCAAAATGATCCCGTTTAAGTAATCACACGTTCATATTGAATCCAATGAAAATCCTAAGGCACATATGTACACATGCCTTCCTCAACTTCTTTTAATAAATCTTTGTTTTGAACCTATACGCGTAGAGTATTTTGAAATTGTATACGAGTTTTTGTAAGATGTCTTTTACTTTTATCCTTAATGTCATCCTTTTATATCCTTTTCGTTTTAAAGTATAACTGAAGTATTTACGAATGGGTATCAACGGTAAGAGCCTGTGTCAATATGTTTAGGCACTTCTTCAGTCTCTCTTAAGATGGCATCAGGTGAAAGATATATAACAGTCATCAGAGATTTCTATAAGATGTAAGTGATATAGAACGAAACGGATTCTTGTTCATGAATCCCAGGGTTTGATACGCTTAGGATTTGGAGAATATATACATTTTTAAATGTTAGCGAGCTACGTGATTTATAGGTACATATGATGTTTGTTCATTATGCCCCACAAAAGTATCATACTAGTCTTTTGCAGCACTTATGAAATGTGTTCTTGTAATGTGGTATCTATTAATTTTGCCTTGATTATGCTTAAGCTAGAATACAGAAGTACCTTAATGCAATCATAGCGTTTTCATAAAATGGTCAAATAAATCAAACAAGTACTGCAGCACATGAACACATTTTCAAATTGAAATCTTTCACGAATTTTCGTATTTACCAATAAATTAGAACGTTCAAAGCGAAAACAAATTCAATCTTTCAATAAAAATAAAAAAAATTTTGTTTATATTAAAATTATAAAATCGTTTTAAATCGAAATTGGAAAGTAACGTGTATTTACATTCCTTTGAACCAGAAAAACGTGAAAATATTTGCTAAAATTTTACAAGTTTCCACAGCAAGTAGAGCAACGTGAAATTTTATTTTGTTAAAAATGTTTATATATTTTATTTAAATGGTTCCAAATATGTTTTCAACGTTGGTCACAAAAAGTAACACTATATAATTACGTGGTTATGATGTAGTACCGAAGTTGACTGCTGTTGTTTTGAAAATTTTCTTACACTAAATCGACGTTATATCGTCAATGGATATAAGAAATAATCAAATTAAAAATAAATTTTGTTGAAAAAATGGTATCAACTTGAAGTGCCATTGAATTTATGTCTTTGCCTGGATCTAAGTACCAATAACTCGTTTCAGTTGCCTGCCAAGTTAATTGCATATTTACCTCAAACATGAATTCCTTCTCGCACGAAACATAGTAGCACAACCACATGAAGAAGAGTTGAAAGTTTTCGAGTACTTCTTCCCTCTTGCATTGCGACCTTATTACTGCTTAAGTACCTTCTACATTCACCTCTTGAAAATAGCATAAATAACAGCTCATTGCTCGTTTCGACTTCTGTATATAAAATTGTATAGTAAATCATAAACATCAAAGATTTATCTATTTATGTTTCGGATGTTGGTTCCTCCTTGTCCTCCTTCATGTTTCTTCCTTCTATTTATGTTACGTGCTACGAAGACGCTCTCTAGTCTCGATGAATCACATTGAAACAGTCAAATGTAAACACCTGACACAAAATGAGCTTTTATCTCTAACACATGATTATTTTGTTTGCGCAATTAAATGTTTGATTATTGCTTTGAGCAATATACCTTTGAGTGATAATAAAAGTGTTTTCGTTTGTACCATCAAAAACATGTTCACTTATATACGGTGTAGATTTACTTCGCGTTATACCTTTGCAACCACTGTTCGTTATCGATAATGTAACACCCTCGCCGATTGATAGGGTGTTAAATTGACTCTATTAACAATTTATTGGGTTTTCTTTATGTAAATCTCATCTAATTGTGTAGTTAATTAAGTGCTGAAAATTATATGAAATATACGTATAACGGAATTTTAAGTTATTCGTGTTTTGATTCATTATCTAGGTGATAACAACTATGATACACGTATTAGGTATAAAACGTTGCTGATATATTATTCATAATTTGACGTTCTCAATTCGTATCTTGATATCTTAGACTGAATTCAAATACCGTTGATGACTACAGAGTTTTAATGAACGTAGGAAGCAAACTATCATGAAATTGAATAAACAAAACTGAAATTATAATGAATTCACTTTTATAGAGTTACATGATACAGTGAGAGTGAATCATGTGAATATTCATACACTCTATTAGGACCTAGTGTCACGAATATCACTCTTAATTAAACAGTGTATAAGGTTTTTAATTTGAGTTGTTAAAAACAGGTACCTACTTTTTCAAAACTTCTATCTTGGATATTCCTTGATCTGGAAACATACTTACACAATCTTGTATTCACATGCAATTCATCCACACACTATCGAGTAATGGGAAACATAATTTGATAATATTTTTCAATTAAAAACTTCTTCAAAAACTATGTCAGAAGAAAACGTTTTGATGCAGTATGCGGCATGAACGTAAAATAAAAAATCTCCAAATCAAGTTAAAGTATTGCGTTATGGCATTGGCACGTTGTACTGTAGATATTATGTGAGTTTTTGTTTCTGAACATGTTGTAAAAAAATTCGTATCTTATATGCAGCGACGTTGATATCCAACCTTCGGAGCTCATGCTAATGTATTAAAGGAACAAAGTCGAACTTTATGAAAAATTCCACTGTTACGGTGATGTAGCACTTGAAATTAGGAAAAACCATAAAAGAAATGGAAAAAAATTGAATATGTGTGAGTGAATCCGTTTCCTACATTCCCAATTTCCTTCGCAAAAAATAACAGCAGCAACAGGGAGCCCATATTTGCAATAGCAACATTCACACATTCTAAGTTAAATGGGTGCCAGGAAAACTTCCTTCTGATGCCAAAATTTTACTGCAGGAATTCTGAGTTCATAGAAATCAATTGGCATACGACCAAGAATATGTTGGAATAAGCGCAACAAACAATACAGGCCCGTGTTCGAACTAGCTGCACTAACAATAATGTCAAACCTCTTGCCCCGATGAGTCCAATGCGATTTCAGCAAATACCATGTACGCCCATACAAATGTTTCGCCATTTTTGTATCCTGCTTGTTGAAATCTGCACAACATACATATATGCACAAAATTTTGTACTCATTTTTACTATAGAATCAAACTCTTGTGCTTTTTCTCTATCAACTTTTGCAGTAGCATTATTCCTTCATTTCAGTATTATTTGCTTTTTCACTTGGTGCCACCGAGGTGTCCTACAAGGCGAGATTTGTTTTATTAATCCAACGTTTACGATTTCTAGGACGCCAGCGTTTACGTTTTATGCATTTTTGCATAACATTAACATAAGAACACTTCAGTTGCTACATCGTGTTCCAGTTGTTGCATTTCTCTACTGCATTTGGCCAAAACCAAAGCCACTGGTAGGTACCACAAGGAAAAAGTATTTCAGAGTAGCGGTTGAAAACAAAAATTGTAAAAACTTTTTGGGCACGGGCCAAACTCCTTTGATTTTGTTTTGTCTACTCCATACCCCTATAATATTTGGGCATTTCTTTATAACATACTACAAGGAATATACTAACACATAACACTGTGACTTACTAGAAATTAATTCACAGAAACTAGAACTCCCATTTAACACAAGAGCTCCATGTATCACGCTCTATGCTTCTGACATCAGACGTTATGAGCAGGTTTTTATGGCTTTGAGCTTTTGAATTTCAATTGAATACTTTTCGTATGTAAGGATATTTTTTTGTTGATCTGATTCGGTTCGAACTTTGCCAAATAGTAACCCAATAAATTATTGAAAGTTGTTATTCAATAGTTCACATATCCTGGTCACATATGAATTCATCTGAAGAGTTATATGATAATTTCAGGTTAAATTATATCACATTTGTTTTACGATTTTCAAGAGTTTTCAATATTTAGCACACCATTAATTTATGCAAAACAAGCAAACTTCAATTAGCTACGGTACACGAAGATAACAATTTCATTTATTTAAATGTCAGTCAATGTCCTAGCACCCAATTGAACTAAAAACATTAACAACAACTGGTCGCTATTTTGTTTGTCGACATTTTGTCGAAAAAATAACTAGTTTTTTTTAACGCGTTTTGTTTAAATACCATTTGCAGTGCAGTATTTGACTTTCACCTACCCTTGTATAACCCTTTATCTACATATCTTTTAGTGTATCTACTATATATTGTAGACAGAACAAGCTTTTCCGTACTTAATTACTTTGTTCGATGTCGATATCTAGATGTTACCTAAAATCTATTCAAAAATAGATAAAGCTATAGTGACTATGTTAGCAGCACTTTAAAATAAAAATATAAATTTTTACGGGTATGAAGCCTCTTGAATCAAAGTAAATTTTTTATATATCATTTCATTTCTTCTTCTACTACGAGTACCTCTACTTTAACTCTATAAAGACTTGAAATTTCATCTTCCTGCCACTTGTGCAATATACTTGGCTTTTGTGCATTTCATTAAAAACTTTCCGGTCGATTTAGCTGCAGATGGAACGAGAACAAGATTAATTAGAGTCTTCGTTGAGTGCAAGGATCATAAGGTCAGTTTTGTAATAACCACTCGAAATTAAACCATTTGTTCAAAACTTGAGAACTATGAGTTCACTTTTGCTTGCATAGATTTCTCATAGACTTGAGGAAAAGACCACAAAATTGTTGTAACTAGTAATAGATAACGTGGGAAATATTATGCTTCCTGTGGAGCTAAAGTTTCAGCAGACCCTCCTTATTTCAGTAATAATTGATGAATCCTTTTCATGCAGATTTAATAGAAAGGCGTTTTCATTGCAAGGGCTTAACGATGATGATTTAATTAAAAACTGCAGAAGAAATAAAACCATCCAGACTGAAGTCATTTTTCATTTTGTGGAAATGTGTTATCCAAAATTAAAGCTATTTCCCTTACAGTAAACTTATTCCGAGGTGTGGACTTTGTAAGAAATTAATTCCAGGGCAAATCACTGAATTCGTGGTTATACCTACATTTGCTCATGTTTCATGATGTGAATAGTAATATCGTCAAAAATAGGAAAACCAATTATTTAACATTTCGACGAGATACTTTTGCAGGAATTTCAGGAATTTGTTGAATAATTGGAAATAGAAGTAAGAAAAACTATGGATTAGTGATTTCATTGTAAAGAATATTTAAACTTCACTACACAATGGTTTGATCTCAATGTAACTAATGATTTTTGTAAATGAAATTCAGTTATCAATGTTAATACATTCACTGGATTTGATGAGGACATCAAATTACATGATTTTTATTTATATTTAGCATATAAGAAAATATATTGTCGGTAGTTTGTATATAATCAAGCGTTAGATATTCGTGTGCACGAAGTGAAACCAATGGAAGTATCTATGGAATAAAGGACAAGACCCGAGTAACATATTCTATGCTTGCCGTCATAAATCCCTGTCGTTGCCTTCAATTACTTAATTAGAGGAGATGGTCCCTTTGAGATTTATAGTTTATCCTTACCCAGAAACATTTCATGAACGTAATTTCCAACCCCCACCATCTCAATACTTGTCATGAACTTTTATGTTCACGACTATCAGAAAAGCTAAATTAATACTTGAGATGTTCGTAACGACACTTGTAAGAAGAGATTAACAGGCGTAGTACCTACCTATCCGAGGATATATAGAATCTTGTTTAGATGAACGACGAAACAAAAAGTACATACATTTACCTGAATCAAGCTATGAATTCCCTTTATACGACATCGACTTAATCAATTATGTAGGAAAACGACACTTACAGCAATTTATTTGACTGCTTACAAATTAACTCTGCCACCATTCGCGTTTTAAGCTTTGATGTTTGATGATGAAAGTGTTCGACTTTAACCAATAACCCATTAGGTTTCAATTGACTTTCTGCATTTGTTTGGATAAACAAATTCGCAAAGAACATCTTAAATTTCGTTCGTCGTCTGGAATTTTATAAATATCTCGGCCATAAATATGATTACCAAATGTGAAAACATGGAAATATCAATGGATTCATTTCACCTAGAGGTCAAAGTTAGTAATAAAATGTAGAAAAACACGGAAAGTTTAATGAATCACTTTCAAAGCAAAAGTTAGGGACTGTTATGAATGCATCCTGGCGTCACCGTCTTACTGTAAAAGATAAGACAATACGAAAACTAGGAAAAATTTCTTCTAAACATCCAAAAAGTCGAATGTAATCGCAAATGTTTCCAAACGATTGATTCGCTATCAAAATCCTATCAACAAGGAAAAATGACCAAACTTTGGCTATCTAACTCGTGTTTTTCCCTTGTAAGAAAAATAGGGACGTGTCCAACCAATGGAAAAACATTTTGAAAATGCAAGGATTTGTGATGGTATTGGTTTACTTGTTGAAAAATATATTTATATCAAATGGTTTCCGTGAACCACAAGAAATGAAAAGGGAAATGTTTTAAGATTGTAACGATGACTCATTTGAACAAACAGCAAATGAACAATTAACAAACAGAAAATCTATTTTCTTTCAAGTTGTTAATCGATGTTAATGCACGAATTTTAGTCTGTGTATTATTTACCAATTTCTCTTAAGTTACTTTTCATCCCCTACCAATGACTATTTAGTTGAATCAGGGATGAGGTAAGAAGTGGATGAGCATCTAGAAAGCATTCAAGTTTTATGTAACTATATGTATGTATAGAAAATATAACATTCAACAGCAAGACTAATAGATTCTGAATTCGTGTCCTTCCTTTTTTGCTGCTTCTGCCTCTATTATGTCTTATCTCAGACATAATCAAGATTCGTGAGAATCACCACATGAATTGACAGGAAAAAGGATCGCCTGTTGAGCTGGGAATCATCCATGGTACCACCTGAACAAGTTCTCATACAAGGAAACTCCATCCGACATAAACCTATGATAATGATGGACTAATGGACACGTACAATACAAAGTTATGTGTTTACATTTACGATGGGAACGTTTTACTGGCACGAGATATCCATTTGTAGTTCTTAAATTGAATCCTGATCCAAGGACAAGGACATACAACAGTATCTATACTAGTGAAAGGATCACTGTGATGTGATTCGAATTGAGATGTCATTCAACTCATTTCTCTAAAGAACTCAACAGATTCAATTAATTGACTTGTTGGTTTGAAATACGACCTAAATATTTCGAGGACTTTAAGAGATTTTAATCGATTTCTTGGCAATACCACCAGATATGTGTGTTACATAATATAATTAATTAATTGCTTTAATAAAATAAGAGCAACATTGACAAAGATTACCATGATTTTTCATTATCTGTTAGTCTTCATAAATATTAGATATAAATTATCATGTAAAAGCATCAATATCAAATGTATCCTTGTAAAGAAAATGCTATGTTCAACAAAATGCATCCAATGAACTAGAGACCCCTATGCTTTTCTGGTACTCGTTACAGTCAGGAAATATCCCTTTTAGTATGGTCCTTACAACTGCTTTGTATATCTTACTTTCCTAATGGACACGTTAATATACGAGGATACAATTTCCATGATGGAATTCATTATGTTTATACCCTTGCAGTAGTTATATTCTTTTTAACTAGTCTTCAGAGTAATGGCTATCGTACAATCTATTGGAATATTTTCTACAGCAGACTAACCACCAGTTACACAGCATCATTCATGTTTATGGAATTCTTATTAAAGTATATTAAAAGAAAAAGAGAGAAATCCTTGAATGTATTCGTGTTTACTCCTTTTGAAATTAGCGAAAAATCCACTAGAAGATGGTGGTGGTCCTTTTGCTTCACCATCAAGCTCTTTATTCTTATAAATTCTTTGAAGTTTTTATGTAAGATACTTTCCATATTTTCGTTCAGTTCTTGACTCAATATTTTATATCGTGGGTATAAAACATCCATAATAACGATGTTATGCTTTTTATTTTATTCTCGTTATCATTGCCAATACTGCCCTATTATAACAGCTACGATGTCTAGTCCCTGTTGCTATTTTATGTTGAAATATTTTCAAAGGAACATTCTTTTTTCACTTTTCCTATTATGTAGGTATCTATATAAAAAAAGGAAGTTTCGGTTTTCTTTTGACTTAAATCTTAAGCAACAAGGATCTCACCAGGTTTCCTGAATGGAAAATGTACAATAAGTTTAGGTTTTTGTGAGAATATTCTTTGAACAGTAATTATACCTGACTCATTTTCCAAAACGTAATACTATCACTGAAAGAAACAAAAGCTAGTTTTTGAAGTTTTTGTTATAGAATATCCTTTACTATGTTCGGCGTTATGCTACAGAACAACCTGTAAATCCGGACTTTAGCCTCAATACTAATATTGAATTAATTAAGAAGCAAGAAAAGCTGATTAAACAGAAATTCCACATTTCATAAACTCTTATTCTTGTTATCAGTCGACAAGATTCAAAGTTATAAACTTTTTGTTTGCACATACAAAGTGATATCGTGCCATTTGAAGAAGCATGTCTATCGAATACAACTAAGTCTGCGGTTAAAATGGGAAACTATACCGTCAAAGTGCAAGTTGAGATTAATTACAAACTCAGGAAGTTAGTCGTTGTCTAAACAGTTCAAGTCATGAAACTACAAACAAAACATGATTTACTTCTGTTTCGTGGTGCGATTCTGGCCCATAACTCCTGTTACAACACCTTCCAATGCTGATTGTGCTCAATCTTATTCAGGCTTTTCCAGGACACCTTCAGGGATATGTTATCTTATTTAAATAAAGATATATAATGCGCTATATGTAATGAGATAAATTTACTTTGAAATTTTACGCTATACCAACTATTTGTTACCAACCTTTTCATTATGAGTTAAGGTTCTTTGAGTAATACAGTGGTGAAGAAAATAATTTCACCTTCATTCTAAGAATTAATTAAACACACAGGACAAGGCAGAAACTAACTTTTCAATAATATAGTTTCAACCAACATACATGGGTAAGTACTAACAAGATTTACATAACTATCTGTCAAGGGAACTATCCTAAGAAATAACCGTGAAATCTATGAGCTATTTATCATGGTCCTAGTGACTTGACAAATATGTATTGAAAATCATTAGAAACTTAACAATAATGAGGTGACATGAACGGTAATATAACCTTTGCAGATTATGTTCTAAATTTCATTTATTTATTCATCTCAGAGTATCTAGGAAGAATGACTCCCTGCCACTGATTCAATTTGATTATACAAAACACAATTCTCTAAAATTGGTTTTACTTCACGTGCTTTAATTTATGTGTGCCCTGTTTTTGACTGTGGATACATAAAAATGTTTTTTTGTTTTTGTATGCTATTGTCGAATAATATGTTTTTATAGAACATACAACGTAGTGGTATAACTTGTTTTATCTGAAAAACAATCAGAACAGAAATTTATTGAATAATTGTGTGCATGTCCTTTAAAAGTCATAATTTTTTATTTCAATTGCCTGCCTCAAACTGTTATGTATGTTATTCATGATGGTCAACGACAACGGCCAAATATAAAACATTCCCATGGCGTCCTAAAGATAATGTCATCATTACGATGCGGAACTTTTATCTGACAGCATACAGAGATATGTGTTATACAGTTGAAGTGACCGGGAGCTCTGGAACACTATGTACCTTGAATCATATGAATCAGTCTCAAGCATATTTTTAGCTGCAAACTTTGAAGCGCGACAAAACTCTGTTGCGTTATACAGTTTTAACAAACCTGAAATATAACCCGACTAGATACTATAACCTTGACCTCTGTTATATGTCAACCTAAGATTGGATCACATTAGAATAAGCTGCATGATATTTGTATGAACTACCAAAGATGTAACAATTTTTGAATCAACATTAATTTTGGGTTTAACAGGTTCTTTTGCATGTTACATGCATAAAATACCCACGATATCTGTCAAAATAATATGAAAGTTTTTATTGAGTTATGTAATATCCAACACCTGCAATGAAAGATAACTGAAAAACCTGACCATTCCGACAGGTAACCCGAAAAATATAAATCCTCCTCAGTCACAATGAAATCAGGATTAAGGACATGCAATAGCTGGAAACTAAATTATCTAAAAATCCTGTATATTATATTTGGGTTGGCTTACGATGATGATAATAAATTAGTAAATTAAATTGACCGGACCAATAACTTTACACTGTTCGTTTCGAATTTATATTTTTCTTTTTAAATGAAAAACACCTCATGCTTTTGGATACACAAATTCGTAGTACATACATACATGATTGTGAATGAATAGATATCTAAGGTTTTTATATTTGATCATTTCCTCACACTTACGAAAATCCTTTTGGCTACGTGAAACGACTACATGTACAATAAAGCACTGAACCTAAAGTGGACTATAAAAGGATGCTTTTTTTGTCATATATTTCCAGGAGCTTAACTTAATAGCCTGACGACTAAAGAGGTCGACTTACACTTAAGTCACTTAATCCCTGTTCCAGGCGGTTTTTTAAAAAGGCATTTCCTTTCTTAGTCCTCGTTTAATGATAATGACATTTTCGATTTTTTTGTTAGAATTATTTCTTTGTGCCCTTGTTTCTCGCTTCTTTTCCCATAGAACTATTTGAGAAAGTAGTGCACTCAAGTAGATAGTTCAGCCCAAGGATATCACAGCAGTGCAAAGAGCCATTTTCCATTCCATACAAAACTCAGTGGTGTTTACTCACAGAAGGGCAACATCTTTCCAACATGGTTTATATAGCATCAGCCTAAGCTCATCAGTAAAAACAAATTATCTTAATGATTCCAACATTTGTCTGAGAGAATCATTTTTAAGACGGTTTTTTATTCTTTTGCGCTTTATAAATGTGTTTGTAAGGACAAGGACAAGAATATTTTTTTCCTTTTGATTCTATTAAGGCGTATTAAATTAATGAAACAAATTAGCAGGAATTTTTTAATTACACTGATATTTCCTTGAACTGTTCCAGTTTTCCATCCTGTTTGTTAAAACTTTTTTTTTTTATTTATAATTAAATTCATTCTTCAGGAATGCAACTGTTTATGGAAAAATATGTTTATTTTCTTATAAATACTGTACAAACATTTATTCAAATATTACAAAACGCAATTTGATTTCTTTAAACGGAGAATCTATTTGTAAAGCTGAAATCATGAAGTAAATTTTCAGTTTATGTAAATCATACTCCTAGAATGACTGGAATACGCAATTTTAATTCTGTTATATAATTCATATTATATTGATATTAAATTATAGACACAGTGCGTGTTGCACTGATTTTCAAAAATTTTCATTTTTAAAAACCAAATAATTTACCTCTTTTGGTAAACATCATTTTGATTGACTTGGGTAAGCGATTCTTTAATTATTTAATGAACATGCTAAGTAAACACATCATGAAAGTCATAATTAAATGCAAGTCGATGTGTCATGATAAAAATTGAGTACTTTCACATTTTTAATGTAGATCGTCAGTCATTTTTCATCTGTAAATCAAATAGTGACGTTTGCTTTTCCATAAAATAAAAAATTATACTCCTCGTTGCACCAGCAGAAGAATTGCACTGAATGAAAGTGCATTAATCTATTCAATGCAGTATGAATTTGTGCATTGCAAGCACTGCAATATACAGAACGTGTGACAAAAACGAATCATTATAATATCATATTGATATACGTTCATAACTATACACAAAATCACTCCAGGGATTAATAGATTGTTTCGGATTTAGAATGGCACATTTCAATTTCATCATGTGACATTAGCCCTGGACTTATGATTATTGATAATGTTTCGATATACACATCATTTAATGCAACATGCAAGCTTAAATCTCGACTAACTAATATAATAGTATCGATTTCTATATCAATATAAACCTTTTTTTACATTTATTGATCATTTGACAACAATGATAAAGCTTTCAACACACCTACCGTAGAATATTAGTGAAATTTATGACTCCTTCAAGAAGCAATATATTTAACTATTCACTTTCTTGTGTCCACCTCTTGTACCATGTGCACTCCAGACACAAGAAATGCATCCAAAAAACATTCTAAAACCATTTGGGAAGAATCCATTAAATGCAGAACTTTATCCTTGTTGTTGGAAGTAGTTCAAATCTCCATTCACGAAAACCCACTCCGCCTCTAGTTCACTTTTTATTCTGTCATTTATACTACCAGAAGGTATTGAAGATATCCTCTCACCAACTTACAAGAAAAAGACTTTGTCCTTCCTGTCGATGCACTTTTCTCAACCAAAACGTATTTCCGATTAGTTTTCGAACCGCAAATATCTGCACTTCTGTAAAAGAAAAAGGGGTAAGAACCCTTTTGACTCGAAAAATTGTTAAAGAATACGATTTTCTGCAAATGCTTTTGAGTTAAATATTTTCTTACAAGTCGATAACATTGAAACATCTAAAAGAAACGGAAACTGAAAACAAGTAAATTGTCTAACAAAGAAATTCTTATGGAAAAGTTGAAAAAAATTAAATGAACAAACTTTGAAGTTTTGCAAATGTTACATGTGAATTCGTATTGAACATTTGAGGATGCGTTTGCTTCTGGTATTCTTTAGATTACATGAAAAAAACTTGGAATATTTTTAAGCCAACTGAACTTTCTGCAAAAGCATTTTGATCTTGTTTATATAATACATTTCTAAGGTATACCCTGTCTTCTTGTTATTTCAAAAACAAACTGAATGTTCCTTTGTACGACGGAAAAACTAATTCAACTTGAAGTCCAAACACTCTTTGCTGATTCTGTTGGAAGGACAATCGGAAGTTATCGATAAACAAGAAAATAGCAAAAGTGTAACTATGCAATCTGTATTTGTATGCACTTTTAGCTTTCAGATTGAATGAAGCTACAAAAACGGGCAACTTTAACTGCCTTTTCAATCGGTTTCGGTAATTTCTTATATCCTCTTCAAACATGAATTTCTCCAAAGTTTCAAACGGAAATCCTAACAACTTTTCAAAACTCTCGAGTAAAAAATGTATCCTTGTGTTTCTGTTTTTTTGTGAAATTATTGTATTTACATAAAGAACTTAGTCTCAAAATTGTCATATTTGACCCAAAAATTTTGAAAGAGACCCCTCGAAATGTGGTGAATATCACCAACCAAAAGAAATCATCTTTACACGAATCTGAACAATGATTCAATTGTAAATGGAGTGATATTGTAAAATTGTTAATAGACTACGAAACAGGGATAACAAGGTTGTACTAAGGCTCTGCAGACTCAACATTCTATTGTCTACGCAACATTCAATTGCATCCCTTAGAGCATGTTGAAGTAAATTGCAACATACGTAAGTACATGTTACATTCATATTCCAACAGTAGGTGCTATCCACCAAATCAATAGGGAAATCAATTGAACCCAAATTAATGGGGGTAAATTCGGGGTAAATTGGCAAAGGATATAGTATAAGGCTACACTGTCGGTTGATTGCTGCAACGTTTACTCAATTAGTGTATCGAAAAATTTTAACATGTATTGCGTGTCGTAACATTCAGTTCATTTTGATTGGATAAATCCACAGTTGGAATGGATTTGGTTAGCCGCAGACATTTTGGTATCAAATGAGCCAAGAGATATATTGAAGTTTTATTTTCAATTAAAGAAAAAATTTTTCTTACAATAAAATGTGCAAGTCACAAATGAAATTTAAAAATTTTTTTAAAGAACGAGAAAATTGCAGCTGACGCAACATTTCAAAATATGTAAATTCTTCAAAAATGTTCCATAACATGTTCAAACTACTAGAAAAAGATGTGAAGAGATATAGAGAACATGTTCTCTATGTTATTTTCAATTTATTGAGATTATGTTTCGAACAGACGCAGAAACTTTCTTATAATACAATACAGATTGTCACACCACGATGATGAGATTTCAATCTCTTGGGCTTCCATTCTATCTTGTTCTCTCAAACCAAACCATATGCAGCAAGTTCGGATTATGCAAAAGTATTGAATAAGAATTTTTCCACTGGTGACAGTCTTTTAAGCTAAAATTGTTGCTTTTCTACTATCAAAAAGTTCTTAAGCCCTCAATCCATAACAGTGCACATCCTTCTACAAAAGATCTCATGTCAAGTTCAAGTACGGTGTTTATCCACAATCTGTCTTTTGGGGATATTGTTGTAGATTGCATGTGCATATCTCTTGTTAGTGTGATTTTGGAACAAATTGAATTTAAAATTTTATATTGATTTTTGATCTGCAAAAATGTTGAAGAAGAAATGCATGCTTTGATAAAATCATTGCAAATGTCAGTTGAGTTAAAACCTTCGTTAGTGTTTATTGAAAGAATACACTACAGGAAAGTCGATACATTTGATAGGGTACATTTTTATTCTTTCTTCAAATTAAACTAGCCTATTCTTACACACAGTGTTTCATATAGAAGAAACATCTCAATATACTCTCATGTCGAAGAATGAAAAAATTCTATATAAAAGAAAAAATATCATTTCAAGGACTAGTTTCAGGAGGAAATGACCCAGATCGTCATTTTTTCTAAAGGATAAAATGGCCAACTTCATCCGTTAAATTGTAAAACATGGCAAAGGAAATATTACAAAGTCTTAAGTTAAACAATTCATTAGCATTTTTCTTCACTTAAGAGTCTGTTTTAGGCAAATGAAATTCTATTGCATAGGGAAAGAGCAAAAAGTCACTTTAAACGAAAATAACACAAAGTCCTGATTTGTTATATAGTAATTCAAAACATGAAACCAGAAAAGGGCCGCACAACAAAGTGGTAAAATAGCTTTAATGGCAAAGCTTTTTTATGCAAAGAAAAAATAAAACAACTTTTTCCATTATCGCTCATTAATGAACACATTTAACTGAAAATTATGCAAATCAAGTTTTTGTCTTTGAAAGTCTCCTATTCAACTTAGGTTGCATAAAAAAATATTAAGGTGTTACCCATAGCCAGTAAATCAGCCTGCGAAAACCAACATTGTCATTAGGCTGTGAGCAAATGGGTACAGGAAGTTCACATTAAACTAATAAATGCACAATCAAAAACACCCACAAAGATACACCAGAAGGATATCTTGCAAATTTGGCCACACTACGAGACTAAATCGTTCCGAAAAAATGAGATGCCATATTTGCGAGTAGCGTAGGCGGCTGTTTTAGCATATTTTATTGGACCATAATATGCAGAATAATTTTTAATTTCCTTTTATTTCTATCAATTAAATTTAATGGAAGTCCCAACATGGCGAATGTGCTTTAAACATAATTTTTTTTCATACGCTTTTGAGACAGTTTTATTCCTTCGGGTCTTGTTTGGTATGTTCAACGACATATAATTCACTGCTTTAATTGAAGTCATCATTTTCCCAGGCTCAATTCTGTGATTCTGAATGGGAATTTACCCCAATTGAATGGTACACACGTTTAAGAGCCGTTCAATTCTTAAGCGGGTCACACTTTAAGGTGAATTTTCAAAGAATTTAATAACGACATTTTGAGTTCGTTTGAAATTGAAATCAAAATAACAATTTAAAAAAAAATTCCTTATTGTATTTGGCACAGAAGAAAACGTCTAATGAACACTTCTTCAAATCAAACGAAAGGCGTTCATAAATTAGAGCTAAGAACAAAGATCAAATATTTCTTACCTTTTCCTGTCAATCACAAGAACAATGACGACATTCATGGTAATGGTGATTTCGATATTTGAAAAGGTTTAGAATATACCAACCACTTACTTTATAGCGGCTGTGGGTACTTGACAAGCTTAAAATCAAAGTAACCTCTATCATTGCGTTGTAACGTCTAATTGAGATCAAATTTAAATTTCAAACGAACAAATTCAAAGGCCTCATTTAAATAAGCAAACAATCTTGCGATGAGTCTCAATTTGGTCTACCTTCGTCCACCCCAATGAATTTATATTCATTACGTAAACCTAATGCGATAATAGTAAGACCAGTTCTCACTCTATAAGACTAAGGAACAGACTAATATCCGCCATTAATTTGAATAAAATTGTAATTTTTATCAAAATGCTGTTAGGTACGATTCTCGGTTGTCATTCTGTTACATTCTACACTTTCAGCTTACCATTGTTCTTCGCCCAAAGTACAGATGTTATCCTCATTACGTAAGCACTTAATTGAATTAATTGCTCAAAATTTTGTATCCAAGTGTTAGGTTCAACCTGTTCCGCTTGTAATGTTTTTAAAGTAAATTTGAATTTATACTAACCCACACACACTTAAGATTACCCTGTTAAATTATCCTGTACCATGTGGGCTTATGTAAACGGCCGCTATTTTAGAAGGTCCCAAAAATGTGGACATTAAATTTTGGTACAGAAAACAAGGAAAATTGAAATAAATAGCAAAAGTGACAACATAAAATGCAACTGGTAGAAATTGTTATTAAATTTGAGGTAATAGCTGGAAGGAAATATTCAAAATGTCTACCTGTTGAACCAATGCTTGTTTTTGTTTCTTTTATGTATTCAACAAATTAGACATAACAAATGAACATTATTTTTGAGTGATACGATTTTTATGTTCACCATAAAATGTAATCCCGTCCTTTTAATATATGAACTGATATACACATATTATAAAGATATTTCCTTGATGGTTTCTACAAAATGTTGTTTAATTATGTTAAAGTGTTGTAGTTTAAAAAGGATAAATATTCTTTTTGTACTTTAATCAATAATCTTTAGTATAAACGCAAAAGCATAAAATGACAAGCCATTATTGTGAATCCATTCCTATTTGTCACATCAAAAATGTCGAAAATGATATGCGCATAAACACAAATTGATTCAACAAAATTACCATCAACAGCCCATTCCAGAAGATTTAATTTTGCAGCTATGAACGACACTCAAAGCTGAATCACAAAATCAGTCACACATTCTATTCACAGTTGGACTGCTTCGAGGCTGGAATTCAGAAAATTTCCCATGAAATATGATTAGAAGCGCAAATTAGGATTCCCTTACGTCCCTACAGGATGTGTGTCCACTCACAAATATGTAAAGTTTCTGTCCAGTTAGTTGCGACCACGAACTATAGCATTTTCTGCGTATGAGAATACAAACTAAAAGTATATCTCGAGAGATATCACATACAGTTCAAGTGAATGAATGTGAAAATTGATATTCCATTTCACGTACTTATACAAGTGTGCATTCTGCATAACAAACTGGAGCGTACGGACAACATCAAAACATTCAACCTACTAGCAAATGCCTATGCCTCGAAGCTCGCCAACAGATGGTGCTTGCCTCAATTTTGCATAGAGAGAACATTTTTGTGGCTGGACTGGTCATCAACTCAACAGGTCTACGCTAAAGTGATACATTTAGCATTTATTGAGGAAAATCCAGTGGGTAGTCTTCCTGCATACAATTGTCCCTTAATTGCTTAAAAGCCGCATGCATTTTGGAATTGTCATATCGAAATAATGGTGTAAAGTGTTGTTCAAATACATACAAACACTCTATTATTGTTAGATCAAATAGAAATTGTTGTAGATTTTAAGTTAGATACTACTTTTAAGATTTTCAGGCTTAACTTTTGCCTTGTAATTGAGTTAATTTCCTTCTTGTAGAGTTTATTATATTATTTTTATTATAAATACCACGTGCATCTTGGTCAATGAAGTAATTTCTTAATGACTTTTGTTTTCAATTACCTATAGTTATTTTAAAATGAAGCTACAAATACAGAGGGTGTAATTAAGTAATTTGACATGACAGTACAAAGTATAAGAACAAGAAATGTGGTTACTCCCGACTTATCCATGAAACAATTACTTTCAGGCATGCATCTGAAATGTAATTTAGAAATATCTATTTGCACTTATAAGAGAATTCATCATTCTGCAGTTACTGTAACAGGAGTAATCAAGTAGTTGGTGGAGAACATTTGAAAATTCCTAGGGTTCTGAAATGTGGTTACTAATTTCTTTGTGGAATTCAATTTGAATAATTGTAAAAGTTATTATATCTCATTACTACTCTCGTGTCCGATAATTATAGAACAATAAGAAATAAGGAACCTAGTAAATAATAATAAACTGGTTTGAGTCGTAACATATTGTGTTATTAAAACATACTTCATGTTTTTGATTGTAATTAGACCAATTTAATGAGTTAATACGAATAATCGCTTTTAAACAAAATTTTACAAAATTTCGCGTCAATATGTAAAAAATTTCCGCAGTAAGAAATTGATTGAAACAAATTACGTGTCCCTGGTAATTCATGTCACGTGATAATTGATGGTTACCCTCGAACAGAAGGAAGTAGTAAAACTATTCAGGGCTAGTGTTAATTAGAAGTTACCAAATGTAAAAAAATCATAACAAGGGTTTGAAATGAATAATTTATAAATTAATTTATTCAAAAAGGTGGCTCATTCATCAGGTGAGAGAAGAAGTTACTAACGAGTATGTAACGAGTGTGTTGGTTCATTGAGGGTATAAGTAATCGCGAAATTTTGTTGAACAAAAAGAAAAAAATATGGTAATTTCATTGAGAAATGGTAAAGTACAGAAACGCGTATGGTAGCTACAAGTGAATAAGACGCTTGAATAATTTATACAATATTTTTGGGTAATTTACCTAGCAAGGGACGTTCTAATACTTTTACAAACCTACGCCAAATAACATTTCCACAATTTTCCACTGAATGCGACCAAATCACTCCATCATTTCATATCTTTGGAGAAATGTTTGGCAGCACAACACGACATGTAATTATGGATAAATTATACTCACAAAGCGCTTTAGAACAAGAATAAAGTCGAAATGTAATTTGCATAAAACATTAATGATCTTAATTGAAAGCGTTAAGCTGTTTTAAATCGCTTGTATTGTACACGTAGCAATGAAGTTGCTAACCTTCATAAGCCGCGTAGATGATTTGGTTTTCTAGAAAATGAAAATGGAATATAAAACTTTATTTTATAAAATTTTCCTCATAGTTTCGGAAAATGCCAAAGATTAACATTGTAAATGCAGACTGATACCATTTGAATGTTTCTATCTCACGTGAGTCAGGATAACTTTTAATAATCCACAATTTACGAGACAATTCGCTTTGATAATTTCTACCTAGCAATGGATTTTAACTTTTACTCTTTTATTAATGTGAATTGTCTGTATTATTTGCTGTTATGTACTTTTCAACATTTTCGACTGTTTCTAGTAGAATTAGAACTGAATTGAAACAGACACGAATTCAGTATCACAATGAAGACTTGGATACTCCAGAGAAGACAATGAGCAATAAAGAATTTTTAGTACTTCTGGTGAAAGTTCTTTTGGTTTCCAACCGATTTAATATCCTTTTAAGCTCCTTGGATACTGTTAACTGTTGACTGTTGACTGTTGCTTGAAAAGCTCGAAACCATCTGTTAGATGAATTTGCATTACAATCGTATTTTGCTTGTAACTAAAATGGGTGCGAATCTTTACGTACAAGTTCCATCTTACCGAAGCTCACCCACTGGAATGAGATAAGCTAGGCCAACTTAATAATTTATTGTTTTCATTAACCCCAAACGAACGAAATTGAGTCACTTATAACCCAAAAGATTAAAAGTTGTTGAAGTTACTTAAAAACCGCTTTAATTTGAATAAGTGAAAATCAGAGGAAGTGGTTTGAGTGGATACTACTTCTCACACTATATAACAATATTATGAAAAACTGTTTTTCACTTCTTTTGATTTTTTGTTATGTCGAAAAACCACGAAAATTAGAATCTTTGCAGAAAATAACTTTCTTATTGCGTGATTATTTCCCTTCTTACATATTTTCCTGAAAATGCTCAAGGATTTCTTGTGATTTGAAACTAAGAACACGGAAACCATTTTTTCTCACTTGCCCTTCTTAATGAATTATTAAAGTTCACTGGTGTACGTAAAAATAAAATCAATTTTTGTTTCATCATCTAGCGAAATTTAAAAATATTACACATCACTTCAAAGGACTCATTCTCATTTCGGTATCACATTATTGAAAGAATGTTGATAAACTGTCACCAAGGATTTATGAACACTGAAACACTTAATTAAATACAAAAAATTTTTATTAAATAAATGTTAACTTTCACATTTCTATTCTATTCATAAATTCACATTAATCTTTTCTAATTAAATTTTCGATTGTGAAATGGGATGATTTTGAACCACATGTACTACTTTTTGCCTTGATCAAATCCAAGCATTCGTCCTTATTAAGTTCGTTTTTATGGTTAGAACTATGGTCCGATGCAGATGCTGTAGAAAACGGCGGCAATCTGCCATTGCTGTTAAACAAAAGTTCCAAAGGTGAAGCTACACTAGCCAAATACTGCCGATGCAATTCAGTTATCCTGTCAGAAGGACTGGGAAAGATTTGAAAGTTTGGCATCTTCATACTAGAATCATCGTTGGAATCAACCGCATCAGGTGTAAAATTAGTCACTGCTGGACTCTCCGTTAATACAGTTCTATCAATGTCCTGATTTGTAATGTAAAAAGATACAAAATAGTCCCATATATATTTGAGAACTGTGACGTTGTTTACCTTTACCTGACCACTGAGCAACATTTTAGTATGCCTTTGTCGTCTTGTCCTCCGCCGGCGGTAATTTCCCTGCTCGAACATATCACTCGCTGAAGGATCCAACATCCAATAGCTTCCTTTTCCTGAATTATCTCCATCATCCGTTGAACTGTTCTTGTCACGTGGCACTTTTATGAAGCAATCATTGAGTGACAAATTATGACGGATTGAATTCTGCCATCCTTGTTTGTTTTCTCTGTAGTATGGAAATCTGGAGATGAAATTCACATAGTAAATGGTTGCATCAAATTTCTCATCTAATAAACTTACTTGTCCATAATAAATTTGTAAATTCCACTAAGTGTTAAACGTTGATTTGGTGCGTTACTTATAGCCATAGCAATAAGAGCTATGTAGGAGAATGGTGGTTTTTCCGGTCGATATGTATTTTTAAAAAATGTAAAAGGCATAGACCACAAGCTATTGGCTGATAATGTTGATAAGTATGCACTGCTATTGTTGATCAGTATTGACGAAGGTATTGTCAAAGCTGCGTTGTCATGTTGTTGCACAATACTATAATCACTTGCGCTAAAATTTTGAAATTGTCCAAGAAGACTAGTGTAATTCGTAAACTCCGAAGGTATAGATGGCAACATTTCAAATGTTATATCGAATAAATGTCCGTCCACCACGAAAGATAATTATCAACTAAATTTGGAGCACTCAAAATCACTCCTTTCTAGTATAAATTCTCTCATTAATGTACATCCATCTCTTCACATGGTATACTCCTGGAATGTAGTCATATTCCTTAAAAACACGTATACGGTAAGCGATCAAAAAGAATCCCAAACTACAGAGAGTAAAACAAAACACAAGACGACTCAACAATTTCGTTTAATGTTTGAAATCCATAAAACTAATTTCTATTTGTTTTAATGCGCTCCACCGAAAACAGAAACAGTGGGAAACACGATCGTCAAACATAAGATCAACTGAAATGTTCTTTTTTTTCAAAAACATTCACATCTGCATACAAATCCAGTCAGATATTCGAATTTCCTTAAGTTGAATAAAGTATTATAGAAACAGCAGGATAGAAGAATTGAATCGTCTAGTAAAGGTTAATTTTGGCAATTGATGATAGCAATCTCTGTACCCTCTCACAAGATCATCAAAGCACTTGTGAGATATATCGTCTCACGTCTGCCTCTACAACGGCGTCATAAAATTAGTCACAAACATCATAGACCGCTAAAACAACTCCACCCAACCAATAATAATTGCAGAATAATAACAATATTTCAAATTAGAAGCATTTATACGACTTCGAAAGATAGACCGGAACAGACTTCGAACACACCACACGAATCAGACTAAATTTAACGGTGTGGCTCACCACGATGATTGACTTCCTTTACCGCACCCTTAAACTGATCACATCTTTCTTCAAGTATTGATCTGTTCACAAGACGAATTACTTTGAGCCGCATGTGTTTATAGGCCTATTAACAAGATTTCCCTTGTATAAACACAAAAAATACTGAAGAATTGAGATTGGAGTATACAAAACATGCCGAAGTGTTTAAAACAACAAGGGTTGCATGCATGTCTGTCACTGAAGCGTTTTATTGCGGACACGTTGTGACTCGGTTGCTGACTGATCGCTTTTATGACAATAACAAATCTGAAGGCAGATTTCCAAAATGTCTAATGTTCCTTTATTATCTTTTGTATCCTGCAGCAAAAAATCTGCCATTTCTAACATTTTCCGGCATATCCTTATCCTTGCAAATGATTTAATTCTATAACAACTTATTAACAGGTGTTGGAAGCACTGTAGGCGGAGTGTACTCTTGAAGATCAACACAAATCGATCTTATTTGTTTACAGATCAGCCTATCGTAGCTAACCAATGAACCGTATCTCATTGGCAAACTTAATTTATGCACAAAAATACTGTAAGAGCATAAGAAACTAATTAAAAATCCAAACTCCGCCCAATGTCTTTGTTTTTGATCTTCTAAACCGCACGCGGTTTTATGATTCGCTCATTTATTGATTCCAAGCATTTCAGCTTTCATCTTTTCGCACTGTTTGTTTCCTATTTTTAAATTTCCCCATTTTACACGATTTTCCGTTTATTTATTTAGACAATTCTATAATTTTTATAGTTTACGCAAAATCTTCTACACTATTCCAGCATTCCGCGAAATTTCGTTTAAAATGTGATTTTTGTGGCAAGTGTTAAAACTGAGAAATCGGTTGGAAAATAAATAAATTTTTCAATAAATTTCATAGAATTTCAAAAAGAAAATTTTCTCTTGTGAATTTAATACAAATGCAAACGAGGAAATTTTTTCGAATTGGCATTAGATCAAATGAATATACATTTGTTAAAATTTAACATATACGATACGATTTTTAATAAATTATCACATATTTTATAATGTAAAGCTTAAGGATAATGAATTTTCTTGATAAACAAGTTAAGAGAAACCCATTAATCCAAACGAATTGATTTTAATGAACATGATAAAACCATGCTGTTTATTTCAAGATATACCAAATAAGAAAATTATTTCAGAAGCATAAGCAAAAAGTAAATTTTATCACCATCTGCTAAGGAAAGTAAAGAAAAGTGCAAGAAAGATTGTGCATCCCAAGAAGAACAATAAGTAGAACAAAACTTCTTCAATTCAAAGAGCAATTCATTCACTTCTGAAAGCCACAAAAACCTCATTAAATTGTTCCAAACGGAACATAAACTCCTTGAAACGTATACATTCGATGGAATTTAACAACCCGACCACACACAAGAGACAGCAAACATTTTAATGTTTTTCTACACAAAGTTTTTCCTTTTATTGGGGGTAGTAAAATTCACAGTGGGGTCTACTGTTGGAGAACTATAAATGTTTTCCACTATGACTGTTGAAAACTCTAAACTAAAACTCTCGCCCTCGCATTTTCATTAAATTCTTTGATTTTAGCATTTTATGCCGTCCCGAAGCTTTTTTCCATAGGATAAACTATCGCATTCTGTAGTTTAGCATATCCCAGTCAATTGAAAAAGCCTGGTATGTAATATTTGGCAATAATTTCAAATCATTTGAACTACAAACAAACTTAACAAGTTCAAAAGTTAATCGATAGGAACAAGCGTCCCTTGAAAACGCATGACGGAGTATCATTATGAATTAAAGCTAAATACACTCTTTACAAGCAGGATATTCTCACCAAAAACAAATCACAGTATAATAGCTTGTGCAAATTTCATGGTAATAAAATCACAAACCAAGAGCCGACCAGAAACCACCATGGTTGATCTTTCATAATCCGTTCCACAGACCAGAGCCACCTCAACCATTTTGATTATTTTTCTCACTAAATAATGTTTTATTTGTTATTCTTTTGGGGATCAATAAAGTTGTGGCATCTTGTTTGGATTTTAAGGGAAACATCAAATGAATTTACCAACAAACTTCACGATGGATAACAGTAATCATATCGTATCCTCAACATATGTAACAAGGTATCGGTTGTTCAAAGGAGTCCCACTGGTGATCCGCACACTGTAAGCTTCATTTAAATGTTTATTTTTATTTACAAATTACTTAAACAGCCTTTAGATCAAAACGCCAAGTGGATATGGATAAGAAGAGAAGTAAAGGAGCCTCGTTGAGGTTTAGCTGTTTTCACTGAATTTTATTGTTTCTATTTCGCATCTCTTGTGCTTCATGGCCCACCATGAGTCTATCATGCAGTGCTTAGCAGCAGCAGAAAGTATTTAAAACCTTGAAAGCATTTGGATTTCTATGTTTGGGAATTCTGTGATGTTTCTCTATTTTGGAATGTTGTTTGCCAAACAATTCCATTGTCGGTAACTTTGGTGGTTGTTTTGATCTTTCCACATGCTGTGGACTCCTGTGAAGTTGTTTAAGTATTTAATGAAATTAAGCGCTTAAGTCGAGTGCGGAGTTACGTTGATATTTAAACATTTTTAACTTCTTTAACTGGAGTAGTTGAATTTCTTTTCAATTTCTTATTCTTCATGTTCTGGTAACAATTCACACAATAGAATAAAGAATTTAACATTTACAAAGGTTTTGTTTGTTAGATTATAATTATAATAAAAACTATAACAATGTAAGAAATTCGCGTTCCACATTCTAATTCTATTCATCAGTTAAAGCTAATAATTCAACACCATCAATACCTTAAAAACAAGACAATATTTATATCTTTTCTATTTGATTAAAATAAACACAAAAATTTTCATTTCGAAAGAAGAATTTGAGAAAATGAAAACATGGTATGAATGATTTCCTTAAAATTTATGAACTGGAATACCATGATAATTACTAATTAATCTTTACGGTGAAGAAGTTAATACATGTGTTTCTCATTGATATAAATCACTGACTAGAAAATTCTAAAGAAAAACAAACTTAAGCACCAGAAAAGATGAGAATATTTACATTACGAAGATTAAATTCTGGTGTTAAGGCAAGATACTTCGGTCTTAATTATGGTATTTCTGTGTCTCTTGCGACTAAATATCTGTGCTTCAAACTAAACCGAAGACTCTTTATATTCCGTAAATATTTGAACACAACAATCCGTGTGTTTTCACTTCCGAAATCTGTAGCAATTACCACAGCACTTTGTAAATACAAATTCCATATGGAAAGAATTCAAGTTCATCACGAGAACATAATAAGAATGCAATCAGACAAACTGCAGTCAAAATTAAAAATTTGGGAGCAGAATAGAAATTCATTTGAACTAATAGTATTATTAAATTCACACAACATATACCATATTAGAGTAGGAGAAAAATCGCAACAATTTGTAAATACATCGTAAACATATAAATTGAAGAAATGCTTAAAATATACCATTTATTTATTTTAAACAAAAATACTTTCAATACACGTTTTATTTATTCCTAAAATCATAATTATTTTTAAAATCTTTGGTTAAAATATAGAAATAAACAGATAAACACAAAAAATATTTAACATTTTTGTGCATAGTAAAATCAAATCGTAATGTTCAAAAAAGCTGCGAAACAAAGGTTAAAATTTATATATATATAAACAATATTTTAGTGACAAGCATACAAAAGTTTTATTTGATTTGTAACATATTACTGCTCTTTAATCGATGAGTTTCAAATTTATATTTATTTATAAACAGATCTCTTTTACATGGCTTTGGAGTAACCTCGTATTGTCATTGCATTCTGAAACAGAGGCTTCCATCGACAATTGGTTCTTATTTCATTTCCGAGAATATGTCGTTTAGAATGTGTTAGCAGACTAATCATATAAATGCAAAAGTATTATTACTTATAGAATAAGCGTAATGGTCACTTTACTTTTATATATTCTAAGAAATTTAAAAATTTTGTGCATATGGACATAGAACAATAAAAGCCGAAATAAAATTGCTTCACTTTTATGCAGCTGGGTTTCTTTTCATTAATTCTATGTCGGCTTCCATCATATCGTGAACAAGCTCCAGAAATGAGACTTTCGGTTTCCATTTCAGTTCATTTCTCGCTTTTGTAGAATCACCCAAAAGGAAATCAACTTCAGTTGGTCGAAAATATTTAGGATTCACTTTAATGCGAACGATATTTGATCCTTTTTCTACCCCAACTTCTTCTAGACCACTGCCTTTCCATTCAATTTCTCTACCTATGTATCTAAAAGCGATTTCAACAAATTCTCTAACACTGTGCGCTTCGCCAGTAGATATTACGTAATCTTGGGGACTTTCTTGTTGAAGCATCATCCACATGGCTTCTACGTAATCACGTGCATGTCCCCAATCACGTTTTGAGTCGAGGTTTCCTAGTTCAAAACATTCAATTTGATTCAATGATATTTTAGCAACAGATCTAGTTATTTTTCGTGTTACGAAGTTTTCGCCTCGTCTTGGAGATTCATGATTGAACAATATACCATTGCATGCGAACATTTGATACGCTTCTCGATAGTTTATTACTATCCAAAATCCATACATCTTAGCACAGGCTGTAAATGAAAAGTGTCAGTATACATTTTAAACATATGCTCTTATCAATAGTTACCGTATGGGGATCTTGGATAAAAGGGTGTTTTCTCGCTCTGAGGCGTTTCAACAACTTTACCAAAAAGTTCAGACGTGGATGCTTGATAGAATTTTACAGATTTTTCTTGACCACATGTGCGAATCGCATCTAATAACCGCAACGTTCCAACAGCATCTACTTCAGCCGTATATTCACTTAAATCAAACGAAACCTTAACGTGACTTTGTGCGGCTAAATTGTAAATTTCACAAGGTTTCACTGATGATATGATCTTTACCAAGCTACTACTATCGGTCATGTCACCATAATGTAGCTTCATTCGGCCTTCTTTGTGGCATTTTGGATCAGCGTACAAGTGAGATATACGAGATGTATTGAAAGTACTAGCTCGGCGGATTATCCCATGCACTTCATAGCCTTTATCCAATAGGAATTCGGCCAAATAGGAACCATCCTGTAATCATGAAAAATTGATATGTATCATATAGTAAGTTCTTCTACAATTAGCGTATTTAGTAAAAATTTAATACGCTTCAAATTTATTCATAAAAAAGGGCTAAGGGGTTAATGTGTCGAGTTTAGGTGATGTCATTTGCAATTTTAGTGGGCATGTAAAGTCCGACCGTCACAGTTCGTTAAAGATGATTATTTGAAGACGTGTCTAATATTTTATTAAATTTGTGTTCATATTTTGAATTAAAGAATTTGAAAGTCGCCTGAAACACTGAAATAAAATCAATAAAAGCACCTGTAAGTATATTGACTTACTTGGCCGGTAATCCCGGTTAGCAGTGCTACTTTTCGGGCCTCTGTATGGTTTTCTATTGTACTGTCAGAGTAAACACTATCTTTGCCCATTTCTTTGTAAGAATATCACTCCACATAAACAATAAATTCTTGATTAAACAATAATCTTTATTATTTTAAGATAAAAATGATTCTAGAATGCCAGCACAACAAACACTACAATGACAGTGACACTTCATTGCGTTGATAAACATTTAAACTTTTCCTGGAAAAACAATTATCGTGATTGGGGCTGCCAAAGGTGAAATTTATTACCAGAACAAAACTTCGTCGGATATCCTATTTAATATATATTTTCCATATATTCTTCTACTCTATTAAAATTTTTGACTTCATATTCTGATTATATTTGTTCTTAGGTAGTGATTTAGTATATAAAACAAATTGTTATTAACAATTTCAAGAATGACGTTATAACACTTTTATAACAGTAATCAGTTCAATAAGCTTTTTGACATTTCAAAGATATACATTGCAATCGTGTTAAAAACTACGATTACGAATGGGAGTGTTTTATTTGTTTCAATTAATTTAAGTGCGAAAATGGAAAATTTCACCCAAAAAATTGGTGTTCTTGTATTTTTATGTATTATTATTCAAGTGACGAATGTAAACTGTTAAAATATTGATGTAAGTACATGTAAAAATTAATTACAAAATTGATTATTTTTAGGGCCAATCATATGAAGATAGACGATGTAAGTGCATATGCCCAAGTATTAAATCTGTTTTGAATAACACACAAGAAACAGAACGAATGCAATTTATTGAAAATGTTCCTCCAAATAAATGGTATGTTATTCTTCGATATCTACATCAAATTGAAACCAAAAACGAAAAATTCCTAATTGAAATTTACAGTGATTGCGATTCTGTAATTCTTCCGCGAGTTGGGGAGAAAATTAAAGGAAAGGAACAAGAATTTTGTCCAAGATGTGAATGTAAATATGAAAGTCGTAATACATCAATTATCAAGGTAGGTTCTATGCTAGAAAACCATTCGACTATGAAAATGTTTGAATTAAAACTTACAGGTTGTTGTGATAATCGTTATTTGGGTAATATCGATCCTTGTCGTGTATATGCTTTTCTTGATGTGCTTAGATCCTCTACTTAACAAACGCGTTAAAGCCAACTACCAGGAACACACAAACGAAGATGTAGATATTTCTCGTGCTAATATAAGATATACACTCCTAGAATATAATAAAGATGAAGACATTTAGCACATTTTAAGTTCTCTTTTATTTTATATACATATTCCATATTTTGTTTATATTCTTGGAGCGCAATTTTATGTTGTGTTATTTTAAAGTGAATATTTAATAACCAAGAATTCCTTCAGGATGAAACTACTGTAAGTGGGGTTGTACAACCCCAGGCAACATCATCACAATCAGCAAACATAAGAGGCAACGTGCTGAATCGCGTTGGCCATCAACAAGACAAGTGGAAGAGGCAAGTGCGTGAGCAAAGACGTAACATATACGATAGACATACGATGCTTAATTAGTCTCCAGCTTTACTCATACATACGTATTAAACGAATCTTAAAAGAATATTAAATTATATATTGTGCGTGGTTTTGTTTCTAATAAACTATAAACATAGAAATTAATATGATAAAAGGTAGTTTTTAGTATTGCTAGCGCCAATGAGGTAAGCTTGTAGCCTAAGATTGCCTGCAAAAGGCTCAATAACCTTTATAAAAATAAGAAAGTATTTAACCATTGGGGTACTGGAGGTTTGGGTGGATGAATTTTAGTAACTTGTATATGCATGAGTTTTAAATTATAAATTATTGATCTGTAAAGTACTGGGGACCAAAAATCGAGATGTATTCTATCTCGCTTATTGTAAAGCTGTCGGTGATATTGCATTAATAACTAGGTACCTATAGAATTTTGGTATGAATGAATGATTTGTGTCTGTGGTCTAGTAAATTATTGCAATAAAATGCGGAAACGACATAATCTAATCCGGTTATAATAGCAGATGATATGAATTTTAGAAATGTCGA
This sequence comes from Chrysops caecutiens, assembly GCA_963971475.1. NCBI lineage: Eukaryota > Metazoa > Arthropoda > Insecta > Diptera > Tabanidae > Chrysops > Chrysops caecutiens. The sequence continues at coordinate 73,491,615 of OZ020568.1, forward strand.
ATAAAATGTAAATCAGAATTACAAAAACATATTCAATTTGAAGCATTTGTGACTTTTTGTGAATAACAGGGTTTCTCTGTGCTTCAGCAACTTTTATCTTAATTTGTTTATTCAAACATAGATGTCCTAGCTGTCGTCAAGAGTGACAGCCCACAAGTATTTCCCATACGTGTCAAATCTAATTCGTTGATATCCAGAAAAGGCACACTTGTGATGATGTGTTGTAGCGGCACCTTAGAAATTCTCACTTACGTTGCTACAATTTAATATATTGATTCGATTCAAATAGTTGCTAGTTATGGGTGGCCAGAAGTTTCAGTATGATGAAAGTGGAGGAACATTTTTCTACTTTGTTCTATCATTTCTAGCTTTAATTTTAATCCCAACCACAATTTATACTTGGCCACGAAGAAAAAAAGAAGGTGAGTAAAAACTAGGTTATGCCTAGTTGCACAGGTGGATAAAGTGCATGAAATTACTATTTTGTATGTTTTTATTTATTTTGGTTAGAAATTACGATTGAAACCAACATATGAATTATTACATTTCAGATCCGTATAAAACAAAGGATGAGTGCCAATGCCCGGGATGTTTAAAGAAAAAAGCTATAATAGCTTCTGCAGAGCCATACAAGAACTTGAAGACTCTTTTGGTTAAACTGTTAATTGTGTCAGGATGGATATTATTAGTGTATTTAACTTATAGAGTGTCTCAATTCGACTATGAAATGTCAAACTTTGATCCATATGAGATACTGGGCATACCACCAGAATCATCACAATCGGAAATTAAGAGAGCATATCGTAAATTGTCAGTTATTCTTCATCCGGATAAAGAAACTGGAGATGAAAAAGCATTTATGAAATTAAGTAAAGCTTATCAGGCTTTAACTGATGAAGAGGCAAGAAAAAATTGGGAAAAATATGGCAATCCGGATGGTCCTGGGGCGATGTCATTTGGAATTGCCTTGCCATCATGGATTGTTGAAAAAGAAAACTCAGTGTGGGTATTGGGTCTATATGCCTTGGTGTTCATGGTGGCTCTACCTATTGCTGTTGGTACATGGTGGTATAGATCAATAAGATTTTCTGGCGATAAAGTATTGCTTGATACATCTCAAATGTACTTTTTCTTTTTCCACAAAACACCTAATATGGCACTGAAAAGAGTTATTATGATATTAGCTGCGAGTTTGGAATTTAATAAAAGGCATAACTCTCAAGTTGTGGAACGATTGTCAGACAACGATGAAGTTCCAACTGTAAGTATTATTAAGTCAAACAGAAGAATTAGTAACTAAAGACCCAGAAAATAATTATGACCTCAATTTATATGCTGTAACCAAAACAAAATAGGTGCTAACTTTCGTTACGATTACTTTATTCTTCAAGCATATAAAAGCGGAAAAAGTATTTTATTATAATTTTTAAAAGTTAATGAATTGAATATTAAAATTTGTCATTGTTGTGCATCTAACTGAGTTAACGTACTCGCTCTATTAATTTGCCTCAATTACCTAAATTATTACACATCACAAATCTGAAATGTTCAAAATATTAACAGCTATCAATTTTTGTATGTAGTTTTGAACACATTTCATTTTATTTTAAGCTCATACGTCAATTAACAAATTTAAATGAAAAATGCAAAGAACATCCTCTTTGTCGAATGTATTCGATAAAAGCCAGAGCAATTCTTCATGCACATTTAAACCGGATGCCTCTTAATCCTGACACACTGGAGAAAGATCGACAATTTATTGTTAAAAAATGTCCGTATTTAATTCAAGAAATGGTTTCGTGTGTTCATCAGTTAGTAATGTTGGCCTATGCTCGAAGAGGTAAATATTTTATTTGTAAATTTCATTATCGCTTTATTGTGTAAATTTCATTTTAGTGCCTCGTCTTCCAAGTATAGAGACGATAGAAAATTGTATGAGACTATCACCTATGGTTATCCAAGGATTGTGGGAATTCAAAAGCCCACTTCTACAACTACCGTACATAACAGAAGATCATTTACATTTTATGCTAAGAAAGAAGCATATAAAAAATTTGCAACAATTTGCACAATTGAAGCCGGAAGAAAGTCGACAGTTATTGAAAAATCTATCTGATTTCGAATATGAAAATGTTATGAAAGTATTGGGAAAAATGCCTTTAATAGACTTCAGTATAAGATGCGAAGGTTTATTCGATATCCCTTTTAGGTCGGATATATGATTTAAGTGATTTTTATTTTAGTTATTGATGATGAAAATAGTAACGTTGTAACAGCCGGAGCAATCGTTACGGTCACAGTAGCGTTAGTTAGGAAAAATATGAAAGAATTGTTTGGTGACACAGAGCGCCCACAAAAACAGTCGATCAAGTAAATATGACTATTTATTTCACTTTGAGAACGAATTCCTCAACACATTTTTCTACTTATAGAGATGATGAAGACGTAGACAATACAGGAGACAACGCGGAAGAAGGACAGACCGTCGTCACAAAAAAATCTCCATGGGTAAAACCTAAAAAAGGACACAAAGGAAAAGGTAAACCAAAACCAGGTCCTCCTTCGAAACATAAGACTCACGTTGCAAATAATACAACAAAAACTGCTGATAAGAAAACAGTAGCCACGTCTCAAGAACAAGCAAAATCGACGGCAACAGAGTCAGATCCGGACTCGGACGATGGTGAGAATGATGATAAAGATGATGCATCTAGTGACGATGATGAAAAACGAAATTCATCAGTGGAGGATGATGATGTAGAGTGGGAGAAATTTCAACAAAAATTAAACAAACGTGAAAAATTGGAAGGGAAATCAAAAATTTCTCATAGTGTACATTGTCCATTTTTCCCTGAAGACAAACAAGAATATTGGTGGACATATATTTGTGACAGGAAATCACGCACTTTATTAACAGCACCATACCATATTACGAACTTGGTAGAACAAGAGGAAATACAACTAAAATTCACTGCTCCTAGATGGCCTGGTCTGTACACATTTACAGTTTGCCTACGATCAGGTATATACACATTCATTATTTAAGGTTATAAATTATTTGCATTCACTATTTACTTGATTCAGATTCCTACTTGGGCTTAGATCAACAACAAGAACTGAAACTTGATGTGCAAAAAGCTCCCGCTGTTACAACAGAGCATCCACAGTGGGATCACTTAACTGAGTCAGAATCAGAGCATAATGATCAACAGGGTAACGAAAGTGAATTTACGACTGATACATCCGACGAGGAAGAATAAATTTGTTAGCCAGCGATGTTTATTTCTTATAGTAGTTTTCTTTGCAACCTTACATTTTATGGGATAGTTTGAAAACAAATTGATTCATTAACATGTCATTCCTTTTTCTTTCTTTTTCATAATAAACACAGTAGGTTGACATTAGTATAAATTGATTTACAATAAACTATCGAAACATAAATCAATTCTAAATGATGTTGTATTTGAATTTAGTACAATATAAAATTATTGATTAAGCACGAGCAAAACATTGTGAAGTTACAATGCAAAACGTAAAACATTTTTGGTTAACACGCTACTATTAAAGTCTGTTTATAATACAAAACATTCGTTTCTGATCCAAAGAGTTTATATAAAAAAGTATGCATTTCTATTAGTCCTTTAAATTTATTAAAAATAAATTTTAACATCATCATTATATTTTCTTTTTCATTCAGTGAAAATTTATTTTATAAAATCACATTTTATGTTTTTAGCACGTATTCCAATCATGTGGCAGCCTAATTTTAGATTTAAATAAAAGAGGGAAATTTCTAGTACATACAGTTAATAAAAACAGTTTATAAACTTGTTTGGTATTTAAAAGTGATATGCAAGTGGCAAACCATGTTTGTCCTTAAACGTATTACTTGTATAATATTTCAAGAATTTAATGTTATTGAATATACGATCAAGTATGGAAAACAGTTTATAAATAACAATCTCCTAATAAAATTGAAGGTTTTTATATGTATTTATTTCGTAGAATATCATGTATTTTTGTCAATTTAAAATAAAAAAGATGTTTACAAACAACGACAAGTTGCTTGCTTATATAATTTATCAAGAGATATATGGAAAACATATGGAAATAGGAAGTATCAAAATTGGATCATAGTGTTCGACCACCAAAACCACATTCAGACAGTGAATTGAAACAATATTTTTAAGCAAGTTTTATTCAAAATTCGAATTTTAAACTGATTGCACATAATACACTTCACAAATAACAAAACATATGGATTAAATAAACAGTTTTTTACAATAATAAAACGTAATAAAGCAATTTCTAAAAAACAACTTTCAACTTAGTTCGGTGGCCTAAAAATCCCTGCATATCTATCATGAACATTTAAACATCGGGCCAAACATTTTAGCTCCAACTATTGGCACTGTTGTACTCATTAAAGTGGCAAATAATTAAACATTGATAATCACAAAATATTTCTTATGAAAATAAACATAACGCATCATCAACAACTATTTCAGGAAGTGATTCCTTGCGCCGCAGAACATTTTAGCAAATTGATACTTTTTCTGTTTAACACATTACGAAGAGCTTCAAGCGTTTTCAGACATATGACAACGCAACATCCATTTGTTACACCTTCAGCTGGACTTTTACATGTGCACGTGGAAGATTTTTCGGCTTTCCTAACTTTGGCTTTAGATTTCGATGGGGTTTGAGTACTACTTTTACCAGAGCAAGAAGTAGATCCTTGATTTGAACTACAACATGATGCAGAACTAGCTGATGCCAAATTTTCCAATAAATTTGCTACATGTGAAACTTTTTTGTCACGAGGATTTTCACGAGAATTCGATTTTGTGGAATTTATTGTTGAAATTGGACCACATGGGTTTTCTGTGCCACAGTCACCTTGACAACCAGTATTCGGATCACATTTGCAATTATTACAACTGCATATATCCGCAGTAATTTCTCTGAGCGTTTTTGCCGGGTTTAGTAAACTACCTTCCTTTAGTGACTTATGCACTTTTTTAGAAACACTATGTGGTTTCACATTCGTAGAAGTATTTTTGGCGAAAATTGAGTCAGTTGGAACCATTCTCAAGGAGTCAGGGGGGACTTCATCCAATATACTACCAGATATCGGCACAGAATTCTGAGCATTTTCAAACTGCTGAGCCATACTATCTTTTTGTGTATTATCTATACACATTAAAAGTTCATTTAAAAGAGAATCAGTTTCAAAATCTTGGTCATTGCATGAATCACTTGGTTCTTCTAAAAGTGATTCAATTGCTGCCGATCTGTCTGTAAAAAGCTCACTGGCTGGAGTCTGATCACCATTTCCCTTGGACGCACTAGCTGGAAAGTCGAAAACATTTTCTATTAAGTTATTTAGATTCTGATCAATTTCCATTGGAGTGTTCGTCATACTGACTTCTGGTCTTACATCTTTATTCAGTAATTTCGTACCCTTTTCTGGTATTCCGCTGTTTGTAGGTAGATCAACATATGATGTAATTGCTGTAGGTAACGCGACACATGCAGACGTCAAGGGAGCCGCAGGTATCAATGGCTTGGATGCTAATGCAGAAACGTCCACCCATGGTGATGGTATTTCAAATTCCGATGCTAATGCAAGTTGTATTGCTCGTGATGTTTCCAAAACGAAAGGATTTATGTTGACAATTTTTGTTTGTTGTTTTTTAAGCTTAGTTTGCTTACTTCTAGAAGAAATATGTTCCAATGGTTTGTCAGCAGATACGATTAAGAAATCCTTAATATCGGCAACATCAAAATCTTGTGCGACAGATTCACTACTGTTAGATTGCAATCTCGGTTCTTCATATATATTTTGGGATTCATTATCGTTACTGTTACTATTTTCTGTTTCACTCTGTGATGTAATACTTCCTGACTTATTTTTCTTACTTGCTCGGCCTTCTTTTACATGTGTTTTAGCATGTGTTTTCAAACTATGTGATGTGCTAAAAGCTTTTTGGCAACTTGATTCTTGACAGGGATATGGTTTTTCTCCAGTATGTGTTCTCGTGTGCGTTTTCAGATGATGCGATGCAGTAAACGCTTTCCCACATCCGTTCTCCAAACACCTGTGTAAAAATCATCAATTACATTTCAATTTTCTTCGATTAATTATATAACTAACTAACTTATATGGTCGTTCCTGAGTGTGAGTACGTGTATGCTTTTTCAGATCACTTAATGTTGTGAAGTATTTCGAACAGTGGATACAATCAAAAGTTTCTCCATTATGGAGCCGCAAGTGCGCGCGTAGCCTAAATATTTGATTTGAATCCAATAAATTTTGATAAATTTACATTGAGAACAGAGTTCGATCGTACCTATATCTTGTATTGAATGCCTTATCGCAACCCCCAACTACGCATTCATATGGCTTAACTTTGGTATGAACACGAATGTGTATTTTAAGGCTGTAAGATGTTAGGAAGGCTTTACCACATCCTTCTTCGGAGCATTTGAACCTATACTCTCCTGTAAAAACATAAAATTTAACATGAAAATATATCGACTATAGTTAATCATTACCTCTATGCGTTTTCAAGTGAGTTCTCAGATTACCAACTGTACTATAACTTCTTGTGCAAGATCCATAATTACACTTATAACGAGCTAGACCTTGTGGTTCACTTGCCTATTTTCGAAAACAATTATTATGCTTCAAGTGTTTTAAGCGTTTGTACATGAGTTAAAATAAACAGAATTATATCAATCGAATACTCTATATCCACGCACATAATTAAGGTAATAAAAGGCATTCAAGGATACAAAAATTAGTTTGATAAACATATCTTCTAGAATCCCACTTTTTGAAAATGAGGTGCTTACAAAACGTAAATGTTGTAAAATATTGAAATTCAAAAACAAACAAGCTGGTTTTAAAAATTTATAGAATTATCTTATCATGAACTAATTATTGCCGTGTATTTTAGTTTAAAGTGTTTTGTATAGTCCTTAAAAAAATAATGTATGTATAATATATGTATAATAAACTCGCTACCTAACTATACAATTTAATTAAGATTTCTACAAGGTTGAAGTTCTTGAACTAAGTTCTATGTCTGTTAGTTACTATGAGGAGCAAGTCGAACACACTTGTTTTGTTTTGATTGTTTTTATGGAATATAAGCGCTTACCGTTAAGCGATTGGACATAGCAAAGCAGGACTTTTTCTAGAAAATAATTTGAAGTGCGCTAGTTTCTAGATTAGAATTAAAATTCTGGTTGTTATACTGTAGCTAATAGTACAACTGAAAGATTACATTTCCCAGTTTCACATGAATAATATGCGGAATTGTTTCCATAATACTGCAAAAGCGGTAATACAAATTACAAAACTAAAACATTTAGCGAATTTTTAATTAATTGTTAAGATGCGTCATTATCACACTTAAAATATTTCCTTGTTTTCTATTTCTCATGATTCACATGTTTCTTATGATTAACATTTGTTAGAACCAAAATATGTAGTAGCTAGTAGAATTTGCCAATTTACAGTGTTAATAAAGGCCTGCTATAATAATATGTAGGATCAGTACGATTAGAAAAAATTCCTTTTTTAAAATTCTAGTGTACCTCTGTAGTATTTTTGGGATGAACAAGGTCCCCATCGGCCTTTTGATATGCATCTGGTGATATGCATATGTATCTTTCATCAAGGTGAGTCTTGTTTTCGTTGTGACTAATATTTCGGTTATGATTTGTTATTATCCGGAAAAATACCGAAAACAGAAATCATTAGAAAATTTAATTTAAGAAAGAATAAATTATTTTATTAAAAGCAAAGTAAATCGCAAAGCAATGTTTTATAAAATAAAAATGATGCGTGCATTTTTAACAAGAAAATATAACAATGCAAATTATGTTCATATAAGGAACACAAATGTCATAAATCAAACTAAACAGCATGAGAAGTAATTTAAAAGGTAAACTATGTAGACATTTAAACTGGATGACGGATCAATCAATCGGGAGAGATAAATTCTATACCTGGAAATATTGTCCGTCAAAACTGTATGCACTGTTAGTGGTGCTATCGTATCATGTTTCACAATAAAATCATGTTTCGTAGATAAATCGTTTGAGGTAATACTAAAACTATGTTTGGTAGGCGACAATTTCTCTAAATTACTATGCGGCACCTGTTCAACCACTCGAATAAAACAATCAACTACTGCCGCTTTATCCTCCTGAATTTCGTTGTTGATTGTACCATTAGTATTTGCAATAAGGCTATCTTCTGCGGTGTGGATTAATATCAAGTTATCATCTTCCCGTTTAATATTTTCGAAAATGGTCCCATTTGGTGCCAAAACTATTCGAGTTTCCTTAAATGAAAAACCCGACGCCATATCGATTTGCAATTTTCCAACTTTTCCACCAACATATATTACAAAAAAGGAGATAAACCAACACAATTAACATTAAATTGAATTTAAATCAAATTATATATCAACAAGTTACGAGTGTTTTTGATGATTTATAAGTCACCAGAAAATAAACATGTTTCTATTCTTTTCCAACTAGAACTTACTACGTTCCTTCACATGATGTTATCTCCCTTATCGGATTTGACATTTCCTAAATATTCCAAATCATTGGTCGTTTTGTTTAATGAGCATTACCATATGTGAATTATTCAATGAAATAGATAAAATTTATTAATTTATGCAGATTTTTGCAGAACTTGTTAATAAAATGAAAAATCGATTTGAAAACATAACATATTTATTAACATAATATAATTCCCTTCTATGTTAAGTAAATAACTAACTATGATCTTTTTCTATGCGTAATGGTTTAACTAATTTTGCTGGCTTGTAACATACGGGACACACGTATTCGTTGTCAGCTTTTAAGTTTCCAAATATACAAAAAAAGCAAAAAACATGACTACAACCTATCACATGGGGTAATACAGGTCTGTGATTGCAATGAACACAAAGTGTAAATTCATCAAATTTCACTTCTGCATCCACATCATTAACCTTTTTGGAAAATGGAAAAAGTTTCCTAATGTATCTTCTAGCTTTTCGATAATTGATCATAGGTATAACAATTACGATCAATTCCTGTTAAGAAAAATTGTTATTCAATTAAAATTGAAAATAATTTCAAAATATAGTACCATAAGTGCGCTCCAAGTGAGCTCCCTTATCATATGATTGTATGATAAGCTTCTTGGTGTGCTATCTGGTTTGTTAATAATCGGAAGTCCAAGTGTGAAATCGGATATACTGGGACCATGCCCCGATCTCAGAAACCGAAAGAAATTCAAGATCGATGCCAGTAGAACAAATGTCCTAGCATATTTTAGTGCTTTTCTTATCCTTATGCTTTCAATAAATTTTTGATCAGATATCTCTTGAATGTATCTACCGAAAACCGTAAATATAAAATGGAGGTAAAGTTTTGATGTTGTTAATTTATCCTTGTTATAGCATATTAAAAGCAGATCTTGTCCAAACGTTGAAAAATTGCGGCCAACTGATCCACACCAAATAATTGACCTCAAAAGTAAATCAATTTCGGGCTGATATCTACTTGTAACTACAGGCTACAACATTAAATACATATTAGTTCTAGAATTTGAACCTTCTTGGTATAAAACTGTACCCATAAGTCTCCTATTGCGTGCGTAAAGTCATTTCTTAGAATTTTAAAAATTTCTTCATCGAAGTGTATTGCATCAAGCTGTAATTTCGTAAACATTTATATTTTCAATTACCATCAAGTTATCAATGTACCTGATCAACTCTAGACACATAGCTTCTTTTAGAATTCATTTTACATCACAATGCAAGTAATTAGGTAAATACTTTTTTCCATAGTATGAATGACTTGTTTGTTTTGGTTTTCGATAAAATTTCATGATGGATTCATTTTGATGTTGGTACCTCTGCCAGATTTGACGTTGTCTCCGTCAGTCATTGAACGTGCGCTTCATTTGGTAAACATTTAAGGGATGTTTTGATTGTTTTGTTGCTACATTTTCAACAAATAATTTACATTACTGTGTTATTGCCCAACTAAAGAAGATGAGTTCGCCATCAATGAAACAAAATCAACAAAATAATGATGCACAGATCAACAAGCAAAGGAAAACCAAAACATTGAATATGGCAGCCAAATCAAACTCGACTTTGGATACTCGAAGTGAGTTAGCAGAGTTGATCAAACGAAAAGCAGAAATTTCGGTAGGGTATTTGAATTTTAATTCTATATATTATCGAGAAGTTTCACATAATATATCAAAAGTCGATTGCTAATAGGAACAACTAGCAAATCTGGAGCGACAAATTTATGCATTCGAAGGATCGTACCTTGAAGATACACAGTTGTATGGAAACATTATTCGAGGATGGGACAGATATTTGACTTCTAACAAAGGAACAAACTCGAAAGCAGACAAAAGAAATCGAAAATTTAAAGAAGCAGAGAGATTGTTCTCGAAATCAAGTATCACTTCTATGGCAATATGCAATCGTAATTATGAAGTCAATTTGAATGTTTCATTTTATAAAATTAGTTTATTCGTAGCCGACAGAAACAGTGAATCGGAATCTATTACCAATGAAGATTCAAGTGATAATCAAATCGGTCCACCTAGCCATACGACAACAGCCCATGATGGAGTGTCATGTATAAAAAGTAGTGGAAAAGACGAGAAGGATGGTAATTGTATTTCTTCTCTTAGATAACAATTAAATCAATCGGTTCTGATTCAATAGACCGACCGGCCACTCCAACGAGAGATGGAATAACAAAAGAACCTGCTACTCCAACTGGAAGTGCTAAACATAAACTGGGTAATTCGGCAAAGAAGGGAGGAAGTGTCAATAAGAAAATGCGACATCGTTGAAGAATTTAGCTTTACTTTTAAGTGAATGTAATTAATAAACGTTTTAATGTCCATAGAATTGTGTTATTTAATTTGAAGTATACGAGAATGTGGAATTTGTAGAAGCATAAAGTAATATCATCAGCCCCAAATATGTTCGAGTTACTTTTATGCGAAACTGTACAACACATATTTAACTTGTATGTTGGCAGAACTGATGATACAATTTTCAGAACGTTGAAAAACTCGTTTCGATCAGGCAGGCAACCGCAACCACGAGCTCAGACGAGACGACCACATTCTTCTTTCATCATTCTGTCAGCGTAGAGTGTTCACTGCTCAGTGTAGCTGAATTGCGAGAACATCAGATTCGGATGCCAAAAGCAAAAGGAAGACGGAGCAAAACGAATGTGTGAGTAATACCAATTACCACTCAACTCAACTCAGCAGTTAGGCTAGTCAGCCATATTAAGTGATGAGACGTCGAGAAGTAATTTGGATTCCCAAATTGAAAAGTTATTAACTCGTGGCCTTCTGCATTTTCATTTTGAATTTAATTAATAAAAATCATATTTTCCAAAACTGAACAGATCAATAAAGTCATAAACTGGGTAATTGGCTGTGAAAAATCGTAAAAATAGAAACGAGAAAAGAAAAATTGCTTGGTAATCGTCGTGGTGTGTTTGGTGAGACGCGTATGTCCAACAATTTAGTATTTATTTTGAAATTGCATGAAACTAGTAGGCGTTTCTGTAGTTAAAAAACACGATAATACGTGATTCGTGCTTGAGTAATTTAATAGCATTATTAGAATATTTCGTAAATATAGATATTAACACACATTTAATCAAAAATACAAACATACATGTTGAAATATATATATTTCTGACAGTTGGTAGCGCTTCATTGTTTATGCACAAACTAGTTGGTGTGAGTGTCCATTTTGAAACAGACACAAGCTTGTTTATAACAAAAGGAGAATAAGACCTAAGGATAAAAGGAATTAAAAAGACAGTATGGCGTGTGCAACATTAAAACGTTCTTTAGACTGGGAAGCATTAAATCAACGACCAACAAAACGTCGAAGATGTAATCCGTTTGGAAATTCTGGGAATACATCACCAAGTCATAGTGGAGTTGCAGGGCCATCAGGTTCTCCTTCACAAAATGCTTGTCTACGTTTAACAGAACCACAGCCATCACCATTTGCTGAAGCTACATTAGCTAAAGTATCTCCAGGTAAGTGTTATTACCATAAAGACAAATTGAATATTGGTAGCATGTAATTTTCATTTTGATTTTAATTTAGATAAAATGGCACAAAATATTAGAGATGAAATAAAGAGACTGCATAGACGTAAACAGTTACCATTTTCTGCTGGCGCTTTTGAAAGAATGCAGGACTCTGAATCGAGCGGATCAGAGATGGGACCGGATAGTCCTCGTAGACCAGAGAGCCCACCAAGTATAGTTAGAAATCCAGAAAAGGCACTTTTTACTTTTAAACAGGTGAAGAATATATTTATTCTAGTGACTGTAGAAAATTATTAATTATTTATGATTATCGTTCAGGTGCAATTAATATGTGAACGAATGCTGAAGGAAAGGGAAGATGCTCTACGTGAACAATATGATGCTGTTCTGACAACCAAACTTGCAGAGCAATACGATGCTTTTGTTAAATTTACTTATGATCAAATACAAAGACGTTATGAAGCTGCACCTAGTTGTGAGTAGAAAATGAGCAAGAAACATATTTCAATTTATATTAATATTTTCTTACTTTTACCTCATTAGATCTATCGTAATTTAATAGTAATGGCGAGCTGCTTATCGGTCGTATCGTTCCTCGGCGGCAGTATCGCCAAAATACAAACAGCTGAAATAATTTTTGACATCTCTGTTAGTTTGTAAATTAGTTTCCTCTTTAGTTTATTATTAAAACATTCTTATTTTATAATGTTTATGAATAAACATACAAATAATAGTATTTATCCTAAATCAATGCAAAATAGGTCACAGTCATAATGCATAAAGAATAAATACATGAAAATAATATCCGGGAAAAAAATATATATATTTAATAATAAATCTATCTGGTAAATATGTTTTATAATATAATGTAATTACAAACAAACGCCTGTATATAATATATATGCGTCAAATTCACTATATACATCAATAGTCCGTAAACATACTTATAAAAGAAAAAGCTTTTTATGTTATCTACGCATAACATAAAACTTCTAATAGTTTGTGCCTCAGATATAGACCATCGATTGCAATTAAAAATTATAATAACAAGTTAAAGTTGTAGGTTTGTGCTTAGTTATAAATTTGCAAGTGCAAAAGTTACACTCAAATTCAATTTCATATGAATTATAAGGTTGCGTATACTTTATTCTATCGAAAAAATACAAAATTTAATATTCAAAATTAATGTACCATTCGTGCAATACTAGAGAAACTTGAAACAAACAAAATTGATTTCCTTATAGTACTTGCAAAACATAACACAATAAATCCTTTTCATTTAAGTTGTATTAAGATTTTAAAATTAAACTGCATCTCTGCTTAGCTCTTAAAATAGTTTACTTATAATTAACGATACACTATTAAGGGAACCTTCATCCATAATACTTTGTATGCCATTTTTATAAGACTTAGGGATTAGAATATTAGTAATTTCGAATTGTGGTACTATCCAAAGTGATTGAATTACGATTCTATGGTTAAGTTATTTTTACTTGAAAAACAAAACATTTTCAAATTGATTAAGTATTTTGCAAAATCGTTTATTTTTCGTTTTTTCTTATATTATTTTTTTTTATTAATTATACTTTGTTGGAAAAAAATTACGATTACGATTGTATTAGTAAAAATTAATTAAAGATGAAGTCGGTATCACGTGTTGTCTTGTTTTATTCAATCAGGATTTATAATCGAACGTGTAAATGTTTTCCAAGTCATTCTGGAAATAATTAAAAATGATTTTTCCTTTCAACGCTGAGATGCTGAGGTGCGTTTCCAACCAGCTTGGAGTGGCGTGTACCGGATTGTTTTCGAATCTCGAAATTGATTTTGACTTTATTAGGAACTAATAGTAACAAAAAGCCATTGTTAATAATTCGTATGATTTGGATTTCGATTATCGTCTATATCCAAACTATATATCCTAGTTTTGTGAAATTTCTTTGGATCAACGTTAATTATAACGTATTTGTGTACGTGACGAATTTAAAATAAAGAAAGCGTTGAACAGGGACGCTATCAAAATTGATTATTCCTTCTATCGTACTATGAGGCACCTATCTCCGGAAATGATAATTGGCTGGAAATCATGTAAATGGAAGGAACGTACAGACTGGAATACAAACACGTTACTCTATTCCCCAACAGGTGGCCAATGACTAAATTTAGTGTGAGGCGTAACCACTTCTATATGTATTTATAATCCACTGCAATCTAATAGGAATGGTTTAGGTAGTTAAGAAAAGTTTGCCTTCACGTCTTATTGTCGAGCTGTAGATAATTCTTCGTAAAGAAAAGCAAAATAATTCCATTAAATTGCTTTACATTTTGTGCTACGTCGTGAGTTTCGGATATTATTGTATATTTTTGTGTGTGGAATTTTTATTAGATTTTCATCAATAGGAATTTTGACAGAACTACATAAAGATGGTACTGAAAGTGTTTATCAGTGGAATGTCTGGCAACAAAGAGGTAAAAATACGACCAAAAGAAAGAAATCACTTTCTTTAATGCATTCGAATGTGATATTGATTTATATTTATTAGATATCATTCAATTCTCATATATATATTACTAATGCCACCTGTGTAGAATAAATGGCTTTTGGTGCCTGTGGTCAGTTTCAAACCATTTATGGTAGAATAAATTTCATTGAAAATTCGTGTTGCCGATATACTATGAAATTACAACCGAAGAAGCAGACGTAATGATTTCATATACTGTACCTATATCATATGTTTAAAATAGCAAAAATCTATTTTCTTCATATATATATATTTCTGTTAACAAATTTATCACTATTTTTTATCTCTTCAAACATTATCTTATTATCATTGTTTATGATATCCGAAAAACTTGTTCATAGCATCTACAATGCAGAAATTTTCGAGTGTGTGAATGCTCATCCAGCATATGATTCATTCAAACCATGACACGATAATACCCAGATGTGGAAATTCATAATGTTTAATGTATATTAAAATTTGTGCAATTTCTTTCAGAGTTCAAATCAATATACATATGTACATAAAAGAATCATGACACAAATTGGGTAGACATAAAATCGATTCTGATAAAAGTTATGTTAGAAAATCACTACTTTTGTATTCAAACATTTTGATAACATTATAATTTCATACGTGTTGTAGATAATAAGATTTCTGTTTTAACAATTCACTCCATTGTATACACAATTGCTTTCTCATAACCTTACGAAAACGTGAAAACACAATTTTTGAATCAAAGAATTAGTCATTTTAATTTTTCAGAAATTACTTTAATAAAACTATTAATTGCAGGTGAAAAAACGCCAACAAAGAGTTCTTATGATACTGGACAGTAAGAATATCCAATACGAGCTGATCGATATCACAGAACCAGGCAAAGAACCTGAAAAAGACTTTATGCAAACAAAATCACTTTCTAAGGGCGGAACAGTTGGTGATCCAGATCCAAGGCATGCACTACCTCCACAAATATTTAGTGATGAAGAATATTGCGGTGATTACGAAGGATTTGATTTAGCTAATGAAATAGATACATTGGATGAATTTCTGAGAATCGTTCCACCTGGTACAAAAGCAGCTGAAGATGCTGCAGCAGCTGAGTTGAAACAGGAGAACGGACATAAAGAAGACAATGAAAATAAAGAAAACGTTGAAACTAAGGAGGTTTGAATATTTTATAGTTTGTGGTAATGTTTATTGTTCATGAGTTTATATTTATTAGAAATTGATTTTGTTTTTTTCTTTATTTTTTTTTTTAAATTAATATTAATAATGATGCATGTGTAAATTAAAAACAAAAACCGCAATATATATATATATCACATTTATGCAATATGTTATCAAAAAGATTTTTACAACATCAATATATAAATTTATTTAGGCTTTTTGTTTCTGAATTGAAATATATAACGATTTATATAACAAAATATATTTAACTGCTAAGCAATAAAGAGTTTACGTAATGTTAAGACGAAAAGTTAGAGCGAAAAGTCAAATTGATCTATTAAAACAGAAAGAATAATTGTAACTAACAACTGTTTGTTGATTTGTATTAAAAATTAAATTAACAGTGAATTGATTAACGTAAGCTCCTTTGTGTCTCAAAATTAACGTTTTATTGATTTGCTAGAATGAGTATCTCACAACAGTTTTGATTGAATATTAACACTGGTTCCATCCTTAAATGATTCACAACGAAGTCATCTATTCTATTTTGATTCTATTAGCGATCTGATACAATCAAATTAAGTTCCCCGTGTTACCCTTTAACAATGTTTTGATAATATTTCATTTTATTTATGTCTTCCTTATTATCACCATTCATAACTAAGTAAAATCTATATGCCCTTGCGAATTGTCTGGTAATCAGGAATTAGCTATAATAAATAGATCGTGTTTCACAAAAGAAATTCCATATTTTTAAATCGCATGTACCTGCCATGTACTTTCATTTCCAAATTAACGAGCAACAAAACAAAACACTTTCTCATTGTGTTATATCACATTATAGTACTTTATTGCGAAAGCAATATTGCCATTGTCAATGAAAGAAATTATTATAATAACTCAATATCAAGACTATGTGCTATAATGCGATTTATCCCTCATAAGTTCCCTGTTGTTCAACGAAAAACGTTCCATTTTATTTTTGTTACTTAAAGTATAAAATTCTAACAGCACTTTCATTCCCTTAAATATATCTGTAACGAGCATACTTTTGTTTCGGAAACATACATTCAATAAACTACCTGTTAAGTATAAGATAATGAGTATATATATATACAAAAATACTTATTTCACAAAAGATAAAGCCTTAGGAATAAAATTTTGTATTGATAAAATTATACGAACATTTATATTGGAATCGATTTATTTAAATTTTTAAATAAAATTGTAGCGCCATTTGCTAAAAGAATAATATTCGCCTTTTAATTCTGCTTTTATCGATCAGATAATTGATCGTTAGTATAAATATTTTATGACAAATATATATAATTAATCATATTTAATTTCATATCTTTCCTTCCCCTGAATATATTTTCACACGCTAATACCATACATCATATAATGCATCTGAAATAACTATTTTACTGGAAACTTGATCCTTGTAAATATACATACTTGTATGCAATAAAGAATGGTGAAGTTGAAGGAACACGGGAAATAGACAAAAAGGATGGTGAAGACGGTGAAGAGAAAGCTGCTGAAGAAAAGAAAGAAGAAGGCGAAAAAACAGAAACAGAAACTGAAAAAGATGGTGAGAAAACGAAAGATGATGAAGAAAAGAAAGAAGGAGAAGGAGAAACAGAAACAGAAGAGAAGAAAGTAGATGAAAAGGCAGAAACAGAAACTGAAAAAGATGGTGAGAAAACGAAAGATGATGAAGAAAAGAAAGAAGGAGAAACAGAAGAGAAGAAAGTAGATGAAAAAACAGAAACAGAAACAGAAAAAGATGGTGAGAAAACGAAAGATGATGAAGAAAAGAAAGATAGTGAACAGAAGAAAGAAGGAGAAGAAGAAACAGAGGAAAAGAAAGTAGATGAAAAAGCAGATGTGAGTGAGGAGATAAAGGATGATGGAGACAAAACAGAAACTGAAGTTGAAAAAGACGGTGAGAAAACGAAAGAGGATGAAGAAAAGAAAGAAGGGGAGGAAAAAGTAGAACCCGAAGAAAAGAAAGAAGGTGACAAAACGGAAGAGAGTGTAGAGAAAAAAAAAAGTCCGGAAAGTGCGGAAGATAAGAAGGAAGGTGAGGGCGAGAGTGAGAATGATAGTAAGGAAACTAAAGTTGAAGAAGACACAACAGATACCAAGAAAGAAAATGTAGAACCGTCTGAGGATAAAACAGAAAATACAGAAGAAAAGGAAAGTGACAAAACCGAAATTGCAGATCAAGTGAAGGAAACTAGCGAAGAAAATAGAGATGAAGCTAAACCACAAGATGAAAGGTTGACAGATGAGAAAAAACAAGAAGAAAAGGCAGATGAAGAAGATAAATCAAAGTCAGAAGAAACTCCAAAGGATGAAGAACAGAAAACCGAAATGACTGAGGAGAAACCTGCCAATACTGAAGAGGAACGTCCTGCTAGTAGTGAAGATAATAAAAATGATTCCGAAGTAAATCCTGACCAGACTGAAACAGACAAGTCCGAAGAGAAAAGTACAACCAACGAAGATGAAAATAAATTAGAAAAACAGGAAGGTGACACGCCGGCAGATCAATCTTCTGTTGAAGGCTCTAGTGAAACAAAACCTGAAAGCGGAACAAGTATGAATGTAAGTGAGGAAGACAAGCAAAAAGAGGATACTTCTGAAAAGCCTGAAGAAGTTAGCGAATCAGGACAAGAATCTGAAGAGAACAAACTTAAAGTAGGCGAAGACTCAATATCAACCGAAACGAAAACAAATGAAAGACTAGAAGATCTGCAAAAGACTGAGGTTTGAGTTATAGAATGGATATCGTTCATATGTTATTACAAATTTATTTTATATTAATTGGAGTTTTGCTTGTTCGTTACTGAAATTGATGTCAAATCTTTAAAGGATTTCTTTCTTCAAACTTCGCTCACTACACTTTATAGCTCGATTCACACAAAAGTTAACTTTATTTTTCTCGTTAATGAGGCCATACTAAAAATTTGAAAAAAATTACTTAAATTTTATTCAAAATAACAACGTCGCTTATAATGGATTCGCATCTCTTTTCTTCTATTTTCTTTTAACAACTATTTTCTATTCTATTGATCTTCAATTAATTTTATTTCAAATGCTATTTTCTAAGACTTTCTATTCTGTATGGAGCATGAACTGATTTGGTGTTCATACAACAAGATATGTACAAACTTGATTCAGATATGTTTCAAAATTACCTTGTATCACATGAAATCTCATTTCTATAGATCTATGTGGAAATTAAATGAACCCATATATAAATATATTCCTGAATTTGATAAGAATATTAATCTCATAAAATATTTTCCAGTAAGTGGTTATTCGATTATATACATATGTACATTTTATAAATCAAAGAATTGTTCACATTTTTATAATGTTCTTTACTAGCACAGTGACTGATTTGTACATATCGGCGTGAATGTTTTGAATTAATCCACTATAACATTTCTGGATAGTATAAGTTAAGTTTTAAGAGACACCATAAACAAATTTCTTAAATAGGAAGCGAGTGCTGAACAAGTTGATGATATATGGGGTGGAAAAGTTGAAGAAGTTGCGAAAAAAACTGATACTAGTCAAGATATTGATATATGGGGTGATGAGTCTGAAAAAGAAGTAAAGAAAGATGCGACCGACGTTATTCCGAGTGAACAAACTGAAAAACTTGATCAATCGGATAATGTCGATACCGTTTCTGGGGAGAATGCTGAAAAAGAAGTTTCTGAAGAAAACGTTAATGAAAAGAAACAAGAACCTTCTGAGGAAAATCCTACCGAATTGGCTGATGATTCGAAAAATTCTGATAAATTGGAGGTTTGATAATTAAAATTTAAGATATTTGTTTTACTAAATTCAAAATTCTAAGTGAAGGTATGTAAGTGTTATCACAATTAAAATTACACCTTGAGACTAAATCGGGAAACTTCATTTTCCTTAATTTATATAAAAATATTTCAAACTCAGTTTATTTTTCCATAAGCATGTAACCAACAGTGACTGAAAATATTTTATTTCTGTTACATGATGCTTATTTGTATAAGTTGGTGTCAATAATAAAACTGCAAAATCTTACAATCACTTTTCTAATTATTTTTGAATCTAGGTAAAGGAAGACAATGAACCTGCTTCTGGTATAGAAACGGAATCAGATACAAAAGTGGACGATTCTAATAATTCGGATGATGTAAAAACTAGTGAAACAAATGCAGCTAACAGCACGGAGGATGGTACTAAGGATAACAAGGAAGAAGACGCACATTGATAGCTTATATCACATATCTTAAGAAAACATTTTCATCTTACGGAAGTCGAATATAAAAATATTTAAAGTAAAATCCCTGAATAAGTCTTATTAAAGACCCATTGCGTAGTATGCAAGGAAATGTTTTTAATTAGAATTATAAAACGTAAAATGTAAATCATCCTGCGTTTAATAAACTGCAATAAATTTTATTTTGTTAATACTTAACGAAGATTTTTGTTAACACATTCCCAGCCCTACAGCAATATCATATTATCATTTAATTAATGTTAAAAGGCGTCCTATTAAGGCAAACACTACCGAAAAGTATCAAAATCTATTCGACTATTCGAATCTCGGAAATACATGGTATAATATTTGAAATAAAAGTATGTAAATTCCATTAACAGTGTTTTAATTGAGTTTATCGGTAATTCTTATAAAGCAGTAAACAATCTAGGGAATGACATTCAAAAATTCATCTGATCAAGACTAATCCTCTCCAGCAGGAATAGCATCCTCCAATCTTCGAATAAACTTAATTCGTATTTCAGTATTGTTGTCGCCTTTTAGCTGATCCTGTTGAGAGCATTGTCTTAAAAGGGTTTTCATAAAAATCAAAGATTTTGACATCACCTGAACGAACCAACACTGGACCTCTAGTTGAACCATTTCTAATGCTCCTCTTATACAACCACACAAAATTCCACAGTATCTGAGATTCGACATATCAGGTGGAAGTTCAACAAATTCAGTCAATGGATTACTATCAAATATTAATGAATATTCATCTCCAGCAGCTGACCAATTTGAAATTGTTGGTTGCACATTTAAGTACATTCGAAATGCTTGCTGAACTTTGTCAGCAGTATCCCTCATTTCAAGGCATCTTGTGGATGAAGTTCGTGAAAGAAAATCCTCAATAAGTCTCATTCCCATGTTGTAACCAATTCTTTCTAGCTGCTTGTTTACATCATCAACGTTTTCAAAGTCTCTTAACATTTGTGAGACGAGAGAGCCATATGTAAGCGTTAATAGTTCAGAGTTCTGAAAATGTTTAAATAAATCCGAATTTTTTAATTTATTTTTACCAAAGAAAAACTAAATAAAATATTCAATGGAAATACATTCCGATTCTATTTGAAATTTTAAAACATTTTCATTCTTATACTCTAATTAAGTGTATAATGGAAAAATCATTTAATACACCACAACGACTTCCCTATTCATAAAAATAAAATTAATGTCATTTTAACGACGTATTCGTTATGTTGGGTTGAAGTGGGGCTATAAGCTTTGGTTGACTAATCGGTTTATGTCGCAGGAGTTCTAAGGTCTTCTTTCCATTATCAGGTTTATGAACGGAAGAGCCACCAGTGGTTGGAGTTGAATGGAATCTTCCTCCTTCACCTCTAACTCGGTTCATAGCATGTCTGTGACGGGATTCATGTAAATATTTTGAACGCTCTTTTGGTATACGACTCTCAAGTTTTGCTCTAGCTTGACGACGAATTAGAATTCTTTTGTATTGTTTAGCATTCACATACAGAGGTTCCTCTTCAGCTTCTATTTGTGTAACATTTTGCCCTGCTTGTAAGTGATTCTCCTCCCCATGATTGTTTGTTTGTAAACTGGTAGTTGCACTAGTGGCGGTTGGTGTTGCTTGGGGAACAACAATGATTTGAGGTTGGTTTCCAGCTTGAAGGGTTTGATTTTGAGGTATTTGTACCAATTGACCATTTATATTAATGATTTGTGGCTGCTGACTATTTATTGTATCTGCCATTGACATTGGTTGATATAAGAAAGTTTGTCCATTAGCTAACTGGACTAACTGAACTGGTTGAGCTGTAGTTGTTGGCGATTGTAGCATGAGTGAAGAAGCTTGCAATGGTAGAACGGTTTGCTGTTGTGGCTGCTGGCCCAAAATAATCTGTCCACTGGGATTTGATAATACTGGGAGGACTTGTATCTGACCTTGCGCCGATGTTACTTGTGCTAATTGCCCAGCTGTAGCTTCACTGCTGGTCACGTCCATTTTGCTTAAAGCGTTTTTATAAATATTTTGACACCAGAACTTTTGTTTGCTTATATTTCTACGGCGCCGAATTTCTAAAAATATTCAATATCCCAATTGAAGAATTCTTTTTGCTTCTTAAATAATCATTAAAAAATAAATAAATTTTGATTTTGTGTAGTTCATGACGTTAATTGTCCGCCCATTTCTACGGGAGACTCACTTACCACTTTTTTAGCGTCAAGACGGGTTGCTTGTCGTGTCATTTCCTTGGTTTCGTATTATTCAACGAAACTAGAGTAAAATATGTTTTCTTGAATAACAAGTGATACTGCTAGATGTATAAACAAGTCGTTCTTATTATTGATAAGTTAAATATTATTTCCTTTTACAAAAATTTCGCAAGTTTCCAAACACTATCGACTTGTCAAATTTTCGGGAAATGCAAAATGTTTCGTGCAAAGTCGGGTTTATTAAGTTTCTTTTAAGTGCACGTATTGCCATCTACGTGTCACCATTTGTAAAATCAAATATTTTCAATTTGTTTCCACCACGAGCGGTGTGATGTCGCTTCTCACACTTGAGTCATAAAAGTTTTGTTGTTTCTCTTTTGACAGATCAAAACAACACGTGCGACTGGGTTTCGTTTGAATTTATCTCTATAAATATACTTGGATTTAGAATGGATAAAGTAAAAGATATCTTAGAGCAACAGGAAAAACTCCTAGCAAAATATAAACCAATCACAGTGGAAAAACACTTAGAAGTTCGGAATGATGTAGGAATGTTAATGTGTTCTGATCCTAATGACTTGGAAGAAACAAGTTTAAAGTAAGTGTTTGAAAATTTGCGAACTGCTTATTCATCTATACGTATATCACTTTACAGAAGTAGCAAAGAAGAGTATTTAACTTCACTGACTCGAGATAACGTGCAACTATTAATTAACGATGTCTGGGAACTACCCACTGAGCTATATGAAGAATGTATTGTAGCTAAACTGCCTAAACCAGAAACCGTATTGCCTCGACTTCGAAAAGTACCAGGACCAAAGGTATTGACTAAATGGGAAAAATTCGCTTTGGAGAAAGGAATCAAAAAGAAGAGGAAGGACAAGAAAGTATTCGATAAAGAATTACAGGTATGCTTTTTGCAATTCATACACTTATAAGGGAAAAAACTGTATCCATTAACTTTATTGCAGAAATGGGTCCCCACATATGGCTTCAAGAGGAGAGAAGCAGAAAATCAAAAGGATTGGGTTATTGAAGTTCCCAAAACGGCTGATCCTATGGAAGATATGTTCCAAAAGAAAATCGATTTGCGAGCAGAGAAAGTCGCTAAAAATGAAATTCAGAGAATGAAAAATATTGCCCGAGCGAAAAAAGTGGAAACGCCACGTGCAGGTTACTTGGGTCCAGAGGCAGCAACAGCCGGCCAACTAAATGTGGCTGCAACTATAGCTAAGGCATCAACTGCTTCTGTTGGAAAGTTCCAAGAAAAGTTGCCAAAAGATAAGCCAGCTAGGGGAAAAGGTGTACCAGAATTGATTCCAGGAAAGAAACGAAAAGCATCGCATCTTGGTACAGTACCTGAGAAAGAACAAAACTTAGACTTGATAAAGAGTATATTAAATAAGAAGCCTAAGTTGGATGTTGATAAAGCAGTTTCTCTACAAAAACGAGAAGCAAAAGAAAAGTGAGTATTATAAACTACGATTATATTGTTCTCTTCACTAACATATAAATTTTTAGTCCTGAAGCCGCAAAAACTGGTGCAACTAGGAAAAAAACATCAAAAAGCTATCGCAAAGCTAAAGGAATGATCAGGAAATCAAGTAAAAAACCAAAAGGTGGAAAAGGGCAAAGGGCGCCTCAAAAGAAGCCGTCAGTAGGAAGGAAAAGACGATAGTCTTCACAATGTTTATATGCGATATTTATACATATTCTTACATCCAATATAATCCAATGTAAACTTTTTACTCTTTTCCTAATATACTTCTTGGATAGCTCGTAAATTAGTTTTCTGATTGTTCAAAAATAAGTACTCGTAAACGAAGATCTTGAAAATTCTCAAGAAGTTCTTTATCGATGGTCCATGTAAATTGCTAGCGTCATCATATGCCGTATGCCATTGGCGAGGAAAAGGTGTTGCAATTATATGCAGTACAGGAACATCTAAAATGTAGAAGAGTATAATTATGTTTTTGAATTGATAATTTCTTAAATACCGTTTTCGTAGAATGGTTTGTGATCATCACCGATACGGTTAAATGAAGTTTTCCTTAAAAACATATATTTTTTCCCATTGAGTAAATTAGCTTTTCCTAAGGTTCTTTCAATTTCCACAATTCTTGCATGGTATGGCTGTGTACGAGCGTAAAAGTTATAAAATGTAGAATCTGCAGCTCCAACAAGGTCAACAAGCACGAGCACTTCCTGTAATTTGTTTGTGATTTATACAAGAAAGATATAAATCGAATGAAAACATACTATACGGTCGATATCTCTGATTGTTTGGTACGAGTTTTGAATCTTATATGTTTGACTCGCCCATTTCTGAGCTAAGTGTCTAGCTCCATATAAAGAATCATATTCATTCCACTCATAGAAAGCCTCTTCTCCATCGAAGAAAATTAACTAAGTTGTTACCAGATTTAGTGAATATAAGCGAAAATTATTCAAAAATGCTCACCATAAGACCAGTCTTAGCTTTAACTTGATTATTTTTTAAATACGGCTGTAGAACCTTAATGAGATTCAAAAGTATTGCACAAGGCACTGCAGAATCGATAGCACCAACAAAGTTCGGGTTATCTGGAAAGTACTTGGAATCATAGTGACATGCAAGTGTTAAATAAGTATCCGCATTTGGATTCGATCTAGCTACAATGTTCGTGAATGTTAAGTTTTTAAAAATTGGTGTATTAGCAGAAAATTCATCCAGTTCCACTTGAAGGCCAAGCGATTGAAGTTCACTAAAAACAAAGAATATATTAACATGATTACTTTAAGAAAGGTAACATTTGTTACTCGATGATAAATTGACGGACTTCATTATGACCTTTTGATCCAACTACTCGTGGTTTTAATATACTATTCAATGCACAGTCGAAATGTACGTCATCTTCAAGTTTCGCTAACTCTTTGAAATATTGAGGTAACTGAAATGAGTATTAAATAAACATTTCAAACAATTATATTTAATAAGAATATATAATCACCTGAGCACATGCAAGTGGCACTAAAACAGAAATAATAATGTAAACACGGATTCCCATAGCTCCAATAATAATAATAAGTACACTTAAACGTTACAAAGAGAACTACCTCATAGAGTACACAGTATTTTCTTTTAAACCACTTGTTAAGTTATAACACATTGAAAGCTAAAAAGCAGTTCCGTTTGAATGATGAATGTAATGAGATGTGGAAAAATATACATGTATGTCATACACGGTTATTGGAAAAGCTTTTCGCATAAACGAAATTACATTTAGTGAGAGAAATGAGAGGTTTTACTAAACAAGAGAACTAATCTACTCAATAATAGTGTAACAGGTGTTTCATGGGACGGGAAAATAATTTGATGAAAGCTCTTTAGTGGCAAAAACTTTACTCAATTTACTCATACGAGATTTAGATAACTTGGTTATAGTAGTAGTTATCTGATATAACCAGTGTTTTCCACGAATAGACAAACAGTTTACTCTCAGTTCGGTTTTATGAAATGAGATTTACCCATTCGTACCTAACATAATACACCTACTGGGGTCACCAAAATTTTGGCCAGATGTTTGCAAAATTTTCCAATAATATTGATTTGCAAAATAATATTTAAGAAAAGTGAAAGCTACAGCTACGAGAGCTTAACTATGATTCGTAAATCATGGTGTCTTTGACCTTCTCTTTCATAAAATCTGCTCCGCTCCGCAGAGATTGAATGTTGAATGCTCGATGGGTGCTTCTTTTCATGGAAGCGGACTCAGGTAGATTCGTTCTGAAATAGTTTTAAATAAAACCATTCTTCGTCTTTGTAGTGTATTGAAAGATTATATTTTTAACATTCCTTCAGAGTGCTCTCAGTTGAATTATTATTAGTTAATATATCAAACTTAAACTTAAACTTAACAGTTGGTTTTAAATTTAGCCATTACTCAACCTATAACTTAAGATCAAGTATCAGATCAGATATCATTCGTTGAAGCTGCTTTCCTATTGTTTGGTCCATTAATAGTTTAAATACAAATGAAATATTTGATTTTCGTGAATCGTCATGTCTCTGAACTTATCTTTCACCAAGTCTGCTCTGTTGGATAGAAGCTAAATATGTATTCCACCGTCGATAGTGTCTAAAAGTTTAAAAATCGGAATGCGTTAAACTTTCTTCTGGAATAAGGAACGTTCACATCCTTACTTAAAGGGAAAGCTCTTCGCTCTTTGCTCTTTGATACAACTTAAACGTGAGAGTGAGTTTTTATCCCTTTTAGCTGAAAAAATCCATATGTTGGATTATTCAAGAAATACGTTTTCGGTTCGAAAACAAGGATATGAGCTTGTTGAACGAAAGTGGGAACGGGCAAAGTGGAAATTGAATGGCATCACTCCATATATAATTGTAAGAAAGTGACAAAACCCACTTTCCACTTTCACTTTAGGATGTAAACGTTCCTATAAGGTGTGATCTTCATAGACCGTATATTGAGAATTAATTCCTTAGAGTTGATTTTTAATGGAGAAAATTAAAAACGTGTAGGTAATCAGTCTCCATAACTGAAACTACCAGTTTTGCGTAACGAGCTTTGTTCTAGGTCGAATAACATTCCAAGAAGCTAATGTACTATACACAATTTTGTAAAATTTTGGTTTAAATAAAGACGAAATGTTTAATTTTCATATTTTATTTACTATCTTACAAAATTTATTTTTAAATATTCAAGCCTTAATCGTTGAATAAGTCAAATCTATTTAAAACAATTAAATAAAAACAATAATTTAAGAGATGACTTTTCATAACAAATGATATATCGTATTGTGCTATAAGTGCAATTAATGGCCATTATTGTTTGATGCAATAAATAATAAAGTGATATATGTGTTTATCATGGGCGTGTATGAGGAATGTATACATATATTCATGTAGTATGCGATTTGTTGACTAGATTTGCTTTTTGGCTTCGCAGGCACGGAGCAATATGGAATTGTTCTTTGCTTAGCTTGGCTACAACTTGAAATTTATTGTATTGATGGTATGTATGTTCCTACTAACGATCGATTCGAGCGTCTAGATAAGGTGGATCTTTGCAACATACTGGAGCGTAGCTCTCCACGAGTTGATGCGCGCAGTGTGGCACCTCTAGAGCTATAAGCTGAAGAGGATCGAGTAAATTGTGGAATGCTTTTATCTTTTTGACAAGTTTCGATATCATCTTGGATTTTCTTGCCACAACATGGGAAATCCCACATTCCTTGACCACGTCCAAATTCTTCACCATCTTCCAATGATTGAGGCAATTCATGACCTAGTGTTTCTGGCAGGAACAGGGATAGTAGTCCTCCAATAATACCAAGAATTCCCAGTACAATAAGAGGCAGTGTTTGGTGTATGTTGCTCAAGTAAACAACAAATGGTGCCACAATGCTCGCAACATATCCCATTATATGAATGAATGCAACTCCTTGAGCCCGAACAACTGTTGGTAAAAGTTCAGCAGCATATTGTAAGCCAATATTGTAGGAAATATTAACACTAAATCTTCCAAGAATTGCAAAAGATGCTGATGCTGCTCCAATTGGTACTGTTGTAGCTAATAAACTAAATAGACCACTCATAATCATAGTTCCACATGCAAGCCAACGTCTTCCCCATCGGTCCAAAGTGAGTGTTAGGAGAGTATCTGCTGGAAACTCAGTTGCTGCTGCGACCGTGAATGTGAAAAACAAATCTAATCCCAAAGAACCTACATTACGCACATGACCATCGAATACCAATGATATACACATCCATATTAAAATTAATAAAATTGTGATATTCCTCAGACGAGGTGTCTTGAAAAGATCAAGGACGGAATAATTATTATTAGCTGTTTCCTCCTCTTGAATTCGGGAGCAGCTCTCACTGAATGTCTTGTACACTTGTGCATCCACATTTTTTCCATTAATTTTTTCAAATTTTTTCAAAATTTCAATTGCCTTATCGACTTTGCCTTGAGACACTAACCACCTGAAAAGATGAAAAACATTTTGTTCATACATGACGTTGAAGTGATTTAATAGTAAGTACAAACCTTGCAGATTCTGGTATCACCCAGGGTGTAAGAAAAGCCAAAACAAGTGGTGCAGATGTGACAATAGCAAATATTTTCCAGTTCGCTATGTAATATGCAATCCACGGTAGTGCACAAGTAGCAATTGTGAAAAAGATTGCAATCGACATGTTTGCAACGAAAGTACGCCATTTCGGACCAACATACTCAAGAACTGAAATATAAAATAAGATTATGAATTTTAAGAAGAACTACCTACATGCATAGAATATCTACTTTCAATGATTAGTTTATGTCAACTAGTTCAATGTCATAACTCAAGCCACAAACATGCACATAAGTATAAGAATTTCGTAACTAACTAAAGTAAAATAAATCAAACGTTTGCTAGCTATTCATAAAGATATTTTACTGCACACTAAAAATGTTTTATTTGCCAAGAATTTTCACCTCATTACCAAGCAAAGCCAACAAAAATACGAGTTCCAAGAAGCACGAAGATTTTTATCCACTAAATAGCAAATAAAAAATTGTTAACTCTAGAAGGTCTTCACGCAAACTTACAGGTTGAGGTCATTTCGTATTAGGACAGGTGCAACGATTGGTAACCAGTATATCTTGGCAGCTTTTATAATATTGCAAGATATTTTTCAATGCTTCGGGCAAAAGCGATTGATTCTAGTTCTTTTAAAAAGGTTGTTAACCGTCTGAACTGCTGTGGCCACCAGTTCGCGTTTACTTAATTAAACTCGTTTGAACCAAAACAGTTATTCTAATTCTCAAATACTTTCTATAAATTATAATTAATAGAATATTAAGCTGCATTTAGACTGTTTCATGGTCACAACAGAATAAATATCCAAGTAAGCGTACTCACACCTTGTGACCGTTTCGTTGTTGAAGAAAGAGTTTTTTAACGTTGAATGTAAAAATTCAATTTTAAATGAAAACTAATTTTAAGCTTTTGAGGAAGTAAACCATGGAGAACAATTATAAATCCATTATTAATTCGTTTGACTCATAAAACTAGCTATTTTGAGGAAATTTCCTGTTTATGTCTTTCATTGAAGAAAATGCGAGTGACGTCTTGACGAATGGCATTGATGATGCTTTTGAAAATGGTCATATTTTATTGTATCGATAAGATAAATGTTTAAATTTCTAATATTTTGACAATGCTGGCACTTAAATGCTTTTGAAGGTTTGCTTTGAACAGAAATATGAGTATTCATACTTAATGATATCAAAAACAAGTCAACCTTCCAACAGACTGTTTTATTTCGTAAATGGGAAATTTAATTTGTTAAATGCAGTTGGAACATTGAATCTTTCATCAGTTAATTGAATCGTTAATTTGTTATTGGTTTGAAATGATAGCAACGATATAAAGTTTTGAAATTCCTGTTCAACTATTCAATAATGTTTATCGTTAGTGCTAGATTTTATAAGCTTATTACAATTTAATTACAACATTGGAACGTGTTGAACGAGTTTCAAAGGAAATAACATTGAAAACCTCATATTTTGTCGTTTCGTCAAACTTGATTGCCTATAATCCCTCACCTTTATTAGTTTTCCGGTTTGACATATGTATATCAATGAGTATGATTAATGTGTGAATAATTTCCACTAATGACAACCTTTACCTTTCCCAGATAAAATAAATTCCAATGAAAACAATTATCTAGTGATATTGAATCCCCTTACTTACCTAAAATATACATCATAGTAAAACAATTGTCGAATGCAAATCCAACAAGAAGACGACACAGAGCAAACTGCCAAAAGTTCCATACAAATGCGCTCAATATACCAGCAACAAATCCTACTGCATTACATCCAACCAAAGCTGGTATCCGTCCAAAACGGTCAGCCATCCACCCAAAGAGTAGTCCACCAATTATAGCTCCAACAAAGAATATTGATTGAGCCAATGTTGGCAAGGCAGAGTTTTCACAGACCCATTCTAAATCTGTCGCCACTGTGCTGTATGGAACATCAGTAAAATTGAATTCCCACCCACTGCGACATGGTATAATAGGCCAGTTTGGATCCGCAGCCTTTATATCCTGGTTATTTAAAATTTCTGTGTAGTTAACGTTGTACATGGAACATTTGCTGTATCCTTCTCCTTCAGTTGGTCCGGCAGGCGGTATCGATAGCTTCAATCTTTAAAGAAGAAACAACACAGGAATAAGTATTATTTAGTTATCTAATAAGCTTAACAATGATTTACGTGAAAAAAGGGTAATTTGTAACCATTATTAGACCATGAATTCAGATGATTAAACTTCATTTTCGTGTGTTTGGAATGATTACGTGTGAAAATTGCACTAAAATAACATCGACTTTGCAATTAAATTAAACAGCAATCAAAATAAAATGATTTACATATTTACTTTTGAACAAAAATAGAATTTGAATTTCATTCATATTCTCCATTTAACAGATTATCTTTATTACGCTTTTCCGCAATTTGATCCAGATACATGAGGCAGGTTAACTTAGGTCAGTTCATCATAAAGTGAACCGGTATTTAAAGAAGAATGTCGATCCAATGGTGAATACCAATGAAAGCAAGGTTCTTGTAACAAATTGTGTCCATTCACCGTGGTTGTACGTAAATGTGTCTTAAAAATAAAAGATAATGGCCTTTGAGGTTTACATAACACAGGTGTTTGATAGATACATGTTCCAAACTCAAGATCATAACAATGCAAAGTTCATAAACTTTTATGTTCAATTCAAGTTCAAGTTACACGCTTATGTCGTGACCTTCATAGGCTAGGCAAGAGCAAATATTGCTCTCTAAGAAACCTTATGTAGTGCTAACAGAAACACAATAACTAGCTTTAGTATTATTAGATTTCAAGTTCATGTCAATTCCATAACCTTGTTTTAGAGCAACCTGTGGTTAGTACAACGTAAACCGACAAATCAATGATGAGTTAACATCAAGAAAAATTCCACTTCACGATAATGCATTGGGCAGAAGTTATCGTTAGCTTCACACATGGATACAATTTGTGTAAATTCTTTTGAGGCTTAAATAAATCCTATTTTTCCGTAAATTGAGTAAAAGTTATTCCAAAATAAGTCCTTGATAACCGTTAACTTGAAAACACTTTATACAATTCTCTGAATGCATTGTTAACCCGAGTATTGTTGCCCAGCCTTGAATAAGTCAGTATCGATTCTTGATTAAGAATCTACGTCTTCCGGCTATATTCGTAGTGTCTGAATGCAAGAAAATAAAGTATATATTTCATACCCCAATGATTAAATCTCACATTCTGAAACATTTACAATGCATGTACATACGAGTATGTAATTGCAACATAATGTGTGGCCCTTGAAAACCCGTGAGTCATTTAACACGAGCGAATGAACAAGATTTTAAACCAGTTGATATTCCTAGTATACCGAGATTTCCCATCCACCGAGTGTATACCGTCACAATGATTTCATGACGCAAACTTCAGAGATAGCAAATTCCGAAAAGAAATAGTGAAGAAGACTGCTACTGACGTCATTTAAATGTATGTAAATAACATCTAACTAGAGGCTGTGAATAACTCATTCGAAAACCATATTCAATATCACTACAACAATTAACAATTCCGTGTCTTGATGGCACAATTCGATACGACAGAATGCACCTGCAATCAATGATTCTCATAACTACATAATTACAATCTTTAATCATCTTTAATCATCAAGCTATGAATCTATGTATTTAACATATAAAATATACTTCATTTGTCATTGAAGAACAAATCATTGTAGGTAGATAGTGTTAAAATATCTGAAGAATACTTGAACAGGTGCAGACTTTTGACCAGTTCTTGGTAATGAATTACACTATGTATGTTTAAAATGATATGAGGTCAAATGTTAATTCTACATGATAGAAAACGCGTTTGATGGTTTTGATAATAGGCAAAATACAACAAATCTTAAAAGTGTTACACTCAATTTGAACGAATGCACTTGAATTATAGTTACAAAATAAATATCTTAAGTGTAGTTAGGAAAATACTTGTTTCACTTATAAAGTATAAGTATTTATTATTAAAAGGTCATTTTTAATTTGCTGTTTTTATTGAAAAATTACAACACATGAATAGAGTATATCAAAAAGCTTGAATTGTGTATTTGTTTCTAAATTAGCGTGGAAAAACAAAACTTAGAGTAAAATCGCTTTGAAATATCAATTAAAATGTTTCAAGTATTTCCAAACTTCAATTTTACATCCGATTACACTTTAAATAGAATAAGATTTAAAGTTCAATTTTCACATTTTCCGTTGTTCTTAACTTACCTTTGTTCTAAAGGTAGATGCTGTAGTTCAGGTACTTTGCACCAATGTTCTTCGGGTACAAGAGTCATAAATATTTGTGAGAAATACACAAATGCGACGAAAAACGCAAAGGGAATCATACAAAGAAATAGAATCTTCTGATATTTTCCAAATTCTCCAATATGAGGTAATAAATCGTCAAAATCAACAATTGGCTTTTCGACTTCTTTGTGTGCATCTGGTTTCTGAAGGTCAGTAACTGAATTCACATTATCACTAAGGAAATTTGTATTTTTTGTATTATTGTTCGTGTTATCATTTTCAAAGGCACTATTAACATATGAAACTCCAGAATTATTATTTTCATAACCTTCAGTTTCATTCAAACTTGAAGGCACTGACAAAGTGATATTGCGATTTTCTTCTAGATTAGGTGCCATTTTTTGAAATTTTTTATATATTTTTTAAAACTAATCACATAAACTTTTCGTTTGCGCAGTCAATATACAGTCAACGAACACGGCTAATACACGAAAATCTAACGTAAAACAGGACTAACCGATACGGTAAATTCCTGAACTACACGCAATACTGTACAATTCGCTGCTTTAAACAAAACTGATCAAGCTCATCAAAATCATTACGTATTTATTCAAGAGAATAGTTTTCTTGACTAGAAGCTAAAGAAAATGGAAGTGGTAAAACAACTCCATAGTGGTAACAACCAATTGGTTGTTGGTATTTCCAATGATCTCTAATAAAATAGCCAAAGGAAAACTACAATTGTATGTAGGTAGGTGCCTTAAAACGAGTTCAGCTAATTAACATGAATCGTTTGAAAAATGCAGTTGCATTTAGAATCGTTTAACTTGAATCAATGATTTGGTGTCACCTCCCCATAAATTCAATTAATGTTTAATTATATTCTTGCTTTCAGATACCTGTGACTTGTGGCTGATTAACTTGACCAAATACTTTATGCTGTGATAAACCGTGTCACTCAAACAGATATAATATGTATATTTTGACCGGGGATTTTCTCATTTTCAATGGTATTTATTAAGTGACGCACGAAAGATTAATTTCTGTTAAAGAGGTGTTTCTGTTAATGCATGGCGAATTCCCGCGTTAATTCCAAACTTGTTTAAATCTCTTAGCTACGTACAATAAACATGGTCACAGGAATATCTTGACGTCACAGATTTCACAATAAATAATATATTTTTGATAATTTTGATATATGTAATATGTATTAGAAATCGACGTATCAAGGTGCTTGTTACAGTTTATAATTTCAAAATGGTAATTTCTTTGTTAGAGAAAAACAAAATCTTCGTCAATAAATTTTCTATGATCATTGATGTATCACAAATTTTCTATCGACCGTTAAACATTTATTGTAAGGAAAAACACTAACATATTCCAGTTTAATATGTGAGCTACATAGTGTAAAATTTGCTAGTTTTAGGAAATATCATTTTATATGTCATACATAAGTGATACAAAACGAGCTACCTTCGAGGATAAACACTATTTATTACATAGAACCTCATTAAACCATAAAAGCATCCATCTCATAGCATTCAGAACATGTCGTAGTATCTCAAATACTTGTTCCAAGGTAATGCTTATTAGATTCAATGAATCTTACTTGTGGACAAGAAAAACCTGCAATATTATTTGCATTTGTATGATTGAATACGAATATACATGTCTAATTAGCTCGAAGGAAAATATTGGTCATATTGCTGAAAATGCAAAAATATTTGTTGTTACATTAACTTTCAAAGAATGGTCTGAGTTCTTTAACGTTATGATCTAATTTATTCAGTACATTATTCGGAATTAACTAGCAAATCTAAAAATTAATAAAAATAAAATATGTTTTATACAGAAAAAAGTGGAACTAATTTCTTCACAATTTCTTGAAATTGTTTTAATTTTAATAAAGAATAATTTTTCTCTAATGGATTTTCCACTGTTACACGGTTTAAAACTTGTCGGCTGATATGGGACACCTGTTCTTGACTAATCGGATTTATCACATCATTGGTTGTGTGACAAATGAAGGACACTATAGTGTATTTGCGCTTAATACAGAAAATCGGAGTAGATCAATTGGTTGCATGAAAACTTCCAACGCTTCCGTAATATAGTCAAATTGTTTTTCTTAAATTTCACAAGAGTTTAGGAAGCAAAATATACGTTACGGAATTCGATATTAATAGAAGTCACAAAAAATATGTTTGCTAGCTTTAATAGTGGTGTATCTATGAAATCCCATTGTATAGTTCAGATATGCATTAAAATGAGCTTGAATTTTCACACTATTTGAGTGGAATTTCGAAACAAAACGACTAGTATCATGTTGATCTGCTAATTATTCAATAAAACAGCAACTGAATGAAACAATGAATATGCAATTAATTAACGTTTTTATTTATTTCGTGTTCAACATGAATGAAATAACTTAAATTATTTATATGACTATTATTTTACATACTTTTTGTCATGACAATGTGTCAAACCAATGCATTAAGAGAGAAATCTTATGAAAAGAATGTAGGCACTGTTAAAAAAAGAATATAATTTTTATCCTTAAATCAAAAGATAAATTAAACAATTCGAATTTCTATCCTGTAGATTCATATCTAACTTCTAATAATACCTTTTCTATTTGTATTTTGAATCCTTTCGTTTATTTTACGAATTTATAATCGAAACAAGTGTGTTTTACTTGATTGAATAATTTCAAGTACTTAATACTCAACAGCGAAAATTATTCAACGCAAAAATTAAGAAAATAATAATTAGTTTTAAATTATCATATTAAATTGTATCTTATATACTTTTTACAGATCAAAATTAAGAACATATTCTCGCAACGGACCTGGTAAATTTAAACGTGATATATTTTGAGCCAATTTTCTGTTTAAACTTTCATAAATTGCTACACGGCATAATTGCTTCAGACTTCTAGGTTTTTTGTATAATAGGGATATCAACGAAATAAGTAATTCGGTTTTTTTATTTGGTACTTGAGCTACATAAAAATTATGCAAAGACTTTAGACAATTATATAAGGGTTCATGCTGCATTGTTAAGTAGAATAAATATATGATTCGTGTATAAGTCAGTTCTGGATCGCTTAATAGAAATTCTTTTTTCGTTATTAATATAATGTAGTAGAATAATATATATCTAGAATTTATACGAAATGAATTTCTGAATCCTTCACCATGCCTAGATGAAGATGGTACAGCACTACCGTTACTTGAACCAGCACCTTCAGATACACTGTCACTGCTATGACCTCGCATGCTTTCACCGAAATTAGCTATTTCATTTGAAAATATTGTGCTACTTGGGGTTGGTTTACAGCTTAAAACAATATTTGGATCTGCACCGTATTGAATTAAAGTCAACGTAAGCTCGTAGATACACAGCATGTCGGAGCAAGTTCGAACATTTTGTACCATTTCAACAACTGCTTGAAGTATATGCTGATATGTTTTTACACAGTCTAATCCATGCTGTAGTAACAGCAATAAAATATTTTTAATGAAGTCAAAGTTAATACGTTTTTGTACATCGCAGTTTAGAGTAAAATTTTCGCTGACAGTGAATACAAGCACATGAAGTGGTGTCAAATTTGATCTGTATGAACAATTTGGGTTGGCACCATGTTGCAGTAAAATTCTGATACAGTTTAAATAGCACACCTACAATATAAAAATTAACGACATTATGGGTATGACTGACATTGTTACTTTAACATGTGTTACCTTCATAGAATGAGTAAAGTGATGTAGCTGATCTTTGTTTATAAGCGGAACTAAACAAACCATTATGGGAACTGAACCATCTCGCCCAACAATATTGGGATCACCTAAATAAATTGTTTTGAGTTGAAATATACTCTTTAATATCACTCCTCAATTTTTGTTACCATCTTCTTTTATTAGCATGTTTAGCAGTTCAAAACTGACTTCCCAATCACGCACGTGTCGAAAAACGCAAGCAAGAGCACTATTACCTGATTGATTGATTGAACTCTTTGCACCGTTTTGGAGTAAAAACCGCACCAAGTGTAAAACATCCCATTTACTCCATTTATCATAACCATACCTGATAACAAAAAAATTATAGGTATCTAGGGTAATTATGACAAAAGACTGAAGTTAAACCTTGCTTCTTCGAGTGCATATCGTACAATCAGCGCATGTAGCGGTGTGTTACCTAAAGAATCAGGTTCATTGATTAATTCCTTACAACCTCGCTCTAGAAGAATACGTAACGTGTTCAGAGTGTCTTCAGCCGATTTCCTTGCTGCAAATATAACTAAAGACGAACTCGAGTTGAAATACGCGAACAAAGACTATCTGGATATTACTATAACCTACCTACGTGCAAAAGGGTCATCTGTTGCGTACATGTTCGCACAGTTGTCACAGCACCATGCTGAATAAGTAATTCTAAGAAACATCCACTATGTAAAACTGCTTGGTGTATTGGATAATATTCGTCTTTGATTAGATTAATTTCATCAGTTCTTGTTACAACTAACTGTTGGACACATTTCCATGCGCCACGCTCACAAGCTAAATGCAGCAGGGGTTTTTTAACACGGAACGGAACCTTAAAAATTAGTTATGATAATTATATGAATTTTTTAATTGGAAAATATTTAATACCCATGGCTCTTCCATTTTTTGTGATAATATGTTTAAAACATTTATTTGATCACCATCGATAGCATAACAAACAGCATTTTGCAATTTTGTGTATAATCTTTCGCACACACCTACTTCACCTTGGTTTCCGCGGTATTTTCCACTCTCTTCACAATTATGACAATGCGGACCAGGAAAGCACATTCTGGCTTCTGTGTCAATACGTGCCCCATGTTTTAAGAGCAGCTCCACACACTCCTCATATCCTTTCAGACATGCTATATGTAATGGCAACGAACAAGGACTACGATTGACGTCTGGCCGATGCCTTTGTAATAGCCATCTAGCTAAATCCACATGATTTAAGCCTACACTCTTCTGCAATATATTGTAGCCAGACTCATCGTGAATTGCCAATATGTTTTCATTCTATAAAAGTACGTGCAAATCAATTACTTTTGAAATATAATAGTATACTTGGTAGGAATGTATATACCTTAGGAATTTGTAAAAGAAGCCCTTCAAGTGTATGTATCGATATTTTTGGGTTAGCTCTTAGTATTTCAAAAACAGTTTGTATTTTATCTTCAGTGGCTTTGGAAACCTTGTGGCCATCTCTGTTGGACAAAAGTGCACTTCCAGACCGAAAAACTTGACTAACCGAACCACCCATGTTTTAATGACTTCAATTTGTACCTTCTCATATCAATGCGACAGCGAAGGCGTTCATTGCTTTACAAGCAAGTAACTACTTATGCGGTAATATTACAATGCATTGTCATGGTATGGCAGTTAATGAACTATAGTTTTTGGTGTAAAACAAATAAGTATTAGTGGCAGTCGAGCATTTTTGAGTCTTCTCAGGAACTTAGCCTGTAACGTGTCTATAATCGAAACCGTACAATATTGATTCAATCAAGTAATTAAATTACATTAATTATTTGTATACACTCCCGATACATCTGACACTACCACATTTTATACTCGATTTATTTCATAACGCAAAAATTAAATGAAGAATTGTTTGAGATTTGATAAATCTTAGGCCAAACAGGCTTCCATAGATATACTCATTGAACAAAAGTTAGTTTTAATAATAATCGATATTCATTTGCTTCTCAAATCAATTTCTACAATTTCTTTATGTTTTCTAATAATAACAACAATATATCGAAATCATATAAGCAAATCACACAATTGAATCAATAAACAAATTAATTGAAGTTCTTAAAAACAACAAAGAGCACAGAGCACAATATTGTCAATCTGTGAAATTTCGTGAACTCGTAAAATTTCTACTCAATCGGCTCAACGACGGACAGTCGATTGGTACGGCGACATCTATGTGACAATTATTGAAAGAGACTGGAAAATTTGCACCCACTTAAAGTAAAATATTAAATAAAATATAAAAATGATTAAGAAATTAAAAGAAGGATATTAATTACTTGAAAATGAGGAATTATGAATTTGTCGTCTTTTAAGTTATGGCCTTTCAAGTATTCCAAATGGGACAAATGCAGTGGAGCCAAGCTGAAGAAAAAATAAGTAACTCTTTTCAACAAAAATTGACGTTTTGGACGTGTGTGCATTTTGCTGGGAGGATATATTATATTCTGTCCACGTTAAATTCTTGAATTAAGATTATTAAAAATGGTAAATTTAAATTTCTATTTCTCTTGGTTTATGTTGCTTTTGATTTCAATGTGATATAGTTCAATAAAAACTTAAAAGTTGTAATAATATAACCTAAAAATATCGTTCTAGAAACCTTTGATTCTTCTTGGGCATTCGCGTGCCATAACGCATATCAAATATAACAGAGAAGGTGATTTATTATTTTCTGCGGCGAAAGATCATCAGCCAAATGTATGGTTTTCTCTCAATGGAGAAAGATTGGGGACATACAATGGACACAATGGTACTGTATGGAGCTTAGATGTTGACTGGACTACAAAAAAACTCATGACAGGAGGCGCTGACTTAACCATGAAGTTATGGGAAGTAGAAACTGGAGATGAACTTGCATCTCTAACTTCAAAATCACCCGTAAGAGCAACTGCATTCAGTTATTCTGGAAATATGGCTGCTTATACTACCGACAAGGCTATGCGAAATAATTCAGAGCTGTTTATAATAGACGTAAGAAGTGTTGATTCTAGTATTTCGCATCAAGATCCTATCTTCCGACTCCCAATGTTGCAATCGAAAGTAACTTCCATGGTATGGGGTCCATTAGATGAAACTGTTATAACTGGTGAGTGAGCTTTCTAATTGATCTTTTGAAAGAAGAATAAAAAAGTTAAAAAATTTTGTTTTTCAGGACACGAAAATGGCATGATTTACGCGTGGGACTTGAAAACTGGAAAAGAACTTAGGTCTACCAATGATCATTCGGGGGCAATCAATGATATGCAATTGGCAAAAGATGGAACAATGTTTATTACTGCATCTAAGGATACTTCTGCGAAATTGTTTGATGCAGACACACTTACGTGTCTTAAAACATACAGAACTCAAAAACCAGTAAATTCTGCATCTATTAGTCCAATAATGGAACATGTGATCCTAGGAGGTGGACAAGATGCCATGGAAGTAACAACAACTTCGGCTGAATCAGGAAAATTTGAAACACGATTTTTCCATTTAATATATGAAGAAGAATTTGCAAGATTGAAGGGTCATTTCGGGCCAATCAACACATTGGCGTTTCATCCAGATGGTAAAAGCTATACGTCTGGTGGTGAAGATGGAATTTTACGTATTAATTATTTCGATAAGTCGCATTTAGAATATGTCTTCGAGTAAATATTTATTATGCGATTATATGTCCTTGTCAAAATTTCAAATTATTCTACATTTTTACTGAATTCCAAGTATGAAACGCAAGTTAAAATACAAAACAAAAGAAATTTTGGATAAAAACTTTGTTTTTACTTTGTTCAACGTTTGTTTGAAACAACAAATTTTTATGGTTTTAAAAATAACATTCAATCCAAGAGGAAGGTGTGTGATGGACAAAACAATGATGAATCAACACGCCTTGATAATGGCTTTATCTTTAATGCTCACGACCCAACCAGGTTCTAATCCCAAAAAAATTTGTCTAGGATCCTTTGCAACCGTCAAACTTTCATAGTTCGGATCATCTTCAATTTTTGGCAGTACGTAACCGTATTTTTGAGCTAGAACCTGTAGGAAAACATGTAAGTTTAAATATATGAGGTTTGAATGTAAATTTTACGAGTCTTTCTCTGCTAATTTCTTCAGGATTGGCCAAATAACCTCTGTTTCCTGCACTTGTGTAGTAGTCAATAGCATCTTGTGGCGGTATCATTCGTTCAGGAATTGGCACACCCTTTTCAAACCACTTTCGCGGATTGACTGCAGCATTTATACTATGTGGATCATAATAAGCTGTTCTTATTACACCACCATTCTTTTCAATTGCAGCGATAACAAGCTCACTAGCATATTGTACTTCAATGTTAATTTTAGCCTTAAAACTATCAGCTCCCTCATCCGTCAACTGAAATCCATATTGCATTTCTGCCGGCTTTAAGTGATACAAGCCGGTGTTACAAAATGACGTAATATCTATCAAATTACTAGAATCTAGTCTGCTTGTATCAATCAAAGTTTGTAGACGATGCAATGATATAGGTGAATATTCACGTCGAAGATGATGACCTCGGTTATACGGCTCGTAACCACATCTCAAATAAAACGGTGTGTTACCCGTTTCATAACCTAAACGCATGAAATTCTGACGTTGACCTGAACCTTTATTGCCTGCACCGTGCTTATCACCGCCGTGTTGAGCGCGACCATGTTTGCTCTACAAGTAAAAGATATTAAGTAATATCCTATGGATTTTCACGAGTCTTACATTTTGCTTTGAATTTGGATTTGGACGTATATTACCCAATGATACGCGAGGTAAGAAACGAAGAGCTTTAAGACCCTTGTCAGCGACGTACTTGCCACTGGCCATTTTTCAGGTGATCCTTCGATATCTGTTGCGTATTAAATAAAATTTTTGAATTAAAACTCTAAATTATAGAGTTTCTTATTCAATGGTTTCCTTATAGAGTTTCTTATTCATTGATTGCAATGTTTAACAAATGTCAATAAACGTCAGTGGCTACCATTGAATAAATAACAGCAGGAATCAAAAACTAAAAGAAAATTTTTGGCCACTTTCGTTTACGGCTCTTTTGCTGGCAATTTTATCGACAAATTTCGATATATGCTAACTATAATCATTAAATCATTAAATTGATTGTATAATAAATTAAGAAAAATGGCAAGAGTACAGTTAGTTAGGTCTCGGAAGGCGCGCACTTAATCGACATGAAACCTGTACAAATATAATCTATATTTAAAAATAAAAATTAAATATCTAAAGGAAAAATCCTCGATTTTCCCTCGTTTTCGATATATTTATGATTTTATGTGAACGTGTTTTTTCGGGTTTTCGGAAAATTCACGCATTCTACCGCAACAAAGTATTGAAATATCAAATCAAAACTCAAGAACAAACAATTAATATTATATGCAAAAACTCACAATTCTATCTAGTTTTCGATATTTTCGTATTTTATATATAATTCGAAATAACCTCAAAATTGACATAAATTGGGTGGTTGCGTCATGTTGGTGTCACGAACGATGTTGGCCACCTATGTGTGAAAATCTAACCTTGTGTAATCGAGACGTCATTCACATATGTTCGGCTACGTTCGTTCTTATTATGTTATGTTTTAATGTTTATAATAAAATAAATGTATATTATTAATTTGAAATGTTTTTAAATTTATTATTTTTAATGTAAGAAAATAAATAAATATATATTGCGCAAACATTATTCAATTTTTGGACATATTCATATGAAGAAAACCCTTCAATTGTTTCTGTTTTATGATATTTGTTTCACGATCATTTTCCTGTTAATATATATTATTAGAAATTTTTGCAATCATTATTATTATTTTTCAAATTATAAGAGAGGAGAGACCATAAAAAGCATAAAAAAACAAAATATAATCACTTTGATGGAATGAACTGAAATCAAATGATATTTTTGCGGTTTGTAGGAAAGTTTTCAAAAAACTTATTTATGACGTTAAAAACATCAAAAGTTTGTATGGTAAGATGAAGTTTAATCTTGTGAGAAACTTATTTCAACTGTCCATTTTAGATTGGCAAATTTAAATTGTTCATTTTAGATTGACAAAAAGAGTGTTTGCAGATACCAGCTATTGAAAATATAAAAAACCTAGTTTATGCATTACCAACAAGTGGTGGTAAAACGCTAGTGGCGGAAATACTGTTCCATGAACTTATATACCACGAGAAGAATGCGATATTTATGCTGTCTTATGTTTTATTTGTCCAGGAAAAGGTAACAAGAGAATCAGTCAGTATTGTAATTTACATGTTTGAGTATATCTTTGTTTCAGGTCACTGCAATAGGGCCTTTTGCTTTGAATTGTAATTTCCTTGTTGGAGTACACAGCAAAAGAACAGCACAGGAAAGGACGTTGTCTATCACCAAGTAGAAGAATGAATCTTTATTTATAGTATCTATTGAAAAAGCTTCAATATTTCAATACCTAAAAAAGTATACATTTTCAAGTGTCAAAATGCCGGCTTGGATAGTGACGTCTCCCTACTGAGAAGTTAAATGGGAAATTAAAATTATATTTTCTTCCAGAATGCGGTTATATACAAATTGGCTGATGATTCAAGTCCTTTGTTGTCGAAAAATGGAGAGTATTTGTATAAAAATTTAATTATATTTGCACCGACTGTTGGGGAATTCGGAGGCGATTTGAATACGGAAAGAATAACACGATTTATTGATGACGGAGGTACCGTGTTGGTAGCTGGAAACCCACAGACCGGTGATGTTCTGAGGGAACTAACTTCTCAATGTGGTTTCGAAGTAGATAACGCAGATGCTTTTGTCATTGATCACATAAACTTAAACGTTTCCGATGCTGGAGATCATTCAACAATCTTGACTGCAGGAAAGAATCTTATTGATGCTCCAATAATTGTAGGGCAGAAAGACGTAAATCCTCCTTTACCCTGGACCAGCTCTACTCGCCGACAAAGAAAATCCTGTAGCATACAGTTACGACCCAGAGAATACAATCAAAGAATTTCCATATGCAGTTGGTCGGGGTACTTTGCTCATTGCTGGATTGCAAGCAAGAAATAATGCCCGTGTAGTTTTCTCTGGGTCTCTTCACTTTTTCTGAGATGAAGAATTCACATCAAGTGTTCAAAACACAAAATCGACAAAAGTTTATCCAGTGTCAGGAAACCAAAAAGTAGCAACATCCATTAGTAAGTGGGTATTCGGTGAAACTGGTCGTTTGCGTGTAGCATTAGTTGATTACCAAAAGGAAGG
Source organism: Chrysops caecutiens (assembly GCA_963971475.1). Taxonomy (NCBI): domain Eukaryota; kingdom Metazoa; phylum Arthropoda; class Insecta; order Diptera; family Tabanidae; genus Chrysops; species Chrysops caecutiens. The sequence goes on from OZ020568.1 coordinate 73,535,332, forward strand.
AGAGAAACAACCACCAGCAGCTTACACTATCACGGATCCTGTAGTTTATAAAATTGCTATCGAGCAACTTAATGATGGAAAGTGGAAGTTCAACTCAAATTCGTCCGCACTTTGAAAAATGTGAACGGTGGCCAATATCAGGCTAAATTCAAAATTCCCAATGTGTATGGGGTGTATCAATTCAAAGTGGACTACGACCATGTAGGCTTTACTCATCTGTCTAGCACCATACAGGTAAAATTTATCGATTAAATTATCTTGAGAATTTTCACATGATTTATCATTATTTGAAGGTTTCAGTAAGACTATTGGAGCATACACAGTACGAACGTTTCATACCAAGTGCATTCCCATAATATGCTAGCGCATTTGTAATCTTGTAATCTTCAAATAATGACACTATGGAAGTATGACATCAACTTTATCACTACCGAGTTAGAAATAATTTGTCATCTTCATCTCCCAAAGTCTACATTATTATAAATACATTCTGAAATATTGTAATTTTATAGTAAAGGAACTCGGAAGATTCCACGGTACATTTTACGCGACAAAGCGCAAAAGTCCAGAAACTTTCAAAAGGATTATAGACTCCTTAGTAGAGTCACGCTTTACTCACGATCCTACAGGTGTGTATACCGAGGTTAGGTTAACATGGTACTGGACGAGCTATTAAAATTGCTAGAGAAAGGTAGATACAAGTTTGTTGAATTACATACTTTATAACATTTATAATAAAATTTTAGTCAACATGATTTGGGTATGTCATCGGATTTCGTGGAGAAGTTAGCTAAGGTTTTCCAAAATGCGTTTGCTTATTGGAGAGAAAAGGTGAAACCAATTGAACCCTATGCAGTTATATGCCATGGCGATTACTTAAGAAACAATTTGGCATTCAAATATGACGAAAAGGTATGAAGGTTTCTGATTTTACAGCCATGCCTCTATTCACTTCTGGTGTGCTTCAGGATAAGGAACTAAATGTGGATGTGCTAATATTTGATTTCCAAACTTTACGTTACTCTTCACCAATGATCGATCTATCGGTATTTCTTGCAAACTCCACTGGAGTTGATGTTAGATCTTCCAATTTTGATAAAATTTTTCAGTGCAACTCTCTAGTAGAACAATACTGTACTGAAATGGGAATTGGACAAAATGATATTCCAGATTTCATGAGGTACTTCGTCTAACTCACTTAATTGATGTTTAACATTTAGTTTATTTTCATATTTAGCCACGAAAACTTCATCAAAGAATTTGCTAAATATTACATTTATGGTATTCAAATCGCATCAACGTTTTTAATGAATCTCCATGAGCCGGACGATTTCGAAGAGTAGGAGTTTTTGAAGTACCAAGAGGCGGTTGATTTGTCGAAAGAAATGTATGAGCGAGGGGGTGAAGCAGTTGATAGGGAATTGAGAGCTATAATTAAGGAACTGTATGAGTTCAGTGTCAAGTATAACGTTGATGTTATTAGTGCTAATTTGTAAATCATATAAGTATCATTCCAAAACATATTGTGATTTTATAAAGGTCTTAAGCTTTACATTGTCTGAGATTTTTGAAGTCCACTTTATTTTGACTATCTTCAAATAAATATTTTTGATTACAAGCTTCGTCCGTTCGAAGGTCCTGTTAAGATTTCCTTTGGGTCCTTTTTGAAAAATCATATTGAAAACACTGTTCGTTTTGTTGGCCTGTTTTTTATTAAGCTAAACATATAATAACATAACATATTGAGTATGTATATAAAATTTGTCATAAAAGAAATAAATTAATACACGTAACATGTAAGTAGAAAACCATTCCATAAAGGAAATCACATTTGCTTCTGTTCAACTGAACTCTGTGGAAAGCGTCATATATTATCTATTAACAAGCCTACATTCTAATTAGTATCTAAGCCCTCGTCTTGGACATTTTCAGTTCTGCGGACTTGGACAACAGTCACAGTTCCATGACGATCATCGAATTTGCATGTAACCGTAACTGAACTAAGTTGGAAAGTAAAAATTTGTGAAGCATGTTTTGTGCGTAAGTATACAGATCTTGGATCTGTTTGTAAGACATCAGTGATGTTATGTTTATCAATTTTGAGTTGATGATGATCAGAGTTTTCCTGTTTCCTTTCGTCTTCCTGCATTTTAAAGACGATCAGACCAAGGCTAAAGGAGATGAGAAGAAATCTCAGTAGACTTTAGTTATAAGGTGAGACGCTTTTTTGTATAAAGCACATGAAAAAAGAGAGCAAATAAAGACTTCCTTTGAATTGAATATTTCAAATTATTTGAAACGAATAGTGTCAAAGTTTGTGTAAGACTACTTTTATTTTTCAATGCGGCTTCTTGATAACATGAGCTATCAAATAATATTGAAGCTTTTTCAATAGATACTATAAATAAAGATTCATTCTTCTACTTGGTGATAGACAACGTCCTTTCCTGTGCTGTTCTTTTGCTGTGTACTCCAACAAGGAAATTACAATTCAAAGCAAAAGGCCCTATTGCAGTGACCTGAAACAAAGATATACTCAAACATGTAAATTACAATACTGACTGATTCTCTTGTTACCTTTTCCTGGACAAATAAAACATAAGACAGCATAAATATCGCATTCTTCTCGTGGTATATAAGTTCATGGAACAGTATTTCCGCCACTAGCGTTTTACCACCACTTGTTGGTAATGCATAAACTAGGTTTTTTATATTTTCAATAGCTGGTATCTGCAAACACTCTTTTTGTCAATCTAAAATGAACAATTTAAATTTGCCAATCTAAAATGGACAGTTGAAATAAGTTTCTCACAAGATTAAACTTCATCTTACCATACAAACTTTTGATGTTTTTAACGTCATAAATAAGTTTTTTGAAAACTTTCCTACAAACCGCAAAAATATCATTTGATTTCAGTTCATTCCATCAAAGTGATTATATTTTGTTTTTTTATGCTTTTTATGGTCTCTCCTCTCTTATAATTTGAAAAATAATAATAATGATTGCAAAAATTTCTAATAATATATATTAACAGGAAAATGATCGTGAAACAAATATCATAAAACAGAAACAATTGAAGGGTTTTCTTCATATGAATATGTCCAAAAATTGAATAATGTTTGCGCAATATATATTTATTTATTTTCTTACATTAAAAATAATAAATTTAAAAACATTTCAAATTAATAATATACATTTATTTTATTATAAACATTAAAACATAACATAATAAGAACGAACGTAGCCGAACATATGTGAATGACGTCTCGATTACACAAGGTTAGATTTTCACACATAGGTGGCCAACATCGTTCGTGACACCAACATGACGCAACCACCCAATTTATGTCAATTTTGAGGTTATTTCGAATTATATTTAAAATACGAAAATATCGAAAATTAGATAGAATTGTGAGTTTTTGCATATAATATTAATTGTTTGTTCTTGAGTTTTGATTTGATATTTCAATACTTTGTTGCGGTAGAATGCGTGAATTTTCCGAAAACCCGAAAAAACACGTTCACATAAAATCATAAATATATCGAAAACGAGGGAAAATCGAGGATTTTTCCTTTAGATATTTAATTTTTATTTTTAAATATAGATTATATTTGTACAGGTTTCATGTCGATTAAGTGCGCGCCTTCCGAGACCTAACTAACTGTACTCTTGCCAGAAAAATAAATGTTGATGCATTTCAATCCCTTTATATTAATGTTTACGTTTCCAGTATAAGCCAGCATGAGTTAGCTCCAGTCCTGTTGTGATGCATTCAATGGTTTCGAACAACAATAAAAACTGTCTATACTTTGTGATTTCTTTAAGGTTGTGATAAAGAAAAGGTTCGTTTGACAATATTAAAAAGAAGTACTTCCCAGAATAGAGTTGTTTTGTTCTTTGTTAGAAATTTTGTTCATTATTTTCTGATATGAGTGCTCAAGAACATTTACAAAAAGCTGTAGAATACGATCAATGCGGCAGGCGGTTAGAAGCACTCAAATTGTACGAAGGAGGAATTCGAGAATTGTTGGCGATTTGCAAAAGTAACTCATGAAATAATAACGAATCACGATTAATCAGTATGATTAAGATGAGGTGGACACTCAGCGAAAAAAACATTTTCAGACGAAAATCAAGGAATATCTTGACAGAGCTGAGAACATCAAGAAAGAAATTGAAAAAGCATCGACTCTAGGTGAAATTGTCGACAGAACGCATATCATTGAAGGTGGAACTGGATACAGCTACACGAGAATTTTTGAGAAATACTTTGATAATAACGTCCATGAAATTCAAATAGATGAGCCATATCTGAAAGATCCTTATCAGGTACTTATCAAGGAAAGATAGCTTTCAAAGCAATGCCATCGTGTTGTTTTCATTTTAGCTCATTAATCTTGTAAAATTCCTCGAACTGGCTGTGAAAAACTGCCCCAACTTAAAGTACGTGAAATTGAATACCATTAAAGATGCGCGGACATCCAGTGAACAAAATCAAGCAATACACGAACTAATCAGAGATTTAAAAAACAGAAATCTAACAATGCAAATAGAGTTCTCTCAACATTTACATGACCGGCAAATAATGTATGTAATTTGAGACTTTCGAATAATTCAAAAACTATCAAAACTAATTACATTCAATTGTAGTTTAAGTAATGGGTATATTGTTAAAATTGGACGAGGCTTACACTACTTTAAGCCAACTAACAGCAAATATGCTTTAGGATTTCATGACTTCGACTTGAGGGAATGCAGGGAAACAAATGTGGACGTATTCAAATGCTTGCAATAACATAGAGTAATGTACTTGAAAAGTATTGAAATAAAACATACTTGTTTTGAGAACGTTGTACAAGTGGAAAACTATCAACCATTTGGTTAACAATTTATTCTTATTAACAAGAATAATGCTATCAGTGCAAAAATATAATCTTAATTCTGTAAATTGCAAAGGATGTAATCTAGTTTTATGGTCCTTCATACTTTCTGTAACTATTTAATATATCATTTTGAATGTTCTTTTTGACATCAATCTTTATAATCTAACAATTTTATCAAGGCATAGACCTAGGCTTAGGGTAACAAACTACTTTTGATTATTTCCACCTGCAAGTTTGAAAAAACGTACACCTGGAGAGCTATTAACCATTTGGTTAACAATTTATTCTGATTAACAAGAATAACGCTGGTTTTTCAAATAGTTTTAATAAATTCGTCTTCAAAGTAACAATTTAATCAAGGCAAAGAACTAGACGTGCTTAGGCCTAGGTTAGTAAATTCCTTGAGTTCTTATTACACCTGCAAGTTGATCGTAAATGCACTGAAATAATTTTGAACGTTATTTTAGTCCAGACTTAAACCGACGTCAAACACTTCCATGGCGAATTGAGACTGGAAGGATTCAGCTGAGTGAAGTTTACTCAATTTCTTACGATAAAACTTTGACAAGTGCAACGTACGCGTACGCGATTAATCACTTTGTTAGTTTTTATCGCAGACGAAACAATTCAATTGAATATGTCTCAAAAAAAAAGTAGGAAAAAGTTGAAATTATATTTTAAGGATTTATAAATTGTTCCATTTTACAGATCCCTATCAGACTGAACCATCGTATCCTACAGCACCAAATGGGGATACCTTTAATCCATACCCACAATACACCCATGTTTGTTAGGCTACATATATGTTACATGTTTTCAAGACAATTTGTTTTAGCCTGGTCCTCCGCCACCGTATGATGCAAGTTTTCGTCCAGAGTACAGATATCCGCCATGTTATGATCAGAGTGTTAATCAGCGTCACATGACTCATCCGCAAGCACCCAATTACGGAATGCAAGCACCTAGCACTCAGTACATGAACCCGATACCCTCTGGGAATCAACAATATGCTCAAATGCCCGGTGGACCTCAGGTGAAATTAAAATTTTGAGTAAACCACTCTGTTCAGTAACATGTTTGAGCTTCAGGTACTTGAATTTGACCATGGGGCACGAACTAATATGAAAAACGGGTCGATAACAGTACCCCCGCCACCACCCGGGTACGCTCCAACTCCAGCTCAGCTAGCAGCATTGCAGGGACGACCGGTAATATTTTGGAAAATGTTTTGTTACAAGTTGATACGATTCTATGGATTTTGTAGGTTATCGTCACTCAAAAGAAGAAATCGTTTTTCTAAAATAATTGGAAGGCTTTACGCAAAAAGGGATTTGACTTAGTATTCATTATTATTTCTAAGTAAAATATCACTTCATATATGTTTTATTAATAAAGTTTAAAACAATGATACTTTCTTTTACTTTCATTTTCATTTTTCAACAATTATAATGATTTATCATTCGGGAAAAGTGTTTACTTGAAATAACACTTCTTGTTCATTTGTCGCTGGTTTCTTCTCTATTACTTCTTCTGGAATATGTTGGTCATGTGCTATTGTAACATTATTACCAATATCATCTACTGGGAACATTTCAATTATTTGTTCATCAGCCACATGCCCTGTTTGTGTATCTTCCAGTTCTTCTTTTATTTCCTTTTTTATTAAATCGTCGTCCTCTTCTTCAGTTTCCGATTCATATTTCTGAAAATTTTCCATACAGTTTCACATTTACCAATTTGATATTTATGTTTGCGCTCATCTTAAGTTTTCAAAGAATAATCATAACAAAAACAACTGCTTTAAGTTGTACAAAGATGGAATCGAATATTAATTAGCTCAAAGTTAGAAAGGGTATGTTTGCCTTGATTGAAGTCATCTTCACCTCAAAACAAATAGGTTATTTCAAAAACTCTAGTTGGCAATCAAATATTACAATTAGTAGAAACGTATTATGACTTTTAGTCTAATAATTTTAGATGACAGTTACCTTCTGCGTGTAATTCTTCGATGTCGGTAGATTTATATGCAAAACACATGTTGCATCTTCAAATATATTTGGAACGGGTTCCTTACAAACGAAACCAGCTTTTTTAATACCACACGTACGGAATAACACTTGTTTCTTGTCTTCGAGTATGTGCTTTCTACAATATCTACTGCACGGAAGAGTTCGTTCAGCACATTTTACACCACCTTCTGTAAAAACACATTTTGAAAATGTCGAGGCTTTGGTGGCGTGGCATCCAACTGCTTTCAATCGCTTTTCTTGATATTTACGATGTAGAATTGCCTCTGTATCATGACGTCTGTGGAAGTGATTTAAAGCCTTTAATTTTTCATATAATCTTCTTTCTTGTGGTGTGTCTTTTGGTTGATCATGGATGCTACCTGCAATGCACAAATATTCAATTATTTTTGTCTTTATGCACAACTGAATTACAAATATTCAAATATTCTTGTAATATTACATAATGTTTCTCTTTCTTTTCGAATTGACTGTAAATATTTCCTTCTTTTCTCTTTTAAAAGATGCTGTAGATGCACAAATTGATCCATATAAAGTGATTGAAGCCGAACAAGTTTTTGCTTAGTTATCATGGTAGTTTCTTCTGCTGAGTATATTCCAGCGTGTCTGAAATTCAAAATAGAATAGAATCAAATTAACAAAGTAAATAAAAATTTAACTACTTGAGCAAATCTTCATCCTGCGAGTCTATACTTTCATTATCTGAATTATCATTTTCATATGCTTTCCATGTATTATTTATTGTTGCAACATCACAGTCTGAAGAACTGTCCGAAGCATAATCAAGAATCCGTCTTTTTGTACCATCAATATCTGCATAGTTTTCATATCCACCTACATGTATGAAATTTACTAAATTTAATGCATTGTATATACATGTTCTCTTCAAAAATATTTACTGAAAGGATCTGCATTTGGAGTAACGACATCAATTTCTTCATCAACATCACCTGCAGAAGTCTTACTCGAGGGAGTATTGGATTTTTCAATCTTTATATGATGTGCTAAATCATTATAATATGCTTCATTCGACTCAATAGTTTTATATTTTCCCACAGAATTTCGAACTTTAGTGAGCTGCGCCAATCGACTATGTTCAAAGCAGTAATTTGTTAAATTTGCATCTTTCTTGCCATCATGCTTAGGTGCTGGTTGAGCGCAACGTTTACCACTTGTATTATAAACATATGCACATTGTTTATATGGAGCCCTAGAATCTTGTAGTATGTGCCTTATACAGAAATCATATCCATCTAGACGTGGTATCGAACAATCAAATGTTGGATTTGAACAAACTTTAGATTTGTTCTTCAATTCGGTATGCAATTGATCTCTTAATGCCTTCTCTTGTGCTGTTGTTGTAGCATGAGTGATTTGTGCAGTTTTCAATGATTTACTAGTGTCCATTTTTAAAAATATTTTAGCAATTCTTTTCCCATTCACTTAAATATAAAAACAAATATTTATTTAAAATAATTGAATTGTTTACGTTTTTAAAAGCACGGTGTGAAAGAATACTTCACGAACATAACAATGACGTTTTTAAGGTATTCAGCACATGTCCTTTATGGCACCACTTAATTACCTTCAAAACAACATTCGCTGAATGTGAACGCTCAAAATAGTCAAAAAACTAAATAAATTCAAAATAATCTTCAACACTTTATACAAATTTCACATGAAAATATCATTTTATCATATGATAAATTCAATCAATTCACACTTGGTAATTTTTTAATTTATATTTTCAACAAAATATGTTCAAGTTAAAACAATTTTGATTCTGTTTGTGAGTCGGCCATTTCTACGGATACAACATCAAATCTGTGAAGTGCTACGAAATATTTCAATTTTTCCATATTTAACTCACATTAAAATCTGTTACATCTGCACAGAAACAAAGTATTTAATTGTTATAATTAACTGAACTGAATTTTGAACATTTTTTAACAAAGTTAACTAGGAATTTTAACTTTTTTGCGGAGCGCGTTTCAGTATCGGATAACTCTAACTTGATTAGAAATCTAATGGCGTCCGACATACAATGTGCAGATAATAAATGACGCTCATTATGTATTAATATGGAACTTGAATGAAATCAAAACGAAAATTTCTTTTTAATTAGGAAAATACAAAACTAAGTGTTTGAGAGAATAACAAGAACATTAGGATATTCAATATAAAATTTAGTCCAATTTTCGTAAGGTACAAGTACAAGGGGATTTGGATTTCTATAAACGTGACATTTCAAACACATACATACCAATGGAGACCAATGTGTTAGTCATATATTTGAGAACTCAATGAATGGCTGCTGTTGAACGTAAAATTTTCGCCATTCGAATGATGAAGCTAGATACATTTGAATTTTGGTAGCACTGCTTCCTACAATGGTTCAGACATTTTCAATGTGTTAGTTCGACGACATTCGATATTGTTTTGTTTACTACACGCCTGTCATTTTATCCTGCCGAGTTGTCAAAATTAATTGGCAGAAGCAGTTTAAATTTATCAATATCCTCTTAGCATATTGTACTTTAACTGCTATTCAATGGCTGGAACAAGTAATAGTTCTAGTTCAAGTGATTCTAAAGATTCTCGCTGGTATTTCACTGCTGAACAGCTAGCTAATTCCCCGAGCAGAAGGCATGGTATAGACGCAGATCAAGAGTTGTCTTATAGACAGCTTACAGCATATTTAATTCAAGAAATGGGCCAACGATTACAAGTGTAAGAATTTATCAAGGGAATTCTATTGAGTTTGGTTAAATTTGTGTTTTGTTTTTAGTTCGCAACTCTGCATTAACACAGCTATAGTTTATATGCATAGGTTTTACGCATTTCACTCATTCACACATTTTCACCGAAATGGTATAGCTGCAGCCAGTTTGTTCCTCGCAGCTAAAGTAGAAGAGCAGCCCCGTAAACTGGAACATGTTATCAAAGTGGCACATATATGTTTATCGCAGGACGCGCAACCGTCACATCCATCACCGGAGCTATATGTGGAACAAGCCCAAGATTTAGTGTTTAACGAAAACGTGCTACTGCAGACGTTGGGATTTGATGTTGCTATTGACCATCCACATACGCATGTTGTTAAAACATGTCATCTCGTCAAAGGTTAGTTTACAGTTTTTATTAATTTTCAACTTGAACTGTGAAGTAAACATTTAACTATTGCAGCTTGCAAAGATTTGGCTCAAACCTCATACTTCCTGGCATCCAACAGGTGAATTTCAGTAGATTGCTTTAACAGTAACAGGATATTCATGATTGAAATAAAAAATTATTTCTCAATTTCAGTTTACACTTAACTCCGATGTGTCTTCAATATAGACCAACAGTTGTGGCATGTTTCTGCATATATTTGGCATGTAAATGGTCCAGATGGGAGGTATTTTATAAAAGTGTCATATAAAATTCATTTATGCTAAAGAAAAATTATATCAAGATCCCACAATCGACAGAAGGTAAACATTGGTTCCACTACGTCGATAAAACAGTGACTATGGATCTATTAAAACAATTGACTGATGAGTTTATAGTTATTTACGAGAAAAGTCCAGCGAGATTGAAATCAAAACTGAATTCTATTAAAGCACTCGCGCAAGGAGCTCGAATTGTACGTGGTTTTATGAAATAGTTGATAGCTTTTATTAACATATCTTTGTTATAATTTATAGAGCGAACCATCTAGACCGATACCTGAATCAAGTGGAAATGCTGTTACTTCAGCACAGCCAGAGACACAAAGACGTCCTGAATCGATTCCTAGTCATCATAGAACACATCATAGCTCATCTCATTCTGGATCTTCACATCACCATTCCAAACAAATTTTGTCAACTGATGGAGGAGGTAATGAGAAAATTAGTAAAACTGGAGTATATTTTATAATTTATCCTGTTTTTAGATCACATAAATAAGTCAAACCAATTACACAAACCGCATACAAGTAGTAGTCATTCAAATAGACCACGTCAAGAAAGACCGGAGCGATCTGATAGAGTTGAGAGATCTGATAGACCAGATAGGCCTGAAAGAACAGAAAGAACTGATAGACCAATAATAGCAGAAACCCAAATTCCACCTCATCAATCTGTAAGACCGATTAATCCTGCAGGAAGTATGCGTCCAACAAACGTCAATCGGCCTGGTCATCCAATGCTGCCTGTGAATTTACCACCACCATCCCAACGACCAATTCATCCGCATGATCCTGCCTACCACAAAAATCGATATCCAAACACAGCATTGAAACCAAAGTCAACAGATCCACAACGGCATATGATGAAAGAACCCACCGGCAGACCAATGGATCCAAACAAAACATCTGTTAAACATCCGAACAGTGCTTACACCCCACAAAACGTTAATCCTGGAACAATAGACATGTCAAGAACTGGAATGTCTTCTCAAGGACCTACTAATTTATCATCAAGGTCTTACATTCCTCCAAATAGTATGCAACCGCCAAACTATAATCTAACCGGCCCTGTACGTAGTAGCAGTAGTAATAGCAATAATATAAATACTAGCAATATGAAATATGAACAATCCGTCCAACAACAAACACCTTTGCAAAATACACAAAAGCAATCTTCAGAGTCTTCCTTTAGTACAGCAAGCTTTAAGCAAAATGAGGATATTTTAAAACATGAGCAAATGGAATTATGCTCACCAACAAGAACAACTTTTGTACCTCCATCTCAAACAACATCACACTTAGGTTCGACAAAATCTGGTTCTATGTTTAGTCCTGAATGGAATGTTCCTTCATCATTAAATCCAACTTTAAATAGTAATAATGGAAATACTGGAAGTTTTAAACAAATAAACCAAAATAATATGAAAATCAATAGAGATAGTCCAAAGAAAAGTGATAGGGAAAAACGATCAGAAACACCGAAAAAGGATAAAATTCGGAATGAAATGATGGGTCAGGATATGACTAAGAGTTATCAACCGGACAAACGTAATGTTACAAAGAAAATTTCAGACAATTCAGCTAATACATCGAGCCAAAGTAATATTAATATGCAGTTTGAAAATAAAGGTCCTATGTCCGCTCTTGGATCAAAGAGACCATTCTCAAATTTAGAAACAGTAGTAAAATCTGAAGACGACTTTTTGAGGGATTGCAAAGCAAGGAAAATGGATAATCTGTCACCATCAAGAATTGATCACAAAATCATTTTGCCTTTTCCTTACGATAATAGCGGAACGGAAAATGTAAAATCCAATAAACCCTTTACATCGACTATAAACGGTACAGAAACAAATCCAGATTTTGTTAGTAGTCTACTAAAGGAAAGTTTGTGCTCTGAAAGCAAATTAAGTGAGGCAACTGCTATCAAAAATGAGCCGTTCATGGAACTGGAAGAAGTAAAACCAACAATTCAACAATCTTTCTCTGTTCAACAGCAATCATTCCAGCACCAGCCACAACAAAATCAACCTTCGTTTCACCAACAGACCAATATACAAAATCCAGTACTTTATCAACAGCAGCAACAACATTTGCAGATGATTCAACAGCAACAGCAACCTATTTCAATGACTCAAAGAGACGAATCGATTTCTCAATATAAGCAAAATCTTCAACATCAACAGCAGCAACATATATTACCACAACAAGAATTTATGTTAGATTATAGCATGGTTAAGTCAGAGCAGGGCTCTATAATACATCAAGCTACTCAACAGCAAATTGACACACAAACAAAGGACATACAAATCGAAACAGCTAGTGATGAATACTCAAAATCAAAGTCGGAGAAGAAAAAGAAGAAAGATAAACATAAACATAAGGAAAAGGAGAAATCTAAAGATAAAGAGGAAAAGAAAAAACACAAGAAAGAAAAAGATAAACATAAAGAAAGAGATCGTTCCTCAGGTAACGAACAAGAACAAAATCCTGTAAAAATCAAGATTCCCAAAGATAAATTAAACTTGCCACCAACGGATCCCCAAATTCCTCCAGTTTCTGGATTTAAAATAAAAATTCCTAAAGATAAAATCAAAAAAGAATTAGGTTCGACTTATACAACTGAAGAAAGTTCAACTAGTCTCACAGTTACACAGCCTCCACCCAGTTCGTTAAAAATTAAAATATCAAAGGATAAAATTGAAAATTATAGCCACCATCCGCATAGTAGCTCGAGTAATTATCATAGTCATGGTAGTGCAAAAAAGAAGGATAAAGATCGTGATCGTGAGAGGGATAAGGAAAAGAAAAAGAGTAGTGAATTTAATAAACAGAATGGTAATAATGGTAACAACAATGGAGCAGGAGGACCATCCGGCACATCTGTTACAAAAAGTCAATCATCTAATTCAAATAAGGTAATGTAAAGAATTTTGAAAGAATAGGGAATATTAAATTATATTTGATATATTTTAACCAGTTTCTTCGACGATAGTAGTATATTTAGTTTTTCTTACAATAAATTATCTGAAGTCCGTATGATAAATTATTCAATAATATTACCTCATTTCGCATTGAAAATGGACATTTTCTTTCTTCCTTGATTATTATTATTAGTATTAGGATATTTATTATAACTAATTCATGTATCTTGTTACTATGTAACTTGATACAATGTACATTCATCGTTTAACAATATTTCAATACTAAAAGTCAAGTAGAAATGTGTAGAATTTCTAACAAATAGTTCCTTTAAAATGGTTAATACTAAAATTGTTTATAGATTTCTTATAACGTGTTAATGATCTGGTTTGCTAACATTTATCAAATTTAAGCATGCAAAAATTTTTGTTTATCTCACTCCTACTACTTTCTACATTGAGATTTTTTTATGGTTCCAGGAAATTTGGGTTAATTCGTAATAGCCTTTAGAACGAGTGTAGTTAAATGAATACACAGGATGCCCATTAGACATTCATTGAATGCGCGTAGGAACTGGAAAAATTATTTAATTAAAATTTCAAAAACAATTTACAATAATTTCATTTTTCAATTTTTTAATCAATTATATAAGCTTATAATTCTTACAAAATTATGTTGTACTTTTGCTTTTATAATGATAATTTATAGTTATGTTTTTTCGAACTTGGTGAAAATTTGCTAACATTCCTTCATCGAACCGAAATCTTAGTTAAGATTGCCCACTGTTATTTATGCAAATAATTTATTTACTATTATTATTAGATAAAAATAAAAATTAATGTTGCTTTTTCAAATTCAGACAGAGGTAACATAATTGGAAAAATTAAATTAACAATACACTGGAAAAATTACAGTCAATTTGGAGGAAATTTTTATTAGCTTCTTATAATTGAAAATATCAGCTTCAATGGAAATTAATAAAAGCAACGAATTGATGTTTTCATAAATGGTTAAAAAGAAATGTTATATTAATACTTTATTTGTTTTTAGCTTTTTCGTGCCTAAGATTAACAGCAAAAATAGAAGAAGGAACTAAAGATAGTAATTTTCATGGTTAAATGCTTCCTTGGAAAGAAAGATTTTTAAATTATTTATAATGGTATTATACCGTATACTGGTTAATGTTTATCTTCATTCTGTTAAAATTTATCATAATATCAGTCAGCTCGTCATATGAAAAGATGCGAACAAATGTCTTACAGATTCAACTGTTTACTAGCAATATGAGTCAACTATTTGGAGAATCGTATGATGATGATACTGTATCTTATAAACAGATACCTTCAAATCAACAGGGACGAATTTCAAATAAAGATATTAATATGCATTCACATCAGTCAATAAGTAAAAATTATCAAGGATCTAAGCAGTGAACTATCTATGCAGTAATTACAAATTATAAATTGTAGTAAGTTTAAAATTCACATCTTAATACGAACCAATTGAAATTGTTGGCGTATAATGAAATAATGGGAGAGATAGTTATGTATTCATGTAAATTGAAGTGTTGTTAAATTCGAAATAGTTTATCCGAATTCATTACGGAAAAAGCCAATTTCCTTTAATTTTTGAAGGCATTTAATATACTTTAAAGATCACACTTAATTACAATTCAAACACTTATTTATCAATTGTATTTTGGAACGTTTTTAAATTATTTAGACAATTTTAATTTATTAAAATGATGAATTTATTGAGAACAAAAAAACTTTATACTCTTTCCTCTTATAAAATATAAATGTTTAAAACATTTTCAATTAAAGAATTGAAAGTTAAACAGTTTTGTTTATTGGATTATAAAATAGAAATAACTGCTTCCAAGCTTCAATGATCGCTAGAACTCATTAATGGAATTTAAGAAAAGATATGACATTAAATATATTAACCCTTGAAATTACTGAATTTGTGGAAAATATAATGTTTAAGTGTAAAAAGCCATTTCAAGCTTTCTATATAATATATATTTTGCCCAAGAAAAACTTGGCGTAGGGCCTTTACTATAAAAGATATATAAGAGGTATCCTGTTGCATGCAACACGTAGTGTATAGGGAATAACATATGTTTATACATATTCTTAAATGTGTATATTATATATGATGTAATTATATTTTATATTTGTACATAAATAAGTTTTTATACGTTCAAGTTAGTTTACTATAAAATTTTAAGTTTTTTTTAGTTTGAGACAATATTTAAATAAAAATCAATTATCAGAAACTGTTTAACATGCCGTGGAAGGGAACTTGGAAAATTTCGCGATTTTCTCGTTAAAGAAAATCAGAAATAATTAAACTGTCTTGTAAGAGTATACCCTTCATCCTTTTGTATACATTAGCGAATTTATATTAAATTGTTTATGAATTATAGTTTTCCTAAATTTAAAATAAAGTTCTTATAACTTTCAGATGTGTCTATTATTTTATTTTAAAAATTTCCACACAACTTGAGAAAGTGGTTTCAATCGTATCTTCAGCTATTATACCCAGAATCCTATGATGTTTTGTGGAAGGACTTTTAACTCCATTCATTACTTGTTTATAATAAAAATGTTGAACAAATGAACCACTTTTCACGATATTACTGCTTACGATCAAAGAATGTTTAAATTTCTTGTATGGCATCACTGCAGAATAATAGGACGACAGCCGTCAATCCGGCCGACTGATGAAGAAAGTCGGGCAAGTGTTATAAGGGTGATTCTATGATTCCAAATTTATTAAAAGAAGTCAAAACGTAAAATTAGAAACTAGTCATAAGTTTAGTGTGTAATATATGTTGGGATCGAAAATCGATCAATAAAAGTGAAAATGAACATTACTGTTCGATGTCAATCTGCGGAAGAAGTTCAAAAAGGTTTTAGAATGTGAAGACGTGGAGCGGAGGGGACTTTTCGTTTTCGAGTTTGTTTATTTGTTGACTACAATTGCTGGACGGCTTCCGTGGCATGAAAATATAACATTTAAGGCCATTAACTGACTACTATTGAGGCCTATGGTTCGTGTTCTCTTATTTAAAGTCTGAAAATCAGAACTTTTTAATTATCGTATAAAGTTTGAAGTCCCGTCATTTGAGAATCCACGTACGCGTCTTTCGGAAATTGGATTTCAGATACAGTGGTCAAAATGCCTTCCGCACGACTTGCCTTACGTGAGGAAGATGTTGTACGTTTAACGCTTGAGTTTCTCGACAACCGTGAATTGCATATAACGCAATTGTCGTTGGAGCGTGAAACTGGTGTTATAAATGGTCAGTTTTCAGACGATGTGTTGTTTCTAAGACAATTGATTTTGGATGGGCAATGGGACGATGTGATTGAATTCATACAACCCTTAGAAGCCTTGCAGGCTTTCGACATGAAAAAATTTTGCTACACGATTCTTCGACACAAATACATTGAGCTGCTATGCATTAAATCTGAAGCGGGTGGATCAGTTACAGCTGCTGGACAAGGAATAAATTCAATGGAGGGTGCTGTTGAAGAAGTTGTTCAGATTCTTGAACAACTAGAGAAGTTGGCACCAAGCAAGGAGGAATATTCAAATCTCTGTTTGCTATTAACATTCCCACGACTAGCGGATCATCTACAATTTCGTGATTGGAATCCAAGTAAAGCTCGAGTGCAATGTTTCCGAGAAGTAAGTTTCATCATATACAAAAATAGTGAATTAATCTATTGATTTAATTTTTCCAGATTTTCCCACTCGTTGAAAAATTTTTACCAAACGAGTCTAAATTGGATCAGTCAGTATCTGCAAAAAACGATCGTTTAATTCAACTTGTTATTAAGGGTGTTCTTTATGAATCTTGTGTTAGCTATTGTCAGGCAAAAGCAACTGGCTCATCGGATGTTTTCAGTCAAGACATGTCATTTTCAAGACTTCTTGATGGTTCTGTAGGATTCAGTGATTCTGATCTCTCATTGCTAAGCTGGTTACAAAGTATTCCATCGGAAACATTTTCGGTGCCTTTTGAACAGAAGACTTTAAATGTTGATGTGGAAAGATTAGAAAGACCTTCATTGGAGACATCTTGGACTGAACATATGCTAATCACACCGATAAAGGTATTAAAACATATTTAATTATGACTTTTGTTCTTAAAAATTGCAGTAACGAATTTTACATTAGCCAAAAACATTCCCTCATTCTGTGATGCCTTTCACTAGACCTAGAAGTGCAGCAGATATAATGACACGGTCACTTATCCCCAACTTAGAAGGTCTTCCGTTCGGATTAAGTAATATGGTTAAATATGTATGTAAACACTCGACGAATGTTTATTCTATTAAAGATGCTGCAAAGTTGACTGAAGCTGCCGATAAATCCTCAATGTCCAGATCAAGTTTTGCGAGTTTTCATTTAACAGGAATAAAACCATCCACTAGGAGTATAATGGCTTGTAGTGTTGATAGACTTTTTTCAAATGAAAATGGTTCTAGCATTACAATGAATCATAATGACCATGAAGTATGTTTTACTAAAGATAGATGATAAATATTTTTAAAATAATAATTAACAACTATTTAGGGTTTACCATCCATTCAGGAATACTCAAGTCAAAAGTCTGATATAAATTTAGTAGAAAAACTGCCTGAAATTTCAGAAAAATCAGTTGGGAGGGAAAGTCCATTGACCGCTACATCAACGGCCAAGAGCTCTAGGCGTGATTCGTTGAGCGAAAGAGGACCCATTACAAATCCAGTTACAACAAACAATAATGCGTTGGTGCTAAAGGAACCAGAACCCGAATTAACATTGTATGTTTAATGTGAATTGGTAGATATTAAATTTTCCTTTACTTTCATTCGATTTCAGGCAAAAAGTTGATCCAAGTATGGCGCTACGAATGCGCGGTGAACTTTTTGAGAAATTCCAGAGACAAAAAATGAATAAGGAAACAATTGAAAGGTAATTATTATAATAAAATCACTGAAAATTCTTAAAACAAAATTGTGTTTTAATATATATTTTGGGGACGTTTAAAGAAATTATTTCGAAAGCATCGTATATCATAGAAATTTCTTAATGCTTACAGCCCAAGACTACCCCAAACGGAAAACGTCGGACCCGGACTAGAAATCCTGAAAGATGAACAAAATCAAAATGATATAATAAAACTAGCGACTGAAGAGGTATGTCAAAAATACAATAAATTTTCGTCTTTAATACATATTAATTCAATTAAAAACAATAACACTATGAACATAATAAACAAACATTCAAAAGTTAGTTAAAATCATCGACCAGTGTTGTTAGCCTTGAGTATGACTCAATAAATTCCCTTACCATAAATAGAAGTAACTCACACATTATTGAATTCAGGTGAAGTTCTGATTATATTGTGGTATCGCTGTGGTTATTAATGAGTGCTAAGTTAGTTAGTTCGAGATCAGTGCAACTTACAGTCAGTCCAAATTTTGAAGTTGGAAAACTAAGTAGAATTTAACTGGACAGAACCGTATTTATAATTAAATTGTGAAAGTGTTCCCACATCGAAATAAAACAAATTGTGGGCGCTATTGTAGAGAAAGTGATTAAATATATTAGTAACAATTGTATTACGCAAACGAAACGAAATAAAAATGAGCAGACAAAGTGTTAGTGACCAGTTAAAACAAATTGATGGCATTTTTAATGCAAAAACGAACAGTGAAATAAAGTTTTTTGACGCAAAACGTGATTTGAAATGTAATATACATGGAAGAAGGCGAAGTAGTTCTGAAACAAGTGGAAATTTAAATGGAAGTATATATAATATACCAAACATTTGGAATTCCTCTTTAAAGCCGGCACCGCAAATTTCAAAAGAAGAAAAACTTCGTCGCAGACAATCATTTACTGAAGGATATGAACAAAGCTTAAGGGACAAAAACAGGTTTTAAACAATAGAAAAATATAAAATTCTTTACTTTGCTTGAAGCAGAATAGTAAAAATTACTTACGTTTCTTTGTAAAAAACCTTGCAGAAAGAAAAATTCGTGGAATGCGAACATATTTGGAAATATTGAACATCCCTCTGCCTTTCCTTCCTTACTTCGAACATCATCAACACAAAAAAGTCTTGATTTAATATGGAACGATCCTAAAAGTCAAAATTATACTGCACGAAGGGCAAGTTTAAATTGCTTGAATGAAAATCGTCAAAAACCGCATCAGACCCAGACGCCCTCAAATCTTTCCAAACGAAACAGTTTTGGTGGTAGTTTGTATCTAAGACCAGATAGCTATGGACACACAAATCTTGTGAGACGTGATAGTTTCGGATCACATAATCTCAATAACATTTTCAATGATACCCAAAGAAGAAACTCTAGTCCACGAGATTATGTAAACTTAAATCAAATAAAGAATTTAGGCCAAACTGTCAAGCCAGCAACTCCAGTAGTAGAAACAAGAACATCTATTTTACGTAAAAATTCTTCACCATCCGTTAATGGAAATAATGACGGTAAATCAAAATTTACCAAGGAAAATGTAGAACGGCATGTAACAATACTTGAAAATGAAAATAATTTTCGTAAGAATAGCCACAACAGAATCAGACGTGATACTTTGGATTCGAATGATGATTTTCTCAAATCACGACGTATATCAATAGATTCCCTTGATCTGCGGCGTAGTTCAGTTGAATTTATTGAAGATGATATAGGAAATCTCGATTTGAACAGTGATTACCAAAAGGTTGTATCTGATCCTTATAAAAAACAAACTAACAGAAAATATTAAACATAACTGCAATCTAACTTAAGGAGCTGATGGATTAGTTAAATTTTATAAAACAAAATGATCCCCACTAATGCGCATATAAAATAATTTATTCTTATTAAGTGAAAAAGCATTGTCTGTAACTAAAAAGTATCACTTGAAATCGTTTTTATCACAAAAACAATATCTCCTTTATTATGAAGTATTCAAGCAAAATTGCTGTTTTCATCGGTAAGTAAATAAATTAACCTCCGATTGACTTCATTCCTAATGGTGTGGGTGGCCAAGGTTAATCAATACGTTCTGTAAACATCCAACTGCTTTACTCAGATCGCCATTTAAAGTTATCATCAATATTCATTATGAAAGTGAGGATTTCTTTTTTAAGTTTCTTGCTTTTCCCAATTTGTATGACATTTAAAGAACTTAAATCAATGCGAAGTTAATTGAATAGCAAAAATTGAAAATATTTTACACATAAATAAAAATTTACATACAAGTCAATGGAGATGTGCGATCTCTAAGATCTTATGAGTTACGTCATTTTCCAAATGAAAGTTTCAGAAAGACAAGGGTTAAATCATTTTCGAATATCATATTACATCATCCGTCCAGAAAAGGAAAGAGGATTATTATCATTCAATTTGGAATGTTAACAATGTTTTTAGTAAACAAGAGATCTTTGAGAAGACATTCCTGAGTAAATGATTCATGACTTTGATGATACACATAGTAGTGATGCTTAATTAAAAGTAAGATTACTGAGACTTGAACGTTTCGCTAGTGAAAGCATATTCAACGAAAAGAGACTATTCCAATTCATTCGAAATTCATAAATGCTACGAATTTAAGTCGTTAACCAAATAAAACAGTTATGAATGCTTAACAACAACTGGCTACACAGAAGTTCGATTTTCTTCTATGGACAGTTAGTATTTTTGACATGATCATTTCCAAACGGCATTTACCTATCATTATTTCTAAAGACACATTTTTACCGTGATCGTTGTTAGTTGAGTGTGTTCTGAATATGAATGAACTAAGGAAATCCACTTTTTCCAATTTCTTAACAAAAACCGGTTCACTTTCGACGTCCAATACCACCAAAATAAGAATTCGAACGTACCTTGTACGCATACCTGTTTTATCTATCGATCCAGGTAACGTTTATTTTTGTTTTGTACATCACTACAGGTTGTTTTGTTTTTGGGCATTAAGAAAGCAAACATTTTCCTCTAAATCGCATGCGAAAGAAAATTGTAAGAATGTGTAATTATGCATATCGAAGACCAGTGGTGTACATCCATTTCATTCAATCTATGTGCTACATTAAACAAAACAACTTCTAGTATTAACAAAAACAATATTTATGTGACTATTTATGGTTCCTGAAATCAATCATAGGCGTACGGGAAAAGCTCTTTTCAAATATAATGAATAATATTACCACACCCACATGAGTGATTTTCATATTCAAAATGTGGGATGAGGAAATATTTTGTTAAATTTTAAATTATGCAGTGTCCGTAACAAAACTGTTACATCAAGTAGATCCTGATTACCTATATATGTATGTCACCTGGTTCATATCTATTTGCCTTAGATAACCGTAACATATTTGAGACCAAACAGTTACGTTCATCTTTGTTTTGCCGATTCAGAAGTTATTTTAATTATTACAATCAATAAAATTGATACTAATTTCTTATATAAACAATGAAGATCTAAATAACTAACGAATCTCTTAAAATCTACGCCTCTGAAAATTACCTGTTTCGTATGTGTTGCAGAAGACTGTAGTGAAAGAAAGATTGTGAATTCGATGGAATGTTGGAATAGAAGAGTTTTCTTAACATAATATCGTAATCTACGGACGCATCAGTCTATAAAAACTTTACTTTCTTACCAATGCTGGCAGCCTCCTCTTTCTTAGGTTTTATATTTTTGTTCCACTTTGCTTTTAGCCTACGTAAAACTTGTGCTAGTTTGTATGTTTTTCTTTTACGTTATTGAGATCAGTACGTACGGTTGTTTCTGATTAAGAGTGCTTTTGTGCTTCATTTGTTAAGATGTTTTGAGAAACATTAAATTATGTGATTTTAAAAATTTTGTTAATTGTGAAGAAGGATTACTAAAAAATATGGAAAAAAATTCGAAATTGCCCTGGTTTAGAGTACCGAGGGAAAAGAGAAGAAATTTTCCTACAGAATATAGTGCATATTTTTGCAACAATATCCTCAATCCAAACTTAGGGTTCGATCATAGTCAAAACAAGGTTATAATTTTTCTTGATTCAAAATGACATACTTCTTCACTGTAACGTTGTTTACGTTTATCCGATATTAGTATTATAGAAATAAAAACAATCGAGATAGTCCTTCTTACATCTACAAATGTCAGAGTGAAATCGCAAGAGAATACTCTAATATATATGGAAACTTACATGGGTCAGCATTAAACAATCAAGATTATGGACAGTTCAACAAAAGTCGAAGGTAGTGTCTAGCATTTAGTGTTGTGAATTGTTTGGTTCTCGTTAGGTTTGTAATGATAATTATGTACTATTCGTAGGATTGTCCGGAATTCAACAAAACAAAATGATAGAAATTGTTACTGTAAGGCTACTCAATTTTCTAAATCAATGGAAGATATACGAAGCATCAATGGTAGAAGTAACAATAAGTCCGTAAAAGAAAAAACACATTTTCTTCAAGCCAAATCAGTTGCCCATATGAAAAATCGCACTAAATCTGAAATCAATTTAAGTTTTAATCGTCGATCTACGGAAAATCTTCTTGGTGCCAATACTAATTATGGGAGCTCATTCCAGGTCAAAGAAACTACTCATAAGGATAACAACATTAACTATTTGATTGCTTTTCTTTTCATTAAAAAAAAAAAAAAACAAAATAAATTCCTTGCTTATGCTCATAGTGGTTATTACATAACAAATGAAATAATAAGTTCCTAGATTTAGTTAAAACAACACAGGAATATATAATAAAATTTTTCCAACAGAACGACAATTCAAGACCGCACTTTGTTGCGGTAACGACTTTAGAAGACGTTCAGGCTGTAAGATGTGCCGAATTTCATCCAAGTGGAAGAATATATGCAGTTGGTTCGAATTCAAAAACATTCAGAATATGTGAATATCCTTCCCTCTCGGAAGTGAGGTAGGTATTGAGGATATGTTTTGCTTATGAGGAGACTGAGTTTTTTAATTTTAGAGAAGAACATACGACTTATCAACCAACAGTTTTGTTCAAACGAACAAAACATCACAAGGGATCAATATATTGCATGGGCTGGGCACCGGACGGTGAAGTCGTAGCTACTGGTTCAAATGATAAAACTATAAAACTTATGAGATATGATGATATTAAGAAGCAGCTAGAAGGGCGGGAAATCGAACTGACAATGCATGACGGGACTATAAGAGATCTTTGTTTCTTGGAAGATAGCACCAACAAAGCAAGTTTACTTATAAGTGGTGGTGCTGGAGATTGCAAAATCTACGTCACCGACTGTGGCACAGCGACTCCATTTCAAGCTCTTAGTGGCCATGGCGGTCATATATTATCACTCTATAATTGGGGAGGTGCAATGTTTGTATCCGGTTCACAGGTGGGAATTTGATGACTGTGTTATGTGGCGTATTTAACAGAGTTTTCTCTTAAGGATAAAACAATACGATTTTGGGATTTGCGAACAAGAGGATGTGTTAACACCATTACACCGGCCACAACACCAGGCTCTCGCCAAGGTTCGCCAGTAGCTGCTGTTTGCGTCGATCCATCTGGGAGACTTCTTGTTTCTGGGCATGAAGACAGCTCTTGTGTGTTGTATGATATTCGTGGTAACAGACCCATTCAATGTTTCAAACCTCATTCGGCTGATATAAGGTAAAATCATGTTGAATTTTTTCAAATTCCATAATAAATATTCTCTGCTTTCAGGTCGATAAGATTTTCTCCATCAGCATATTATCTGCTGACTGCTGGATACGATAACAAGTTGGTTCTAACAGATTTACAGGGTGACTTGACATTGCCCTTGCCATCTGTAGTTGTCGGTCATCATACTGACAAAGTCATATCCGGTCGATGGCATCCAACTGACTTTTCGTTCTTATCAACTTCCGCCGACAAAACTGCAACATTGTGGGCTTTGCCGCCTTTGTAATTATTAATTTTTAAGAAGTCACTCATTTCTTGAAGTAAACAATGCATTGTTTGAAGCAGTTAGAATGATGGTAAATTCATTTGTATTTTCAATAGTTCTTATTTATTCGCAATTATCGTTTGTTTCTCTATGTCATGTCATGCTCTTCCTCTTAACTCATATATATCCCTTGCACAAACACAATTTTTATAACAAAAACTTAAAATAACAGTCGCGTTTTTGAACATAAGTTCAAAGTAAAAAAATTACTTTATAATTATTTCATAACCCACAGAATAGAGAAATATTATAAAGGTAGGGGGTTTTGTTGACCGTAAATAATGTAGGATGTAAGAAATTGTTTAAACTGTCTGAAATCAAAAAAAAAGTAAAATATAAAATATATATTAATTTTTTATTTATGTTTTCTCTTTGAATTAAAAAAGTGATTAGATCATTGTTAGAATCGTATATTTATCAGAAAATACATATTTATTTGATAGTAAATTAAGTAAAAAATTAAGTAATGATGCTAAACTAAATAATAGCTTCAATAAAATCTTTAAGGTCTTTCTATCTTTCTTTTTGTAAATTAAAGATACTTAAAAACTAAATACGTTAGTTTTATATTAACACATGCTTTAGACACTATCAACAACTATTATCTTGGTACCGATTTTAATCACAGACTGTTTCCCTTTGAAGCGGATATAAGTCAACATCATCTCTCTAAACGAAAGATGTCATTATACATCTACATTAAAAATTAACAAATATTTAGTTTTCCCTAAAAACCTTATACTACAAAGTCAAGTATCTTCAAATCAATCATGAATTTCATTGAATTACAATTTTGAGTTAAGGTAAAATTTCATTGTAAGTACATGTTGTCCAGGATTTTCATATACATATATATATATATATAGTATATGTATATACATTAGTTTTATTACGTACTATACACGGACCTTGCAGACTACTAATATAATCTAAAACAGTTGTGCAACTATATAAAATTTTGTGATTTATGTCGAGAAATTTTAATTAGGCTGGTATTGTTGCTTGTTCATAGAAATCTGGTTCATCATCAGCATCAACTTTTGGTTGGACTCCATCGAGCTTCAAATGTTATAAGAAAAACATGTTATTTTTTATATTGTGTTGTCAATGAATGAATGGTATGATCATTGTAATGAATTTATGATTTTTCTCGAAGCAATTTTTGATTACATACGTATAAAGCGTATTTAAACTACAATATTATTCAACTCACCGCATTCATTTCCTGGCCTGTATAGAATTTTGTAAGCTTTATTCGAAAAGGCACCATCATTATCAAGAAAAACGGAAAGGCCAATGAAAACTTAGATGATTTTACAATCCATAAAATTGAGAGAAGCACTACTTGAATAGTAGTAAAGACGTGCATTTTCCATGTTGGTACTCGTTTAACATAAGGTGTTGGCGGATGATGTTTAACGGGCATAAAATATAGTCGAATCCTGCGAATTCAAGACAATTACATACATATTTTGAGAAATAATAGTAAATATTTGTTTATTCTTTATTTACCTGTCGAAGAACTGAACACCGCTAATAGAAGCTATTCCCATGTATAGAAACACTCCAAATAATACAGCCATCGGTATGAGTCTTAATAATGGTGCCATTGCTACAGAAAGCCCCACTAGAAGTGAAACGAAAAGTCCGGATAGACGTTGCTCTTTCACTTCAATAATGCGCGGCGATTCACCAGGTGCATGAGTTCTAAAGTAAAAAATGCTGACCATCTTGGTGAATTATGTTAACAAACATACCTACCTTGACATAATCGTAACGGCTGATACGTGTGCAACAGATCGAACTGTAGCAGCACAATGCCATGGCATACCGAATAATCCACATATAACGTTAAGAAAGCATAATAAAACGATATCTAAGTGGAGACCTGAACCTTTTCGTAGACCTCGTTCAGGTTTATCCACAATCAGCTCTGATATGTGAGTTTCCATAAAAATCAATATGTAGACTAACAAAGCAGGAATACCAGCTACAAAAGGTAACCATATTGGAACAGGCCACAAAGGTATTAGCCACTCTCTTTGTTTACTATCACTAGGCGATAATCCTTCAGGTACAGTTAACTTTTCCGTAAAAACTTGCGGAATTAAGTAATCAATTAAAACAAAAATTGCAATTGCGATAGGCACACCGAAATCCCCAAGTGCACGACGAGCATTTCTTCCGAGAAAATGCGAGTTTCGAAAAAGTTTTAAGTAATATGCTACAGTAAATGTTCCAAGTGTAAGTATGGTACAGAATAGAGCAGTATTAGGTCTATTAATTGGGCGACCTAAATCGTCTTCTGGTTCCAGCAAATTTGTTAAATTATATCCTCCTAAGCCGTAAATAGATTTTGTTCCTGTTTGATTTATGTTGCTCGTTTCATTTGTACTCATAGTGTCATTATCAGCATCAGCTCTATAGACATAAGGAAATATAAGTGGATGTCTTCCGTAAACATAAATCAATTTCATTATTGTTTCAAATATATATATCAGTGTTATAAGAGCGGAAAAAATTTCTTGCGTAAATCGCGTGAGTAGTCTGACGTAAACACTTCCTTCAAAGGCAGAAACGGTAAGTCCTATTATAATTAACCAAATACTGATATAAACTCTCACGGTGAGAAAACGAAAATCATTCTCTTGGCAAAATTGGAAAAGTGCCTCGTCAAACAAGAGTAATGGTCCTGTAGTACCAATGATCACTAGTGGTTGCCCAGCTAAGGAATGAAATATTAATCCAACTACTGATGCTGACAACAATGTTTCAGATATTCCAATTAAATTGCGTGTTTTATCAGACGCAAGACCACCAAATGTTATAGCAGTCGATAGTGCAGCGAAGTACATGAAAACGGTTGCAGCTAAAGTTTCCGTGTTTAGGCCATCAAGAATATCACTTTTATACATTGGTATTCTCCTTTTAATGTCATTAACAAGACCACCCCAGAATTTGTGAGTTTTCTCGAGCGGACTAGGCGGTTGCTTTTTTTCTGCTAAGCTAACATCTGCTAGTAGTTTAAGTCCTTCCTCGGCGATGAATTTTTCCGACTTTTGCTTTTCCTAGGAAGTGAAACACAAACTTAATTGGTTTATGCTTAAACCTAAAGGAAACGTACCTGTAAAGCTTTAGTTTTTCGATGGCGAATCCAATCCTTTTTAGCCTTCAATTCTTCGAATGGAAGTAACTCATGACGATCCCAATTACCCGGTGGTAGCACAATCGAATCGTCTAAAAACTCATTGATGGCTGAAAGAAGTTCTTTGCGATCTTCAGCCTTGTAAGCAATTTCATGAAAATGTTCGTTCGACATTAGTGTAGCAATCGAGCGACCAACTTCATGGTAATCTAAGTCAACGGTTTTTGGTCCAAGAAGGATAAAAAGGAATCTAACAGGAATTGGTACTTCAGTAATACTGGGCATATGAATGCCTTCTGCTAATCTGATAAAAGCAATTGTTGCTTGTTCTAAAAAGTCAACAGCGCCAACCTAACCATCATATATTTACGTTATAGATTAATAATGTCCAATATATTTTATAATATAAATTTTTACTCACAAGAACCGTAGTTGCTTCAGCTCCTAAAGGAATGCGTCTCAAAATAGTATCGCCCTGTAATTTTTTTAAATCCTCTTGTGATGACGAACAAGCTTCATCCTTAATTTCGATTTTAAAATCATTCTTTTTATTATTGCCATTTATTTCACTCGCCGGAAGTATTTTTGGTTTCTTGTCATCAGAAAGGTTCTAAAACGTGAAATAAGCTATTTAGAATGAAAATAAATAAATGAAATCAAATATTACCATCTTTAAATAACACTTCATAACTCTGTTAAAAGGACTATTGGTAATCTTAATATATAAAAAGAAGCAAACCAGCAAGCATTCTTTACATCTAATTATAGCTTTATGTTTAGTAACCGAAAATTTTATATATGATGGTAAAACTCTATTGAATCTAATAATTAAATAGTACGTGCCATATAATTATAACTGGAAAAACGTTCTTATCAATCATGGGTGGACGAAAAATGGAATCATTTGTTAAATTGCAAGAGTCAAAATTAATAAGTTTCTATTAAACAGGTAAATTTTCCAAAATCTAAGTAAATCAGTTTTAAAAATTCGAAACTAATTTTCGTATTATTATTTTATTCCAATCAAAGAGTGTTCCAATATGGATTTATTTGATGTTCTCAACAAGACTATGCATTTTCACATATAAAACAAATAAAACTGTAAAGCCAACATAAATGTATAATAATGATGAAATCTATGGGTATTTTACACATTACTAAATAATACAAAAGGAAGTAATACAAAAGTTTTGGATATTACCCAAATGTTTAAAA
Source organism: Chrysops caecutiens (assembly GCA_963971475.1). Lineage (NCBI taxonomy): Eukaryota > Metazoa > Arthropoda > Insecta > Diptera > Tabanidae > Chrysops > Chrysops caecutiens. The sequence goes on from OZ020568.1 coordinate 73,563,945, forward strand.
TAAACTAATTGTCTTTAAAATATTTTACACTTATGTATGACATGGTTGAATGCCTTCGACAAGCACGGAACATTAGTGGAGCTGGTGGATGGAGACCATTGAATGCACTTTGAGCAGAGCAAACTGATGATCTTGCTGCTACTTCACCAAAAAGATCATCTCCCATCCAAAGATACTGAAGGTAGTTTTGTAAAAATATATAAAAATAATTTTCATAAGGAATGTCGGGACTCTTCACTAAGAATTCATTTAATTAATTTCTGCTGATGATTTTCAACTCAGAAAGTAATTTGGACAAAATATTATAATTATGAAATCAAATTAAATTAGGAAACTGAAAATAATAAGTAAATTTTGATAAAATCATTTATCAAACAAATCAGGTATATTAAAGATGTTATAATATTTTTAAAATTTTAGATGTTTAGAGAGAGTGGTTACGTTTAGGTTAAATGAATTAAAATGATTCAAATCTGATTTTATAATTTCAAACGCATCTTTATCTAGACACTTGTTAATAATTACAATTTATTAGTGGTTTTGGATTATATTAGCAATACTTTATTGATTTTTATAAGATTACGTAAAAGGATATGCCTATGAATAATTAAAGTACCGTATATACTCGCGTATAAGTCGAAAAATTTTTGCCTGAATATTCATGTCAAAAACCTGGATCGACTTATGCGCGGGTCAATGCAATTTCCAACAATTGTTGTTAAAGAGACGCCATGCACTAATTATTTGATTGGTTTGGTTGAGAAGATTCCAAGTTTGAAGGATTTTAATGAGAAACAAACTTGTTATGCCTCGAATAAATAAAGTTAAATAAGATATTTGTTTGATGTTGGACGCTCTTAAATTTCTACATAGTCTCGACTTATCCGCGGGTCATAGCAAATTCCTTAATTTTTGGCCTGAGAAAGGGGGTCGACTTATACGTGAGATCGACTTATACGCGAGTATATACGGTATATAATAAAATGTATTACCAATTTTATGACTATGCAGTACGAAAAAATGTGATTCAATAAAATATTTGGTTAACTTCATGAAGGTTTTACCTGCAAACTTGAGTAGCTATTATATTTCTTTTTGGTAAAAGGAAATCCAGTATGTGAATGTTCATTAACATGTCTATGTCGCAATAGCAAAGCTCGCATTACTGTAGGTTTGTCGTGTGCACTGATCAATTCTTCAACAACCATCTGCAAATTGATATGAAAACATATATACATATATTTACAATTTTATTATTTCCTTTAAATGAACTTACTTGTTCAACCACACGGTATGCTACACCAGGTAAGTCCTTCTCTTCTAAATCCAGTAACACAACACCTGTTTCCAAACATCGTCTCAAGTTCAATAAAGAATGAAACGAAAGTGAGGCAACATGTGGCCTCCCCCAGCGATCTGATCCTTCCTCAACATGCTCCTCATATTTTATCCAACGGGCTGTTTCTTTCCATTCTCTTTCCTCGCCAGTGCCAATAAGTTCGTCAAGTTGAACAAAAACCTTAACAAGAAGTTCATGTTTCAAATTTCAATTTGTTCTCAATTCTTGTGGCACCTACCTCATGTGGACTATGATCAAAAGACTTCTTTGACATCAAAGGTACTGATAAATTTACACGTGGCAACTCTTTATGACGCAAGGAAGCATGATGCACTTTGTGTCGACGTAAAGCTCGTGGATCATCAGAGCGATGAGAAGTTAATTCATTGATATCTGCTTCCTAGAAATGTGCTAAAGTTATTTAACTCTTTTTAAGATTAACCTCTTTAAATTAAACCTTGGTATCCTTTGAATAAGTGTTAGCATTGAGAAATGTTTTACATTAAGATGTTAGTTAAAAAATGTATCTATGTAATTGATGAGTTACCTCTAATGTTGAGTCTTCAGGTTGCACCGAAACTCTCCTTGCATCCAAAAGTAGCTCCTTTCGACTTTCCAAGCATTCTTGATGAGAATATTTACGGTGTTTATAATATTGATGGCGACTATTGCAAAATAAAATTAACTAAAAAAGTTATTTAATTTTTGCCGAAACGGTACCTCTTTCGACGTTTGCGATCGTCAAAGCGGTCACCATCCTCACTATGTTGTGGTTCGATTTCTTCCTTTTTTATAAATTGAACATGCTTTCCGTCAACTGAAGAATCCTTAAATGCAATATTTATATTTTGTTGTTATTTTATTAATTTTATTCGTTAAATACCGAATGATCACCATGTTCGGCTCGTTCAGACACCATAGGACTTTCTTCTGGATAACTATCGTCATTTTTCCCGCTACCAGAAGGTAGTTCATCTACATTTGTGACCGCAAATCCATTACCATAATCAGTTTCGTTGTGGTGATCTGATAATCATTATGATATTGATAAATGTTAATTAACTAAGTTTAAAAATCAAAGAAATTTACGTTCATCTATTCTTTCGTCAAATGGATGAAGCGACTTGCTTCTTAAGCGTTCTTTTTCCATTTTTGGACGAGGATTTAGATCTGATAGTATCGATACATCGAATTTATTTGTTTCCATATCAGTTCCTTTGAATACTTTTTCCATTTCGTTGTCCAGCAAAACTTGATCTGGATCTTCATTGCCGCTGACCTTTTGAAAAAATTAGAATTTCCCATTTTTGAAATTTTTCTTCATAACATATCTCCTTGTCTCTTATTTCAATTAAGAAAAAGCATATTATCACGTGCTTTCCTCTTAAATCAAATGTACGTAAAGATCATTTAAGCAAGTCATGTGAGACAAGTGATTCATTCGTATCATGTGAGTAGCCTGTGAGTCTTTCAATTACTATTAAAATAAAAACTCTGGGCAAATAAACAATTTATCAATTGAGAGTTATTAACGTCAATTACGCAAATGAATAAAAGACCAACAACAATTTCTAAAGACATCGAAGGCAATTCATTGCCACTGAACTTTAAATAAAGTTTTCAATTTTTAAAAAATATGCATTCACACATTTAAGCACATGTTTTTACCACTTAATTGAAATGGTGTTCTTGAACGATTTGGTTCAAACTTTGTGTTCAAAATGTCTAGTAAATGTTCGTTAAAATGTTCATTGTCAATTTTTTTATTCTAACATACTTTAAGTCTGCTGTAAAAATACGTATGAATAATATGGTGGTTGTCAGTAAAAGTTTATTATCTTCTATATCTACTTGATCCATTTCATTGATTAGCTTTTTCATGACAATTAAATAAGGTATATGTATTCGTTTATGGATTATGAAAAACCAGTTTCTAATAAATCTAGTAGCATTTGAAAAGCCGAACATTGTGTTTGCAAATATTTTTGGAAAATTCGTAATAATAATGAATGAAAATATATAATACAAACCATTGAAAATACTTTATTGCAAACTTTCTACATACAGTAGAACCTCGCTAATCCGACCCTCTTTTGTACTCAATATTTGAAATCACGAGCGGCCGATTTCAGGATGAAAATTTTCGCGAAAATGTTCTCTTTCAATCGTAACATTTTATCGTAACATAGTTTTTTCGAGAATTATTATATACATAATGTACATATAAATTATTTCTGCTTTTTGTAATTACATATGTTAATTATATATGCATTTTAGTACGTAAAATACGTTTTCTTTCAATCTTCGGTTAATCCGTCTTTTTGGTCGATCCGACCCACCGCCTGGACCCATCAGGGTCGAATAAGTGAGGTTCTACTGCATTCAAATCTTTAACAATTTTCTAATAAATACTCCATGAACGATTAACATTCGACAGGCTGTTAAATTTCACACATGTAAGTGAAAAGAAAAACCGCATGCGGAATTTTATTAGGGAAGAAATTTCTCATAAAAATATTTTTAGTCCTTTGATAACTTTTACTTTTGGTGTTTTATATTAGCAAATACCAAAAGTTAAACAATTTTTTTATCTGCTTTTCGTCTTTTTTTAATTGAAATGAAAAGGCTGCCCTTGCAAGCTTAAAAAAGCTCCATAAACTTTAGTAATTTGAAAAGTATCACTGAATTCCATCTCGAAAATTAACGTTTACAATGATCTACTATATGTCTACCTACATATTTCATGTTTAACGTGAATACGCACCCCATCCACTGACATACGCGAAACCTAGCATCAACTACATTTTCCTGGTTAGTATTCCTATCACTGCTTTGATATGAACCTATTTTTGGCTCTGTAGGACAATTGAGAATTTTGTACTTGAATCTCCTTCTCATAATCAACTTGTTAACAATGGTTTTATCCGACGTTTTTGTTTCCTCGAAAAGGAACTTTATTTCGTTACATAATATCGACTGTACATAATATCTCTCATCTTTCGTAACTTGTTTCATGCAATGTATTTTCCTTTTCAATATGAAAATCAGTCTTATACTAAATTTTAAGGTTAAATTTTAAGAATCAATCATTTGAAAAGTATTGACTGTTGGATCTTTGTCCTTAGAGGCCAGTTTTGTTCAGTAAAATTAAAATCAAAATAAATACTTTTATAATGTTATATTTCAGTTGGTTTGTTTTTAACAAAAGTTTTGTTGCAGTTCTTTTACTGTTTAAATAACGATGCTTGTTACATTCGAAGGTTTTAAAGTACTGACAGCAGAAAAGCTTGGAAAACATACCAACCAGAATACCCGGGAAACTCAGAGGCATCTAGTGCTTTTGAGTTTTCATCATATAATATAAGCTCTTTTTAAAGTTTATGAAGTGCTAGTATACATAAATTTTTCAAGTTGACCTAGTGTTAGATGACCGCGAAGAATTCAATCAGAATTCTTTTATGAACATTAGACGAAAGGAATACCTCTTTTCAAAATGTATGAGACTTTTAAAGCTAATTTGAAAAATATTTCTTTAATTCAATTAACAAGGATCTTTTTCGATACATACCTTGATAAGGTTAACAATTTTTCATTAATAGCACACTCGCAATCATAACATAAAATTTTACTTAAGGTCAAAAATAATTGATTCGTTAAAGTATACTGTTAACATTTATGTAACCAAATTTATCACTACCCGTTTCCGTTTCATATTTTTAAAAAATTCACGTCACACGACAGGATACTTTAATTTAATTATGCATTTAACTTTTACTGATTATATTTAATTCAGTTTATGTCTTTGGTGTTCAATTTTTCAGAAAAATCAATGTTTTCTTAAATATTTAAATATTAATGATTATTCTGTAACTATCATCAGTTCAAAAAATCTCAAAAACTGTAGAAACTACTAACGACAAAGCACAGACCTACTGATATCTGTTAATATTGAACACGAGTTATGCACACGCTTTCTGTCGTCACACAGCCATCTAAACTTTTAACCAAATACTGCAGCTAGTGCTTAATAACTTTAGTTAAGAATGCACCCTGGAAACTTTTGGTCAACGCGTCACGTCGTCAGTAAAATGCACTCACTGCAAGTATAATGACTTTCCTCTCACGCATTCATTTATAATTTACATAACAAAATTCATAGTTACAGCATATTTTTCACCTTCAAGATGAACTAAAGGTTGTCTTTCAATGGTGCAGAATAATCCTTTTCAATAATCCATTTCTATGTTCGTTCATTTGCTTACGAATTTATTATAACACATCTCAGTTCAACAACAATTACTAATTAAAATTTAAGGTACAGATTATGTCTTTAATACATACTACTCATGGACGTTTCTAGTAACAATTAACATTTGGCAAGTTTTCTGTTTCTCCATTTGAATTTGAATAATAACGGAATATAAAGTTAAACTTTTCACATGAATCAAGTGTATTACACAAAAGAATTAACAGTTTAAAATAGATTGAACTAGATTTCTTTGGAACTTTTAAAAAACAAACTATCTTGATTGGTCAATCCTTAGTATATGTTTTCTAACAAAATAACGATGCACCTTAACTAAGATATAACGGAGAACCTATCTCGCAAGCGAGCTTCGTTATACTGTAGTCCTGCCGATTTCCGACCTGTTCGATTCTGAACTACAATTATGTAATAATACTTGGGAAAGTACGCATACTCTTAGATTTTCATTTCAATAAAGGCTCTTTCTACCTATGTACAAATTTATGTACACTACAAAAGAGCAACGGAAGTCATGTCTAGCTTTAATATTCGCATCGTTATTCGTTTGTGACCGGTATTGCAATATCATATGTTTCTCTTACTAGTGCCCCGGGTCAAGGCTAAAAGCCCATACATTTTCAACAATGTGAAAAATTTACCAACATACATTACACTACACAATCCTTTTTCAAACTATTTAAATTTATGACATGATAACAACCATAAAATAAGTTTTCTTTAAATTTTTTATGAAGCAAAAATGCATCGAAACTTTACGGAGATTTTACGTAAATAATCATCAGCTGCAAAGAATTTGGTATACACGAAGCTTTCGCAATGAATATAAATTTTTTTTATGGAACATACTGAAAAGACAACAGCTTTTTAAGCTATAAGCTACCTCTCGTGTTAATCGATATATTCTGACCTTGGCCAAGAATATTGATTTCTTGCATAGACAGTAGGTACAGGAAAATAATTTATGTTTTGCCTAAAAGCACGAATCTAAATTAGTCTGTTGGAAAATATTTATATGAAAATTATAGGGAAGTGCAACAAACGTATATTCAAACGATTATCTTTAAACCGCTCAACCACATTCAACTAGTGTTCAAACATATTCGAAAGCTTCATAGATTTGAAGATAAATTATATATGATTAAAGTGTTTTGAACTTTTTCGTACTTACTCTTGTATTGAAACCCAGAAAGGAAAGCTTCCGAACTCGATTCTCATTACTACTTTTGCTCATCTTAGAGTGTTGTCTTGTAATCGGTCGATTCTTATTACAAAATTACCAGAGATATCAAGTGGTTCGTACTTAACAGCTTCAATTTCCTCAAGTACTCCTTGTTTCCAATAGAATCACTTCAGTTTCGTGTTCATGCATTAAATGCTCCTTGAGTTGCCTTTTTATAGTTTGTTCTCATGTAATTGAAACTTATCATAAAATTTCAAAATGTTATCCTTTTCTGTAGTGCTTTCAAGCCTTTTTCGATGTGCTAAGTACCCTTAAGCTGTCTCAAGATCTGTAATTAACGTTAGATTGAAAAATTATTTTCAAACATTTACATATCAAAGTCAAAGTCATTTATTAATATTATAGTTCATTTTGTATCATCTTCAAAGAATTGTACCAGATAGGTTATTTAATATTCATAATATCTTGTTACATTTTGATACCTGAAATGATCAATTATTTGTTTCGGCGATTTTTAATAATATATTTTTAGATATTTGGATAATATTTCAAGGACAGTACGTGAATGGTTGTAAGTTAACACGTCCTTTTTACCCTTCTGAATTCCAGATTAAATATGAACTCTCAAATCAATCTCCTAAAGTCCAATGGCATATGATAATATAACTAAGTTGGAATAGCTAACACTTGGAATAGTTGGAAAAGGTTTCTTAATTGCTTAGGTATAAGATGATCCGCATTAGGGTTTTCAGATGTTTTTAATAATTAATCATGACAAAAAGGTTTAAGAGCTTCTTAATTAATATTGAATTTCTTAAAAATTTCTTCAAACTTTTGTTCACAGTTTCCAGTTTCGTTATGGATCGTTCATTAAGAAACTTGAAAACTTACGAACAATAATTTAATCTTAATTTTATACTACTTTTATACTGCTTTTTCAGTTTAATTCTTTAGCTTTAGCTACGTCATCGCATAAATGATAAGTTTTTGGTAAATATTTGTTCGTTTTTGAATTTTACTTGGGGAAAGTTTTTCGCACATTTTAAAAGTTATATAAGCAACATTTTAATTGAAAGAAAAACAAATAATTTAAATATTCACTATTTGTTTTTAAAAAGTTTGCATTTTTGGAAAGATTTAAAAATTGAATTTTAAATCATATCCATTGTTTATATCTTCGTAAAATAATAGGCGTATTATTCTCGAATGGATTTCACAGATAAGTTTTGGTTCCAATCAGTGAACTTAACATTTTGTGGATACAATTTTCTCATCTTTATGACCAAAAATATGAAACTATAGTCGATTTATAATTGGAAAAAGTTGTAGGCTTATGTCATATCTTTGAAATATCTTTCTTCGCAAAATCAACGATTATATTGACATAGTAATTTTGAAACATACGGTAATTTTCAGCCATGTATATCATTCAATTTGTTAGACGACCTTACAATACGTAAGCGATCAAAAGGAAAGGTTGGAATTGCAAATCAAGCCAAGAAACATGAATTTTTGCAGTCATTGCTACTATCCCCTACCATACCAGAGTAACCAGTAAATAACTTTTGTCTACAAACTTACTTCAATAAGCCAGATAAGCAATTAGAACAAATTTTCTTAACTAATTAAGAATATTCTCTAACTGACATCATTTACGATTTTGTGGAAAATTCAATAAAGAGTTATAGCAACATGAAAACTGACTGACATAGAACTACAGATTAGAAAATGCCGTATGGTTTATTGAGCAATTTACCAAAGTGTAGTTTTATGAGAATTTAACGCGATTAGTGACATTACATAAAATAGTAAATACAATTAAACACTTTGTTAATAGTATAGAAAGCTTGTTGCGGGAAGAAGTAAAAGCAGGGATGTCTGATATTCAATTAGTAATTCAAAATTTATCTTCTTAACATTTTAACATTTGTGAATTGACTCTTAAACGTTTCTTCAAAAACTGTAACACAACTTTACGTATAGCACCTTGAATTGTTACACTCACTTGTCGACTGGACTTGAGAAACCTCCAGTTAAAACAGATGGCTTCTTATTACGTTCATGTAAAAATTTAATTTTCAGATAATTTTCTATTACACAGCTGTAATCACATAATAGTTAGTGTAAGCTCTGTAATGTTGAGTACAAAACGTTGCTAACATGTGCACACGAAAGTGTATCAAATGGCAATAAATCGGCAGGATGTAAATAGAGAAAATGTGTTGACACTTACAAAGCAAGGTGTAAATAATAGCAAACAATAATCTAGTTAAATCTTGAGACGAAAACTACTTGACTGTTCACAATAAAGACGGTTTTTCCTATAGTTGCTCGTACTTCCTGTCTTTGCCATCAACTGAATCATCGATTGTTGTGATGAAAATAATTGATGAGATTAGTAAAAGCCATCGAAGCCTTTTAAGTTGAAACTAGCTTTGTCTCGCATTTTTACCATTTACTTTACTATAATATTTATTTTTGCAATTTGCTATTGCTAATCAAACGTCACTTTGTAAATTGGACTCATCATAGCAATAAAATACCCAAAACATGCAAGACGCAAAAGTGAATTCATTTCTTCATAATAAATAACAAATTGCGCAACAGGCATGTTAGTACTTTGAAAATCAAAAAGGACTAGGTACCTCCGAAACTTTTGTTTGAAAGTAGCTTGAAAAAGAAAACTCCTAGAAAATGTATGGATTATCCTCAATGAATTTATGTGATAACATGGAATAATTCTAATGTATGCACAACAAAATATGGATTTAGGTCGAACAAGAATTATATTAACTTTAACAATTCATAATCATGACATGTACTCAACCATAAATTCATATTGAAAAATTCCTTTCCTTTTCAACATTACGATATAGATTAATGGGTTTTGCATAAGTTCGGAAGTTTTCACTGGGGGAATAGTCAAATCTCTATCGTTTACGTAAACAAACATTGTATCTAATTGTCGAAAATTAATTACGACAATGTCTGTGTCTGTATCGTGATTATGGCAAATCAATAATAATAAAATGTGGTTTTGCTAAAATTAACTTGAGCCTTACATTTTGAACTATTCAATTGTGATGACGTCCATTCAAAACGATTGACGCTTTACGAAACTTGTGTTATTAAACTAGTTAAATTTAAGCGGCGTTTCCTTTTGAAAATCATCGGTCGTATTGAAATTGACGAAAAGTACTTAATTGTTTTCATAATTCAAACGCATTTTTGGTACAGTCAAGATGTCAATTCATTAGTCAGTTGCTAATTTGCTCAAGATCTTTCAGAATTTTTGAATAACAAGATAATTTATATTTCATTCAGTGCTCTTGTATGTCACTCTTGTTTAATTGTATCCATCATTTAAGCAATAAATTTATAAAAAGAATACTATATCCTAATGAATGTTCTCTTATATCCGAGCAATTAGCAGAAGACTAGCGCCTTTTCAATTAATCCACACCATTTTTGTTTTTAAAAGACAACATGAATTCTTTGTTTGTAAACAGAAGTTTATGTCACCAATATTGAATATTTGGTTTTGTTGAAAATATCCCAAACGACGGAATTACAATAACACAGAATTGGAAAAAATTACATTACAATAATAATAGCCCTATGATCATAATAATGGCGTGCAAACAACACTTGCCTACTAATTGCTCGAACCGTTTAATTAAAACTTAATCGAATGTTTCTATGTAAAAGCAATTAGCCACTTAAAAATTTCGCAATTAAGGCTATTAATCTGAATAAATACATAAATGATCGAAGTTATTTAATCGAAAAACAACACAATTATAACACATAAATTTGGCAAGAATTAAATTGTAAAAGGATCGAATAGAAGTATGTACTTAGAGGAACTAAAAACGATAAATCTCAAATATGACATAGAGCAAAACTTTAACAATATATGTGGTTAAAAAGAAAACTCCAAATGAAAGGTAATAACAAAATCACACGGAATTTTCTCTTAAAGCGAAAAAGTGCACCTCTACTTTTACGATACGTAATTGAATTAAGGTAATTTACCTATGTACCTACATGCATGAACAAAATATATTTTTAAGCCCAGAAAGTTGCTGGAGAAGTTTTTACCGTCAGAAAATGGCAAAAATGATAATAAACTTTGCATTACAATAATGACATGAACCCTTGTTCTGATTACATTAAGACGATTTCTGAATAGTATGAGGATTGATCAATACAACCCATTCACAGTACGAAGCATGCTTTCAAAATGTTTTTTCGAATAGATAATTTTTGAAAAAATTTTGTTGTCGGAATAGGTGCAAGTTCAGAAATATACTGAACTGAGAAAATAGAATATGTTTGAAAAATGTGAAGCAGGCAGTATTGTGAAGCTTTACAGGAGAATTTTCAAGCTAATCATTTCACTTATATACATTGATATCAGCTGCAATTTGTTGGAGAAAATTTCGCCATCAAAATAGAAAGGAAAATTTCGATTCCCACACATTCGTGTTAACAATACTAATCATATTGTTCTCTGTTTTTAAGTTCTGTTGCATAAAGATCCAAAAATACTCGTAGCAAAGAGAAACTGATAACCGAAGCTAGAATAGCTATATAACAACATATTCATAGGATATGCTTGCATATAAAGGCATATTCATTGGATACGATATTACCAAGAGAGTCGTCGTGTACGAAAATAGCACAGCATCATACTCTACCTTTACAGCATGCGAAAGAATCCTCAGATCAATATTATTTTTATGGAGATATCAGTATTGTCTTGCAGGAAGAAACATTTGAGAGGAAAACCTCGATATTTGCTGATATATTTTCCATCCAGAAATTTTCTAACGATCAGGTTTAATCACGGAAAAGAGAAATTAAAGCAGCTCACTCGGATTACATATTCGATTTCAGTTAAAATGTTTTTTAACGAATGATAATACGAACCAATCTGCGCTTTCTCAATTTCTGGCAATTTTTCTGTGATAAAATGTATGTTGATATGGTTTCGAATGACTGTTTTACATTTTGTTATTATTGCTCATCTTTTTCAAGTTGTAATTCTTTATTTAACATAAATAATGTGAACAAACTCTAATCTCAGAAATTCTTTCGACTGCAGATTATATTCATTTAATTTCTACTTTATGAAGGTTTTGCTTTTATAATTATGATTAAAATTGCTACATTTGTTTATCAACATTATAAGAACCTCACCTAAGAATATCACTTGATGAATATTGGGAGTTAAAGGAATGAGAAGATATCTCATTCTACAAAGCACATATCACAAGTCAGGCGAAGTGTTTCTCACCAGCAAAATCCGAAAGCACGTGTCCGGCAAGTTTAGTTAAAAATAAATTAATACTATTATTAACTTTTAGCACAGATTGCCCCCGGCTATGTACGCTAAAATCTTGTATCTTTCAAAACAATTTTTTTGGTTAAACGCAAATTGTTGATATTCAGTTTAAAACGTATTAATTTAAAAAGTTTAATTAAACAAAGGTTTCCACAATATTTATTCATTAAGCAACGATATGTTTTAAATTTGTGCGGAGTTCTACAGCAAGTGGAAGTTCCGTCACTTCGAACTTCGGAAGAAGTGTAAATCACTAGTAAATGCGTCACGTCAAGTATAAACGAATGAGCATTATCACTGTTATCTGTCTTTCGGAAATTAAGTTCTTAAGATGTAAATAGTAGTCATACTTTTTCACTTATAAAGATATTCTTATCTTCACAAAAATAGATGGTGCCCAAAGAAGACGTTATTCGTTTATTGCCTAATGTTTCCGAATTGAGCTATAAGAGAACAATTAGTGACTCTTTTGCAGTGGAACGAAATCATAAGAGGATTTTTACATCAAACACTGTAAAACGATAACAATCAGTTATTATCTAAAAACTTACGTAACCCAATAAAAAGTGCATTATTTGGAATATTTCTGTTGGATACAATGTCAAAGGCAGTTAAAAGTACAATTGAATAAAATGAATTAATCAAAAATAATCACGTGCCCAAGTAATTAGCGAAGGAATATATCAATAAATAGATCAATATGACATCAGAAAGTAATTACACATGAACTGGTTGCCTTGGAAATCGTACAAGCTATTCTTTTGTGTATATTCGGTCAACATAATATGCTATTGCATGATGATACACGATTCCTGGGTAGCATCAGTATTTGCCATAGAATTAAGAAGAATTTCGGGGAAAAATTCAATACGCAATATCTGATGGAAATGATATGTTTTTGATTAATTATAGTATCAGCTCTTTGATATAAATAGAGATTATAAATAAAATTGAACAAAATGGATTTATCCACCTAGTTATAACTCTTCCAGATATTTGCGGCAAAAGAGATGTCTCTTTTCTTCCACCAGCTTGTTTACGACAATTTAGCTAATTGCAAGTTAACTAATTGCTAATTGCAGGTAATAGTTTCACATATTTCATGTATGTTTCACTCTGAAGACTGATTCACGCGAATGAACAAATTTAACAGGAATAATGGACTGGGTTACAAGAATATACATTGTAAAATTTTTCCAAGAAACTGATAAAATGATAGAAATATAAGTAGTTAGTAAATGTAAGGTGCAACATCAAGTGTTTGCACTTCAACTGATCTTGGTAAGAAAAGGTATTCATTGGCACGCCTATAAAGTCACATCTGGTATATCTAGACTTATGACTTATAAATTCTCTAAAGAAGAAAACATTGCCTAACTCACGTGCTTCAAACCTTGCTTCAATAGTCCGGTTTACTTTCAATGAACCGTTCTTATGGTTGCGCTTGAAATGTCACATAACCCACTTAAACTGATAGAACAATTTGATATTGAAAGAAAACTTGCTCAATGCATGTGCAATTACTTTACACCTGCAGTTACACATATGCCTATTTCAACGAATAAACCTAGTTGAAGTAGATTTCACGTTACTATAACAGAATGAATTATACTTAAAGAACAAACCTTACTTATTCACAAGCTGGACAATCATCAGGCAGGTTAGTTCAATTGTTTTCAAATCCCACTCCGTTCACTTTCAATGCAATGCCGATGCACCGGTCCGAACACATTCACAAGGTAATTGTAAACATTTAATGAAATCAATTGCAGTTTTTCAGATACCGTTTAATGTAAATAAATTTCCCAAACATATGAATACCAATTTGCCGTTTGATATAAGTTTTTCTTATTTACTTAACTTCATTTTCTCAAACACACGGATTGGAAAATTGTTTTTCAAACAACTTACAATAACCAAATCTACTAGTCAGACCACTGCACATGTTATTCTGTACGTCGAGAAATGTATGTTTTCACTTGTTCGGTTGCAAGCAAACTGAAATTCTATAATTGATTTTTACAAACCGATATACCATCCACATGCACTCTCCCAAAGATCATAATTTTCTGTGCTACGCTACGATCGGCGATCCTCGCTCTGTTTGTTTACTTGTCCACTCTGCTGTCAACACAATTCGTTCAGTATGCCATTTCTGTTTTGACGAATTTTCCTCGTTCTGTGAAAAGAGCGAGTCTCGAGTATCAGTTTTTCCATAGAGATAAAATTGCAGAATATTTGAATGAATCAACTGTACTGTGACTGTACAGATAAAGAATTACTATGGTAAACTACATATCAAGTGATTATTATTTTCATACTTATTAGGAAAATTTTCTTGAATTAAGTCTTACTCATTTCCCTTTTTGACATTTGATGTGTTTTTTCAAACATATCAATTCGAGTTAACAGTTTATTTATTTATTAAATCAATTATCGTCCTGACAATTTAACATGTTCAAAAATATTTTCATATCGATAAGAGGACTAAAATCCAAACGGATAGTGAACAAACAGTAAGGAAGGGATAAAGAGAAAACATCGGTAAACCCTACAAATGTTTCATTATTTTCACTAAACGTGACTAAACCTTCCAAAAGTTTAAAGACCACTGTGAACAATTGGTTGGTCATCTCAACTCTGATGTAATTTCATGAAGATTGGAAATAATTAGATATATGCCACAGACAATCTATATGCTCATCAGTTTTTATCTTCGGAACAGTCTAAGATAAACTACCCATCGGCATTAGTACATTAGTTTTAAATAAGCGAATACAATTGAGATATCTGAGAAAGCATCCATATAAATCAATATGTTCTTTTACAACTAGATACATTAAAATTTGTGTATCCATGTCAAGATACGATCTCATTTCAGAAGAATCTAGAATTTGAAGGATGATAAAAGGTATCAATTTATTTCACAATTTGGAATCATCACAAAAGAAATTAAACCCAATCTATGAGGAAACGATTTCGGAGATATGTATTCATCACTGCAGTTTTATTGTAGTAAGTACACATGTCTTACATGTCCTCAAACTAAGAGATACTATTTACATTACGCCGAAATTACCAAATTTGACTAATTATGAATAATAAACAATTATTTTAAACAAGCTATGGTAATTTGGTGTTAAAAGCCTTAATTTATTATATGGTACAAAACAATAAACTTGTATCTAACACAAAGCAGATGCCTTTTCTTAAATTCTAAATAAGGATTAATAACATAATTTTAAATTAATTTTCCTTTTGTTCAAATATAAATTACTTTATTTTTTACATCACTTGTTTTCATAATGTTCTCGAAAGCCAGATTAAAGAAACAAAATGAAATTATATTTACACATTGAACACAAATCATTTTTACCTATTGCTATTACGGGAAAAATTACTTTCAAATATAGTTAAATATATGTTGCAAATCAGCGGTGCATTTCATTATTATAACATTCAATACGCGCTTTAAATGGTTTTAGTTTTTCTTTAACACTGAAAGCGTACATAAGTAACTTATTTTTGACATTACTGATCACTGATAAGACATTACTGATCATTCATCAAGCCGTATTTGTACAATATATAGCGTAAAAAACATCTGATTTGCATCAATATAATTGTATGTGTAGCGTTAATAAATTAAGGAACAATAAATAATAAAGATCAACTTTTGCTAACTTAGATTAGAAGATATTTCAATGTATATAAATTTTGTATAAGCACAATTAAGGTGCAATTTTATTAAATCCAATAACTTCATGTTCATTTAAAATGTCTTTAAATTTTCAATGTTCTAATATTTTTATCAATTGCTGCAATTATATTGATATTTTGGACGACATTGTACAAATAGCTAAGTTGAAGAAAAAATATAATGTATGCTACCAAGTCAAACAAACTATTTTAAAATGTTTTAATCCTTGTTACTTTTCCCAGAACTATTACGCTGCGTTAGACCCTCAAAGCGTTTAAAAGTGTAGTTAATGAAAACCCAATCTTTAAGAATTTCGCCATCAGAAGGAATTGGAGCTGATGCTGAGAAAAATTTATTTTATAAATAATTAGAAATTTAAATTATTTCATTGATTTTTCTTACGTATTTCTAAGGAGATATCTGGGAAATCATCAAAATTGGATATATCATCTATTGCACGTACTTCCACAGGTATTGCCGCTGGTCTTTCTCTGATATGTTCCCAGTCGACACCATGGAAAAATGGAATTGTTTTCAAATCTTCAATACCGCGCTGCGATCCTAGTCTTCTCTCAGCTTCACAACAAAATTTAACAATTGCTTCCCTTGCCTCCTCAGAAATAGGTGCTTCTGGTGGAAAAATAAGGGTTTCTCTCCAATTCATCACTTTTCGATAGGTATCTTGTGGATTATCAGAGCAAAACGGTGGATAACCCATTAACATTTCATACATTATTACACCCAGGGACCACCAATCACATGCAGAACCATATCCAGTTTGAAGAAATACTTCTGGAGCAATGTAATCTGGAGTGCCTACAGTGCTATAGGCCAAAGCGCGTCGATTTCTTTTCCAGCTCTCAGCACGTCGTTTTGAATCCATAGGGCTAGAAGACCAAACAGAATTTTCATAACATCTTTCCAATTTATAGTGATTAAATTTTTTCCATTACCTAATACATGTCCCGATGAAATCTGAGGGTTTAGCTTGAGATAAATCTCTATAGAATTCAGTTCTATGCGACTTCTTAAGGCCAGTGCATAAACCGAAATCTGATAACTATGAAAGAAAATGGAATTAAGTTAAATTGAATCTAATGAACTGCAAAAACGAATATATGTACTTTTAAATGTCCACGGGCGTCTAACAAAAGATTGTCAGGTTTAATATCCCGATGAATGAAACCTAACTTGTGAATTGAATCTATAGCCAGTGCTGTTTCAGCAATATAGAATTGAGTACATTCTTCCGATAATGTGTCTTTCTTCATAAGCAGGGTCATCATATCTCCACCAGGTAAAAACTCCATTATCAAATATAAATTAACTGTGTCCTGTTTTAAATGTATCAAATGAATTTTAGTTTTGTATTTATCTATCAAAAGTACCTGAAAGCTGTAATACATTTTTACAACCCATTGATGATCAGCTTCTACAAGAACGTCTCGTTCCGCTCTTACATGTGCAACTTGTTCCTTTTCTAACATATCAGCTTTACGGAGGACTTTCATTGCATAAACATGACCAGTGTCTTTTTTCTGTACTAATCGAACTTCTCCAAATGCTCCTCTTCCGATAACCTTGCAATTTTTGATTAATATTTATTAGATTTTCATAACTTGTTATATACCTTTATAGGTTCGAAATCTTCAACACTCAACCGTGATCGTTTCAAACGTAAAAATTCTGTCTCTTTTTGGGCATGCTGCAATCTTTTCTCTTGTTTTTGTAATTCCGTAAGATTGTCATCTTGAAGTTGGGCTTCCAATTTAGCTAAACGTTGTTTCCTTTCCGTGCATTGTGTTATCAAATTAGTATAATAATTTTCTAATGTCACTTTTGCTTTGGTTGCCTTATCCAACGTATGATCGCTGAAGCGAATTGTACTTTCTGCAGTTGTCATTTCCATTAATAATTTCTTTTTCTGGGTTTTCGCCAACCCTTTGATTCAATTTAATAATAAAACTATATGTTAAAGGAACAAAATTTATTTCATTGCTAATTTTTATTTATTACACCTGCTAAAGGTACCGTTTGACGTTGATTTAGAGAATAATGTGGATTTCTTTGATCTCCAATATTGATGACTCTCACGACTTAGCTAATTTCAATAATATTGAATAAAATAATATGCTGCACATTTCAGAACTAAAAATTGTTGAATGCTGTGAAAAGTTTACTGCGCACCTTTTTCCATTCACTTTATTATTTATACGACATTTTTATCTTCAATTCAACAGAAAATTTTTTGTTGAAATATGTAAAACCACATATCAAAATGACCACCAACAACAAAGCTGTACATTATAAGTTTCATTCGTAGCGATCAGCTGTATGAAACCTTGGTAAATCAAGTTTCTTTCAAATCAATTGCACTTATCTTCAGCTACATACAATTTGAATAGTATAAATTTATTTTTCTGTTAACCTTAAAAATTTGTATGTTTTGGTGGAACAATTCCTTAAAAATTCACAAAATAATAATATTCATAGATAAATTTATGTATGTTTTTTGATATCTATTCAGTTTATGTAATTTAAAACACATCCTTGATTCCTTAACAGATATTTAATTTGTTACTGTAAGGATATAAATTTATGTTTCCAGCTTGAAATATATATTTATGTGAAGAGTTTTTATAACAACATTAAATAAATAGCCCCTGGCCATTGAATTAACAAGCTGCCCTTTTACAGCTAGGATCATTCTATTTTGGTCGAATTTGATTACGAAAGAATCTTCATAGATGGCAGGCCATTAGGAATTGAAATATTTTACCATGAAACGTCAAATATCAATGTTTACGTTCTTGAGCGATTGTTTTGAATCCTGAAGTTAACATGGAAAACATTCTCGATAATGAATTCGAATGCAAAGTTAAAACTACTCATTCTTCATCCAACGAAGACGACTCCATGGACTTACAATTCTTTTACGAACCACCAAATCAATACTCTGAAGACCAGAAACCATCAACTGAGAAACTAAATTTACAAAAAGGCCTGTTCGACAATGTTGATGACATGAAAGTAGATAATTGCCATGATGATATGGATTTTAAGAGTAGCACAAATCCAAATCAAACGCTAAAGGAAAGGGAAGAACAAAAAAGAAAAGAAATGAAGACAAAAAAAGAAATTGAGGAGGAAGAGCAAGAAAAAATGCAGTAAGTATCTCCGGATAATTGAATAGCAACAATAGAATTTTCATTAGAAAACTTTGTTTTTAGGGTCCTAGTATCAAATTTCACGGAACAACAATTAGAAAGATATGAAATGTATCGACGGGCTGCTTTTCCGAAAGCTGCTGTTAAGCGTTTAATGCAAACAATAACTGGATGTTCTGTATCGCAGAATGTTGTAATTGCTATGTCTGGTATTGCCAAAGTGTTTGTTGGAGAAGTGGTGGAAGAAGGTATTTTAGAAGAACATTATTATTGATTTTCGCCCATTACTTTGAATATATTCTTGTAGCACTTGATGTAATGGAACGGTCTGGTGAAACAGGTCCACTTCAGCCAAAACATTTAAGAGAAGCTGTAAGAAGACTAAGATCTCGGGATCAAATGCCAATAGGAAAGACAAGCAAGAGATTTTTCCGTCTTCAATAACCAACACCGATCGTTGAATTGAAATTCCAAAAGTTGGATGAATCAAAGTTTTACTAAAAGCAGTTAGATTTACTTAGATGAATGACCTCAACTGATAAAATGAAAATCCAATAATAAAACTTTCAATGAGAAGAGTTCAAACGGAAACCTCTCGTAATTGATTGCATGAGGTCAATTAGACAAACTATTTTTATTTTGAGAGTTTATTATCATAATTTCAAATAGACAATGTCTAAAGAATTAAAAATTTCTCTGGATCTCTGACTACTTACTGATAACAACCAACTTAGAGAAAGAAGAATTTAATCTTATGTATACACACAAAAAATATTTTTCCAAAATATAAATATGTTTAATTCAAAATTTATACTTCATTTCCGTTAAATAACGATACATTCGTATGGGAACTGCGTGTGATATTCATGTGGGCCAGGACATACTTGAAATGAAATAAATAATATTTATAATAATTTGAATGTTCATATAATAATTTGAATATATCTTACATCTTTGACAACGGTTACCCCAATAGCCTGTTCCTTCACAGCGACACTTGTATCCAGGTTTTTGAGAAACTTGAATGCAACTACCACCATTTGCGCACGGTTGTCTACTGCAAATGTCATTTGAAGTACCCTGCACAATATTCCAATATCAGTTAGTGTTTTGTAAAGGTCAATTATATATGTAGGTACCTTCAACGCATTTTCACACTCTATTTTTGATAAATATCTGTATTCCGATTTGCATCCAAACGAACAACTGCATGCACCATTTTCAATTTTACACCCATACTGCGTTTGATCCATTTCGCAAGCATCGACAAATTTACTTACTGCTATTTTAAATCAAAACAAACATACTTTGGTTTAAAGGACTAGTGACTATATATCATTTTTAAATTGCTTCATTATGATTACATATTTACCACAGATAGTACACAAAAATAAAATTATTCCATAATTTGCATGTTTAGCCATTATGCGCTATATAAGACCTCCAAATGTTCTACTGACGCTAGACCTAATTCTTAACTACACAAAGATTTCGAAATCAGTACAATGCACCGCAAAGTCTAAAGAGAAAATAACATGTAAAACATATCAATGATAAGCTTCGCTCTTTCATTTCATTATCAATTTGTTTTATAGTTTGGCGGAAAATTAAACACACACTCGTTCATATATTTTTGATTCTATTCAACACCGGAAACAAATCACACAGCGCTTTCTAATTTTAAAATTGAAAAATTCTTGCACGGGAACAAGTCATGTAATATCACTGCAGATATAAATTTAAGAATGGAAATTTTTCAATGAAGCAAGATCTACAAAACTAGGTCTCAAAAGTGCACTCCCTATGTACACGCGTGATACTCATAAAAGTACGTTTACCCTTTCCGATACACTGAGCTGAGAGATCACATAATCGAGCTAGAAATTAGTTCCTTTTTGTTCTTTTGGAAACATAGTGGGAATTGATCGATGGACTTGGAATACACGGTTAACTAATGCTATTTACAAGATGTAAGTGTATTGTTTTTCGGAATTTTCACTTCATTCTAGTCTTCGGTTTTGGTTTAACCCACGAGTGCAGTATTTGAAAATTTTCATATATCTGTGATAGTGCTGGCATTCTTTGAATAATAGTTCCTATGATTGCGTTTTGTATGATGCTGTGTTAGATTTTCTCAGTCACTATCCTCGTACATTAAAGATTCTTTCGTAGATTAAAATGTGCTGGCATTAAGTTAATAGTTATGATAATACCATCCCTTAAGAACTCTGAAAACCAAAGAATCTGAAGTAAACCGGTTCCTTATGACGTTGAATTTTACTTCACACACCTTGCTATGGAAACTGGTGACGTTGTTAGAAAAATCTCAATTGATTTCTAACCAAAATCATAGTAAATGAGCAAGTAGCTGATAGCAAGATTTTGAAACAACGAACATCCACAAATTCTTTAACCAAATCGATCAATTACGTTTGCAAGATACCATTACCCACAGCAATTTTAATCAATAATATATGTTTCTAGTTATGTTCTTGATTACCCCGGAATAATATTCCTATTTATAGGGAAATGAAAAGATCAACGAAGCCACCATGATGATCTAATGATAAATTACAGTTCTGGAGCAATAAATGCAAGGAAGAATACAATATATTGATACTTCTTGACTGCTTTATTCGAGTAAAAAGGTATATTAATGCGATGCTTTAAATTGTAGTTGGAAACCAAAATGACATTCTTATAATTTCACTCCGCAACTTAACATCAATATAAAAATAATTCTTAATTTTAAATTTTCAAACAATTTATAATGGAAAAATCAAAAATATTTTGATTTTATTGTTTCATTTTCAAATTATGCTTGTAATTTTTTATGTAAAGAGATACAAAACAGAAAATAAAATAATTTTAAAAGGATAAAGTCACTTATTTCAAATATTTTCTTGAAAGTAATTCAAGTTCTGAAGCATCTCTTTTGTTCATATATGGGCTTTCGTTTATGCAATACGCCAATAGAGAAGAATATTATTGTAAGACTTTTACGTTGATTTCATTTATCACTCGACAAACAAACCTAATGGATGAAATTATGATTATGAAGAAATTGAATTATTTTATAAATGAATGCATTTACCGGGAATACGTGGTAACCGGGCAACTCTACCAAAGCCCTTCCCTTGAGGTCCCTTTGGTGAACGAATCACTATTAGTCGTGGAACTGTTTCATCAACCAAGTTTAATTTTATTCTTGATATTAAACGGTCTGGTCGATCACTAATTTTAACCACATTGCAAGCGGATGATTTTCCATTTCTCTGAAAAATGTTCATACATTGAATACATATTTGATAAGAACATGTTTAATACTCACTTGATTCGTAACAACCGAAAATT
This sequence comes from Chrysops caecutiens, assembly GCA_963971475.1. Lineage (NCBI taxonomy): Eukaryota > Metazoa > Arthropoda > Insecta > Diptera > Tabanidae > Chrysops > Chrysops caecutiens. The sequence goes on from OZ020568.1 coordinate 73,586,299, forward strand.
CAACGGTATCTCCTTGATGAAGTGACGAAGTGTTTCCTTGAACTTCAGACATGTGGAAAAATAATTTTTTCCCATCTTCAATTTCGTAATTTAGAAAACCAAATTGTCCTTTAATCGAGTCTACAGTCGCTCGTTTCTTCTGACGTATTGCAGAAATTTCCGCAGCTCGACCGGTTTCGTCAATTTTAAAAGTGACTAAGTCCCCTTTTTGCAGCAAATCACGCTTATTTTGCAAACTAGTTATACCAAATTCATGAGTTGAAACTACAGATTTATTTTCATTTTTAATCTCTATAAGCCCAGAATAATCTTGTTGATCGGGATTAATGCATCTTAGGGGTCTAGCGACTACGCCATTATGAATAGCATCTATGACAGTTGGTTGAGGAATTGATCCTTTTGGCAATGTTCTAACATTTTCTGCTGGCAAACAATTACCAGAAGTAGAAACACTACCGTTTGGTGATAATGTGTACTCCACTTCTTGACCCAATTCAAGATAGCTTGGGTTACCCAGAAAATTACTGAAGTGGAAGAAAACTTCTTCGTCATGTTGCAAAGTTTCTATAAAACCAAAATTTTCTTTAAGCACAGCAATGAAGCCTCTGTATGCAGTACTATTGTCAAAATTATTTTGATGATTATTGTTTTCTGTTATGGTACATTCTTCTTCTTTTAGAATGGGATTATAACCATTTTGACCATTCGCAATTATATCAATATTATTTTGAGTGTTTGGAATTTCCGTAACATTTACCGCAATAAGTTCCTTGTTCCTTTTTACCTATGGAAGAATTTAAATTTTTATTATAAAGCTTAACAATTGAAATTGATCATTTTGAGCTACTTACCAAACAAATATTAAATCGAACTCTTTCTCCATTTCTTGGTGGTTTTTCACAGTCTTTAAGAAAATACATTATAGTCTTTTTAGTTTCGCCTTGATCATAGCTAATCACGCCGCCCTCTACTCTGTCTTGAGATTTTACTGGACTTTTTGGCGCCTCCCTGGTTATAACACCTAAAATAAAAATAGTAATAACTATTTATTCGAAACTAGCAATTATTTCCATACCTTCTACATTGCTAAGAACCAAAGTTTCAAACTGAACTTCACCAGGCGGAAGATGTTTTATACGAATTGCGCTCAAACGTGAGTTACCATACGTTAAATCTGGCTCCTGAATAACCGTAAACTCTACCTCATCACCGACGCAAATTTCACGACTCTGAAATATTATTTTGAAAAGTTATTAAGTGATATCATATTTTGTATTGAGCTTTTACCGTGTCTAACACTTCAGTAAAGTGGAAGAAAATACGAACAGAACGCTCCACACAACGAAGAAATCCGAAACCTTCTTTGAGTGCTGCTACAACACCCTGTTCCCGTTTTTCTCCAGAAACTTTGAATGTTTCATCAAGAAGTGAAATAGATGTTGCTCTCTCCAATTGGTCTCTACGGTCAGTTGCTAATAAAAATTGGACCCAATCGCCATGGCGTAATGTAAAATCCCCTTTCTAAAGTTTTATAAATTGTTCAAATTATAATAGATTCTTAAACCTTTATTTATATTATATTTACTTGATCTTTATCACCAAATGGTACTTCAACTTCTGAATAGTCCAGGGCACGATAACGAATTCTTCCTGGTAATGGATCAGTACTAACGAACAAACGACGAATTGAGTTGCTAGTTTCAAGAGGTTTTAATACTTGTCCTTTGTATATAGTTTTACCAACGTCTTCAAAAATAACTGTGCCAGGTGGCAAACGTGTGATGTTACAAGCGTATTCTCGACCCTTCAATGAGTAAACTTGAATAATACCAAAGAAATATGTGAACGTTTATTTTACATTTCTGGTTTGAATAATGAATTCGACGTCATCTCCAGGGCGTAACTCTACCGTTTCTTCAGTCTCGGAAAAATGGAAAAATATTTCCTTGACGACGTCAGCTCTTTCAATGAAACCAAACGATTCTTTCATTGAGCACACAACTCCACGGTATTTCACAGGTTGCGCAGGATTTTCCAAGCGAATATGACAAGCTCCTAAATTTCCTCTAATATATGGAGAATATGAATTTGTTATACATCATTGAATATATTATATATATGAATATGATTTACCTCTGATTAGTTGCGATTTGAAAGCTTACTTTATCACCAGCACTGAGAATCACATTGCCTTCGACATCGTCTTTGGTGTAGGGCAAGAAAAAACATTCGCCACGATTTTCATAGCTAATTCGTCCCGTTGTTTCATTAGAAGAAAGATTATTGGTACAATCTGATCTTAGTTCCGTTGTTACAGTTCCAGTAACACGTTCTTCAGATAAAACCTTCAAAAAGAAGAAATCATGAATATTCCTCATTTCAGAGATGATAAAAATCCACTTACAACTTCTGGGGCAATTTTAGTTACTTGACTAGCAATCGGTTTTCCTGTCCTCCTATCGTAGGTCATTTCAAATTCAACGGGGTCGCCAATTTTTAAATGATTGATATTGCCACTGAACTGAGAAAAATGGAAAAATAGTCTAGCCTGTCTTTCACAACACTGAATAAAACCATAAGAATGCTGAAAATAGACGCAATTATAATTGAACATATAAAGTATGAGTAAATTTTAAAGATTACCAATAATTTTTCGATAATGCCAGTCTCTCTCGTTGCTTGATTTGAGTCGTTTACATTGCTACCATATGATGCAGAAGCACCACTCGTATTAATTCCATTCGGTATGCCAATATTTGGCGAGAAAATTCCACTCGTCACAGCTAAAGGATCCTCATTATCAAATATGGTGTTGTTTTGATTTCCAATAGTCGTTTCTAACGAAAATGTACCAATAGGCGGAAACGTATTCGGAACGTTGACATTTCGAAGAGAATTCATACTGAAGAAAACTTCGCAGGATACAATCGTAAATGTCTGGTTAAATATTTAACAAAACATATTTGAACATAATATCATAAATATATGTATATGTTTAATATTATTAATAATTGAAGAATTATTGAAGTTCATTGGTATACTCACGCTATAATTTTTTGGTTTCTTATTTTGTTTAAATTGTCTCGATGTAACTGATGTGGTTGACTTCCAGATTAGATGTTGCGGTTTTTGATTCCGTTTTAGAATTTATCTTTAGCCTTTTTTGTGTTCTCCGATTTGTTTATATATATGTATACATATATAGGTTATTATTTAATTTAAGTTTACTTTCGATATTCGAATTCCACAATAAGTTTACAATATTATCACAGGTGTTACTTTTGTTAGTATTTCAATATCTCATTATTATTATTTTTTATTTTTTTATTTTTTCATTAATTTAATATTTTATACAGTATTTGTAAAAATGCCTTAAATCTTAAAACTTTTTCAGTTTTTTAAACTTGTTTTTTTTTCAACTTTTTTTTTTTTAATTTTGTCTCTTACATAAGCAGCGTTTTTACTTTTCTGTTAACATACGTACCTATATAAAATAATTTATTGCAGTCTGATTTACTTTGTTTTTTGTTTCTATAGTTTTTCTAAAAACGACAATTGTGTTTCACTGCAGTATTGAATTTAACTTTGTACTTTATCATTATCATTTAACTTTATTTTAATTTTTTCACATTTCAAAGGTCTTTCTAAAGTCTGTCACCAGTTACAGATTTGAACTACACTTTATATAACTGTGATTATTGTTATCGTTATTTTTACCTTATTAGATAGTTTTGCTTTAATTTGTTTTATTACTTTCTACCACTAATTAAAAAAAGTCCTAAATTTTAACAATCAGTTCCGATGGAGCGTCTTCAATAGCCGTAAATGCGTGCTGAGTTGTATCGTTTTCGTCCTTACTTTTCTTTTATGAATTTGATTGACTTTGTTAAATTTTTGTTACATTTTATGTTTAAAATTGTCTCATTTATTCACTTTGTTTCTATTTTTGGTTAAGTTGCTGAAAAATAATTTTCAAATCAAAAAACTTAAACTAATAATTACAAAAGAAATAAGCAGGAAGAAAATATATGTAGGAAAATATCAAATTTTTAATTAAATATTATAACTTGTTAGAAAATACCGCTTGTCTCATCGATAGATACACAAGGACTTGTACAATATAAGTTTGAATAAAATGAAAATTATTATGTAGTTTTAAGTGAGTTCAGTACCAACCTGCTTATTTCCCATCAAAATGATTTCAACCTCTAGGGTGCATTTCGTTTAAGGTGGAAATAATTTTGGATATAGATTTCTAGTAGACAAATATAAAATTTTGATTTTTACGACAGTCGACAATAAATTAAATCCGTTATTTACTTGTTTCCTTTTGTATACCTTTTTTTATCAATATAAGTGTTAGTTTCGTTGATGAATTTTGTGATGTTAAACGGAGAGTTGGTTACACGAGCTGAAAGAGGTAAAGAAGAAAATTAAAATTTATTTATTGACATGAAGATGAAGATACACGGCCTGTCTAATTAACAAATTAATATATGAAAAATAAAGTTAATAGAATTCGGCGAAAGTTAGTAAGTGTTTAAATGAAAATATATGCTAATGTTTTGAAAGTGGTATATGTACTGAAAACTTATTAGAAGCAAGTAAAAACACATTGGCATTTGACACACAGCAAAGACGGCGGACATTCTTATTTCGGAAAAATTTTTCATTTTCACCAAATATTTCTGTTTGTTTCAATCAACAAGAGAAATTGATGAGAAACAACGATGAAATTGAATAATAATTTCAATTTATAATGAGAAAAACTAGTTAAATTTTTCATTGCATTTTAAAAGTGCGGAATTTGTAAAATTGGCACACGAACAAAATATTTGTTGACATATTTAAGGATACTTTCGAACTTTTTATAATATCATAAGGTATTAATTGGACAATATTTTAACAATTCAAAATATAATAAATATAGCAACAAATAACTCGTGGATATAATTTACAAATCTAATAGACTACAGAAAAATCGGAAAATAATTTTTTATCTTTCAGTACATACCACGACACAGCACAACACTGACGTCATGACGCCATATTGTATTGGATTGATTATTCCGATTTCTATTCTTCTTAGAATTTCGAAATTCGAAAATGAATGGGAAGCAGCATGAGTTTTGAAATTATAAAAATTTGTTTTTATTTGTGAAATTTATGCAAATATTAAGAAAATATGTTAATTATCTGTGCTGTGAGTAAAATAAGTGAAAAATTTCACAAATTCTTACAGCCAATAAAAGCGAAATTTAATCCCTAACTCACATGTTAGCTTGGACAAAGCTCATGTATTTTTGATTTCAAAGTTCTAAATGTTTTTTTATTGTTATGTTAATTTATTTAATAAAAACATAAAAATATGTGCAAAATGTGGCAAAATTTACAAATAAATTAATTTAATTAAAAAACTGGTTAAATGCTTTATACAATAAAAATAACATTTGAACGGTTTATTGATGTTTCAAACCCACTAATGTCACATTTCAGAAATGTCTATTTTGATTTTCTAAAATTTTTGCTTATAAATGCAATTTGAAATTGGATTGGCGACAAAGATAAAGAAGCATAAAACATAAATAATGCATTAATGTATTTACTTGAATGTCTGATTTCACAACAATCAAAATCATTAATGAAGTGTTGTTTTAATTAGTTATGAGTTGTGTCACCTATGAGCTTACGTATGATTAATTTAATTTCAATATCAGATTAGCCAATGTGTGTGATAAGAGATAATGAGCATAAGTTATAATTACATGTCAAACGAATTAAATATCGTGTAATTTAGCAAAACATTTAATTGTTACACAACGAATACCCAAGTACAAAATGACAGGTGAATCACAAGGAAATACAGGATTTGGTCCGCTGGTCGGGGCAATTGATGAAGGTACTTCGTCAGCACGGTTTATTATTTTTAAGGCCAAAACATCGGAAGTTGTGTGTTACCATCAAGAGGAATTAGCACAAATATACCCTCGTGAAGGATGGGTTGAGCAGGATCCTATGGAAATATTGAATGTCGTTGTTAAGTGTATCGATAGGACAGTTGATAAGTTGATAGCCTTAGGTGGAAAAGTACAGGTCAGTGTTGTTTAGTTCCTTATGCATTCTACTATAATTAATTCCTTATGTGCTTATTTCAGGATATAATTGCAGTTGGAATAACCAATCAACGAGAAACTACTATAGTTTGGGATCCAACGACTGGGACGCCTTTGCACAACGCAATTGTATGGTTAGATATGCGTACATCGTCTACGGTAGATCAATTGTTAGATAAAATTCCTAATCAATCCAGAAATAAGAATTATTTGAAACCACTATGTGGGCTTCCATTATCGACATATTTCTCGGCTGTCAAGCTGAAATGGTTGAAGGATAATATACCACGAGTGCAACAGGCAATAAAATCGGGATCATGCATGTTTGGCACAGTAGATACCTGGCTCATATGGAATTTAACTGGAGGACCAAACGGCGGATTACATTTAACCGATGTTACAAATGCGTCTAGAACCATGTTAATGAACATTGATACATTGCAGTGGGATGCACATTTACTAAAATTCTTTGAAGCACCTCGAAGTATTTTACCTGAAATTAGATCTTCGTCGGAGGTATATGGTCACATGCAGATGACCTCATTGAAAGATATACCCATTGCTGGGTGTTTGGGAGATCAACAAGCAGCACTTGTAGGGCAACAGTGCTTACATAGTGGTGACGCAAAAGCAACATACGGTACAGGCTGCTTTTTGCTCTATAATACTGGGAACATGAATGTTAACTCAACACATGGGCTACTAACTACTGTAGCATTCCAACTTGGACCTGATGCTAATCCAGTATATGCTTTAGAAGGAAGTGTTGCAATTGCTGGTGCAGCGTTAAGGTAATTACACCAGGAGTGTATAATTTTTCATAGGAAATACATGTAACGTTTTTAAGCTGGCTGAAAGATAACATCAATTTATTTGAGAATTTCAATGAAGTGAATACGTTGACGTCAAATGTAGAAGGTTGCGGTGATGTGTATTTTGTACCAGCCTTTAGCGGACTTTATGCACCATACTGGAATCAAGAAGCTAGAGGGTAAATTAGTGTTTCATTCTGTTTTAGAAATAATGAAAACATACTTTTAAGAGTAATATGTGGAATCACTGACGACGTGAAAGATGGGCATATTGTCCGTGCTGCGCTCGAGGCTGTTTGTTTTCAAGTTCGAGACATCCTTACAGCTATGAAAAAGGATTGTGGGATTCCTTTAGTGAAACTTAAAGTTGACGGAGGCATGACGTCAAATTCTCTACTATTACAATTGCAAGCTGATTTAATAGGAATTGATGTTATTCGACCTGAGATGATTGAATCAACAGCTTTGGTTAATAACAGTCTTTGTTAAGAGGGAGGAAAAAATTTAATAAAATAAAATATTATTTTAGGGTGCAGCAATGGTAGCCACTAGTGCTGTTATGGATTGGAATTTAGAAAAATTAGTTTTCGGCTCGAAAGTGAATGTTGTGAAACCATGTATTACAGAAGACGAACGTGATATGAGGTATACAAAGTGGAAAATGGCAGTTGAAAGATCTTTGAGTTGGGACACATCAACTGTGGAAAGTAGAAACCTTCTTTCTCCCTGAAAGTCCATTTATTATGTATATGATTTTTATTTTTTATGTAAGACAATCTTATAAATGTTATTTTATCAATAAAGTATAAAGGCAGAAGCAATATGCTAATGAGTTTCAGTTCTGTTCTTCAGCGGCAGGCGGTTCCAAATCGTTTAAAATACCAACTAAGGCTCCGTCTTCTCCGTCATTAACAACACCCACGAACGGTCGTGCATCAGGTTCTGGTTGATTGGGTATTGGTGGAGGAATTGGGTTTCCGCCTGAAAATTACACTTAATACTCTGCGATAATTCATTAAAAATTTTTCTACGAACTTGCATCTAACTCCAACGGAGGATCAGCATTAGCTTCAGCTAAATTTGTGACAGACTTTGATTTCACACATTGAAAATCTACGTGACGACTTTTAGCTTCTTCTTTTTCCCAAGACATGTGAATAAATGGCCTTTGAACATAGCTATAGATGACCTGAAGATGAAAAATAGTTTTTTAATTCAAATTGATTTAGGTAACTTATTTTTCATTTAATTTTACCTCTGCTCGACCTCCAGGTCGTTTTCTCACTTTTTCTTTGTGCGTTGGATATCCTTCAATGCCACAACGTATTTTCTTAAGACCTCGGTCTTTCATAACTTGCTTTGCGACATCTCTATTTTCAATATATTTAAAAAACCTGTGCATAGCAGTACTAGAAACAGCTTAAGAATAAAGTTTATTCAAATATTTGTTTTATAATTAAAAATGCATACACAACTTACTTTGACAATATTCTTCACCCATTTGTGGTGGATATTCTTCATCCCAATCAACAATATCATCGTCCAATAAAACCACTACGTGACATTCTCGATCGCCTCTTTGCGCAGATGCTACCATCAATGGTAATATTAAGTCTTCTAGGAAAACTTCGAATTGTTGTTTAGCTCCTTCGTTACTGAGTTCATGCAAGAGTCCTCCTTTCAAAAATTCATTGTCATTATGCTATTTTGATAGGATTATAAAACTTTATCTACTTAAGTTTTGACATCGTACTGTCTTCGCATCGAAAGGTATAAGTAAATAGTCACAAGCCTCCTTTAGCTCGGGAACAGATACAGTTGGTGGACACTTAATAACGCCATGTTTATAGTAATCGAGTATGGCAAGAAATACTGTATTAGAAATTCCTTCAGCAACCTCGTATTCACCCCTTTCATTTGTATGTGTGAATTCAAGCCCCGAACTGAACATTCTTCCTAACATTGTGTTTGGATGAGCAGTAAATAAAGCTGGATCTATTGAAAATCGTGTATTATCCACTAATAATGTAATCCGATCACCAAATGGTGCACTGGAAACACCAGCTTTCTGTACATTAAGATCCATTTTACAAGTATTTGCATTTGTTGGTACTGGCGACCGTTTGCTTTGTGTTTTTAATGACGTATTACGTTGCACATACGACGTCCTGAAATTTTTCTGTATTTATACACAAATATAAAGTATTTGATTCGAACAATGGTTACCTTGATCTATTCTTAAATATTCGTCGCCGTCTTTCATCGTTCTCATTGTATTCCTCCGTATTACTGCTGCTACAAGAGCTATCTGCGTTATTTTGTGTAGCCATATGTCAAAAAACTAAATTTTATTTAATTCTAATATGATAAATATGAACTATAAATTATTTTCGTTTTGTAATTTTATTACTGAAAAATATTTTCATGAAAGAAAAACTAAGAAACACCCAACACTAAAACTGCTTCTTCTTTTTCTGAACTGTAAAATTACCCACAGATTTGTCATCTACGTTCCATGATATGAAAATAAGTTCCACGAAATGTCAGAACTGCCATATGGGAAACATTTTGTTGCATTTGGGTTTAATTTTGTTAATTATACTATGGAAATCTATAAAAATATAATAAAATAAGATTCTTTTGATCACAATCAGTGTTATATGACGCACTCAACTTATATTTTATTCTCAACATTACAAAATCAGATGTATGAAAGAATTTTTAAGTTTATTTTTATATAATATTTTTCGAAACAATAATATTAAGAGTCTTTAAGATTTTCTTTTATAATTAAATAACTTACTAATTTAATAGATACAAAGCTACTTCTGTTAGTTTACTGACATTCCTCCGCTTCGCATTGACAACAAAATTTGATTTCCAGACAAATTCTCTAATCGTCGAACAAAATTCTTGAATTTATGTGTTTATTTAACATTTTTGAAATAAAAACTAAAATCGAAATTAAATAAAACTCTAATAACAATCTTCTTATGACACTATTGCAGTGAAATATTAGTTTATTTATATATTATTGAGAAATAAAAAATAATGAATCATAAATTGAACTTAATTTTGGCGATTGTAGAGACACCTATCAGAAATGTCATGTCACAAGGAAAGTTAAAGAAAAATGGAGTCGAATTAATAATGGCGGCCGTCTATCTTCTTGTAAATATTAAAAATAAGATAATAACAAATGGAAAAAATTTTTAGTGAAGTGTGAGGATATTTTGTGTAATGTGCAAATAATTAGTTTTTGTAAAAAAAGTAAGAAAGGATTAATTCCTTTGGTGAAAGAGGGAAAATTTTATAAACTGCTTTAGCTATGGCGGGGATTACTTGAGTTGTTTACTCCAAGAACTTTTTATTTGTTGAACAATAAGTTTGACAACTATTTACGCACATACACAAATCTTAATGAATAATTTTCGTTAACTAAATTAACTCCAAACATTATTTGGACTGATATAAATAAGTGTTTTCAACTTTCTAAGAGTACTTGTCAATAAAAAATTTAGTTCTCTCGTGCAAGTGTGTACAAAAAGTGGGCAGGACATTTCAACATTTATTCGGAACTTCCAGTTCACTGAAAGGAAAAGTCAAATTGGAATCCAAATAAGCCAACGATAGGATTAAAGCTTTGCTGGCTTATTAATCAGGATACAGTTTGCAGTGGATCATATGCGTTTTATTTTTGACGATGTAGTGAGTATTCAAAACAGTTTGCATTCAGTGACTGACGCAAAGCACACAAACACAATCAGTAGGAAAATCTAAAATGGAATTTTATGGATAGGTTAAATTTAATGAATGATTACACTAATTCGACCAAACACAACGAATTAATGCATTTCCAAAATTGAAATGTCACAACGGGGCAAGAGAGGTAATCGTTTGGAAAACGAAAACTCGAGTCACCTACAGCCGCCTATAAAGCGGCGTAAAGGCAGGCCTCCTACTGTATCCTTAAACTATGATCCTGATCATGAAGCGCCTACGACATCGGTGCCCGTGGTGTCCGCTGGGGTGCACGCAAAAATGGGCTCGTCGGCTCCATCCTCGACTGTTTGGCAAGCAAGGTCTGTTACAGATCTTAAAATCTACAATCGAAGTTCGTCCGAAGCACCTGCAGAATTGTTTAGGTACAGCATCAAATCAAAAACATTATATTTACTGTCGAAATGATGAAATGTGACACATGTAATGTTAAATATTTTTGCATTTCGATTAACAGGAAAGATCTCATAAGTGCTATGAAACTTCCCGATTCTGAACCATTGTCAACAGATGAATATTGGGTAATAACAGATCAATGGAAACAAGAATGGGAAAGAGGTGTTCAGGTTCCTGTAAATCCAGATTCATTACCAGAACCAAGTGTTAAAATGTTACAAACGCCAGTGGTGACACCAAAGCATGATTTTAAATTGTATATCAATTATCAAAGAATTATTATGAATTGAAAAACTCAATTAATTTACATTTTAGGCCTAAAAATAAATACATCCGGATAACAAAAGATGAAACATTTTCATCAGAACTTCACTATTTATCAAACGTACCAGCCTTAGCAGAATCTGCTTGTTCATACGATCTCGATCAAACGGATGAAATATGGTTAAAATTATTGAATAATGATAGAGCTATGTCAGGATTTCCGCCCATATCTGACGAGCATTTCGAAAGAGTAATAGAAGAATTAGAGGTAATTTTAATTGTGATTATATTATTATAACGAATGAATCAAATATTTATACAATTTTAGGTTCGATGTTGGGATAAAATTCAAGCCATAATGAGAAGTGAAGAAGGTCTGGGTATAGAATACGATGAAAATGTGATTTGTGATGTATGTAGATCACCTGATTCCGAAGAAGCAAATGAAATGGTTTTCTGTGATAAATGTAATATTTGTGTGCATCAAGCATGTTACGGAATTACGACAATTCCTTCAGGTATTTTATTTAAATATAACATAATCTATATACAAAATCTATATGCATGAATCCAAAAATTATTACGTTACGTAGGACAATGGTTGTGTCGGACTTGTTCAATGGAGAAAAAACCAGATTGTGTTTTATGTCCCAATAAGGGGGGAGCTATGAAGTCTACTCGATCGGGAAAAAAGTGGGCTCATGTGTCTTGTGCATTGTGGATACCTGAAGTTAGCATTGGTTGTGTAGATCGTATGGAACCAATTACGAAAATATCAAACATTCCACAAAGTCGTTGGGCTTTGCTTTGTATATTATGTCGGGAAAAAGTTGGAGCGTGCATTCAATGTTCTGTTAAAACATGTAAAACCGCATACCACGTTACATGTGCGTTTCAACATGGCTTAGAAATGCGAGCCATAATCGAGGAAGGTAACTCTGAGGATGGTGTAAAACTACGTTCTTATTGCCTTAAACATAGTGTGAGTAAAGGCAAAAAGGATAAAAGTGGAAGCAATAATGGAATAGGATCTGGGTCGGAGGATGATGATTGTCGAAGAAGAAAATTAAGGAAGGATATGACATCGGAAGAAAGAAATCAAGTTCGGGCCATGAGGTTGCAGGTAAATATAATTTAGCATATTTTTCAAATGATACTTATGTGAATTGATAATGTTTTATGGACAACACATAAAAATATATACAAATATTTATATTTTGATTTTTTGCAGGAAGTGGAAGCCGAATTCGATAAACATGTTAATATCAAAGATATTAGTTGCCACTTACTAGAAGTAGATCAAGAAGCCATTCCTTGTATATACAACTATTGGATACTTAAGCGAAAATCTGGATACAATCGACCTTTAATACCTCGGAAAGCTGAGGACGTTGACATGATATCAAACAAACAGGAGCAAGCCGATATCGAGAAAAAGAAAATGTTTGTACATTTAAGACAGGATTTAGAAAGGGTACGAAATTTATGTTATATGGTAAACAGGAGAGAAAAATTTTCGCGTTCATTCTTTAAATTGCGGGAACAAATATTTCATAAACAAATAGCTGTGTTAAGCGAGAGCAGTTCACAAAATTATGATGACAGTTTTATAAATGTGGTTCTTCGTGCAAACAATTTACCGTCAGTATATGATAGATTTTATTCTAGTGGTAGTATTTCACCCAGTGAAAGTCCAAATAATAATATTGAAAGCATTATTGAAAAAATTAAAGGAATTCAAAAACCAGCAGACAGCGATGTGAAACAAAATCGTAAGGAGAAAAGCGGGAAAACTGGATCGAAGTTTACGTATACTAAAATTCATGTTAATGGAATTTCAGATAGGAAGAATAGCAGTATATATGATGATAGTTGTTCATCTACAAATTCAGACGATGATAAATTGTCATCAAGTACAGATGGTAGAAAATCTGTGAAAAAGAAACCGCAAACGTATACAAAGTCGTTAGAAAAACGAAAAAGAAGAAAAACTTTACTTTCTGTACCTACGTTGGATAGCTCGAGTGAAGATGAAAGTATACAAACTGAAAGTCAAATGCCTAAGAAAAATCAATCCCTACATCAAATGGAGAAAGACTTGTCTTCAACTGATGACAGTGATGAACTCATGCCCATGAAGAACACAGGAAATAGGACGGCTCAAAAGAAAGCTTCAATGGCAATATATTCAGACAGTGATACCACCGACAAAGAGAAAACTGATAATACCGTGAGTGATTCGCAGCAGCATATGTTTAGAACGAAAGCAGCAATGAAAGAATTCACGTTATATTCAGCGAAATCTAAACAGGAACCATTACAGAAACGAGCACCAACCATCAAATCTCGAGAACACGAAAGGGTAATACCGAAACTTGTTGATACTTCTGATAAGGTTACAACTAAAGATAAAGAAAAACTTAAGATTGAAAAATCACCAATTAAAGTCAAAAAGGACGATAAGAAAAATAAACAACCAAAATCTAAATCGAATGAAAATGATCGTGATATTAATAAGCTTGATGCCAAACGTTTCCCAACAGATTTTCTGGTTGTTCCACAAAGGCAGGCTGCTAAGAAAGCTTCAGAAAATATGCGTTCGACGAATTTATATACGGGTAATGTTCAAAAGAAAGATTCACGGGATGGTAGGTTAGACGAGAAAGAAAGTGAGCGTATAGTTGTCAATCAAAGATCAAAAGATAGAGAATCAAAGGATGAAGATCGAGAGAGAGACAGAGAAAGAGAACGAGAAAAGGATAAGGATAAAGAAAGATCAAAACCACGAGGAAGGCCGCCGAAACATCTAAAAGACGAAAATAGGGAACGTAGTTACAAGGATTACAATTGCAAAGATAAACACAGTGATCAAAAATCGAATATTCAATCTTCACCTGAAAAACTTATAAAGTTCGAAAAGGAAGATGGAAAGAAAATCGATAATAATTTAATTGTAGCTTATGTACCCCAAAGGCAGGCGGCTAAAAAAGCAGCAGAACATATTAAAAGTGGAATGGGTAAAACAGCACCTGTTGATCAAATTTCTGCTCAAGGTGAAGAAAAAGACAAAGAAAGGGATAAAGAGAAAGATAAGGATAAGGAAAGAGATAAGGAACGAGATAAATGTAAGGACAAAGAAAAAGATAAAGAAAGAGAGAAGGAACGGTTAAGGGATAAAGAACATGACAGTGATAAGGAGAAAAATACGGAAAGGGAAAAATCGATTGAAAAACTTTTGGTTGAAAAGGAAACCGAGGAATCAATGAAAATCAAAACTGCCGATTGGGAGAGTAGTACAGAAAAGGGACTTGTTGATGGTGTTAAAGTAGAAAAGGAGAAAATAAAGTCTAACGAAAAGAAAGAACCATCATCCGCGATATTGCTCAGTTCTACTAGTTCTGATTATAGTAGTTCATCTTCCACATACAGCAGTTCTTCCTCAGGTGAAAGTGATAATGAAACAAATGAAAGGAAAGGTTCTTCAAGTCCACGATCTAGACTTACATCAATCAGTGATGAGAAAGCCAAGGAAGAAGTTCCTGTTAAAGAATATGAAAAAGATACAGAAAATAATAAAGAAATTATGATTAAATCAAAATTAAGTGAGAGTGATGATGTCCAGGACGATTCAACAAGTATATGCAATAATAATATACAGAAGGAAATAGAATCGACAAGCCTTACGACGGAATCAAAGATAAACGATCTTCAGGAAATTTCATCGGGCAATAGTTTACCAATCTCGAATAATAGTATCTTACAAATTCAGGGGCAATCAACAGAAAGTATAGATTTACCAGAATTAAATGAAACACATGAACGTGAGAAATTGGATTCATGCTTTGTATCACAAAAAGTAGAGCCAGTTGAAAACGATATCCCACATGTGGAGTCACGAAATTGTTTAGACTATTTTATAAGTGATAGAGATGTTCTGGAAGAACCGGTGAAAGCAAATGAAGTGAATCATCATAACGACGTATTAAATTTCCCAAATAAAATTAGTGATAGTGTGGATGTTCCTGATCAAACGTCTTCTGAAGATACAAAAAATATACAAAAGCCAACATTTATTTTAGATCTCAGCGATTCTCAAGATGAAACACCAAAAAGCTTTACAACAGAACATGATTCTGTTAAAGTTTCTCATACAGACACCCAACAAGTCACAAATCGTTCTAATAATTACAAACAAAGAACTCCAGAAATTATTGATGTAGATTCTGAATCTTTAGAAAGTGTTAAAAGTAAGGAAGATAATAGTAGGCAATCAGATAAAGAGTTACAAAATAAAACTAATTTAGGTATTGATATAGAAAATTCAAAAATTATTTCAACTGAAACGAAGAACGCTGAACTTTTGGAAACATTCAGAGACAAAAATTTGAATGATTGCCAGTCGAATGTAAATTTGGATAAATTAACCTGCACTCAGACTAAAAACCGATCAACTCAACCAAATGATTCATTGTTAGATCTTGTTTCCGCTGAACTACCTAATAATTTAGAAAATGAACAGAAAACTTTAGGTGAAGATTTCTTAAAACGCACTATATGTGATTTTACAGCTGAATCCATATTTGAATCAAAACCAAATGAAGAAGACAGTGCTCGTGAAACAATGAATTTGGTTGAAAAATTGCGACAAAAATACAAAAGAAGTTCCTCTAATAACAGCACGAAGCCAGAAGATATTTTGTCAAACCAAATTGAGAATAAGGCTACAGATTTAAAATTAAAGTCAGATGTACCTATATCTGCTGATATGTTTCATCAGAATGCCAAAGTTACAACTTGTCCACGAAAGGATGATCTTTTAGTTTTACCTGATACTAATGCGACACAAGATGGATCCATTTTGTCTGGGATGACAGGAAATGAAATAAATAAAATAGATATGACTTCATCAAAAGAACATCTACCTGCTACATTGAATGATACATCTGTTGGCTTTATGAACAATGATACTTCCTTAACATTAGATATTGCTCGTAATCCATGCAAAGATATAATGGCCATTATAGAAAAGCGAGCAGAGTCGTACCTGGAGCGGCAGTTGACTGCTAAAGTTGATAAAATTGTTAAATCTAATACAGATTGCTTTGATAATATTGCGGCACGCAACTTTTTTAAAGATGATTTTGGAGATATTCAAGAAAAAGAAAATATGTGTGTTTCTTCTATGTCAAAACTAGATTGTGAATATGATGATAGCACAAGAATGCAATCACCGTTTACAAATACGGCAAATATTTGGAATGAAAATGATTTAATCATTCAAACTCGCCGATCAATTTCAACCTCGCCCAGTTCGATTTCGGAATCGAATGATGACTTCAAACCACTGCAATCTAATAAGCAATTGACAATGAACGAAGAACAACCAACAACCCACCATCAAACACAGCTACCGTCTCATCACCAAAGCATGCAAGTGTCTCATCATCCGCAACAGCATCATCAATCTCAGCATCAGACACCTTTACAGTCACATGTACCACATCAGGCACATAATCAAACTCAACTAGCTGCGCCTCATCAACCTCAAACTCAATCTCATGCAGCACAACATCCTCATTCACAGCATGATCAATCCAATAACCAACAACAACAATCACAGCATTCACACCAGCACCAATCGCAGCAGCAACATCAACCACCGCAACAACAACAACAGTCGCATTTAAATTCCGTTCGTTGTGATACACAAAATTTGGATAAGCATAGTTTCAATATGTTACAAACATTAGATATGTCGTCACCGCATTTTCCTATGCAACAGCAATCACAAGCTGTTGTCAATGGTGTCGATATGTTAGGTTCATACAATTTTCCTGAAAATAATCAGTTTAATGGTCCTGTAAGTTTATTTGCTCCACCTCCACCACCTGTGTCAAATTTAAACGTTCAAATGCCGTTTCCGTCTCCTGGTGCTGGAATGTTCCCACCAACTTTAGGTGGTGGAATTCCACTTTCACAAGCGACGACAAATCAATCAACGACAGCCTTATATCAACATATTGTGAAACATGACCAAAATATTAGTTCAGTATCACAAAACAACGAAGGACATTACTCACTTTTAGGACAACCGTGTGGGGCAGCCTTCACTTCGTCATCACATAATCTGGCTCTAACTGCTGCAATCGTTTCAACAAGTGTAGGAGGTCCCGTTCCCATATCATCACCTCAAATGATACATAGCAATAATTTCAATTTATCAAATCCGAATTTGATGGCTTCTACCCATGATACTGGATCTTCATTAAATCAAATGATGAACTGTGATGTTTTGCCAAGTAACAATTTAGGCTTAAAAGATTCACCATCCAAAAGAACGTCGGCACGTTTTAACCAACAAATTAAATCGCCTCAAATGCATAAAAGTCCTGGTAAGAGTCCAAGACAAATGGAGCTATTATCAAAACAGCATAATGCATCAAATGCTAATAAAACAAAATGTGAAGTAAGTCGACCAAGGAACCGTTCGACAAGAGGGGCGAATTCTAATCGAGCTCGTGGTCGTGGTCGTGGTAGAGGTCGTTTAACAGCTATTTCACAAATGCCTCCGGCATTAGAATTCGATAATCTTGGTTCTATACACAACCATCTTGCAGGAACAGTGTATGACTTAGACTTCGATGACGATTTAACTTCATCATGTAATGTTGAAGATCTTAAATCATTAAGAGATAGAAGGCGTTCATTCGATTGCCGCGGGAATTCTCAAAACGTATCCGAAGCAAAGTTTACTAGTCCTAATCATCACAGTAAATTTAGGAATTCTATTACGCAGCGAACAATATCAGAGTTGAAACCCCCTCCTGTGATATCATCTTCTACGAATGAGCTATCTAATACACATTCTCTTTTGCATAATATTCATCCAGTTTTGCCAGGTCCGGTTGATATGAGAACATATAATTCTGGATTTGAAAATCAAACATCATCAAGCCAAGAAGCTTATAACAGTCATTTACTAGGAGCATTTGCTAGTGGCACAGCAGAACAAACACTTCCTGAATTTGATGAAGAAGTTGAAAAAGAGTTCCAGTCCGTACTCAAGGCTAGTGGTACAACTAAAACAACGAAAGTTGTTCCAGAAGTTGTACAAACCGAGTTACAAACCTGTTTGGATACAACGTCTGAAGAGATTTCTATAGATTCAGATACAACAAATACTAAAGTATCACTATCTGATTCTCGAAATCAATTAAAGTTAAAAATTAAGGGACCCTTAGCACATCCAGATACTTATAACTCATCTACAAGTGGTGCAAATATTAGTCAAAATTTGAGTTCAGAACAAAATATGGGACTGCAATTGCCTTCACAAACAAATTGTTCTCTGTCCACTATAAGCAATACCACTGGTACATCAAGTTTGAGGCGTATGAGGAAAAAAGAGCTGTTGAGACAATATTGGAATCAGGATATGAATAATGATGATTCAGCTTGCTTACCTCCTACAGAAGCAACAGCTACAAGTGACCAGGCAGTCAATCGTAGTGTTGGAATACCAAAGGCTGTTGATTCTTTGAGTTCGATACCAACAAAAGATGACTATAAAGATTACACAGCTGCTGATCCTAGAAAGAGGAAAAAATTACCTGGGCTATCAAGGGAATTACGGCAGTTGGATATACCATACGAATCTGAGCGCCCAGAAAGAAGAAGAAGTGCTGGCTCAACGGGCAGTAACATGTCGTCGACGGGAAACATTAATGAAAGTTTAAAAGTTTCTATGAAACGTAGAAATAAGGTGAAAGCATCAGATTCAGGTAGTAATAGTGAAACCCCTCGAAAATTAAAAATTAAAATAGGTAACAATGTTATTGAAACTGGTAGTGATTCAAAAAGAGTAGTCGGTTACCCACCAAAGAAACGATTATCAAATATAGTCCCAAGTTTGGAAATTATCAAAAGGGATTCAATGAATTTTCGAAAGCAAGTTATGGCCGATTTCGATGAAGAAGAAAAAGAGAAACGACCAAGAACTAAACCGAAAAAGGAATATAAAGATTCCCGGAAAAAGAAGAAAAAGGAAAAACGTGATCAAGTTCAAGTTATTGATAATACTAAAATTATAATACGTATTGGTAAAAGAAAAGCAGCCGACGATATACAGTCAGAATCAAATGCACCAGCTTCTTCAATACAACAGTCACACTCACAGTCTCAGCAAGAGTCTGAAGTAATAAACACGTTAACTAGTGAAACAAATGTTGCTTCAAGAACAGAAAAGAATCCTTTTGTAGGTATACGTTTAAAAATAGCAAGAAAGTCTGATGGTGATGGTTATGTGATAGATCCGCCAA
Organism: Chrysops caecutiens; assembly: GCA_963971475.1. Taxonomy (NCBI): domain Eukaryota; kingdom Metazoa; phylum Arthropoda; class Insecta; order Diptera; family Tabanidae; genus Chrysops; species Chrysops caecutiens. Next base: position 73,605,982 of record OZ020568.1, read on the forward strand.
AAGATAAAAATGATTCTGCATTAATTTTGGAACAATTCCCATTAGATAATATTACTTCAGATCATGAACAAAGCGCAACAAATGCGGAGGAAAGTGGATCTCAAATGAGCAATCCCGCAACAGCAGAAGCGACAGTCAGTGTTTTGTCGACACATAAAACTAGTGATCTCAAAGGTCAAAATAATGCCTCTAATGGTTGCCAGCTACTTCCTCTAAACAAAGACTGTGAAGTTAGATGATACTGTATTTAAATTTAATCAATAAGTCCTAATATAATTAAATAAATTATTAAATGGGTATATGTTGCGTTCTACGTTTTCGGTAGTTGTTAAAAGACGTTATATGCTTACAGTACAATACGTACTGTCATAATTTCTTTATCAATACAATTAAAAATTCTTATTCTAAAACGAATGAAAATCTGCAAAAAAATTACTCCCCTTAGATAGCATATATTAGAAATATATTGTTTTAAAATAGAAATATCGGCCATATGCACTTTAATAGAGAACGTTATTTAATTGCAAGCAGTTTTAATTAGTAAGGATTGCAATGATCAAAAACACTCAAAGATATTTGATCTATTGTAAGACAGAGAATCCAATATATTATCATGCAATTATCATTTTATAGGAAAATAGAAAATTTTTAAAAATCATTTTATTCTTATCAGCTTATAAATTTTTCTTCCAACATTTTGTTTTCATTCGTACAACAATGTTTCGAATAGACTATTTTCGTAATTGGTAACGTGAACGTGCTCTCGAAAAATTGTTTGTAAACCGAAAATGTAAAAAAATTTTTTAATCATTGTAGGGCAGATGATAGGTTATAATTTAATAAAGGGGTCTTTTGTTAAAATTAGCAAAATTGTATGTATTCAGTGAAAAAGCTTTACTTTAATTAAAAACATTTTAAGTAAACGAAAGTCCTTACAACATGTTTTTGAGGAAAATTTGAAAGTATTGTGCAATATAAGAACCAAGATTTAGAATTATATAACTTTTTTAGACTACTTAGATTGTTAGGAGCAGTTGACGAAAAAGATTATAAAAATTTTGAACGTTTTTTTCTTTGACAGTTAAAACAGTTAATACGTAAGATATATAAATAAATTTTATATGTGTAATTAGAGTTTGAATTTTTAGTTTATTATGAAAATTCGAAAAACTAATTAATACAAATTATATTTCATGTTGGCATTGTTCGTTTAAAATACTCTTGAATTTCAAAACAAAAGTTAGTTTATTTTAATATTTTAATACATTTTCTTCCTGAATGAAAAGCAATCATAATGTTATTTTAAGTCATGTTCGACAACATGAAACATTTTTGCAATATTTCAGTACTTTTACAGTCTTCAATAGAAAATTGATTAAAACATTTTCCAAAATAATGTAAAAATTTGAAAAAAATTTTGATCTACTGCTTCTATGTACAAAGTTAACTCTCCATTGTTTGGTGTTTACCTCGATTGATTGCAATCAGTTAAATTGACCTCTTACTATCATAAAATGAATCCTTAAAAATCGGGTATCAATGTTCATTTTACCAAAATTTTAACATAAGTAACAACAAAAAACGTTTTTATTATAAATTGTCAATTAAATGAAAATGTGGAAAAAAAACTTAAGGACTAAAGTAAATAAAGTTAATAATGAAAACAGCAAAAATTAAACAAAATACAAAATAGAAAAATTTAATTGCAAATAAAATATTTTAAGTGTATTAAACAGTCGCACTGCGGTAATTTAATATTTTCTTTATACAAGTTATGTCTAGTGTCTTTGTAAATAATATTTAAATAATAATGATAGTTGTAGGAAAATAAATATAAAAAAAATTAAATAGACTTGTAAATGTATTAAATTATTTTGTAATTATATTATTCGTATGTTAGTTATATATTATTTTTAAATTTAAAAACAAAAATAAAGAAACAAAATAATAAAAAAAGAAAACAAAAGAAAAAATGAAATGAAAAAAAGAACAATCCTTTTTTACGTATAGATATAAACGTGTATTCTATGTTTCTATAATGTTAATATTATTAATATTTATATATTAGAAATACTATGTTTGTATATTTATACATAAGCGACCACATCAACTCATAAAATGTGTATGCCTATGTACGTATAGATTTTCAAATAGAATATTTAAACGAGTACGTAAAGTTATTACGAGCGTTTTATCTATTTTAAAGTAAAAAAAATTAAAAAAAAAACTGTTCTGTTAGGTTTTATTTTTTGAGTAATTAGGAGTTATCCTCCTATGATTATTATTGAAACTTTTATTGTGAACGTCTTTTTATAGAAACCCTTAATATACATATTTCATCATTTTACAAACTACAAGTGGATTTGACTAGAACATTTCAATTTATGTTTTATATAAGAAAACAAAAAAAAAAGTGAAAAAATTGTATATCTGCAGGATAAAAAACGCAACCTAAATATTGATATAAATTACAGAAAAAGTTGGTAAAAATCTTTCATTTGAAAATGTGTTATATGTGGAATATGCTTATTGTGAGCATGTTGCTGTAAAATAAATAAGTAGTTTATTAATAGTTTTTCTAATATATGAGTACAATACTCCTTAAAAATTGTAAATAGTTAACATTAAGGTTATAACATTTAATAAAGGAAAGCAAAAATCATATATTTAAATAATAAAAAAGTAAGAAAAAGAATGTAAAAAGAAAAACTTAAAATGCTAAGAAATGTATTTACTTATGCTCGTGTAATATTTATCAAATTAGTATATACATAAAGATCTAATATAACTGAGTACATACGTATGTATGTAAATATTTAAAGAAAATTTAATAATAAGAATTAATAAACTTTGTTCATTTTTCTCTTCTGTATATAATTTTTCGACAGAAAAAAGTGGATTTATTAAAATGAAAAATAAATGCGAAAATACAAATTATTATTATAAAATAAAAGTGAAGTTATATAAGGCTTTCTGGAATTGTATTATATACAAAAAAGTAATACGAATAAATAAATTTAAAAAATGAATATGCACATAATTGAAAGCGGAATAATGAATATAAGTCTTTTGAAATACGTTTAGTCTGTGCATTAATTTAGTATGATGAAGTGTTTTAGTGTTTTATTATTATTTTTCTTATTATAACTGAAAAAATAATGCTATTTTCTTTGTTTTGGAAGCCATCATTAATTTGATTTTATTATTAGTATGACTTTTCATTATTATGAAAATCTTTTACTATTATTTTTTGTAAAATAAAACCATTATTTTTTATTAAAATGTGAGATATTTATGACTTGTTGTTTGTAAAACCACCTGACTGATCTGAACTCATACATTTCCTAATCATTTAGGATCAAGTGAATGAATGGCCTTAACTTCAGATTAGATTTTATTTCTAAAAACTCTCTGCATATGATAATATGAATGGAATTGATCTTCAGATTTGTCTTGAGAAGTTAGAGTTAAACCAATGACGAGATTTCATCTTTCTGGAAATGTTTGAATAAGCTCCATACATTTAGTACATTCAGCAAGACCGCAATCAACTTAGTTTTTACCTTGGCCTGAAGACAGTACAAAATAGTTTAATTGAACTATCTCGAGTCAATTATCAATATATTTGATAAGATAAGCTCATGCCATGCGGAATATTTTTTTTAAATTTCTTATAAATTGATTCATGTTGATTGATTATTGCTAAATTCCACAAAGTACTTGTACGTTATGTTTCAAAATAATTTTAGTTGGCTCGTACGTGTTGAAGAATTCTAATCATGAATTGAATTCTGTTCGGCTTTCATACTGATAATATATGTAACTTAAAATGTGTACTAAAATATTTAAATTACGGAATCAAATTTCGATTTCGATTGTGATTTTTGTGGGTGTACATTGGATAAATGTTTTGATATGCACTTGCGCAAATGATGGTCTTTATCAGAATACAGCTTTTTCCTTGCTAAAATGAGAGCTGTTCAGTAGGAAAAGTCCATGGTTATGATTCAGTTGAACTTTTAAAGCTTTGGTTGTGAAGAATCAATAATACAGTATAAAATTTTTGGTGGGATTATAAAGAGATGGCAAAAAAGAGTGTTGGATATATTTCAAAATACAGTTTATTTTGATTTATTTAATTGCTAATTCAAAAATGCTTAATTGCTAGACGTGCATTCATTCTCTTGCCCGTCAATCAGGACTTGGCTGGAATAGTTTTTCGTATAGTAGTCGGCATTGAACTCACTTTCATCTTGCTTAAAGAGCATTATATAATTGCAAATATTCGAAATTATCTTCATTTTCATTTAAAAATCGTAAAATGCAGCCCCCACCACGTAAGGTAAGAATAGATTTGAATTGATGCTCTTAGGTTGCTTGGCCAAGAAAATGAATTGAGTTATCGATTTATGTCTTGATACAATGTCACTGATAAATACTACCAACATCACATACCTAATTATGATTTTGTATTTTTAGGGTAATTATGTAAAATTTCTAAAAAATCTACATGCAGAACAAATAGCAAAACTCCAATTGAAAAATCAGCATGAATGTGATTTACTTGAAGATATTAGGCAATTTACTATTAAAAGATCTGCCATCGAAAAATCTTATAGTGAAGCTCTCCTCAAAATTTCATCGGCGTATTTGAATAAAAAGATTCCTAATATACCGGATATTAAAGTAGATGGAATGGAAGAAAGATGGTAATAAAAATTTGTAATATATATAGTAAGAAATATAAAAAATAAATATTTTGTTTCACTTTGGTCTACAGGAATATGTGGAGTGTTTGGAGAACTGTACTTGAAGAAAATGAGAAACTAGCAAGTGCACGTTTAGCTGCTATTGAGGTTTTTCAACAGCAAATTGCTGATGAAGCTAAGGTTTTGCGGGAATATAAGCTTCAAATAAGTAAAAAAAGTTTGAATCAATTAGCAAATATCCAAAAAGAAGTGCATGGAAGTGTTAGTGAAGTTGATAAGACGAAAAAGCAATATTTTGATGAAGAACATTGCGCACATGATGTACGGGATAAAGCTCGTGACATTGAAGAAAGGCTAAAAAAGAAGAAGGGTTCATTTTTTCAGTCAATTACGTCGTTACAGAAAAATAGTGCACGGGTAACATCACGCAAAGAACAATTGGAAGAAAAGTCCTGTGGTGCCCGAAATGACTATTTATTGAGTTTAGCTTCAGCTAATGCCCATCAAAATCGTTATTTCACAGTGGATTTACAAACGACAATGACCACGATGGAGAACTATGTCTTTGAAAGAGTAGCTGATTATTTAACGTTGATGGGACGAACCGAGCTGTTAACATGCTCTGCAACCCAAAATTCTTTCGGTAAAATTCGAGACCAGGCCCAACAATTAACTCGAGACTATAATCTTCAATGCTGTTACCTTTTTTACCCTGTCCTAAAACAACACATACAATATGACTTTGAACCTTGTGATAATGACCCAATATCGAAAATTACATCCGAACATGATTCTGCAGCCGAAACGTTAGCCAAAGAAGCCAAAAAATTAGCAGCCAGAGTTGTAAGAGAAAACACTTGCATTCGAGACTACGCTCGAAAACTTGCTCTTTGCGTTTCGATGAGAGACGCTGGTCAGAAAACAGATCCGAATGATCCAAATGGTCCAGATTTAGATATTAAGATCGAAGAATTTAGGGAAGCTATTCGTAAATGTGAAACAGAAAAAGCTAGATCCGAGGCTTGTCTTGAGTGCTTAAGAGCAGGTGGAATAAATGTGGACGAATGGGTTCAAGAAGCAGAAACTATGGGCGTTCAGGAACTACCACGTTCAGCAAGCTCTATTTCTATGCGTACCGATGCTTCTGGACAAGGGGTGAATTACATGTCAAACACTATGATTCCAGACTTGTTTCAAGTTTAATTATCTCTTCAACAGGAAAATCCAAGCTCGGATTCGTTCTATGATAGTGATAATGCAGAACAAGAAGTTCAGTCGACAACTCAACAAATGGAGGAAGAAGAGCCTCCAAGGGCACAAACTCCAGCAGCAGACAGTGATGTTGATGGTAATATTATTCTTATATTTTTCAATAAAGATTCGAAAATTTAAATTTAAATTTTCCAATTTTAGTGGAGCAAGAAAGGCAAAAAATTGAACAGTTAACGGCAGGATGGGAAGACCCCATGCAAGTTAATTGGGGTGGCGAGGAAACGGAAATACCCGCTGCACCTCCACAGAGAGAAACAATTTTCAAGTGTACTGCAATATATAGTTACACCGTGAGAAACACTTATTTAGTTATCTATTATTAAATTTTATGCTTTCACACTTTCAAAACAGGCTCAAAATCCAGATGAACTATCGATAGTAGAAAATGAACAGTTGGAAGTGATAGGAGAAGGTGATGGTGATGGTTGGTTGCGTGCAAGAAATTATAAAGGTGAAGAAGGTTACGTTCCACACAATTACCTGGATGTTGAACAAGACGCCACATCAGATGTAGTTCAACATCAATTACAAACACAAATTTCGTTTTCTTCTGTGGATTATACGGTTGATAATGAGGACCAAACACAAGATTCTGTTCAATCACCTGATCAGGTTTCGGTTATAATGGCACCAGCCAAAAAGAAATCGGAACATGAATATTGCATTGCTCTTTATGACTATGATGCCACGGCACAAGATGAATTGACTTTCGAAGAAGGGCAAATTATAAAGATTATTACTAAAAGTGCTCATGGAGTTGATGATGGATGGTGGGAAGGTGAACTAAATGGGAAAGTTGGAAATTTTCCATCCCTTGTTGTAGAGGAGTGTGACGAAAACGGTGAACCGCTTACTGAACCTGAAGACGAGTCTCCACCTCCAACAGCACCTCCATCATTTGCTCTTCCAGCCGCACCCCAGCTACCTCCTGAGTATGCTCTTAGTGAAGATATGTTCCAATCAATGGATTTCCCTGAGGGTATATATTTTATTTGTTATGGAAATTAACGTTTTAAGAAAAAATTATATTAGAATCACGTTCTTCAATTGATTCCACCGATATTCAAAAATTCCAAAATCCCCCAGTGCCTGATACTGCACCGCCAGGTAAATCAACCATGTTTTGCATATTTAATTACGTAGAAATGTAATTTGCATTTGTTGTTCTATTTTTACTTACACAAGTGCTCATTCAAGAGCCGGAAGACGAGGTATTGGATTATTTGCAAATGTTCATACTTATATATGTGTTTTAATCAAAAATTAAAGTGATTTACATGGTTTTTGCTTCAAATAGGTCAAACAAGAAAGTGGAACTATGGAGCCTCAAAAAATATCCCTAGACCCAGCACAAAGTTCATTCGGCTTAGGAACGGCGCAAATCATAGTTACGGCAGCTACTCCAATGTTTGATGATGGAGACAAATCTTTTCCGCCGTCTGAAAAACAACCTGTAAAGAACGCGGAAGGTCCAGCAGATCAACCCACTGTGGCAGAAAGTACAGAATCAGTGGTGGATACTACGCAGGAGCCTCAACCCGAGGTCATTAAAACAGCTCCTCCGGTATCAGAAAAAGATGCCGTTTCAGAAGCTAAAGTAGAAGAAAAGCAAACAACTGAAGTCTCAAAGCAAGAACTAGATGAAAATCACTTCGAAGCCAATTTCGATGAAGTTTTTGGAGCAGATGTTGATGCACCAAAGCAAGTAGTCGGTGGAAGAGCCAGTATTCCGGAAGAGCTTGCCCCTCATCAATTAGCACGGTTACAAACATTAAAGGAATCAAATGCATAATGAAAAAAGTAAAACAAAACTATGTGTATATTTCGCTTAACAATCATAGCTACGTTCAGTTAAATTGCATTGCTATAACTCAATTAGGAACTAGAGATACCGTGTTACCTCTCTGTTCAAATAAGAAACTGTATTTATTTATTTATTTCTTACAATCAAATTATGAAAATATAACGTGATGTCTATAAATTGTTGAAATTACATGTTACATACTTGAGTTATGTTATAAGGTTGAACTGTTTAATTTATAATTCATTACAATCAGACAATAGTCTCATTAGTTAGTCAATTGTTTCATAAGTTTCCTTAGTCTAATTAAGAGGTTACTTTAAGATATTTGTGTTTATTGTCATTAATGCAAATTTAAGAAAATTGTGCAATAACTTGGACAAATATACTCGAAATAAGAAAGTAAGAAATGTTGCAATCAGGATACCAATAACAATAAAAAAATAAAAGTTAAAATTAAGGTTTAATATAATCATTTACCATTCTTTTCCCAAAGGAGTTACAATTTTAAACTTCCTCTCAAGGTGCTTATTTAAAATTATTTAACTGATGGTTCCACCCTACAAATGTACTGGACCGCGACCGTAGATGTGCCATCTATGATAAAACTTATATACGTCTTGCGTTTCAATTCTCACGATGTTTGGTAAGTTAGCGCAAAAGCAAACATACCTCATGAATCTTGTTCTACGTAAAACCTAAGACCTTAAGAAGGCTCAAGACTACAGTAAAGGTTTTAACGAATTTGTAAACAAAACAGAACAGCTTATTGGAGTGTGATACAAAAGCCGGACGGTCAGAATAAATTTTCATTTGAAATGCATTTAGATTCTGTGTGCATACTGGATAATGGAGCATATACAGCAAAAGTTGGAATATCCTCCCAAGAATCACCGATGTAACTGAAATTCTTAACTTGTGTCTCTTGTATATTTTGAAAGTTGAATTAAAGGTTGGTACCAAACTGTATAATGAAGGCAAAATCCGAAAGACGAAGAGCCTTTATTGGAAATCAACTCGAAGATTGTAGAGATGCTTCTGGTCTCTTTTACATGCTTTGCTTTCAAAAAGGTTATTTAGTAAATTGGGATGTACAGGTAACCTATAACCGAATTGAGATAAATTGCAAACTGAAATTTTTGTTGAACACAGAAGACTGTCTGGGACCATATATTTGGTCCTGAAGGATGTGCTATTAATTTGGCAGAAAAAACTCTTATTGTAACAGAGCCGCAGTTTAACTTTACATCTATTCAAGTGAATGCTGTAGGCAATGCACAAGTACAATTATTTTGAAAGTTTACTTTTCCAGGAAACAATGACTGAAATTTTCTTCGAAGAATATGAATGTGATGCTTTACTTAGAACAACTGCAGCTGATTTATGCGCCTTTAACTACCTTCGTCTTAAGAATCAACCCCAAGGATGTTGCATTGTTGTAGACATTGGTTATAGTTTTACTCATGTTGTGCCGTTTATAAAAGAGAAGAAAATCAAATCAGGAATAAGGCGAATTGACGTTGGTGGGAAAGTCTTAACAAATCATCTTAAGGAACTCATATCGTATAGGTAAATAATAAACACCTCATAAAGCATTAAAACAATTGAACTCATATATTTCAAGACATCTGAATGTAATGGATGAATCCTATGTCGTTAATCAAATAAAGGAAGATGCATGTTTCGTTTCAAGCAACTTCAAGTTGGACATGAAAATGCAGTTGCTCAAATATCCAGAGAACAAAATTGTCCAGGACTATGTTCTACCAGATTTCACACTAGTGAAGCGAGGGTACGTTTCATTTATGATTGCGACGTGCAAAAAAGAGTGTATAATTGATTCCTTAGATATCTGAAAGATCCTGGTGCTCCAAATACGGACCAACAATGTGTTCGTTTAAATAATGAACGTTTCACTATACCAGAAATTTTATTTCATCCATCAGATGTAGGCATTCAACAAATGGGTGTTGCGGAAGCTATTTTAAATTGCTTGGAAGCTTGCCCTTTGAAATCTCATCATATACTGCTTTCGAATATAATTGTTGTAGGAGGAAGTTCACTATTCCCGGGAATGAAGGAAAGGCTTCATTCTGAGCTAAGAGCTCTAGCTTCCGATGACATGGATGTAAGAATTACATTGGCAGAAAGGTATTGACTAGATTTTATAATTATATTATTGATAAATATGATAATTTCAGTCCATTGTCGTATCCATGGCAAGGTGGTAAATATTTCAGTCAATCCTCAAATTTTCTGGACCAAATTTTGACACGAGAAGATTACGAAGAAGGTGGAGTGAAAGTGTCGCTGGATAAATTTGAAATATAACATTCTAACTCCTAACATTGATTTATTTTCTCAGTGTAGATTCTTACGATACATGAATTTGTCATGTTTAGAAAGACATAAATATGCAGTGATCTATGGATACTGTTGACGGCGACGAGCAGTTCTCTGTTTGTCAAACCGTAGTTCCATCTCCTCTAATACCTTTGGTGTGTAACGCACTACAAGTTTAACTGACCCGACAGCTTGTTTAAGCAGTTCCACTGCTTTTTCATGGTTTTCACCTTCAACAGACTAAGATAATTTACTAAAAGGAGTTTTTGGTGCAACAGCAATTTATAATGTTTACCACTCCATTGACAGAAAGTAATTGGTCTCCTCTTTTTAAGCCTCCATGTCGGTCTGCAACTCCTCCTGGGATAATTCTTGAAATGTAAATCGGTGAGTTTTGTTCTTTCCCCCCCATTACGTTAAAACCAAGTCCTGAAAAGTATGAATTTATCGTTTAATAAAATTGTCGCAGAATCGCATACCTTCATCCGTTTTTGGCAGTTCAACAACTCTCGGATGAGCATGTCCTTCACTCGCAGCAAATGCAGCTACAGTTGCCTTTGCTGTTGCAGATGCTCGCACATCTTGAGATCCTTGTATATCGACAGTTTCGTAAACATGTTCATAAACTTCGCGAACAGCATTCAGAAAATCACTCTGCAAGACTTTTTGGAGTGCAGCCAATTTAGTGGATGGAATATCTCCACTAGCCTGAAGTTTTTCAAGCAATTCTATGGAACGTTTCACATCTATTTAATAGCAAGAATTTAATTTCCTCAGATATGTTTTTTATTTGATGTGAAAATAAATAAACCTTTAGCAAGTGTAAGAGGTTCACAAATCGCACTCATTTTAATTTTTCCAAAGGTTTCCGAGTTTTGACGTTTTGACAACTTGACCTGAATTTGACAAACATCTAAAAAGTCTAAACAATCTGAAGGCTGCGTTCACTTTAGTTGAATTCGACAAATTCGACCAAAACCTTACAACAGATAATTATATAAATGCATACTGGAATTGATTTTGAATTTTCATGTACTTTTTCGGGGTAGAGTACACTTTAACTAATATTTTGTTAGTGGTTTTTTTTTTAAACAAATCACATATTTAGGTAGATGTATGGGCGGAAAACAAGGTTTTCCGCTCGAAAACACCAAATTTTCAATTTTATTCCTCGAGACGCTCATACAAAAAATTGACATTTCTGAAAGTTCTAGTACAAATCATACACATCAGCCTTTTGCAAAAGATGCGGGGGTTGCGGGGGGTAAAACATGTTCCAACCCTTAAAATGCACAGAATAGTCTAATATATCTGAATAAAAAAGAATTTTTGAAAAATATCACTAATAAAATATTAGTTAGAGTGTACTCTACCCCATTTTCGTCTTATAGTGGAATGCAAACTTAAATATATAAGCAAATCTTCTACTCAACGTTTAGCACAATTTATTATTGAAGTATGTATGGTATGGTTTATACTATATAGAAGAATAAATCAAGGATGTATTTTAGAATATTGAGACATTAATCGGAACGAACATAAGGCCGCCCGTACACCGAGCTACAGGAAAGCAACTGGTTCCTTTGAGTCACTTCCCATATAAACAAATAGGACGCCGCACACGGCGATACTGGTTTGTAATCTGTCACCAGCGGCCTTGCATGTCGAGTTACTTACGAAAAAGTTTGCTACATTTTTGTTTTGACAAAATTCAGAATCAGGAGCCGTGGAAGTTAAAAACTCCCTTTGTTATATAATTTTCAGCTTCCAGGGCATTCAAAAAAAATTGAATACTAATTTGATTGATTAAATTGAGTTTTGGATGAGTAGCTTAGTAGTAGAACGCAAGTTACCAGCGAATTTAGTTTGCTTTTAGATTTATTAACTCCGTGTGCTCAAGGCCTAAAATAACTCGAGTGATTGCTTGCACCTATGACATGTTGTAATATTTTATTGTTCGCTCTGAAGGAAGGGTTGGTTATAAAATGATTTGGAAGAACTTGAGATTTGAGGCTACTATATAGAACTGGTGTTCATAGTTTGCTCCAGTTAAATTGTATTATCCTATTTACATAAAAATTTAATACAAGGATCAGGAGCAAGGGTTAAGGGATGAAAACGGACGTTGAATGAAATAACATTGATCAAAGTTCATTATTTCTTTAATTGTGTTTGAAAATTATATTTATATAACATACTTAGAGACAGTTACGAGTATATCACTTTAATGTCAGAAATCATTTTAGTTCAATACATTTCTGCTTATGTACATAAGATTGAATTTTCTTTTTACCTATTACGAGAAGTAACGAAACACAAAATAAAATTTTTCTTATCGCCATAACAAATTATTTAAAAAACTCTTAGTTAACAGATTTCGCGTGCAAGAAACACTTTGTCGTTATATATTTATATTGTATTTTTTTATATAAAAAAGGAAATTGTTTCATTTATATTGAAAATGATTTAGAATTAGAATTAAAATTTACTCAGTGTGGTTACGAAAAAATCCTTCTAAGTAATTTTAATGTCATTTACTTTAATGCCAGACACTTTAGCGTCTAATTTTAGACAACTTTTTTTATGAATAGAATTTTATTTTATGTTTATGTTCACATTCTTTCATCATCTTTCAATATAATATAAAAAAGATTTCTAGATTACTAGCTCTTTGCATAAACTATGAGGTATTCAAAATAAAAAAATAATTTTTACACATATGTATAAAATATTATTTACTAAAAATTTATGAAAACCAACGAATGAAATTCGATCAATTTATAATTTTTATATATAATTTTCAATTACATTTTTTATAATTTCGGCTTCAATTCGTAATTATATACATAAGCACTATATTCGGCGAAATTGAGCAAATATTATGCTTGTGGCTGAAAATTTTTGAAATAATAGTAATGTTGGATCGCAGGAATATTGATAACGATAAGGTAAGTTAGTATATGCTATAAATAAGTACGAAAATTGAATTAATTCGAATTGTAGTTCAACTGATTTGTGTCTAATTGATTGAATTATAATGTAGATAACAATAAAGAAAATACTATCAACAAAACTTATAGAAATAGCAATTATTTTGTTTGAAGTGAATATGTATATACTTATGAATTTGATTTAGAATTTTATGTGTGAAAACAATAAATTTATTTTGGAAACAAGTAACATATGCATATATATTTATATATGAATTATAGTTCATCCCACATATGATATGTCCATATATGCGAATGCACAATGATTTATATATACTTATATTTGTATATACCGTCTTAAATTCATTTAAATTAATATATAATTTATATTTACACTTTTGTGTACACGTTTTATAATAAGTACTTTAGAATTTCACGTTTTTTGTTATTTTGTATTTTTAACTATGAATGTCAATAACCATTTTTAACTATTCTTTGTCATATATTTTTGTTGTTTTCTTATATTTTGGTTGCAGATGTAAAAGCATTACTTTCTTTAAGTTTTATGCGTTCTCATCGAAAGTGCAGCAAATTAAAAAAGAAAGTGACGCTTTTTCTTTGATATATGTATTGTAGTTCTAAACATTTTCGAATTCTAGAACATATTTTCTGATTTTTAAGACATATTTGCCTGAATTAAACTCCTTTCGAATTGATGTGTATTTTCTTCGTTATAATATCTTGATTTCGTTATTAGTAGCACTCGCCTTTTTTCATCCTACACCTTGTACGAACCTAGATTTATATAAATTTATAATTTTTTTATATTTTTGTGTTTGATGACATTTGTCCATATAAAAGATCGTAAAATGTATTGCTTTTGTATATTTAATAATAATATTTTTTTATCTGTAACTCCATAATTCGAAAGGATGTGCATCTATTTTTCATTACTGAATATATTTTTCTGCAATATTAATTGCATTCTCTCAATAAAAAACGTCTTAAATTACCTAGTAACACGCAATTATATACACGTATTTTGGTTATTATTATATAATAATTCAATAATGTTCTTAGTTTTGCTTTCATTCCTTTATCTTATACGTAGTTTTATATTCCTATATTGTTTTAAAGGTGCTACAGTGCTAGTGCTGCTATACTTTCATATTATTATTCATTTTTCGAGTGACTATAGATGTGTGTATATAAATGTTATATATAAGCATACATGAGTATGCAAATTTATACACTTATATATGGGACTTTATATATACATATGTATTACATTAAAATTTCTTAACAGAATATATCGCTTTTTTTTCGACGTATTTTCGAAAATTATTGTTTGCATCTAGAGTTTATTTATTATATATATATATTTTTTAGGAAAATTTATAATTATACAGCTTCTTTTTATTATTATAAATTTCTTTTATAAAAAGATCAGTAAGATTTCCTTACTGTGTGTACTGACTACACACGTTATATGACATATAAACTTTATATTGTATAATCTTGAATTTCATAACTTTACATGCCCTTTGAACATTTGTTATGTGAATCGAATCTATAGTTGTTTCGTACATATTACGTCTTTTGCGAATACAGGTTAAGTTTGATTTTATGTGAATAATAAATGCGAAAACTAAATGTGTTATATTTTTATTACGCATCATGTGATAGAGGAATTTGAATGAAAATATCTTTTATTCCAATTGAGATTTCTCATCAACCTCACCAGTGCACTTTGTTTAAGACGTATGTTATACATATTCAAAGTCCAAGGAAGAGATTCGTTTTTCATAAATAAAAACTAGTAAAAACCTATGATAGAATTATAAAAGACTATAAAAAACTAAAGTACGAAACCATTTTTCAGTTGTTCTTCCAAATTTTGATAGAAAATAGTGATTAATTAAATATAACTAGAAATATTTTACCGAAATTTTGTCAATTGTTAAGTTTGTTTTTAGGATATTTCACATTTTTATCGTTTAAAGAACACATTTTCAATCTGTTCTGCGTAATAAATCTTCTTTCTGAGAACAAACTTTTCACTATATTTCCGAATAAAAGGGAGAATTGAGTGATTATAAGATGAGCTACGTGATTTGATTGACTAGTTAAAATTTGAATTTAACGATATTCTTTTGATTGAAAGATAAAGAGAAATTTTTAATTTTTATAAACTCAAAAATGCACACGAAAATAAGAGAATTGAAATGTACTAAGTTAAACGGCAGTGCGCTTTTTGGAATATTAACTATTGGTTTTTGAATGAATTAATCGTAATGGTAATTAATCATGATGTATAAGACTACTGTGAAAGTGAAAGTGAAAGGAATTACCTAAAAATGAAGTCAGTTACACCTTTATATAATATATGTGTCTACGACATGTTTTAGAGCTTGTGTGTTTATAATTGTTTGATTAAGAATTAGTTTTAATATTAACAAAATAAATTATATGGAATTAATAATCAAGAATTTATAATTGAATTCAAATGATTGCAGATACTGTGTCAGTGTGGAATTGTGAAAAATATAATTTATGATTGTAGCAAAATTGCTATTGTTTCACTTAATTTTACAAAACTGCATGCCAATATGATATCACCGTTTTTTCACTTTGAGAATCAACTTTGTGTCCTCTACAAGCAAAACTAAGTAGCTAACTAAAACCACTAGCAAATACTTTTAATGTAATGCTATTGAAATAAGATTGAAACTTGTGTTTTAAAACTAAAACTTTGATTAATTTCAGTAGGAACTTTTCGCAAGGAGATATTCCTCGTTTTGATTAATGAAATACAAAAATTTATGAATTCAATTAATGTAAAGTGAAAAACCATGATTAAATTTTTGATTTTAATATAAATTTTTATTTTCTGAGATAGATGTTTATTTTTGTTTTCATTTGTTTTAAATATTTTTCTTTTACGTTATTTTATAAAAAAATTTCATTTTAAGTGCTTTGGTTGAATACGTGTGTAATGCTATACGTAGTGTATGTACTATTAACGTGATTAAATTTATTATTTATCAAGTAGTTTTTAATGTTACATCTTATTAAATTTCTTTTTACGGTTAAAAAGAAATCTTCTGTGTATTTTCTAATTTGCGATTTTGTCACTTTTACCATTTTCCTGACCTCAAAATATTCTCATATAGCATGAGCTCTTGAAAATTATTTAAATTTCATATTAGTTTTTCGTGTCACACTAATTTGTAATAGATAGTTAATTTATTTTACCTAGAAACGAATTTAATTCTATACTTTAAATCAATACATATGTATGTTGTTTATATATGTATTTATAGGTAGTATAACATTTCGAATGATTTATTTCGGTTTTTGGTAAACTATGACAGAATCATCGTTACTGTGTTATGTGTATCACATTCAACTAAAATGATTTTCGAGCATGTAAAATGTCATTATGTGTACACACAATACACATAAGAAATATATTATTTCTGCATGTACAGATATATGTGGATAGAACTGTACGTACATACGTATGCATTTTTTTAAATCCTTTTTCTCAGATATAACAATCTACAGTTTTAACTATAATATGCTTATTTTCTATGGAACTTAGTAATCGTTTGCCTGCAGCCCAATTGACTTATAACTGTGCTTAAGTATGATCCAGTTGATGTTATGATGAACACGTTTTTGGATGTTTCATTTTGCTCATGATAAATAAGTTTTTTGATCTCCTTTGAACAGATTGAAGAGAAAGATGATGAAACGATGTTCATTTTTAATATATTTGATGTCATACGCTTCCAAGGTAAATGTTAAAAATCTCATTAGTGTTTCATTTCGGGAACATTTTCTCGATATTATTTGTTGATACATTATTTGCAGTTAATATAAAACATTGTTACTCTTGCATATTATATGAATACACAAGACGCAATAGTAACGTAGGATTTCCATGACATTCGGTTGTTAATTACACATGCTCTTGAACGTAATGAAACGACTTCGTAATTGCAAATTTGTGTAGTTTTATATATACATGTATATATGTATATATACGAATATATATGCCATTTGACGAGTTGATTCAAATAGTGAAGTTTAATTTTATTTTTGTGAGAAACATAGATCTCAACATATTATATGTGCGTTTCTCAAAATGTATGTTTCGTTTATATATTTTCAACTCTACTTGTGGAAAATTATCATATCCATTTGTCCCGATACCAACTATGGACATTTAAAAACTACTACTTACATTCAATGTTTTTAATTGTTGACAACTTTTATATATTTCGCGACAAACATATTATATTTGTTTTATGTGTTTTGATGTTTTAATCGTGCCTCTTGAAAGTATTTTAATAATTCCGAACAATTGATTGA
Organism: Chrysops caecutiens; assembly: GCA_963971475.1. Taxonomy (NCBI): domain Eukaryota; kingdom Metazoa; phylum Arthropoda; class Insecta; order Diptera; family Tabanidae; genus Chrysops; species Chrysops caecutiens. The sequence goes on from OZ020568.1 coordinate 73,623,414, forward strand.
AACTAACAAAACTTGAGAATATTAAATTTTTACAAATCCAATCAATTTATTATATAATTATCTGCATTATAGTTTTGTTCTTGTAAATAATATTATTATTTTTGTATTACATATCTTTTTTTTTAATATATTTTCTTATTTGAATAGATCACAGTCTTTCTCATATCCACGTCGAGCAACGTTCTTCTAGATTTTTGTTTTGTTTTTTAAATAAATTGTTCGCAAGCCATGTCATATGTATCTAGCAACAGAATTCAATGTCCTGGGCGCGGGTTAAAGAACATATTTCAAAATAAAACTGAACGAAATAATCACACAGAATCATAGCAGCAAAGAGTAGTCGTTAATAAGTCGGTCTTATATCATATAGTTTACATTAGCAACACAATTTTAAAGGTGATTGTGGATAAAATTATTGTAACTATTGAACACAATCAATGTTTTTCTCACTAATTATTTAATTTTAATTGTTCATATTTTAAATGGAAAATTTGGCAATAATGCTGGAAGCGTCATCTGCATATTATATTTACTCAAGAAGGTCTTTCTTTGTCGTAAGATACTGTTTTATATAACTCATATTTTAATTTTCACTTTATATCTCTCATTTATCTGATTTGTAAAATGCTTTTTTGATATAATTTCACATAACTAATTTTGTTTCCTAGTTGGTTTTGTCAAATATAACTCATAGTATAACCTTTGACAATGATACACTGAATTTGTTTTGTTGGTTTTTTAGTCTGTGGCAAAGAAACTACTTCACCATTGTATGAATTTGCCCATGTTGTTTATTTCACTTTTTGTTTAATTTTTTTTTATTCTAACTTAGTCTAATGTTTTATCTGTATTTTTGCTTAGTTAGTTCAATAAACTATATAATTTAATGCATAGTTGTATAAAATGGGCATCGGGACTTTATTTGTGATTGAATCGCTATCATTGAGTTCTTTTTAATTTGAATTTTTCTTACCGTCGTAAACGAATTTATACAATTTTTCGTCACTTTATGTTTACTTATCTTCTCCGAGAAGAACGAGATCATCTGCGACTACGTCACTTACATGCAGATAAATGATCCAGTACATTAAATTAAAGCACACGAAACATACAGGAAAAACTATTCTGGAATATTTGTCGATATCAGACGGTGTTACTCCGAGTAATTTATTTATATCCTGAAGTTAGAGAGTATTGATATTAAGTAAAATAGAATAGATCAAGTGTTGTTGAATATTACCTTTCCTGGGTGTAAAAGATGCTGTGGTACAGCACTACCAGACTCCGCGTCTCCTCCTTCTCCGCCGCCTCCACTTGCTCCTGGTCCACCGCCGCCTCCTCCACGTCCACCGTTGACCGTATTTTCCAGGGTCCCTCCTTTGGAATGAGCCTTGGGATCGTGGACTTTGAACCTCACCTCCTGGAACAAGGGTCCCACTATCGAGCAACCGCGCGATCCAACATTTTGTTGGATATTGGAAAACCCTATTGGGCGGTTACTCACTGTTTGTTTTGGTGCATGAGGATGACCATGGCTATGCCCATGGCCATGCCCATGTCCGTGATCTCCGCTTGGGTTTGGGGGTGGTTGTCCTCCATCCACTTGAAGCTTCTTCTGCTCAGCTATTTTCTGTATTGCCATAAACCTCTGTTTTCGCATTTGAATACGTTTCGCCATGTATCCAACTGTGGCGTACTCTGTGATGGTTACAATATACATATTACTTTTAATAAGAATTCTTTAAAATGGTGTCGAAGAATTTGTCGGTAACATCAAAAGCGGTACGTGTAAGATTACGTGGTAACTTTCATACAAATTATATTGTACTTCAATTCATATTTTCATATAAGTATTTGGCAACAAGAATTTTAATAAAACTTTTTTTAAAGTAAGTGAAATATAAAAGATAATAGATAAGATAATAACTTAAAATTCTGAATTTAAATGGTCAATAAAATGGCTCAAGGGTTTCTTTTGCCTATTAGATTATGTAAATGTATCTCATCCATATAAATGGTTTTATATGTGGCAATAGACATTGGAAAATGTTTATCGGCTTTAAAATCTTCCATTTTCTAATAAATAGCATATGATGAACAAAAACAATTAAATAAAATTTTGACAAAGTGATTAAAAAACAAACAAAATTAACAACAATATCTGATTCGGAAAATAAAAAATGATTTTGTTTTTACCCAGAAGACTTGCAAAGACCATAACGAAGCATGTTCCCAAGTAAACATCGATCGACTTAACATAAGATATTTTTGGTAAAGCGGCATTTGTTGATGACATAAGCGTTGTCATCGTGAGTACAGTTGTTACACCAAGAGCTACACGAGCAGGTGTCGCATTCCTATTTAGCCAGAACGATACCCAGGATATAATAACAATTAATCCAGATGGTATATATATCTGAATTAAATAATATCCCATTGATCGGACGAATTGAATTTCGCATGCCAATCGTGAATAGTTTCCTAAAAGAATCATTTTAGATTTGTTAAAAATATCAAAAAAATCTGCATAATATGTAATAAATAGTTGAAACATATATATTTAAATATTTTTCAAAATATTAAATTTAACAACAATATAAATATATTTGATAACATATAAGACTTAATAAATGAAATTATAATGAACAAAATATGAGATACTTGTGTTCTTACTTATAAATTTGTTCATAAAAATAAATTAAAAAATCATTTGCTAAGAACAAAAATAAAGTCTTATAACATATGAAAAGACTTTTTGTTTTAAAAGAAATTGAAAACGTATTAAAAAGGGAACGCCTTATATTCTGTTCTTTTCTATAGAATAAAATTTTGTTGGTTTTTTTCGGGGAATAATAATGTTAATACCTTTTATGCGTAAATGCATCTGTCGTTCTATGTTCTCAATGAATATTAATTTAACTTACGAGAGAAACTAAAATGCAAAGCTTTATGAGGCGAAACTACAAAGTTTATAGCTATTTTGTAGTTGGCGATAATCGAAATATTGTTTTAAAAATAGAATATGAATGAAAGGTATGATTTTATTCTAATGAATATGTTATCAACATAAGGACTATAATGACAATGAGAAATTGGTAATAGAGGCAACCATTTTTCCCTTTTTTAACACTGAGATTTTGTCTTGAACATGTAGACATAAATGGGCATTGTCTACATGGCGTAGGATCCGGAAGTTTTAATTAATGAAGAATGAAATATATTTATAATATAATTCAACAGTGAATGGAATGTCAGTATTTGTTATTTATTAGAGAAAAGAAAATCGCTCTTGTACATGCATAATCATTTTGGATTCCTTCATAAAAATTTCTATTTTCTTTTTAAATTTCGTGTAGCGTTTGATTTCTTGCAAATGTATTTACAACTTGAAAAAAATAGCTATTAGCCATGCGGTATGCAGTATAATCTAGTAAATGAATTTTATTTATATTTAAATGCATTTCATATTTTTGACGTTTTATTTATAGTTTCAGTATGAATTGAAAGCGATTAAATGGTTAGATAAATTTACGAATCGTCGTTTATTTTTAGTGAAACTTACATACATTCTACTCGTTATGAAAAACAAAAATGAAATAAGAGTTCAAGAGTATTTCAAAAGTGGTAAACAAAATAACCATTGTGAAGTATGCTGTTTATGGCCACACGTGTTTTTTCATCCTATTATATATTTATTGTTGCTATTCTATATACGCATATTGCTTTTAAATTGAGCTTTTTATAAAACTGAATCGTTGCTATAATAACTCGTTGGAATAGTAGCGATATTGAGATGTGTCGAAACTATCGTGCGCTAATTTCAAAAATTATCCATAACTTTGTGACTGATCTTTGATTTTTATAATGATTTTTATGTAGAAACTAGTCCAATAACATCTATTAAGTTTGGGCCACAAAACAAGGTATGGTGTTATTAGATATATTTTATCTTTGCGTAGCTTTATTGAAGTGAAGTAGTCGAGAAATTTGTAAATTCATTTTCATCAGTAAATGGAATGAGGAAATTTCGTGTTAATTTAATTTTTCTATCAATGAAACGAGCTTCGAGCGGAGAATTCGAAAGAATTTCAGTTATCGTCTTGCAAAATGCAACTACACGTTTTTATAATACAATAAGTATTCATGGATCTAGCTTATGTATGAAGTCTAGTAATACGTTGAATATGTTTCTTTCATGATTTAATCATCAATATGACTTGCAAACAAAAGTAAATGTTTTCGAATGTGATAAAAACTTATTATGAATATTTTACGTACCTTTTTCTAAATGACTTAATACATATGAAACAAATATTTAATTTGGGTTGGGGCTTCACAAAGGTTGACTTTGCTTTGATAATTTTTCTTTAAGAACTAATTTTAAGCCTCTAAAATCTTATTACTTTCCATATCAATATATATAAATGGTATAAAAAATATCTGTTATGAAATTACTTAAAATATCTGTACATGCATTCGTATATTGGTGAAATAAATTACCAATTTTAGATTTTTCAATGAAAATATTTTCGTTTTGCTGAATATCCGTATGCGTGTACTTGATTACAATATATCAATATAGATGACTAATGATAGTGAAATTTAACTAGAAAGTAGTTAAAATAACAACAAACAAAATGTTATCAAATCAATAGCATAAAGATGAATAGGTATTATATATAGATACTAATGAATGCATGATTTAAAGTTATTATTAAAATGAAAATAATAAATATGTATATTTTGTACTTTTTTCACGTTCATCATTTAGCTTACAAATATTTAATAAGTTTATATATACTGCAAATTGTTATTAGAAATAAACTTGCAAAATAAAAGTTAATTTTTAAGTTCGACAAAAGTATTTAGGAATGAGAGAGAGGTAGAAAAATAAGGCAAAAATATAATATAGAAAATATTAAACCAACTAAATGGTTTATTTATTAATAAATAAACAATATATATAAAAGTCGGTAACCGTCTACAGGTACCTGTTGTGAGACTGATTTCCATAGCTCTCTGGCGATGACCCAAAACCTTAAATTGGGGTAGAGACACCTCACTCGAGACACCAACCGAGTTTGGGCCCTCATTCCATTTATACCGTATATCTCTCATAGTATATCCAACTATATGTGTTATATTAAATTGATTTTGGGGGTTGATTCGTTGGTGTAGATCAAGTGGAATGAATATTAAAAATGCACAAATAATAATAAGTAATGAGACTATTAACTTAATATTTACTTATAGTAAGTTATCATCATTAATCGTTAATTAATTAATTGTTTAATTTACTTGAATTTCATGAAATTTTTATGAGGCAGGTTTCCTATGTTAAACATTATATTCTCTATTTGATTGTAAGTTACAAAATTAAATTTATTTATTTGATTAATAAATAAATTGTTCCATATACGAGACATTAATATGTTCTACAATTAATAGTCTCATTGGGAACTATTGTACTTTTTTCGTAAACGGGCTATTATATCAATAGAAGCATTATCTGAATAATATTGTAGTAATTCAACTAATTATGTAACTAATAACAATTTTATAATTACATTTCAGTAAACACCAGCAGATTTCGTACATTTCTTATTTAGTAGACTTTTTGAGTGGTTTTTTCGTAATTACGTACGTATAAATATAAAACGGTCATATGCTTGTTATTCTTAGGAAAATAAGTTTTTAATAGAAAAAATAAAAATTATATCAACTACTGATTGTTCATTTGGCAGTAGTAACTGTATGAAGTAAACACTATATTTTTATATATTATATAAATATTTACATACATAAAATAAATTTTCTTACTTGTAAGTGGAAAAGTTTCAAAATTTATATAAATATTTGTTGATTGTTTCACTTGTTTCTTTCGAATATGTTTTGATTTGTTACACTTATTTATAACTGTTTAATTACATAACATGTTTGTTAGCTTAATTCGACAGAATTAGCAGGAAATGGCATTTGCATTTATTCCATGCTTATTTGATTATGCAGGTTTAATGTTGCTTCAATTTTCATTCTATAATATGTTTCGCTTAACAGTTTGGGTTTTGATATTTGTTAGACAAGAACGGAGTCCCTAATAAAGTAGTATATCACAATGAATCGAAAAGGCTTTCCAAATTTTATTGTATATTTTATGTTTTCATTTGTGCTGAATTTTGTGCACAAAATATATACTAGAACAGTCTCTGTGTATTAGCTTTGGATAAATGGAATGGTTAGGATAGCAATTGGTGGTTTTCATTTTTTATAGTTATAAAACATTTTTGAAAATTAGTTAGGAAAAGAAAAACAAACATAAGAAAAAATGCAGTTGAACAAATTTTAAGAAAATGAAAAATTGAAATACACAAGAAAATCAAAAGTGTGTGTCAGTGAGACTTGAGGTGGGTACCTGTGGTTAGGTTAATTTCGGTCGCCCTCTGCCTGTGTCCCAATACACGAAACTGTGGAAGTTCAACTTCGCTGCTCATTCCAACACTATTAAGGCCATCTCTCCAGAAGTAGCGGATATCTCGCATTGTGTAACCGACTCCAGAGCCAAAACAATAAACAAAATGCCGTCATTCCCAAATCAAATAAAATTTCTTCTCAAACACCAAAATTGGGTTTCTTAATTTTAAAAATTTTAAGATGTTCAACGAAAAATCAAATTATAAAATTTCTTTTTGTAACAAATTTATAATTTTATTATATACAATTCCTTTAAATAGCTGATACATAATATGTTGTACAGCCTAGTATAAAAATGCAAGACAAAAATAAATTTTTTGATGCCCAGAAATTTAAAATAATAATATAATTTCAAAGACGGAAAATCTATTAGATTTCAATTTAGAGTTTTAAATATGATGTGCTATATCAGTCAGATATGTATCAACTATTGCTATTCTATATCCAATAAATAAGTAAAGCAGCATAGAACGTGTTTAATAGAATAATGTTAAATTCAGTAATTAATGATGACTGTTAATAAATATATATATAATTTCTGCCTCAGAGAAAAATTAAAACAAGTTAATTGGTTAGTGAACATTATGTGAGTTTCAAATCAATATTATATAATAAACTGAAAGCTTCATTATTCCCATATTTTAGTGTTGAATAAACAGAAAATTTATTCTAATTAAGCAAAAATTCATGATTTTTATTGCATACAAACTCACTAAACATTCACGTTTCAAAAGAAATAGAAACCTATTATTTCCATATATTTTCTATGCATGATCATCTTATTCAATAACATCTTTATGGAAAATTTTGAACCGTTTTTAGATAAAATAAAAACAAATCACTAAATTTAAATAATGATAAAAATTTTTAAAAGGAACTGCGAAAAACATGCAAAGATCGTATTGATTAAGTATTTTTAATAATAAAGTGGTTGTTGTTCTTAACTAGATATTATCTCACGCTTGGTTTGACAAAAAATGCAATTTAAAGAAATTATTGTTTCTACATTATTATTATGTTTCTTTCTTTTTTAAATTTTTTAAATGCATATTTGTTAAAAGAATTCCTTAGAATGTTTTAGTTCAAATTTATAATGTTCATAATTAAAGCGCTCCTGTTTGATGGATAACATTATTTTGCGTTTATGTTATTATATTTTTAACACTGAACAAAACAAATTTTCAAACATACATTAAAAATAAATGATTTTCAATTAGGAAACAATAAAATACAAATAATTTTTGTTTCAAAAATTAAAATTTCGCAAGGAAAATAAGTATTTATTATGAAACCTAATTGAAATAAAGTTAATAACTTAAGATAATTAAAAACTAAAATTTTATGCTACCGTCACCCAAGGCATGCATATTGAAACATAAATTTACACTTAACACTTCCATGCAAAATGATTGTACAATAAAAGTTAGGGAATTAAAAAATAAATTTGAATGTATGTGTTAATTTTTTAATGTGTTATAATAAAATTTGCGCCTTATATTTTAAATATCATGCATAATATGGAAAAATTTGCAAGTAATATAAACCACATGTGGTAATTATTAATATAAGTGCTCATACTATTCAATTCATACTTCTGATTTATGCAAAAGTTGACTTAAAAGTAATAGCCCTGTTATGTATTATGACTATAGTGAATTTCTTTTCTAAACAAAATGCAAAAGAATGTATAATACATATATGCCATTGTAAATCATGTGTTTGATTTCTATCAAAAGCTCCAATTTCCTACTCAAAGCTTTTGGAAGAAACTATTAGATGTCTTCGTAGGTAATAATTTAAGTGGCAGAGTAAATGTTCTTTATGTTGTTGAGAGATTAATATGCGTAAGGAACTTGCAAATTTTTGCACTTAAAAATAATTAAAAAATTATTTTGTTGATTATAAATTTGAAGAAAAAGCAATCAATAAAATTTTACACTAGGTATGCGCTAAGTAAAAGTGCATATTGAAAGTAAATAATAAGGACAATGAAAAAATTGGTAAGCAGCTATTCTTTTCGAACTAAAGCTGAAGTTGTTTTGATATATAAGATCAGATTTCATGCAAAAACATCTATAAAATTCATTGCATAAACCTTTAAAATCGGATTCGGTGCACATTTTACGAGATTTCCGTCTGGTTTCATATCAGAATATTTCCATTGTAATAAATTAATTTTTATTGCGAATTGAAATTGTTGTCATATGTGATTCAAACAGATTTATTTTAATTTATTTTTTGTATTTGTTATTTTAATAAATTTATTGGTTAACGTTCTCATTTACCGAAGAAAATAATTAAATTTATAAAAATGCACTTTTCATGAAATCTAGTTAGGAGAAGTATGTATGTTTGCAGCCGTTGAGCTTTTCAAGTTATTTGAAATATTTTTTTTTATAAAATACTACTAAAGGAACAGATGTTGTGACTTCATTTAATCTCAGCTATTCTTTGGTTTTAAAATATTGAACAATTTTTCATACATTTACGTGGGAAGGAGTTAACCAAAACAGATATTTGCAAACATTTATGTTTCATGTATTACTAAGCTGAATAATTGTTATTGCTTGTAGTTATTGCATAAGAATGAAAGTTGAGTATAGTTATATATCAAACATAAATGAATATGAAAAAAACGACAACATATTTAAAATGATATGAAATCGGTTGACAGATTGAAATTAAACAAATAAGAAAAATTTTTGAGATTTTAAATTAGAAATTATATATAAATATGAACATAATATGAGTATATTGCTATAACTCATTTAAATGTAGTCTGAAGTGCTATGACAAGCTCTGTGAGTTGATATGTTAGCATTGTTGTGAACATATTAAAGCACAGGAATTTGTTGAAGTGACGAAAATTACACACGTTATTTATGTCGTGACAAAATATATATTATGTAATTTGATTGTGTTTGATTTTAACAAATATGAAAGTTTTTGCTTATATATTTCACATGAAACAATATTTAATTTTGTATGTTTGCTGTATATTTAAACAATTTTTGGTGTAATACTTCTCTGAATTTATGAATTTATGTCGAAAATTAATTGAAATTTGAAAATTTATTGAAAGTGAATTGATTTGAAGATATTCATGTGTATAATCAACAATTTATTTTGTATTTCAAATTGTTTTTGTCAATTGAACACTTACAGAAATCACTCAGTATTTAGTTACAACAAAACTGAAATAAGGTTTACATAAAAATTATGTTTTCATTTTATAAGAGGTTTTTACATATACAATAAAATATTTATATATACACGTTCATTCAAACAAAACTAAAACGCGTCCTTGTGCGATATGACACAACATTATCACTTATTTCAAAATAGTTTTGAAGAGCAAAGGTATTATTATAATAATTATATTATATCACATAAATGATATATATATATATGTATATACATATGTATTATATACGTACATACATACATAACGTACGTTCATATATGTATATACGCCAAATGGTATACATACGTGTTATCAATAATATTGAAATGTACGTCAGTATCTATGTTTTCTTATCAAAATTATCAATGTAAAATATATTTTACTTGTTTATGTATTTAAGTATTTTGTAAATTTTCCACCCATGGGTGACTAGCCGTAGTCAACCTTCTGCGGTTGCTGTATAAGAGAAGGCGACCGAAAACCAACCAATAAATCATAAGGAACATGAACCAAAATCATACATCATGTTATTTTAATGTACATAAAAAAATTTATGTATACACAATTTATTGTTATTACATATTTAGGAAATTACTTATTTGTCATACTTGTATATACATAAAAATTAATATGTGTGTCACAATTAAAATCTTTTGAACACAAACAGGGGCCGTTTAATTAGTGTTATTCATTGCTATATATATTTTTAAAGATGTATTTTAAAACAGAATATGTCATGATCATGTGTCACATTATTAGCAACAATTTACGAGCATATTTGCGATTTGTTTTTTTTTTCTATTCGGAGCTCATTGTAAGATTTGTTTATAAATGTCGTCAACCACATGTTAATTAAAACTATTTAATATGTTCATTAATAGATTTTATCAATGTCATGTACACGGTAAGTTTTGAATGAGCATCACTCTTGAATTCATATGAAGCTATTTGTTTACTGGAAAAATGATTTAATTTGATTATAACATGTATCCTGATCAAGGAAAATTAAGTTCTGTGAATTCATTAAAGTATGTAACCTTCTTTGTGTTTCTAGGAATATGATCATGAAAATGAAAGTGTTTTCACTAATGGTATATAAAAGTTATTTGTAATTCGATTTTATTAAATATTATTTTAAGTGATGTTCAATTCCTTGCGGGTGTGATGCTCAATTAAAGCTTATTGTTTTAAAGGTTTGAAATATTAATAAACTGACATTTATTGTTATCGACAATATTATATTTTTTTCAAAATATCTATCAATTCACATTAAACAATTTACAATCTTGCGTTTGTGGTCGGATAAATCAGAAATCTTTAAGTTTTGATACATAGTATGTCTTGATTTTTTATTTATATAAATTCTGAACCATATAAAAACTGATAAATGGCATTTATATTTTTTTTTAATTGATGGATTATTTGGAAAATAATGTTTTCCAAGATATAGGTACTCGAAAATACATACAAAAATTTCAATGTGTCATTGTGAACATCGTAATTTTATAATCGACTAGAAGAAGTATTTGCGATACTTTCAAAAAATTCCTACTGTATAGCATTAAGGTGATATTGATATTTTCAATAGTAGATTATATATTATATACACTTTACACTTAAATGTTTACATTAAAATTTAAACTTATTTGGTAATTATTTTGTTATAAGTTAATATTGAAAATTGTACTTACAGCTCTCGATTTCAATGTGACATAACTGCCTATCCATTGGAAAGTATTGTAAATTCATCGGACACGAAGCTGTAATTGTTAATCTACCAAGCGGGAAAACATTAAAGTAATTAATTAATTACCATGTATTAGCATTTACAAAAAATAATTATATATAGGTGAATTTTGGATAATTTATGAATAGTTAAGTGCTACATACCGAATACTTCGTGTAATAGAACCGGAATAATGGATTCGTATGAATTCGTTACTTGTTGTTGCAATATGAAAGTATGATTGTTTTTCATTTACAAAAAAGGTGTCAGGTACCCAAATATTTTTTATGAATTCTGATCCGACAGATAATGTTTCAACTCCTTCTCGTTTCCTATACGCTAGACGAGGATCAGTCCAAAATTGACGAAAATAAAAGTCCAATGTGAAGTCCTGAATAGGATTGGGAAAAATAAATTTATATTAGTGATTATGAATTGGAGCAATTATATTTTCTACACGCATCAAAGCATCAAAATAAATATTATGAATCAATTACAATATGTTAGAATGTTTTAGTGCCAGTAATATTTTCGAGCTCGTACTTTTGCTGTATATTCATTCTATACAAAAAGCAATTTGAATTCTTGTATTCATGCATATGTGTTTAATATGAAATAAACCTTATTTTGAATCAAACGAAAGTGAATATGCAATTCCTTCGTTTTTGACATTATTTTCACCGATATTTTATATCAACTTATTACGAAAAAAGTATTCATCCGTTTAAAAGACCTTGAGACAAATAAGGGTGTCATTCTTGAATGTAATAAATTCTGTAAACGTGTGGCTACCACCCCATACTAATTATTTATTTAACAGTCGAAAGGATAGTAAATAATGTAGAGCGATACAAGCAATAATTGTTGAGCACCATGCGCCGGCAATAGCTTCGAAGGTATTATTCCAATATGAGTGAAAACGGCTTAAACAAAAAGCCCAGATTTGATTTTAATTCATTTCGTAAACGACCATGTCTGACATGGTTTAAATTTAATTATATAATATATTACTCAGCACATCCCATTATTTCTTATATACAAGTCTTTGAACAGAAAATAAAATCTTTAGCTTTATTCCAAGTTCATGAGGCTTGATCGGATCTTACAGTACAAGGTTAAAAATTTTTTGAAAAACATACATACAATGATATTATTATACATATATGCTGTTACAACACAGGTATTTTATTAAGATGAATACTTTCACGTTTGATTTCATATCATCATATCCGAACATCCGATTCACCGAACATGTTGTAATATTATGTGACCTTATAATTATTTATTGCTTCAAAGTCAAACAACAGGCGAGTTGAAAGCCATGCATAAAATTTCATGATGCAGCCTGGTGCATTTATATAAGTGAAAGACATGTATGTTAACATATTTAGCATGTATTATGTTATAATTAAAATAAAGTATTCGTAATATGTATACTAGTATTTATTCAAATAAAAACAACTATTGTAAGAAGTAAGAAAGGAACTAGAAAAAGCAAAATTTACTTTTCTTTCAAACTACGAGATATGTAAATGTTATTAAGTACGATATAAGAAATCAAAATAAATATAGGTGTTAGATATATAAATTAGAGATATTTTTTATTGAGGGAATAACTGCATGATAAAGAGACAACAAATGTGTAGACAGAGGGAGAAGTATAGATTAAAATATAAAGTTAAAAAATTATTTGTTTGTTAATACTTTTCTGACGAAACAGCAGGCGAGTAATGGGTCACGTCCTGCAGTGACTTTTCACATATTTTTAACCATGTACGATTGCTTTGGTTTTTTTTGTTAATTATCGTTTGTGTTTTTAGAAACTTTTGTTAATAACATTTTTAAAATATTTAACAGTAATTAAAATGAGGAAAAAAATAATACTAAATGAGATGTTTTGAAAAATCAAAATATTTGATTTGGTTTCCACTCGGGGTCCTTCGCCCATTTATTGCTATTAAATTTCTATATACGTTAAGTTATTTGCTGCATTTTGTCATCAATACAAAAGTTTTTGCGATACATGATTCAAATATATATATACGTTATAGCACGTATAAATATATATATATGTAAATCCATATTTTAATATATGTAAAAAAGAAAACAATATATATATATATTTTACACTGAAAAACACACACATATACATAGAATAATTTCATTTTTTATAAGAATTATAATAACGATGATAATATATTCAACACAGGTTCATTATAACTATAAACGTTTAAGAATATAATATGCTTTTAAACATAAAAGAACCCAACGTTGTACCAAATGAGAGGTTACGGGTTACTATACGCTTTGAAATGTTTCAACCGTAAATAAAAATTTGATATGTTATTCAGCTTAAGTTACATATGAATGATTATGTAGCGCTGAAAGAGAAATATTTATGAATTTAGAAAAATGTAATGGAATAGAAGATAGTAGAAGGAAAGAGTTCTTATGATCGCTGAAGAAATTAAAGCCAGCAACTTTGAATTTACACAGATTCTAATAGAAAATATATAAAAAGGAAATTGATTATAGAATGTGATATGCGAAAACACAAAGCGATGTGCATGCTAAATTATAAGTACCACGTTGAAAGGACTTTAATTTGGTTACTATATATCATCCTTTTAAATTTAAATTTTTTTTGAAAATTTTTACTATGATTTAAGATTGTCGGTTCATAACCACCGATCATTGAAAATTATTAAGAGCTGGTGAAAGGTCTCAAAGTTATCCTTATAAATTTGGGGAATGATGAAGGAGAAAGTTTTATTTTGAGTGTTATGGACGCCGTTCGAGGCAAATAAATTGTATCTTGGTCATTTAACATAAACAGTTATTAATACCTTTTTATCTGTTAAGCAACAATCAAAAAGAGGTCGAAATGTGTATTGGAGAACATACAGTTTTTATGTATGTTTATATAATTTAAGCGCTGTTTTATAAAACAGTTTGAAGTTGTATAGTGTAACATTCCGACGCGTGTAGTACAACAACATCCGACAAAGCTTTCATTTGCATATGATATTGTGAAGTAATATTTTCAATGGATGAAATTAAAATAATATAATAATATATAAAGTTTGTACAAATAAATAATAATTGCAAAGAAACAGTGATATATGGAATTTGTTGAAATTAATTTATTTTTTAACAAGAATCAACGAACATACAACGAACCATCGATTAAACCAATACATATCACTCAGTGTTTATTACACAGGATATTTAAGAGCCAAGTCATACAACATTTATTACTATACTCCATTAATTAAATGCATTTAAATCTTGAATGCAACATAATATCTTCAATTGATTGAAATTTTGTTTCGATAAGAAACGGGTATATTGACATAATTGTAAGAATATTCATTACGCTTAAGAGGTTATGTTGATTGTTCATATGAAACTGATAGTATGTAAAATATGCATTTAAAATTTAAATGCGAACACAGATAATAAAGAAATATTTTCAGATATATATTTTTCAGGTTTAATTGCCGATTTTTAATATACAATTATTGACAAAAATAAAAATTAACGAAAAACAGATTAAAATATATGAGTATGACGTTTTTTGATGTACCATAAGAACTTCCGAAACCGAACTGATACTGAGGACATACATAGTGACGCCAACCTCCACAGGGGGACCTGGAACATATGGTTTGCTTTGGCTAAATTTATATTTTCTTTTTTTAAATTATATTCGGAGCAAGTAAATGAAAGAAATTTATCAACAAAGTGTGAATATTTGTAAAATAAAAGGCGCTTAGACCATAAGAAAATTTTATATATGATGTAAATAATGAAAATTGAAAATAATTTTATAAAAATATTATAATAACATCCTGTAAGGAATGTACATTTTCTAAAGTAAAATTGAAAATTAAAGGATAAGAATTTAATTTAAATGCTCATACGAGTATATGTATGAATGAAAAAGTGATGATCATAAGTGAAAGATCAAAAATTAACGTTAGTACTTCTTGTTGTTTGATTTACATCAAACATTTACATATCAAACACTTAATTATTATCTTTGCAATAAACATGAGAAAGACGTTTCATTTGATATGTATGCATACATTTCAAAAGTATATAACATATACATATATCAGAGACACTCCAATAAAACGTTTTACAAACTTCAACTAGTTAACATTAGTTTATGTAACTATTTGCTAATTTTATTGATATGGTAATGACTACATTTGCTTTGGTTGCTGACGTTCTCCCTTTTCATATAAGATACAATTTCCCCAATCGAATTAATCCAATATTTATGAGTAATGATCTCATATTTCGTAGTTTCCTGTCCAATTAATGGAAGGTACACGAATGAAAACCAAATCAATTTATTTTAATAATATTTAAATATTTATTAATATTTCCGTAAATATTTTCGATAGGAATAATGATAATAATAATTATTATGATAATCATAAAATACACAATGTGAAAATACTATTTATGATTTATAATAAATATATAATTATGTAAGGAGCAACAATGAAGGCAAAATAAAAGGAAAATTATAAAATTTTACTTTAAAACTTTTATGTTTATTTCACAATATTTTCATATACAGATTATAGAAGACCCCATCGCTTGCACAGAAACAATATCGAGTCAAAGGTCAGGACTAATATTGTTATGCCAAAATTTCAGCTTCACTTCGCACTAAAAAGTTTAGAAATAAAAATTAATTGCACAAATTATTGTTGTACAAAAAAAGCAAATAATCAATAATTATAATGGTTAATCGTTTTCATATATAGTATTATTAATATGTTGTTTATTAGTGAGTGTTTTTTTGGTATACGTATAATGAGAAACTCATAAAATATTTGTATAATTAAATTTTTTTTAGCTTAAATTATTCGTATTAAGTTTATATTCATTTTGTATTTAGTCATATGCAATTTCAATTAACATTTAAAAATATGTGAAAAATTTGTTCAGTGTGTGTATGAAATAAATTTCACTAAATAACACAAAATGCATCTTTAAACAATCAAACATGAACTTTTCATTAGCTGAAATGTTAACTGTGACGTGCGAAAAAGTACACTTAGGTATCTAATAGTAATTACAGTATTACAACCATCATAAATGTGTTAAACGCACGTGACATTCAATAGATATGTAATAATGACATACACATGTCTGTGATTCTTGTGTTTTCAAGAACAGAAGTGAGAAAAATATATATATATATTTTCCAACAAAAGAAAGTAAATTATAAAATAAACAGCTAGTTTGAGTGGTTAACAAGAAATAATCAAAGTGAAAGTGACAAACAATTTGAAGGATCTATCTCCCCAAAGAGATTTCAGAAGAAGGATATTTAGATGGACAAGTGGTCTTATTAAAGATAAATTAAAAACATAATTCTTATTTGCTTTGTGTGGCGAAGTAAGTGATAATTATAAAATTGTATAAAAGAAATAAAAATAAATTGTATATCAATAGTATTAAAATATCTAACAGTTTTGGGTTTATAATATGTGGGATATAATATGCAACAAATAATAATGTTTAATTGAAGAAGAACGTCAATTAATAACAACAAAACTATAACAGGTACAGGTCTATAGTGTACCATTTTCACTTCAGACAGCGAACTGATCGACAGCACATACATGGTGACTCCAACTTCAACCGGAGGTCCTGAAACACGGATATAATAGACATTGTTTCATATTGGAGTCTCTAGTTCTTTTCTAGGATTTTTGTCTTATAATTATCTAGGTATATCTTCTTATTACTTTTCATGTAAATTTTTCTAAGATAATAAGGAATACATTTGCTAGCTTTAATTTAATTTTATTTAAAGTCAAAACGTGACGGGTTACTCAAATGCTTCTAATCTACTAAAGATGATATCTGCCTGTCCTTGTCAACAGTTTTGTGAGTAAAATTATTGCAATTTTATATTATATTTGGTGTATAATTATTTATGTACTTAGAAGTTAATATTAATTATATTTAAGGAGAAATTTTAGGATAGTATAAATACTTTCATTTTCAAGGCGTTGTCCAATCAACAAATCACATTTTCAGTATTCGATTTTGTTCATGTACATAAGTAAGAATGTTTCAGATATTAAGAAAACCAGCAGTGGGCAAATCACTTTTTGTGTCCGGCTCATTTATTTTATATAAGTTATTTAAATGCTTCTATAAAATAATGCAGCAAACGTAGCATGTCTACTATATGGTAGATATACAGTATTCGAAATTTATGGTCATTACATTATTTTCAAAAAACATGCAACATTTTTAACGAAATCGTCTGAATAAAGTTTTGTACATTTCCATGCAGATTGTCTGTATTCTATGTCCTTGTTTCATGAGTGATACACACCCATACACATTAGCATTTTGTAGAACGTCCTTCGCAAGAGGAAAGTTAAATGGCAAAAGAGTGAAGTTGTAAAACAAATGACGTCACTAGGACGAAAAAGCTTTTCGAAACTTTGAACAAAGCTTCATGTTCTCGTCAAGCAATCAATAAATGGCGAGACCATTCGCGTGTAAGGAATTTTGTTTTTCGTTTTAAATTCATTCGCTTAACCACAATACCACAAATAAAGGGACTAAAGTTATGAGAATAATAGTAATGAGTGTTATTTAGTTACTCAATAATATCCTGCAATTCATTAACAAGCAACAAACGAATTTTTCAAGGCAAAATATGTTCAAATGTTCCCTGTATCCATGTATGCCCCTGTTTACAAGATTTGCATGTCGCAAAACATGTCCATATTTTATGTAGGCTGCAATTTTAACTTGTCAAGTATATTATGATGGTCATGGAGTAGTTTTGTGCCTTCATACACAATAAAAGATAGAGTAGCTTGAACTACTGCAGTCTAAACATGCCAATTAGGCTTTTTGTTATTATTTTGCCTTTGAACTTTATTTAGGACAGCTTTCGTGTGTATAACATGAATAGCGAAGGTAACAAAAACATTGGAACAAAGGTTAATGCAGTCGTTTTAAATCTGAATTAAATATTATGAACATAATTTTGCTTAAAAGTGATTTCAGTGCAGTAGTTCAAATGTAATGCAAGGTTAGTGGCGTTAATCAAAGTGTTGAAGGTAAATTCACTGTTGGAAACGTTGCATGGTACCAAAATTACAACAGGAGTTTGAAAATTATTATTTTAGTATATTTGTTTTATTTATTAATTTTCTTTTCTTCGTCCTATTTTATCTACGTCTTACTATAATTTGGATTTGGGAACGTTTAAAAGCTTTAGTCCTCTTGTATTATATCATTTGAAGATTTTGATTTGTAAAGAACATGGAACGCAACTTCGAGTGCGTTGGTATAATTCTGATGATCATAATAAGAACCGAATATATGTATGTAAAATATACCCTATTGTTAAAGAATAAGCGACAACATGTTCTAACATTCGTAGACTTTAAAAATTTTCAAGACTATATTAGAAATCTGACAACATATATCTGGACCAAACAATGAATTATACCTAATTGTTAAAATTGTGCTTATATTGAATATGATCAACTATGTTTATTATTTTATTGTATGCTACAATTCCATTTATTTAATAATATTCGTAGTAATAACAACTGTCGAAGAGATGCTGTAACACCATCAAAATCACGACGGAATCGATTTTCTTAATAATATAACTTATACATCTATATGCAAATAAAACATAAGCATATGTTATTTATATAGAGTGAATGTATATTTTCATTTTTATAGAGTAAGTTAAATGTTAAATTCATTTACAGAGATTTTCTTTTGTTATCCTTTCATATCGACGTGTGTGTAAGTTATATGTGACGTAACCATGTAGTCTTCAAATAAGCGTTTGTATGTACAGAGCTTTTTGTACAATACACATATTATATTACATTTGTTTCTATTTAAGCTTCTTGCTGAAAATCATCGTCGTTTCGAAAGGAGGAATAAAAGTACATGTGTATTTATAAGCATGTTTAAGTAAGATATTGTTATCGATGTATAGACACTGTCTTATGTATGTACATTTTTGCTAGAAGAAGAATCGTTGGTATATCTACAAAGCCGGAGTCATATTTTACGCACAATATGAAAGAACAGAATTCACATTTATGCATGAATTTAAACTGAAATTTCAGGAGTCATATATCTTAACATGTAACAGAATGTGTGCGTTGAAATGTGCGAAATTCGTTGTTAAAAATTTTAAACGTACATATGAATGTAGGTAATCATAAGTTTGGTTCATATGAGAATATCATATAATATTGTTTGATTTTTGAATTGAAATATTGTCGCTATTAATAAACAACCAGTCAATACCTTCTAACTGCTAAGAAAGAAAATTCAATTGAGGCAATAATTAAATAATAAGTTGTTAACAATAAGATACGAAATCAAGAAAAATCAAGAAAATTTAATAAGGAAAATATTCAAATTAAAAACAAACATATTGTCTAGTCAAAGTTTTAATTAAATTCAATTGCGTTTTGATTAGTTTTGTAATTTTGAGTACATACCTCCATAGTTAGGTCTTACTCTTTTATCATAACTAACGCTGAAGGAGTCCAATATGGCAGATATGTTAACATCACCAAACATGCTGCCTCCGCCAGTTCTGTAGTATGGTCGATATAATGTAATATACCGTGGAATAAGGAGAAACATGTAAACTTTAGTTAAATCTTAGTTAATTGTAAGGAATAATGTTTAAATTGAAAGAATTTAATATATACACGAATTTTGTTTTTAACTTAGTCTGAAGGTGTGGTGTTGAATTAATGATATTTTTAAACAGAAGTATTTTATACAATTTATAATAAAGAACATAGCATCAACAATGTTCAAATGAGCTTTCGTTATCGAGAAATAAAGGACGAAAAGTATCATCATACTATAAAGCATCTATAACTAAAGTATCATCATGGTGATGAACGTTTTATCTAAAGTATTTTTGCACAAGAATCTTTTCTTGTCCTATTGGCAGTATATCTTTATCGAGTGGACTTATATAAAGAACACAAAAAGGACTTTGAATTACAAGGAGATTTAAGATGCTCTTGAGAGGCATGGTGTTGGTCTGATATCTTTTCAGAGATAAGTGGGAACACTTTGAGAATTTGTCAATAAAAATGGAGAGATATTCTTATGGAGATTATTGTACCTACATATTTCAACGAGATTTGTTTTCTTGTTTTCGTAAAGATTTTTAAGACACCTGTAGGCATTTGATAATTGTGATTTTGAAGAGTCCACACAATTAAATTTTGTTACTTTGAAAATATGTTGAAAATCACTTGTGTATTTTATATAAAATTAATAAATTGTATTTTATACTTACGCTGCATCGACAGCAGCTAATTTTTTGTTTGGCTCTTGTACAATAAAGGCGACGTTGAACGCCAGCCATAATGTAACTAGACGAGCCCTAGGCAGCAAGTCGATTTTATAAAACATTTTTATTGTAAAACACTAAAATAAAAAAGCTCGGCTACTCCTCCCCCTCCTATTAAGCACGTTGTCACCCGAATAGTGTTGGCTGTAAGTTCATCTCACCGTTTGCACTTTTTCAAATTGTTTAATTTATAATATTGATCCTTTTTGATCACACAAGCGCACGCCATTTTTGCATTTGAATAATTATGATAATAATATTATATCCTTGATTTTTTCTTGCAGTAAATGATTTTGAAGCTTTCTATTTTTATCAAAATCACATATGCATTCGTATGTTTGTGTTGTTGGTTGTAATTATTATTAAAGTTGATTAGCGTTTATCGCATCATTAGTATGAAATTATATTATTATTTTGATCGACTTTTACATACTATATCATATCATGAATATATTTTGTAATTATGTTGTTATATTAGTACACCTTCTGGAAGAACAAGATAAATTGATGACGATGTTCGTGTTTGTAGGTAGTTTCAGAATTTTAAGTGTATCAAGGACTTTATTATGGTAACTCAAGGTTCACTTATTGTTTAAAATTATATAAATTGGTTTACGTATGCAGTTGTTTTCTTATTGAACATAATAACATATGTAAATAAATGTCTTGAAAATGAAAATAACTGAAAAAAAACTGTTGCTGTATGTGTGCATATAATTAACTTTGGTTAATTTTTGAACATACTTTTTTATTCAACTTTTTGATGTTAAATCTATTGTTAAAATTATATTATGATGATACGCAGTGGATTTTGTTATTTCGTTGACACTATACATTTTTTCAGTATACTAACTTTAGAACAATTTTATTTTGTACTTTTATTAAAAAATGCGTTATTAGTGAGATACGTTATTGTTAGAAACCAATAGAGCTTAATGAAAAAACATAAAAATTAAAAAATATTCAAATGGAAAAGTAAAAAAATGTTTTTTTATTTAATGAAATTTTCTTTTTGGTCTCTACTGCAGCACACCAAACTCTACTTTAGACTAGCAGAAATCTGGGCGGGACACGTTAAACATGGAAAACTTGTCATTGTATTGTGTGTGTATTATATTGAGGACACAAGGGAATATTACAGTCCTTACAGTTCTTACAGTCCATGTTTCTGTTCTTGTATGCGATTTTTATTCATTTTTACACTGTATTTTCTAGCATATGAACACCACTAACACTGAATCACTTTCTTATACACGGGAAAAGGACGAAATGTACGAAGGAATAGCAAGGATCAGAATATTTTGCAGCGAATTTGAAAATTTTCATGCTCAAACGCTTGCGCTAAAATTGTGATAACAATAATAATTAAGGATATTATAAAATTTATGTTTATTTAAAAACAACTTCTTAATAGTGCTTTTGTTAAAATGGGAAAATAATTAAATCGAAAACCAAATGTATGTTATGATATGTGTGAGTAAATCGAATTAAAGTTGTTTATAGGTGTTGGTGATATTTCATATAATAATTCCTGATTCCTTGTCCTCGACATTTCTAGTCCTAGTATCGAAATCCAAATTGAATTATTCCAACGTTCTGTATTTTAAACTATTATAGAATAAAACGTTTTTTTTTCCAAATTCTTGTTTACACTGTTAACATCATCAGAAAAAGAAATTTTTGATCACAAGAAATTTTCAGTCACTTGATTAGCTTGTGATCATAATTTAAACACAATAATGAATTTAAAATTACGATATTGTCTTCATTTTTAATATGTACTCAAACTTCACACAAGTTTCCTCTACCGTTTTTAAGGATCTACTTGAAAAATTGCGATGAATTTTCTGTATAACATAACAAAATTTTTCCGAAACAAACACTTCTCTTACAAATTTTAATATATTTTAAATATTTTTACTATTATTCATTTTCTATGGAACAATTTTAACTGAATGATTATAAAAATTGTTTATTTTTTCACTATCAGTAGAAGAAATCTATTAGAAAATACGTTTTCAGCAGAGAGACCAGCAGAACTTACATCACTTTTGAATTTCAGGGTGCGACCGAAAGCGTACAATATGTATCCTATAATATTTAATACAATATTTTACTCCCATGCAAAATCATCCTTGCATGTATGTATACTTTACTAATACGATGAAAAAATCAAATCACTAGAATACTTGGTTAAAACTTTTTCGGAAGCTTTTTCATTCCGATAGGTTAGATTGTTCATATGAATTTTATAAATGCAGGAGATGAAGCTCACGAAAATCAACGAAACTTCCTTAACAACAGTAACAAGGCTCTTGTATAAAGGCAAACTTGCAATAAGGAATCACCATTACAAAAGTGCTAAGAAAACCTTCATAATCACTTTTGGAAGCTTTCGAGGTAACTAAAACTTATTTCCAAAATACAGTCGGCTGGGAAATTAGGTCAATCCTTTGTTGTATGTAATTAAAAGAGGAATTTCGGGTAAATGAAAGAACTCAATTAAAATAGCCGCAATGCAGCTCATTGTTTGGAAAATATGTTAGAGAATTAAGGACATGTCCAATTTGAAAAATGAGTTCATATGATAAATCAATGATCAAGAAGATTGTAAGAGTTTATTATAGAAAAGCTGCTATGCGTAAATTGAGCGAATATTAAGATTTACCTGAACTGATTGAATTTGTCATGACATGCTGAACAATTTGACATCCTACTGTATATGAAGAAGTCAAACAGTATCCTTTAGTGTAAATAAAGTCTTTTTGTTGTAAAATATGTCTGTACAATATATGCACGTCACAACGAGATATCCGAGTTTTCTTTTTCATCTAGTCCTTCGAAAGGCAAAGCTTTTGTACAGTATACATTTTGTTTTGTTGGAACATTTTTGAATCGGTGATATCTACGTTAGAACAGATTAACGCTGACAATATACACCTTGATATCCTTCAGTAGTATGCTGGTATTTGTAATGGCAGCGCAGGCTCCATCCACATGAAAGTTTTCATGCACAAAAGCTTCGGTATCTTTATTGATTTGTGCGCGAAAACTTGCAATTTCTCACAACATTTTGTACCATAATCAATGGTAGTATGGCAGTCCTTTGTGAGAGTATGCGTATATGTGAACATTATTTACTAGTCCTTTTCAGTGTTTTCTTTTTATGTTGTTAGGTTGGCATATTGTAAAAAACATGTTCAAACCTACGCCAATGTATTTGTTGGGGTGTGCAAAAAGGACTATTTCGTCTTGTAACATTAAGGCATACCGTGTACTTCTAATGACGTCACAGTAGTGAACATTCATGAAAACTTAATCGAATGTTATTTCGAAATACGAAGCTTTATAAAGCTTATTTGATAAATTTGTTGTTGTTAATATTGTTTTTGTTGTAGATTTTTCGTTATACTAGTTACCTTTTGGCTCGATTACCGAATATTTCCCCATCTTACCTAATTTTTGCTATGATTTTCCTTTATTTGGCACTCAACTTGGAAAAGCTTAAGTTCATGTCTTTATACGTGGAACGTGAACCTGTATATACACTTAATACACGTGTAAATATACCTTCTTTTTGGTGTTAAATGTGTGCCATACGTATGACATAAATTATTAAAGGGATGAAAAAGCTAACGCCCTATTGTTAATGCCGAATATACGAAATGTTATGTTAAGTTTAAAGAAAGTATTTAACAGCTTGAGAAGTTTATTTTTATTTAATATCTTTTCTATTATAAGTTATTTTCAGCTATTTTAATTTGGTTTTGAAATTGTTTCGCTTCGTTGTAAATGTTTAATATTTATATTGTAGGTACAGTTGTAACTGCTTAGCATATCATATGAGTATGAGTATGAGTTTGGTGTATCGGAATAGTTAAGTTTTATTTGATAAAGCCTTTTAAATTCAGCACGTTAATTTTTCGTACCACTAGCATGTAATAGTACTCGTATTTAAATAACATCGAATTGGATGGAGGTAAACCTAAGCTGTGTATGATTATTAGTGCGGATAAAATGAAATCTTTAATGTTCAACGTATATGAACATCGTTATAACTTCAAACATATATGATACTGAGTTACATTATCTATCTCGTCTGCCATATTCTTGTAGATGGTTAAGATGAAACTCTCTATTTATTTATGATCATCACTATTGCATATTGTGCTCACGTAACGTATGTAGCGTTTCACGAGCAGGGAATTATGTTTTATACACAATACTCGTTTATAATACATAATAAATTTTTCGCTTATACTTTTGCTGGTTTTATTAGTAAGTATCTCAGAACATTGAAGTATTTTGTAACTAATGGGAAGGGCATAGAACGTTCAAGTGTATCTTAAATGTCAGAAGAAATAAATAACGTGATCTTGTGAATTCATAATGCATTCATTTATCTAGTATAAAATTAGGAATATTCTAACTATGTGCCTTACACCTGATAGCTGCAGTGAAAAATGAATTGAATAATGTGAAATTCATATAAAATCCCTTTATACTTTGAATGCTGAATTTAAAGGTGGTAACGCTCTTTGTGGCGCAGCTGAAAATGAGAAAAAAAGTTGAAAATAAGCAAAAGATGAACCCTTCTCCCTACCTTGTGAGACAGGGTTGAAAGGTTTTATAGTATATCACAACAAAAGCACAAAAATGATGTATAAAAGGACGAAGGATAAGAATAAGAAGAAGAACAAACAAAAGTCAACATGACACAGTAAAAACAATGTTGATGAATAAATAATATATCCTGATGTATTGAGGTGCTACCACTTCCATTAGCGTGTAGGTTACCAGAGTGTGTGTAGTAGAAGCATTGTATTTATTTGTATATTAATATCTCATATTGAGCAAAGAATATTGTATACATCTTATGACCTTTCGCTTTTTATTATCTGTGTTTGAGTTTCATTTGTTAGCAACATAATGTTATTTTATTCTTTTGTGTTATGTTTATTTACCACCCAAGCACAATTTTATGAATTTATTTTAATATAACATTGATTAAAGCTTTAAAAGCGAGAACGTTTTCATAAAACATAAAACAATCTATATTGCTTGACACATTTTATAAGTTCTTTGAAATGAAAAACTAATTGTTTTTCTCACAGACGTTGGAGAAACCAATTAAAAACGCTATTGTAATTTTGAAAGTCATTACAATTAGCTACATATATAATTAGAATGTGATTGAAAATTATTGTTACAAACACACAGCACATTCTTGTTAATGAAAATTTCAAATAATCATCGAACGAATCCTTGTGCTACTAGCTTTCATTTTAGTATGGACAATCACAGCTTTAGATGGAACTTAGCGAATAACAAGAATTCCAAGAGGTTCCAAAACTTTCTACCTAAACATCCTAACATGCCAACTCATTCAGTATATCCCAGGATCTTTCTTGGCTAATTCACATACTAAAAAATACCAGAAATTGTAATTTAGCTCGATTAAAATTTTTAATTAGATATATAACATGAAAACTTTGGCTTACGTGTCCTCATTAAACTATACCTGATTCGAAGCTTCGAAATAATTTCAAAATTAATATTCTGGACGTGATGTATTGTGTTTTCACTAGATTTCTAACAGAATGTAAACTAGTTCCATCTAGTGTTTGCTAGAAGTGAAAAAACATTAGAGAATATTTATAAGATTTTTTGGTTACATGTATCTGAATTACTTCTAAGATAACATCCAAGGTATATCTAATATAATCGTGTCTAAGGATGTGACTTTAGATATGTAGATATAAATAGAATAAACAAAAGCATTGATACTACAGGTAAGAATTGATTCAGATATAAAGAATAATTCAATCAATGACCGTGTTTAGTGGAGTTTCTGAGGACTGCTGTGGATTCATTGAATTCAAAGGGAGCGCTCTATAAAGCATCTATTGTTATATGAAACGCCTTATATTGGTACAACATCCTTAACTGGTGGATAGCTAAACTTTTACTGAGTCTTCATTACCTTTGTAGAAGTCCTTTCCAAATAAATTCTTCAGAGAACAAATAGTTTTGAGAAAACACAAATAAAAGCAATGCATATGTCAGTAATCAAATACGGTTTACTTTTATTGAAACTTACATCAAATTTTTGACCAGTTCATTCACTATATCATTTCTCTTGCATTATATGCAATTCAAATCATTATTCTTTTACATTTTATCATCACTTTTTATATGTAGTTCTTATAATTTATTTTCTCACTTTGTATATTAAAATTCATTTTTATTTAGCTTAATTTTGATCATTAATTATTTAAATTTTCTTTTGAAATTTTTATATGTTTTTTTGATTTCAATTTTTATTGTAAATGTTACTATTTGTTTTTATTAGTTTTGAATATTTAATGGTTTTTGCTTCAATTTTATTACGCAATATCAGTTTTTCATGATTTTTGATTGTTTTTATTTCTGTACTATTTTCTCTTAGCGAAAGAAATTCTAACTGCTCCTTTTAATTTAAAAACTTCTTATATACTTTTACAATGTATATATTGAATGAATAAGAAAATTTTGATCGTAATTTCATTGATAGACACTGTATCTTAATTTCAAATTTAATATTTTATGTATTGTATACACAGTGTTTTTATATTATTCATTTTGTTTGTTTAATTCCTTACATCGTTTGTAAATATATTTACAACACGTTTAGGTGGATGCATTCTAATTACTGAATTTTAAATTACAAAAAATGAATAACTTATTTCGTATATTATAACATACACACATACATACACATTTTTTCCATTACACTGCTAGCAGATATAACAAAATTCCTTTAAATATGAATACAAAAAATCATAGTCCTATTCATTTATGAGCAATATTTCATTCTATTTACAAATTAAATCATATCCAAATAGCAACAAATCAAAGTGAAAATGGAAATTGGATATTTCCCAGAAAAACATTTGAGCAAAGTAAGTTTTTAATTTATCTTCTTATTGTATAGATACATTCATAGTTCTCGTAGATTTTGTTCATTTGTTTATATATTTTAACTAATCCTTAAATGATCTTTTATATATTATATACTATATTTACAATACTCTACAATTAGTTTGCTGTTATTTGTTTCTTCTATTCTTTCAAAGAGTGGCAATAGCACTAATCCAAATTAAATTATCTAAGACAAAATAGTTCAATGAAATTTAAGATTATAATATGTATATTTGCAAAAATATAAATTCAAGTTTTAACTAAAGAATGAATTTAAGACTTCTATTGCAACTAGAAATTTTATTGAGATTCATTTATTTTAGGGCAACAACTAATGAAGTCTAACAGTGCCGAAATGTTCAACAAAAATTAAATTTAATTTCTAAATTTTCTGTTATATTAAGTGATTGAATCACCAACGTTTGAAACAAACATTCGTCCCTGATATGAGCCCCATATATTTGAATAACCATTTTATAAAAAGAATTTCACAAATTACTAACAACATACTCGCAAATCTTCATCATTAAGTGGTTTATGTTTTTTGCATTACCTTTACAAGTAAGATTAATTTTCTTCGTAACAAACTTATCTAGGATATGATAATTTTACATATTAATTTTGCTTTAGTTTTAATCCTATATTTTGTCTAATGAAAAATCAAATTTACTTTAAATACAATACAAAAGATTGTGATTTAATTTTGATTTTTAAAGTAATGTTTGCTATTATAAAGTTCTATGCATTTTGTTGTACAATATATACATTAATTAATGAAAAAATCCAATCTTCTGTTTGATTTTTATTTGTTACACTCGTTTTCTTGAGATTGTTTTTGGTTTTGCTTTTACGTGTTTGTGTATAAACAACGAACATCTTAAAACTAATTTACACAACTTCAATATGATTTTAACCACCAACCCAATTTAATATGATTCATGATGTTCCATTTATATTTATTTTCATACCTTTTAATAATTTTTGAATTTAATCTTCGGTATATAAAGCTTAACAAGTCACTCTAATCATCAGTCACAACTAGGATAGTTCCCGTCACGAAATATGTTTTACCTTGTGATCATTCTTCATTTTGACTTATAGTAATTTAAACTGAGACACATGTTGCTTTCATGTATTTATTTCATTTTTCA
The DNA here is from genome assembly GCA_963971475.1 of Chrysops caecutiens. Lineage (NCBI taxonomy): Eukaryota > Metazoa > Arthropoda > Insecta > Diptera > Tabanidae > Chrysops > Chrysops caecutiens. Next base: position 73,652,306 of record OZ020568.1, read on the forward strand.
CAATTAATAATTGTAGTTTTAAACAACTTAAAATACCGTTAATTTTCTGAGACTGGTATGAGAAAGTTTTATAGTTTTTAAAATTCCAGTTATGTATTTTAAATTTATTAAAAACTAAATTCAATCAAACTTAAATTGCAGTATTGTGAAATCAGTTGACAAAGTAAATTTTGTTTTAAATAATAATGGACGGATTTTTGTAACCCAACAAATAAACAAAGACATTCAATTTGTATTCATAGTGTATATTTTAAAAGCAAGTGACAGATATAAATTGATTTGATATCTGATCAAGTAAAACTTTATTATTAAGAAACATAAATAAATCATAAACGTAAATACATAAATAAAAAAACATAAATCGATTTCAGAACAAATCTATTAAAAAAATGACAAACATTTTCAACGCTAATACCTTTATGATAATATAGATATTGAAATAAAATATACAATTATACTTTGTAAATGAATTAATACATAAAAACAAAATATGCTTCATGTTTCTGTTTAGGTTTTTTGCAATTAACATAAAACAAAAATTTGTGCTGATTTGTAAAAAAATTTTCTTGTTTTTCAAAATTTGGCAGCATTCATGTTGACATGTGTTCAAAACGAAAAATATTATTCACATAACCTTATTCATATATGTAGGTATAAATACATATATATGAATGATAATTCATTAATGATTTTTACATACATTATAAATTACACGATATACTATGAACTGGTACAACCAGCTCACAATATTGTTATCAATATCATGAATTTAGTTAATAATACTTAATTTAACTTTATTTCATTAATAATTTTTACGCAGTACTAATCTAAATTTCTTCATGACTTAATTTTTACGTTTTATTTATAGTTTATTTTTATTTCTATATTTTGGTTTTTCTTTTTATAATTTATATTAATATTAATCCTATTTATTACTTGGATATGGCGCATTACTAGCACCACGTGGTAATGTGTTATTTTGATGTCCTAAATTTTCATGACTTAACATTTTTTCAGTTTCCTGGCGACTATTTGCCATTATCCTTCGTATAGTCGGTGCGCAGGGAGTTCGTCATAGTCTTGACTCCTGCGCATGTTCTCGTCAAACTTGTGCATGAGCGTTCATATGTAAAGTCTCTGCTTCGGGTGTTGGATTCATTTGACTTGCTGAAGAATAGTACTGTAATGAGTTTATATCAAAGAGTAATATTAATTTAACATACATCTCTTTTATAGTACACTTACCCCTACCCTTCCATTATCATATTCTCTACCGCTTTGTATCGTTAACTTTGTTTTTGAATGCATTGTGTCCTGCATTGTACTACGATTTTGAGATGTTGACGATGATCTACTCTTAAAGCAAAATTCAAAAATTGCTACAACAACTGCTACTAGAAGTCCACCGATTAATATATAAAAAATACCAGCTACATTACTCAGTGACAGTTCATTATGTGATGTTTCTTGGTTGTCTCTGTGCTTATTACACTCAGTCTTATCATACCACCATTTATTCATGAGTTTTGTTAATTCACCACTTTCTTTAAGTGATAGCACAGCTAAATTTATTGGATCTCTGAAAATAATTCATAAATATATAATGAGATAAAATGATCATTGCGTGAATAATTGTACATACCTCAGCGGTGAGCCGAGAGGAGTAGCTACTCCAAAGCCCTTTGCATCGAGATTACGACCTACTTTCATCGTATCACACGGTTCACGTGCGTTGATGTACTCATTCTTAGGTGATTCAATTAAGAGTGCATATTTGCCTTTAGATGTCCGAACTCTTCTAATTCCTTCGTCATACGTTCTAACGAACACATGCTTCCTGGAGTTCATGTATTCCCACATTTTGCTGTATAATGATATTTGTGATCTCTGTAATAAGAGATTTCACTATCAATCCTTGAATGTTTTGATATGAAACAAGGAAAAATACCTTGAAGAAATCCCACGTTGATCCGTGATATAGTGTGCCGTATTGAACTTCTGTCTGTGTAGCTAAGTCTTCCGGTGAATTAATAGGTGTTATCATTCTTTCTACAGTTAAAAATGCAGCTAGATTTGCTGTGTAAGACGATATTAGTATGAGTGTGAAGAACCACCACACCGAGCCAACAATTCGTCCTGATATTGAACGTGGCGAAATATCACATCCTTGTTGCATTATAGCGGCTAAAGCAAACCAAAATGAATTTAATATACTGAAATCATTCACAAGCGCCGCTGGTGGTGGTGGTGGTGTGTTCATTTGTTCAGTTTCACCTAAAACGGAGAGATACGGATTTGATTCGAGGTTTATTGAAGAATACTTCAAAACTATCTCACACTCACTTGGATACTGGACAAGTCTCCATTCGTAAGGTGAAAATCTTGAAACGAAGAACAGTACAACACTTACACCTAAATAACTGAATATCACACTAACCTGGAATTAAATTAATATTGATTTTATTTTTCAAAACATTGTAACATGCAAATTTACCCAAATTTCTTGAGAAAGCGGATTTAAGAAACTAAATACCCCAGGTATCGTCTTGACTGGTTTCTTAATCATTATTGATATGCCCAGTGACATGAAAGGTTTACTAAAATCTATAACGCGTTCACGTTCTGACGTTATTGTCATTGATGCTACAGCAATATCCGCTTCCTGTTATATCAGAAAATATTTATATATAAGAAGGTAAAAGTATATAACTACAGTTTTGTAAATAGCATATCTTGGTTGTACATTTTATCGTTTCAAGGATACCATAACCACAGTTTGACCACTATCGTACATCTCTTCCGATGTACAACAATGGAAAGGAAATTATCAAACATATTCTTCAGCGTTTAACATTTGCAAGTAGTACAAGTTAAGGTTAAGGTTGAGTTAAAATGAAAAGTTGAAATTTTTAGGGATTTATTTATTTGCTTATATCTAGTTCAAAGGTTAGCGGGAAATGCTTATTGAGTAAGATTGAGTTTGTTAAAAGTTTATAGGGAAACACTCTCTGTAAGAAAATCCATATTTACAGAAAAAATAATGGATAGCACTTTTCATAAATTACAGTGTCTTGTGTGTAACGAATTTTATTTGAATATCAAAATTTTAAACAGGATCAAATTACAACATCTTTATTTTCAAACCAAATTAAAATCATTTATAAATTTTCTTTTCTTTGATTTTAAACAAGGCAAATGCATTGGTTCCCTTGACATCTGCCACTTCGAAAACCACGATTAATGCAATTTGTATTGCAACGCCATTGAAAACATAAGAATCCAAGACCGAACTTTGTGTTAACAGATGCTATAAGATTTTCCAAAAATTTTATTTAGAAACCTTGTTGTTCTATTTAATATACTCTAAACTTACGCTCCTCTACATTTTGTTTCGTAGTATCTTCTTGAGCTGTGGATAATTGGCCTAGTGCAACGACTAAGATGCAAAAATAAAGAACTGCTAATTTGGCCATCTTGACTGTGAAGGTTTTCAAACACTGTGAAACTTTCTCTAACTGAGGTTTATCTAACTCGAAATCTTTTATATCTACTGTCAGATGATTATTATCTAACAGGATTTATCTGTATTTGCTCCTCATAAATACTGATAAAAATTTGCTGCAATGTAATTGCTGTTTATAATGATTTGTTTTTTGTTTTTCTCACATTTTGGATTCCGATTACTCTCGAAGGTTGGAGAGTAATACCGTTTATAGAAAGAAAAGCATATTTACTAAATACATATTTTTCAGGAAATTATATTTTTTCAGAGATTTGTAATCATAAAGAGGAATGAGCAGATGTTATCAAATGAAATATCATTCAAAGAGATTAGGTAACTGAAAACATATTTACGGAACTGCGACTGTAGTTGACGTGAATTTGAATTGCTTCATAGATTTGTAAACAACATTTATAATCAATATTTTGAATTAGATTTTTCAAGAAAACGTTTAACAACTTACCCTACGTATAAGTTCACCAACCATTCCATCCCATCCACCCTTAACATCAGGATTTTCTGCTCCATAGTTACCATCTTTAACGATTTTCAGTTCGTCTAAGAAGAAAATAAAATTAGAAAACTTTGAATATATTTGCAATTATTTATGTACAGTTGATTCCAAGTCTCTTAGCAATTAGGTCAGCTAAATCTTTACAATATCCTTCAAAGCGATCATTTCCTTCTAGATGTTCACCAGGACCTGGTTTTCTTAGCATTATGTATGGTTCTTCAATTATTGTTGTAACAATATAAGTACGATTCTTCTCAAAATCAGCATTTGGTCGTAAACGAACATATTTGGCTGTAATTGGCATAAATCCAGCTTCATCAGCCCATTCAGCAACTTTTACCATTGCACTATTTACGGTCATTTCAACAACGTGTAAAGTATAATTTTGCCTTCTACCATCTTCACTGAATCGAATTTCTCCAGTTAAGCCTTCAATTTCGACCTAAAATCGATTTACGATTGTCGTAAAATCTTCATTGAAGTGGATGAAATAATCATTAATCGAAATTACCTTTCGTAAATATCTTGAAATTTTATCACCATGTTCCCATGGATTAACCCAACCTTTTGAAGTGTTACAATCAAGAGCTCTCATTGTAGGCCCTCCATTATTGCTGTTTGCGTTGCCATTATAAGTACCATTACCACTAACTTGACCTCGTCTTTGCATATTACTACGAAATTGGTCAGGTTTCTTTCGAAGGATTTTATTGAAGGCTTCTACTAAAACAAAAACAGCATCGTACATTAACGCCGCTTGAGCCTATAGAAACAAGAATAATTTTGGTTTTATTATTGTAATTTTTTTTGATGAATCATAATTTACTGATATCGATTCCCTTCCAGCTCCAACTGATGTTACTGGATCCAATCGTCTCCAACCATCCAAAAATTCACGAACAAATCTTCGTGTGGTGTCAACTATACGAAATCCTGTTATGTTTATAGCTCCGTATTCGATGATTTCACTCTCCCATCTGTCGTCCATGACCTTTAGTACACAATGGAATAACAAAATATTAAAATATGATAAGGAAACAACAAGATACTAAATTTTTTATATCATTGTTTCTCCTAAAACCAAAACTTACGAGACCACTTAGCAAATAATGATAGGTTCGTCTTCCTAGCGTTAAATCTCTGACGTGACTGACTACAATTTCCTTAGCCATATCTGTTGGACAATCTAGTACTATATATTTTTTAGAGAATCGGTTCAATTCTTCCAGTGTCCTAAGGAACTCAATAGCCATTGTTACATTTGCTATACGTTTAACCGTTTCCACTTGAAAGGACTCATTGCCAGGCTTTAAGCCTTGGTAAATTTGTTGGAGTCGTAAAAGTCCTGAATTATAAAAAATAATTTTTTTTAATAACTTTAAGGATATTTTGTAGAAGGTTCGAAGTGTAATGTATTGCACAAAAATGTTCAAACCTCGCGTTTTGTTATTTGATGGAATTCCTTGGCACATAAAAATTTGATTGATTGCACCATGAAAGAATTCCTCATGTTAATTTTAATAGTTAATAGTTTAGTTTAAACGCGAATAACCCATATTTAACGTACAAATTGTATAAGTAATTGAAACTTATTAATTACAACAAACGAAAGTTTTAGATAAGCCTAAAAAGTTGCGTGTTTACATTATTCAGTGTAATAACGAAGTGGATAAATTAAAATTGGTAAAAGTCATCTTCCAACTTTCAAAGAAATAATGGTCAACTATTAACTTTTCTACAACGATACTTTATAACTAGGCAAATTATAACACAAAATTTGCGTGACGCTAATCCAAGATTTTGGAATGAATTTATTAGGGCGTATGTTCTTGGCCATTTGGCAAAAAATTTATTATTGAATCTATTCCAAAAATAGAAGCAACATAGCAGCTTAATTTGAGAAACCTGATGAAGCAGATATCTATAACGAAGTCCTTTTGTCGGTACATATATAATTAGAAACCCTTAATCAAAAGTAATTCAGAAATGCATGCATCAAATATTTGTGTAGACAAACTCATTCCAATCTAAAATTCAATCATATTCACATCCACAAATGAGTTGATAGAGTTATATCTATATTGATTACGAATTGAATCAAACGATACAATATTGATACAAAATTCACCATGATTGTCGACCAAATTGAGCTTGTGTTGTATTAGAAACCAAGCGTTATTCTGCAGAAAATATCAACAGACATATTCAAAATTTGCTTTTACAACAAGATCAACATGTTTCAGTATCACAAAGTACTGTAATTATGGCTAATGACAATTTTCTGGTAAATAATGATGTAAAATGTTGAACAGTCTTATAAATTAAAAAAGTTAATGTGTAACTCAAAAGTTTTTATTGTTAATTTTACTAAATAATTCGAGAGTCTGTGTAATAAAATGTTTATATACCCAAACTTTAGCAGTTATCAGAAGGAACTCTTTCTGCATACATCAGTTATAACAACATGAAGTCGTAAGTCATTAGTATGTTTTGCCCTTTGTGAACATATTCCCTAGTCCTTAAACTGTTTTTTTATCTCGATGAAATTGTGAAAGGGACAACTGGCATATCCTTTGATTTAAGAATGCTGTAATCACGAACGCTTTATGCGATTCCAAACGTTCATATACACACACCCTAACACATAATCACGTTTGTTGATAAAAACATTCAGTAACATAAACACAAAATCCCGATGTTGTATGAAATAAAAATGAGAATTGTAAAATGTAGGGCAATAGTATATCTCTGTTTTATAGCATACAAATTTCTAAGAAAGGGATAATTTACATGATGTGTGAGCGTTTAAGCGATGTGGAGTGCTAAATGAAAATGTTTCATCATTCAGACGATGTAACTACATACTATAGATGTTTGGTATTTCAGTGGTTCAAGAAGGTGGCTTTAATTAATTTCCCTGTTCGAATTTTCGCTTTGTGGAGCACTAAACTCGAGTTTATGAGATACCATGTTATACATTGATGCTAAGGTTTATGGTGGAAACAATACGATAGTTTTTTGGTAGATAACATATCAAAGGGATTTGCGCTCTAATGTTACATTTTGATATATACCACATACTTAGATATGAAGCCTTTTATTGACGCTTTAATCACTTAACTGCTTAAAGTTATTATAGAAACGTTATAATGATAAATGGGGAAATAAAATCTCGTTTTGATAATGAATAATTTGGAAATCTTTCAAGTGCTTGGCTTTTGATGAACAGTAAAATCTTTGATTAATTCCTGCACTATTGTACTATACTTTATTTTACATATTTATCTATGTAGATATATTTCATTTGGAAAATGTATCCATGTGAACAACAATGTGTCAATAAATCTAGCCAACCAACCACTCTAAGAAAGATCCGCCTTTTCGAATAACTTTAAGCAGTTTCAATTATAAAAGGAGACACCTGAGGTTACCACGAGAGACCTTCGAAGTATTGCTCGTGAATTTCAGCCTTTCATCTCTGAAATATGTTTTCTTTCAAATAACATCCCTGAAAAATCTCTTCTGAAACTGACAGCATCATTGAATTGGCAAAAAGTTGGATTATTTTGGACATCTCAGTAGCAGGATTATGTTTGAGATATACCTAATTACAAGTCGCGTCGAAGGATTACTGAAACAAAAATAGCACTCCAAGTTCAATGTCTTAAAAATTTATAGAATTTTCAGTTGATTTTGTTTAAATTGGTGCGTTGCAACGGCCAGAGTGAAATAATTATCCCGTCTGGGTTATTTTATCGTTACAAAATGAACCATCAAATTCGTCTCTTGGGGATGACAGGAAAAAAATTTAGGTGGCATAAAAGGAATTTTAACAAAATTGTCTTGAAAAAGTAAAAATTCATTAATGCAAATAGCAAATAGCTTTAAAAGTAAAAATCAATCTTCGAATTAAGTTCATGTATAATTACCACCCCCATCTTAAATTAATTCCTTCCTTCGGCGAATCGACGTCAGGTTACCACTACAGCTAATAATCTTGTATAATGCCTTTGTAAATGAAGAGGGGGTGTGCCTTACAATGTGATAAGCTGAGTGTATAAATAATTTGCTTTAAAATTGTTTTTCCTCCTTGAAAAATCCTGGCATCCTTCTAAAAACACTCAAGTACAAGTATCCACTTCAAGGCCTTAGCAGTTTCCATGAGAGAAATTAAAATGTGTAATTAAGCATATAATCAAGATTAACAACCAATATTGAAGAGACTTGTCACCCTGAAAGCATTATAATATTATCATTCGTTCTACTCATTTTATCGATTGAAAATGTTGATATAATGTTATATGATGGAGTTTTATCGAAAGTAGTGTCATTTAGATATCTTAAGTAATTGATACAAAATACACAAGGAAAGTATGTGTACTTGGAAAGTGTTTAGATTTTTAGCGTCATACAAATACGTATCCAGCTTGAATAACATACGCATTTGTCGAAGTCGGCTGTCACATTATTCAATAAATTTTGAAAGGAGTAGAAAGAAAATTCGTGGAGAAGCTATAAAGACCATAAAAGTTTAAATTTTTTCTTCAAGATTCCAAGGGTATCGAAGTTCCACAACTCTCATAATTAAAATAGATCTTTTCTTGGGAAAATTTTTAACAGCCCTAACTAAACGTTTTCAAATTGTCACATAAACTTTCAACGATTTTATGTGAAATATATCAAACAAAAAAGTTTCTCCTTTAAAATACACTTCCATGACCTTTGAAAAACCTTTTTCCTACTAAAGTTTTATTTAAAAAGACACATCTTACATAAATATTGGGTTGACAGGGTACGATATTGGAAAAGTTTTATGTGGAAAAAGTTTTATTTTACGCTCCAACCGCATTTAATGTATTCTGGGAACAAAATTATGAATTTGCAAAACAAATTTCCAACTCAGTCAAATAAAACGTGTAGGTATATATTCTTAAACTTATTTTTAAGGTACAACCCAAAAGTGAAATATTAATTTTAAAGATGTTTTTCTCATCACAATAAACGGTCAACTAAAAATAAAAAATTTTAAAGAGCATGTTAACAAAAAATCACTTTTTTAAATTACGAGTACCTATACTTTCAAGATTTCCATTTAGTCTTCTGAATTCCCTACAATTTGCTACCATGTAAAGCACAATTTCTTCCTTAAGAAACATAATTTATGCAATTTTATGCATTTTTCTACAGAAAGCTTTTAAGGAGTCTTGTCCTATTTTCGCCCTCAGGATTACCATTTTATTTACGGTAAAACTCCTTATTGTGAATTAGGTTAATTGCAATTATCCGGACTTGTTTCTGCAAGGGATAGAAATGAATTCAGGGACGATAGTATGTTTTTTAAATCCTACACAGAATTTTTAAGGTTTCCATCCACAGTTTCCAGTTAAGGTTGCACAGTTGCTTCGTTTATTTTAAACTTACATGCACTGTTGGGTAGACGTAAGACTTTCCCGGTAAACTGATTTCTTCCTTTAACTGTTTCCTTGGTTTAAATTTATAATTTAGAATATTTATTTCGACGAATTCATACCATAGCTGTGAATTTGTGCGCGGTGCGATGGAAGGGTTAATTCCTTGGAGCTCATTAATAAATCTTATTTAAGTTTGTTTTACTTTTGCATAAAGCAGACTCATTCTGCATGAGAAATGTTCTTAAATTTAATAAGCGTTATTAATATCATATATATGTATAACACGCAACAGACTTAACATAGTCTGACAGAGTTATCTACTTTCGCATTAATGCAAAAATCACAATAACATGTTAATAAAAAGGGCTATCAACTATAGGACTGATAGCTTACGTCCGTCCTAAGGTTGAGGAAATTCGACAGCCAGTAGGACATTGATAAAGAAAAATCGTCCTTTCCGTCGTTTATAGAAATTGAAAAATTGAGGTCTATTTAGGGTTGAATGGTGCAGAAAGATATTAATCACAGTTTTTTTCTGACTAATTTAATGTTTGATTAAAGGCATGAGAAAATTTTAGAATGTTTATATGTTTTACGTTTGAATACGTTACACTACAGATGATTATTATAATTATTTTGAATTATAACTTCACATTTATCATATATATAGTGATTCTTCACGTTAGCAATCACACTAAAGAGTCCTTCTACGACAACATAAAGGAAAGAAAATGACCGGGGCGTTGAAATCCATGAATTTTTGCTTGGACTATAAATCATGTCACAAAAACCAAATAACCGTCTTATCTTGCTGCCAGATTTGTTATTTATGAAATACTTTTCTTGTTCTTGTTCATAGAAATATCTGTTTCTGATTTGTCGTTATGATGTCAATATTACAAAGTGTTGTTCATGAATTGCGGTTTAGTATATTCCGGTAGTCGATATAAAATGAAATACTCTCATAAGGTGTTAATATTTTTAAATGATATCTCAAACAAATATTATATGGACCATAAGTTTTATTGACCATACTTATTTTATCCTTGTTTTCGATTAACTAATTTTCATGATTACAACAAAAAACCTACATTTATTATGTTGTGGCTAAAAGTTACAGAGATTGACGGTGACAAATGTTCCACGCTCCCTAAAAAAGACCGAACCAAGTATAATCCATTCACTTACTTTCCTTATAGGATAAAACAGAATGAACAGGAAAAGAAGCCCATTTAGGCCAGACTAAATTGTTACGGTTTGTTCATAATATGTTTGTCGTTTTATCTCTTGCAAGGCAGGTGATTTTGATAATGGAGATTAATGACGGAGTATTTACAAATACTGGTCTGTTGTTTCCAAGGACAAAACTCACACGTGCATGCATACAATTGTAAAGGCATAAGTATCGTGTGACAATAAAATGTTGATATCCCTAATACAGTACAATGTAACGTCCTCAAATAACGTCCTTTTTACAAAGACACATGTTTGTGAGGTTTGTTTCGATTATCCTCTAACCAAGCTGATAAAGCTATAGTCTAATTTTACATACGACAATTGTATAATCCTGTGACCAGATACCTTACATTTTATTGTAACCAGTTTAATGCTCTTTACATTATACAAGCAATTGTTGAAAGTAACACAAAAATATACAACAGTATGTATCTAACATTAAGGGATACAAAAACACTGGGAAAGACCGGAAAAACCCTCTTTAACTCTGTTTGATAAGGATAAGATTAAATAAATAATATTTCATCAAGTTTGCGTTTTATTCAGTCTATCTAGAAAGCATGACCCTACCCTGGTTGATAACTGAAAATTTAGTCAAAAATAAACAACTATATAAACTTGCAGAAATAATTAATTTCAAGTTGAAGGAACAGTGTATTCTAATCAAATACACTTCCGGTGGTTTGTCCAATTTCATACTTCTGGTTTTCGTCATTAGTGTTTTTTTTTAATTTTAAACTTTTACCATTTTTCTTAACTTTAAGATGATTTTATTATGTGCTTTATTTCATCTAAAATTTTGTTATTTCCCTTCTGAATGGTAGCACTTACACGAATTATATTTCTGTAGATAATTTTGGGTGATGGCAAGTACACGATATTCTTGATGGTTTTTGTGCGCAAATGTATTCAATTTTTAAAACATGTGTATGAAATGAGGGTTCTAGTTAGGATATCATTTTCCTCGAGTAGGAGTTACATTTCAACGAGAATGATGGAATAAATCAATAATTCTTCGTATTGTCACAATTCAAATGTAAAGCATGCTCAACATTTGGGTGTATCTTAGATGAAATCAATCCAAAATATTGATGCTTAAAATAAATGCTTCTTAAAGGCATACATGTTCTTTATTGAATTTGAATTTGAAAATTTTCTCATTCTGATATCATATTTTAGAACCACTGACGCCGTAATAAAAGACTACGCATAGTATCGATAAAAGTTGGTTCTTCTATTTTGGAACAATAAAACATCAAATCTTCTCGTATTAATTATAATTGTACATATTACATGTGTGTTTAATAACACAAAAACGTCTATAACATGATCACTTAAACACAAAATTGAAACACAAATTAATAAAGCACTTTAGCAGTTTGAATTTAAAAGCGAAATAATTTGGAAAGTATCTGACGTATAGTATCATATATTCGTTTCAATGATTTATGGTTTATGGGGAAAACCGATACTGCGTCAAGAAAGATTACTGAAATATGAATTCAACAAAAATGATCAGATCACAGTAACCACAAACGCAATAGACTTTTTGATCTACTCGTATACCTAGTAACTGAAGTTAATTGAAGTGTTTTATAAATTTTAAAAATTAATCACAAAAATAGTTTTGATATTCGAAGTTTATTTTGTATAGCACAAGGATATTTGAGACATCCTTATCACCATAAAAGCATTTGAAGTATTTCATATATTTTGGGAGAATTTTTATAGATGTGAATTTTCAAATGATTTTTGTGATAATTGAAGTTGATTATGATTAAGAATATCATTCATATATCATACATATTTAGCATCTCTCAAAATATTCTCTAAATTGAGGTTCAGCATAAATTACATTAAAGAACTCTTATGCAGTTCAAACAGACTATCTTTACTAAAATGAAACCAATTTGTTGGTATCATAAATTTTTGGAAATGATACCTTTTTCCTGTTTGGATATTCGCAATATTTCTTTCAGTTTTTGAATTATTGTAAGTGGGTTCCATTTACTTAATAAAAAATAAAGTACATTTTATTATAAGGTCCTTTTTAAGAGCACTACCACCAGAGTTGAATGGCAATTTATATGTTGTAATGTTAAGTGGTAAGTCATAATACCCGCCTATGAATGAAGAGTGAAATATGACCAGTCGAAATGTACTATTTGACTATGGTATTGGGATATAAATACGTTTGTAAAGTGAAATTTCCAATACAATATGTCAATAATAATTTATAGTTAATTTTGTAAAAAGCGAAATTCATATATGCAATATCTACTTCGTAAATCTTTTTTACACAGTCGCGATATGTTGGTGATATGATAACAAGTCGCAAGAATGGGTAGCGCAAATTTCTCTGAACCATGTAGATGATATATACGATTTTGATTCATATGTATGCATGTATCTTGGTGTAATAACAATCGATCAATGTGTATTTCGAATATGTGCCTATAGGGGGTGATATTGGGAACGGAATGGAATGTTTTTCCATTTTCACCAGGACAACTTTTTGAAAGTCTCAGGGAATACGAGAAACTTCTAAATGGTTTTATGTTTTCGAAAATATTCGGTTTGAACATTTTTGTGGCAAATTCAATTTTGCTCTTGTGTAAATATATCTACATTCTTACCATCATGTGAATCATATAAATATATAATTTTCTGCCAATTGTAAAATTGTATTGTATCAATGATTGCTTGATGATAATCCGGTCGCATACTTATAGCAAAATCAATAAATCCAGATGATGGTGTTAAAACCTAAACAAATTTAATTAAATTTTAATCCTCTTCACTCGGAACCATTATGGTTTAATCTTACTTTTTCTGGAAACCATGGTGTTACAAATGGCATTTGAAATGTATTACTATAAGAATGTAGAGTATCAAATGAGTCTGGTGATACAGCTCCTAACATTGAGTAAACGCCCCGGGAGAATTGATTACAAACTATAATTACATTTGATAATTACATATTTTATGCACATATTGTGTGACAGTTATCCATACTTAAACGTGATAATTTAAATGCATCAGCTGTGTTGATAACATCCACATAAGCTTGAAGTTCGAAACGCCTTGCCGACACGTTTAAATTGTGATTAAGCATTGCATATTTGAAAGCTGATTGTACTTCATCTGTACCTTGTTCGAATATAGCTCCTTGAATGGCAAGAAAAAAAGAAAGAAGATAAAATAACAATGAATAAAAAATAAAGTTTTAATAAATAAATAAATACGAACTTTCAATAAAAGCTTAAAAAGTTCCTCTTTAACATTATAGGCATAAATGTTACATACTCAGTTTGTTAACATGAAACCTAAACGTTTTTGCATGATAAGGTTAGTTCCATGGGACTGTAGGATGTTGAGCCAAGGAATCAGAAAAAAAATATTAAAATAAGAATAAGATTCTGAGTAGCATGGAATATCATTTCCTTCTGGGACGAAGCCGGGTATGTAACATATCTCTGTAGCTTTTCACAAACATATTTATATATGTATTGGCTTTGTGTAGTTTTCGACTTCTTGATATCACTAAGACTTACCAAGAGGAATTTTTTCAGTTGGTAACTGCGCTGCTGTTTTGTGGTATCCGAGAATGGAAAGAATAATCCATGTTAAGAGCTTAATCCCAAATAACATTTTGCAACACGAAATTTGATGTGAGAACAGAATGGAATTGTAAAAACACACTTTGGGGATTTTATATATATATATATACTTATATGTATATAAATATATCTAAATTTAATATATCATATAAGAATTAAATTGAAGATTGATTATGGACACTTTTATTCAGCGGATCAAATATAATATTGTATAATATGCATGGACATGTACATATCAGGTGACGATATTAGGATATCCACTTTCTAGTCACAAGGAATAAACCAAGTCGGATACATGAGAAACATACTTTCACAAATACAAATACAAATTCATATTCACACAACTTGTCATATCTTAATCATTTAACTTGTTTTGATTAACACTTGAAAAACTTGAACTCACAAGATATTTTCTGTATTTAATAAATATTTTTTTCTGATAAATTTTTACTCTATTTACTACACACCGAACACTCCCACGAACATTGTTGTTCCTGTTTTCTGAGATTGAGATAATTTTCTCAATTTCTCCCGTTTTTCATTTCCTCGAGAGAACAGATACCATAATATGTTAACGAAAATAGCAAATTGAAACAAATTAATAACATTTTGTTAGTAACAACACAACTCAAACAAGTTATCAGCTTTAATTAAACACTCAATCAACGTTTGTTTATTTATTAACTTCATTTAATATCCTAAACTTTTGAATAATCTGCTTATCATGAGTAAAAAATCCTTTCAACCGGAAACAACAATTTTCCTTACATCGTATTAACCTTTATATGACCATTACAGGCTACGATCCAAGATGTACTAAAATTACCATATCGCTTTCTTTATTCCCACAAAGTATTTTCCCACACAGGATCTCTCAGATTGAAGAGAAAAAGCTCTCTGAATGTGGTGAAAAATATTGAGATATGTCATGACGACAGACAAGGATGGAGACAAATTGACTGAGATGTTCGAGATAAATCAAGGACGACATGCTGGCAAACATAGTCCAGATGAAATTTTCACAAACTTTCAAGGACTCTCTTCTATAAGTTCCAAACTCTCACGTTGCCATATCTGTTTGTAGTGTTGCATTGTGAAAGGACTCAAAGCTTGACGAGGTTTCGAAAATGAGATGAGAAAATTTCTTCAGATGTCATGAGTTCCATGTTACTTGGTTACATCCTTGTGTTAAATTTTCGAAATTGGGGGGAATTTGGAGACATTTCCACGTTGTTGGAAATTGACATCCTTGCGCAATGGAGACGATTTTATTCAATGAAAACTTAACGAAAGCTTTGTACAAATACATTTACCTACCTTTCATCATAACGTATTTGTCACAGGAGTCATTTTTGAACTTGGCGATGTCATGAAGTCCCTCATGGGCTTAGTTTCGTGTTATGGAAAGAGGGAAGTAGTTGTCGCGCCTTCAAGGAGGATTCCTTGTGACTTTTCATGCTACTTGATGTGTGATGAATTGAATTTGCCTGAAATCGAAAAGTCCTTTTGAGCAAAAGTGCAAGACTTTCGTTTGGTGTTAGAGAGCTTTTAGGGATTTGAAAATTCCTTTAGTCAAATCCTTTTTGACTTGCTAACGATTCTTTGTTGATATACCATGACGGTCGTGCTTTCGCAATATTTCAACGTAATTGCGTTATTTGATGGAAACGTGGATTGTATCAACAAAATCACAAGCTACGATTTTTCTGTATAGCTCATGAAGTCTTCTATCCTTGAGTCTTACATTTTTTGTGTTTAGTTAATTTGTTGTTACAGTATCAACGATCAATTCAATTAAGATATCCTTGCAGCCATCAATGTCTTATTCAACTCCAAGGTCAGAAAGTTGTATCTTCTTACGTTCAACTTTCTTTGAGAGTTTTCCTTAATTTTCGAGGATTGTACACTCAAGGGCTTATTTCAACGTAACAAATATAAACTTTTTCATACGAATTTGGGTAGCATTCCAACAAATGTACTTGCTAGTAGGATGCGAGGACACTCTGAGACATTGGATGTGTTTTGCATTATTATTTAATAACTTTACATACTGAAACAATGGAATCATTGTCAATCGTTTTCATGCTTTGTGTAAGTTTTTCTTACGTTTAATAACATTTTGTTGAAGAAAGAATATGTATTACACCCAGTCACAATTCCTAATAATTGGAATTAATTGAATCTTATTACTCTCGTTAAAGAATTATTTTACAAAATTTGAAAAAAGATGTCTACTTCTGATAAAGGATAACTGAATCTGGCAAGAAACCCATCAGTATGTTTTGATGGCATTCTTAAGACTGCTAAACTTCTACGATTTTTTCAAGTATGTTGAGCCCGTGAAAAAACCTCAAAGAAAGCTTTTAATGCACTATTTGGCTGCCTTCGTAAGTTGGGAAAAAAATTTTTACTACGATAAGTGAAAATTGTGGTATAACATCCGAGGAACGACAAGGGCTAGAGAACAAACGAGTAAAGTGCATTTCTCTGCTTATTTTTAGTTCAAAGTAAGCTACATTTTTTCTCAAGAAGTGGGCATTAATTCCATGTGCAAATTGCTTTCCTTAGGAAATGACTTGCCGGTGCAATTAAATATCCATTAAGAATTTATCTGTTTTTTACTTGAATCGTGGATACTTGAAAACACAAGCCTTGGAAGTGCATGACATGAAAAGAAAAATGAAACATAACACAGGACAAGTATTAGTATTGTATTGGTTGGTATTTTATTTTCTTCTGACATTATATAGGAATTTGAAATTTTGAAAGGATTAGGAGTTAAGTGGGTCAAATATTAATTTGAATGAATCAAAATGTTCTACAAACTTAATTATTTCTGTAGTAAAATCTTCATAAACTAAAGAAACTAAATTGGCAACAAAGAAAATCTCTTCTCAGCGTAGAAAATTATTTACAAAACTTCTTGGCTCCACACGATGAGTTGTCATTTTCTCATCAGTTTCCAATTAAGACTTTTCTTTGAATGTCCCTATCATACATCATTGCCAAACTAATTTCGCTTGACACATTAATTGGCTTTTTGGAACTTAATTCCGATGTCATTCTGTCCATAGCGTCTATCCGTATGGGTCTGTATCCAAGACAATCGTCAGAAAAGTTTTGAGACATCTTGTGTACATCATCCATACACGACCCACAGTGTCCTTATGTATTTCCATGTCCTTGGTTTCGAATATTAGTCCAGTATATTCGTCGTGGTCATGTTTGTATTATAGAGGATTGCAAATCTCTTGTCAATCAATAAAACTGCTTCGTTGTGTTTGTATATAATAACAACTCGGATAAGGATGAGTCTAATGGTGTTGAGATTTGGAGATGTAGAATGATGAGGGAAGATAGCCCAAGAACGGAAGAAGGAAAAAACTTAATCGGAAACATTTACGTACAAACCAATTTCACTTATGAATGACGACGATGGAACTGCCACTAAACGAAGACGTATCCAGAGACCTTGTAACATATTGAGGAATATTTTTGTAGAAACTCGATCTGAAAATAAGCGTAATGGGATAATGGAAACATCATATTACTTCGTAATGATATCTAACGTCCCTACGAGGAAATTAATTTTCCATAATCCGAAAAAGATTTCCTTCACAGTTAAAGATAGTGGCGAATATATGATCTTATTTACTTTCTCATCAGGAAAATCTGCATTTTAGCTAGTTTTGTGTCTTGGCGGTTGACAGTTGGAATTGCATTCATTCCGGAATTCTAGTTTTTAGGAAATAGGGTTCTCAATAATTGTTGAATAAACCCCAACAGCAACATAGAAATAATGCCTTCGAAAAGGCGTATTAAGTGCTAATTTAATTTCCATTTGAACGTTTTGTGATACTCTTGAAATTCAATACATCAAAATGAAAGGTGGTCTTTTTAAGAAAGGGGGATTCTTTCGCATAAAATAAGTAAACAAAGAAATAAGGGACGAATCAATTTAGGGTGAAGCAGTGATTTGCATAAAGTATCATTTAAACTTTACAAGTCTTAAAGGAAGAATTCGATAAAGAAAAGTTACACTAATTGAACAAATACTTAAATTCAACATTCTTTTAGACTTTCTTCAATTTCACTTTTATTATCAAGGTAGATATTTTTTTGAAGAGAAAAATAATATCATAGAAACGTTTATTTCAATAAGGACGAGTGAATAAAGCATTCGTTGATTAAATCGAATGTCCGAAAGAAGAAAATTTCAATTTGTACTTCATTCATCCGATGGGGCCTCATATTATCATTAGTTGTCAACAATGTTTCCCAAATGTATCCTTAAAATTGATTCAAGGACATTTTCCAAAGAACCTTAACTTGTAGATATCTTGAAAACTAAAACTTTCCTTGTTGTATAAAAGTTTCGTTCCTAAACGATAGACACATACTTAAGTACGATGTTTAACATTTTAAGGGGGAATAATAAAACTTTAAAAGTGAACGAAAGACATAGCATAGACCTTAATCAGAGTATTCCAGGGTAAAAGTTTTGCAACCCTTTTCAAAATTTCCAATTATGTAAACTTTGTCCACAAAGTGTATCTAACATTTATAATTACCGTAAATCCATACGTGGTGTATGTAATCAAAAGAAACTTTATTCAAGGATACCTACAGTTTGATTAAAACTTAACGGCTTTTCAGACAGATATCTAATTTCTTTTGGGGCTTCTTTGTATTGTGGTTATTTTTGTGATAATAACCATTATCTTTTGTTATTCATATTTTCAATTCACTTATCCGATTTTGTGGGTATTAGTCGTACGAATTTGAAGAAAGTTGATAATAAGTTTGCTTATAGCTGTTTGATCTGGATTGAATATATTATAACTAAAACTCATGAGAAATATCAACATTATTCGAATGCTATCTTGGAAGATATTATTTAACAAGGTGATTTAGACTTAATGACTTTAAACTATGTGGATTCAGTCGAATTACGCACATTATCATAAATTCTCAGTTGTTGGGAAATGTGACCCAATCAGCTGTTAATTCATAAAAAAGTATCATATCAGACAGCAGGAAACCACATAATAGCTAAAGCTTAATACACACTTTATGTACATATTTCATGCTCTTTGTGTTCAAAATATAGAGCGGATATGTTTACCACAATATAAGAACTACAAGAATTCCAGGGCATCCATTAGGCGTCCCTAACTCCATTATTCTCCATTATCGCGTCTAGTTTCAACCCAAGAATGTTGTTTCGTTTCATTAAGATTAAGTGCAGAGAAACCACAGAAGCTCATTGTCCTATTTTTACTAATACTTGTATTAAATTCTCTTACACACCCTCAGCTTATCCTTTTGCGTCTTAGTGCTTCTTCTTTTAAATGTTCTGGATATTTCTAGTGTTAAACTTGCAGCGGTCGTATTACTATAATATGTATGTTGAACAGGAAATGTTGAAAATAACAAGCTTTCTATTCAAGTTTACACTTTTGCCTGAAATAACATTTTCTCAAGGAAATTTCTTAAGACAAATGTATGGTCTTGCATTAATGTCCTTTAATTTTCTTTGGGTTTCCTATTTATCTTAGTAAATTCTTGATCTAAAGTTCACAAAATTTCCTTACATCAACCATAAATAATAAGATAATTTGAGGTAATTCCCCCAGAAATAAGCAAACTTCCAAGAAATGAGGATATGTTTGAAGTATGATAATAGGACCATAAAGATTTCCAAGTGATTTTGGGATGGTGTCATTTAAAATCAAGTGTATAGAAATCAATATAAATTTTTTATGTTGTAAAAAATCTTGGTTGGATTTCGGGCCTTTTTCAGTAAAGAATTTGATCTTCTGACAATTGACTAGTTTCTCCAAAAAATTTTGACCGTAATAAAAAATTCATCTTCACTTCAGTGAAATGACAGACTTATGTTGGAACTGATATTTATAGGTTAGACATAAAAATATTGAAAATTTACATATACCTATTTGATATATTTATAAATAGAAAAAAATATTTGAAAAGTACATGTTGTACATGAAGGATTTGATAAGAAAACATGTTATTCATACAAGAAACTATACCAGGATTCGGGGGAAATTTACTTGACGATTATGGATTGTTGCAGGATACGAGTAGATACAATACCCGCATAAGAAAATTGTGTGCAAATGTATTTATGAAATTTGAAACTTATTTATTTTTAGTTTATCATAATCCAAGATCTTGTGCTCAAATCAAATAAAATAACATTTCACAGAGGCTATAAATCGTATTGAATACCTTAAGCTTACGTGGATGTATTCAAAGTTATGAACAAGTTTAACAGGAATAAGTTTGACGCGGAAAGACTTACAGTAAGAATAATGTTATATAAATCATCAAAAAATTGTATTGTTGTATAAACATTTGAAAAACGCTTGATCTCCTTATTTATTTCACATTTTACGAAATGGTTTTAGCACCATAGCGTCAATTTATCATTGTCACCAGAAATTTTCAAGTTTTATTGAAATGCAAAACTTTTCTGACGAGCAATTTTCCTGTTCCAGTTGATGTGAATAAAATATACAAAAAATTTTGTTTCATAGGTAATTTGTGGGTTTTTCGTGGGCCGTGGAATTTACAATATGTGTCCTGGTATGTATATACGTACCTAAGGTTAATGTTTCTTTGGTAACTTTTTGGAATTTTTTGTCTGAGATACGAAACAACATACATTAGATATTAGTCCATATTGCCTAACTGTGAAAATTTTCACATGAAATCACTGCATTAAATTGGTAACTCAAACCAGGATAAACAAGACGAAATTTTTCAAAAGCAAATATTTACCATCAAATATTGTTTATGAAGTCCAAATGCAACTTGTGGAAAATTTCAACTAAAGTCTGTGTTAACCAGCTCACGGGTGCATAATGTGAATGCATAAAAAGATGCAGATGTCAAATAAAATTTAAACTAAAGTTAACTTATTCAGTAGATTTTTTGAGGAAAACAAAGAGTTTTGTGCTTGTGCTTGAGACAAACTTTCTGTGTGCAAATATTAAAAAAGCTACCCTCCAGCAATATTCAAGTGCACATATCCCTTAGATTTTAAAATTTTAACATACAGAATGAGTATGTGGATATATACAGAAATTAAAAAACTACCAAACCCTGAAATTAGTTGAACAACCGAGTTTTGTCAGCCGGTAGAATTCAAATGAAGTACCATTCAAATACATATATATTCACGAACACATATCCTCTCACACTCGATAGCCGATAAGGAATAGAAAACTAAAACATAGTTTTATCACAAGCCCTGGAAAAAGTTCGAAAGTTTTATTTCCTGGCTACTACTTCAACCAGGAAACCACCAGAATATGCCCTTTTGCCCCTGTTTGTTTGAATTTATTTGCTGCCAAATGTAGGTCTGCGGTTCGGGATATGGAAGGGTCTAATACGAGTTACAAATATGCCTTACGGCTATGATGATGTTGATGATGATGATGCTACTGCTGCTACATTCTCGTCGCCTATTGGGGCATCTTGTGAACTAGATTCAAATATAAATCATTCGGTTTGAACTTTTAGGGTAATAAAACTCTGGAGGATGCAAACTTCCACTCTTCCTTATTCATGCCCAGACACATTTACATACATGACATGGAGTTCTAGAACTTTAAGTTCCATTATTAAAATAGCTACAGGGAAAATAACTGGACCTTGAAAAAAGCACATTTCCTTGTTACTCAGATTTTGTCAATGTTTCCATCTATCACTAATAATAAAGGAGCAATGAAACCGTGATTTATATAGCCAAATCAAGTTTTCTACGAAAAATGTAAGTTTCCACCAATTGACTTGTTTCGATCGAGTTTAGAATGTGAGAAAAGTGGAAGTAAATCTAAAGTAGTGACTTGAAATACGTCAATTGAATGACTCTTAAGGTCAGTGTAAGCCGGGTATCAAAAGAAGAGATAAGTCTAAGAAAATCTTATTCAACCTGACAATTGAAGTCGAGTACCTTATTGTCAATGTAACCCGGTTCAGATAGTGTCTTGACATATTCCAGGGAATACAGTTTTAGGTTTTGAACTTTTTCACCAATGACTGTTCATTTTTCTAAGAATTATGAGTTGAAAAGGAGATTTCCCCTTTTACGGGAAGAAAAGTGAACACGTAAGATTTCGTATAACATCAATATCGACACGCATATAAATGTTCATGCTGAGAACAAATATTTCTAGTTAAATGATTTTGAGCTTTTACGGTAAGAAAAGGAAAATGGATTTATTTTCATGGTTTTGTTAAGAGAGCATGGGTACTAGATTTTTTCCATTTTCTCATTTTATCCACTCAATTCCATTCGAAACTCAGCGGGTGATATCCTTCAACTGAAGTATGTTAACACTTGAACATTGAAGAAGGATCAGAAATCTCACACAAGCACATATGAACAATAGGATTCTGCTGATATGACAAAACTTCCCTTATCGTCTATTTCTACGTTACACATAACAATGTTATCCATAATACGAAAGTGCTTGGTAACGTTTTATGTTTTACTTTTTGAACGTTTGTTAAACACCGGTTGGAAGGTTAGTAGTGTCCTTATTGCAATTTAAAAAATGAATTCCTTAATAAAACAAACGTGCTTTGATATAATATACATTTGGATTTGGATATATGAGTTTATAAAAACATTTTACATCACCTTAATTTAATAGATCCAAGATCCTGGTTCAGTCTATGCAACACATTTAAGGACTGTAAAGAGATAAAAGGATCTAAATAATTTCTACTGAATGAAGCAAAACAGCACTACCAACTATGGATTTAAAATTCAATAAAGATTTAGTGGCCTCAAACATAGCCTCAATTGAACGGTTTCTCCATCTCGTAAAACTTTCGATGGCCAAAAACAGACAAACCATTCAATACTTTTCGCCTAAATTGAAAGTACTTTCTGCGAGATACTGCGGATGTAATTATACGAAATTTATGTGCTATACCTTTTCACAGATTGAATAAAAATGTTTCGAATTTAAAGCTATCTTATGTTCCAATTTATTCAGTATCCATGGGCAACGACTTTAAAGTTTTGTGCCAATCTCATTGATTTTATGCTGTCGATATTTTTTCCAATTTCTTTGACCTAGCCCCTCTGTGTGCTATACAATTTCTTAGCACTCTTCTATGAAGATTCTATCTTATTTCAATTACTCGGAAAACATTAGAATGAATCCGTAAATCTCATTTCAACATTTCTGTATTTGCTGCTACTGCTCTATTGATTTTCCCCGATGCCGACGTTCGCCTTTGTATCAATTTTATTTCCGTTCAAGTAATTTTTGTATTTTTGCACATAAATTTTGTTTGAAGAATCGTTTTCTCAAATAGAAATTTTTGAAGAATGTTTGCAGCTTTTGTATTATATAAAATGAACCTAGAATTAAATCAACAAATAATAATGACACAACTTCATAACAAGAAACGAATTGTCTTGAAAAATACATGATACTTCTATGTGTTTTTCATCAAGCTTAATTTTACTATATGAAATAGTCAATCAACTATATGAAAGTTGATTAATTGTGTTTACGTAATAGAACTGTGGTTCCGGGACAAATTTTTAGCGACACAATTTCAGCCTTTGTGTTGTTTCAACATCTGAATGAATCCATAGTAGTCCAACTGAATCTACCAACATCTGACTGAAGGGCAAAGCTCCTAAAGCCGGGATATAAAGGCAGCATATTAACGAATGAAAGGATAATAAGATGCTTCCCAAATTTATGTCCCCCATTTATACTGAAATCGATTACCTTCACTGAATCAAGAATATTATTGATTGTTGTTTAATAATTTGTCGATAAAGAAAAAAGGGAGAAAAAAATATAAATGGTTAAGGATAAATAAATGAATAACCACAAATTTGACCCTAACTGATCCAATCGATATTATATAATGAAAATAGCCTGGAATAAAAGAAAAAAGGGGGAGAAAGACCTTTTTCGGGATCAAAGCCGCTGTCATTATATCTTTGCATTAAACGGAGGCAATTCATAAAAGTTAATTTATTGCATCGATATATTTTTGGCTCATTTAAGTTGTATAAAATTAATTTATTATTAATTTTTATATTGTCAAGGTTTTGTCGCAAACTCGGCAGGTCACCGTTTTCGTAATTATTTTGGAGCATTTATCCTAAAACTAAATTCTGCAATGATAAAAGAATATTTAAGGGTAGCGAATAAGTTCAACAAACAATATCAACGAAGAATTCTATTAGCTCAAATCGAGCAAACTAATTACCTTACAGTACACATATATCCTGAGGAGATATAACATCTTTATCACGTATTTAAATATAAATCAAAACTGTAGCTAATTTCCGGTGTTACGTTCAATTTCAAAGCAGATAAAATCTAAAGGAACATTCCAAACCTTAGCTTTGAGTTAAAGTGCGAAAGAATCCGGTATAATAGGAGTTGTGGAGTTACTATCTAACAGTAATTTGCATGGAAGGTTCCTCTAGACTAGTAATAGACGATCTAGTCAACACATAACTTAAGTGCAGTGATAAACAACGTAATGTGTTTCCTGTAGAGAATACTCCTTTTAATGCACCAAAAACTGGCATCTAAGACTCTTCCAGAAAGTAGTTGCTGAACGGGTGCACGAAAGCATTTAGGAATTCTTTATACTAAGAAAGGACTTGCATTTAATCCTCAACTTAAATTAAAATAAATCAGCCCTTAATGTGTTTTTAATTGCATCCTAAAACGCTCCACTGAAGAAAGTAATAAAAACGTAAATTGAAATAAATGTAACGTGCTACTGAATGGGTTATATGCTGTGACAAATTTAAGCATTTTCCTTTCATTAGGTTTAAACGT
This sequence comes from Chrysops caecutiens, assembly GCA_963971475.1. Classification (NCBI taxonomy): domain Eukaryota; kingdom Metazoa; phylum Arthropoda; class Insecta; order Diptera; family Tabanidae; genus Chrysops; species Chrysops caecutiens. The sequence goes on from OZ020568.1 coordinate 73,677,445, forward strand.
TTTTCGGGATATAATTGTGTCATATATTAAACACTTACAACACATTCTGTGTGTTAAGTCTTGAATAATTTAAAAAGTAGCATTTAATGTTACACGGAATCGAATATGTAGCCTCATCAGTGTCTTCAATCTCTTTCAGTTGTGTTAAGAAGAATTAAATTTATTATAAAATCTTTCAGTTGTGATGAAAAAGACTGTAGATTTGGGATTAAGAATTTTTTAATATTTCATCATTTTTGATCCAAATTAATATATTTTTCTGTCACACAAGCACATGTTAAATGATGGATGAGATATCCTAATGACTTATAAAACAAAATTTTCACCAAAAACTTTTCTTTGATAAATGATACCAACGGGAATATCTTTTAAGCAACAAAATGACTTGTTCATAGACAAATTGTCCTCTGAAGATTGAAATTTTCAACAGAAGGGTGTAGGTAATTTTCTTAAAGTTTAATTTAAAAAACTTCAAAATTAAGCAATAAGTTTATGTTTCCATTGTTTGCAAACAAGTCATTAGTAAAATTTTATTAACAGATGATGATGATAGGAGCCTTGATTCTAGTATTCTCAAGAAATCTTTGTCCTTACGGCAATATGACAGAACTTATATCCGTTTCTTCTATTTGTATGCCATCCACTTTGGATATATAATCGTTATGGGGTTAATATGATCTCTTGATCAGTTCCCAACTGCTCTTGACAGAATATCTACACCCAGTTCAATCTAATGTGTTTAGCATTCAACAAAATAATCTGACATATGGGATTGTGAAGTATTATAACAAATAGAATAAAAAGTTGAAGAAGAAGATCAATACGTGATTATATTTTTTATGCTATTGCTGGTGTTTCATTTCTTCTTTATGGCAGTCCCTGTCAAAGCCATGCAGGCATGTTCGAGTAAAATTTATAAATACACCTTTGCCCTCAAGCCAGAGACAGAGATGATTCCAATTCACAACACGAACTTGATGACATGTGATGATGCCCTATTGCCAAACTAAAAGGGAAAAAGAAAATGTCCTAGTATACACTTGGAATTTCGGTCACATCTCCAAACATCTATGGCTCCATCAGCTTCATCATACATGCTGGAGTGTTCACTATAATTGACTTATAAAAAGGGAGCAATTTTTGTTTCGTTTCGGAAAACTTTTTCCTTGTTTTTTAACTTGTGAATCCTTCAACGTAAATATCACTTCCTCTTAGAGCAGAAGCCAAGTGCTAAAGTATAATATACAGATCTTAATAATAACAGTGAGAGTTTGAACGAGAGGAAATTGCCACAAACGTGTATGAACTACAGGGCATTATTAAAATGTGATGTAGCTCCCTAATTTTACGTGTATTCCCAGTTCGATGATTATCATGTGTAGGAAATAAAAAGTGGTCGAGAAAGGTTTCTTGCTCCATCCTGTATGGTTTCATCAGTTTTCTTTTGTGATTTAACCAGTCATAAACATAGGTAATACTTCATACTTTTCGAGGTGAGAAAAGAAGTCTTATAACGATGCGATCATATAATGACATGCAACTGCTTGATGATTTGTTGATTTTGTATAACATTGAACATCTATTTTTGGGATTCTAATAAGGAACGTTTGATTTCTGAATTTTTAATGACATATCACGTAATTGTCAAGAATGATCTGAAATGGAAATCCAAATATATTTGTGGGTTCGTGCTTGTGACAAAAAATCACAATATTTGAAAGGGACCCATCCGAAAGAAGAAATATTGAATAAAGAAAAAAAACTGTTATGTGAAGGTAATGCCTCCTTACTGGGAAAACTGTATAAGAAAAGGAAGAAAAAATATGGGATTCATTTGCATACGCCTTCAATTCTGAGTTGGATTTCAGATAAAACAAATGAACTTTCACCCTGAATGATTACCATCATATCGCAAAATTGGATAAAAAGCACTTCTGAATTCTTTAAAGATAGAAAACTGCTTTACATTGCGTGCGTAGAAGAATGTAATGGAAAAAGAAGAAATAGGTAACAAAAAACGGAGCATTCAGAAATCAAGACCTCTGTAACAAGAGCAACAGCATCGATATTCATTCGGAACGAAAAAAATACTTGAATTTTCACGTTTGCCTAAAGTTTGATGATTGTGTGACAAGATAAATGATTGCCTCCAAACAAAAACCTCCCTATTTAAGGCTTGGTTCATAAACAGAAAAAATGTTATCCAATACAACGATTTATGCTGCGTCAGTGACAATTCCTTCGATTGATATCCAATGCTAATACAAATCCACCTATAACACACCATCATTTTGGAATGCTCCCTTAATGAATCTGTCGTGGTGTTTATGGGTGTTCCTGTTCTTATTTACTGGCTTAAAACAAATTAACTTACGAAACCCCCAAATCCATTTGTAAGTGTGGATGAGACTTAGATTTTAATTTGGAAGCCATTGAAGCTCCCCAGCAACACGCCAGACATCTACGGAGTCGGAAGGGCCAATTTGACAGCTAACATCCATACCAGAAGGTTCTAGCCACTTCCATTGTGGACCCCAATTGAATTCCCCATTTTAAATGGCTTCCAAATGGCGATGTATAAAGAATCTTATTCTATGATACAGCTCTGATGAATTAAATTTTCTTATGTTTCCATCTAAGAATTTTCCAGTTCCCTGATAGATTTCGCTCATCTTGTGTCCAAGGGTCTCATCTATGGCATTCTCTACAGTTTGCCTACACGTAAAATTCAATTTGTTGTCTATGGAGCCTTAACTCCACCCCAAGTACTCAATCCACAGAGTTTTGTGGATTTTAATATAGATTTTTTTTTAGTTATTATTCCATCGACTAATGGAACAGAAATCTATAAAAACGAATTTTATCGGGTGGTGGTGTTCGTTACATTCCCCAAATTCAATTTTTTATTTGTTTTCCATTGCCAAATGAACAAGGCTCTTGTATAGTGAGAAAATATATACAAATATGTATAACAACACTGAAAATAACAAGACCAACGATATAAGGAAATTTCTTTAAATTTGAAATCAACGAATATCAAAAACAAATAGTATTCATTTGACTAATAGATTCAAGGAATTGGAAATGATTTTGTTTTTCTGTGAGTTTTCCTGCATAATTTCAAATGTAAATTCCGAATTTGGAAAAACAAGGCCTTAAGATAATTTTTTCTTCCAGTTCAATGAAAAATTTCAAGGATTTAGATAAGAACAGGGAAATCCAGAATCTAGGAAGTGTTTTCATGGTGTATAATGAAACATTTTTGTTTGAAATCGTGCAGGTATTTTTGTGTTTAAAAGAACTATGAGTCGTATCAATTGCATCGCCATTTCAATAAAATGCACCCTTTATTCCAAGGTATAAGTAATTCAAATGGTATAAAATAAATTGACTTTCAGCGACAATAGATTCTCTGTCCTTAATAAGTATGTTTTCTTTGAGTAATACATCCGCCTGAAGTAGCGATTTACGCTTTCAGAACATTGAAATTAAATTCACATGCTTCCCATCCTTCACGCTAGACGTGCGAAACAATGTGTGCTATGAAGTCGTGTCTTGATTCAAACCACTTTATAATAGGGACATAAGTAAGCCTCTTACCAGACATCCTTCTTGATCCTATATTCAAATATATTAGGAAATGTGTTAATGTAATGTACTTGGTTTCGGTATTATATATGCATTTACACAATTCCTTGGTAATCCTTCTTTATTTAGAATTTTTATTTGGGATACTTTTTATTGCAAGGACTTACAATTTTATTGCCAACCATTGGTTCTGATTTCGACCGAAGATTCAAAGTCTCCTTGCTTTTGAAATTGGAAACCGAAGTATAAAAATAAAATTTCCTTATTAAAATTCAGACCATGACGTACTTTCTTTCAGGTATGATTATTCTCATGTAAACCTATCCCCAATAGAAGCATGGAAATCATCCGGCACATGTGGGAAACCAGAAGTTTACTTCAAGTGGAGTCGAATCCTTATTTGTCAGAGTATTATTGGACGAATATAGAATTGACTTCAGTATTTGCCCAGGGTTTTGGGTCTTGTGTATAACACTCTGCTGATATAAAATACTTACCTCACATATACTTGGAGATTATTGATATGATTTATTGGGGCTGGGAGCTACTTTTCCACAGGGACATATTTTAGCATTACATTGTTGAAAAGATTTCCGAACAAGTACCTGTACAAGTCGATAACACTAAATAAAAGAAGCTTAATTCTAGTGGCTTACATTGTGCTTTAAGATAAATTTTATGTAGTTGGGAAAATTTCTTATTTTGATTTAAACGTCTTTATGCAGCTAAACCTTAGTGAAATCCACGGGATTCGACATGATGCTATGATGAAGTTTGTTTGTTAAATGGAAATAGTTTCACAAATCCTAGATGTATGTCGTTGTCTTGTCTCTTGACGAAACACCTGAAAATACAAATAACTTTATCTTGTTATGAGCTACAAACACTTCCATCAAAAATTCAAGCTGCTTATACATCCTTATACATGTATTTAGTTTAAGCTTGAGATAATATTGTTTGTTATCAGACTAAAACAGATTTTGTACCTGTGATTATTGTAATAACTCGTATGAAGAGTTGATCCTCATCTAATCAATGCGCCTTTTTCGGTTTGCTGTCAACTTGATTTAAAGCGGCAGTAAGCGGAAAAAGACATATCAATTAGAAAAAAATATCCTAAAGAAACGTATTATTGTTGTTTTATTTAATCTTAAAAAGCTGAGGAATTAATTTTTTTTAAAAACTTTTATAAAAGATTATTAATACTTCCTGTCTGAAAAGAAAATAGTTTTAAACGCTGCAGACCTAATGATAAATCAATGATACTTTATGACGTCGTACAGCAGAATCTGGAATAGATTTTCCTCTCTGTTTATAAATTATACATAATTTTAGCATTCTACTTTATTTTTGGACCATAACGAAAAATAAAATATTGCAAGAAAATGTGGAAAGTTTTATTTCAAACTGTAGATGAACGGTCCTTGTCCTCCTTTGAATTTAGCTTAGGTCAGAAATAAAAATAAAGTTATGCTCAAATTATATTCAAAGCACGAAAATGTCTAAAGACTTAATTTAAGAGAAAAAAAATTAATATGTTTACGTAAAAGCTTAAATTTTTTATGCTTAATCACGTCTTGTTCGGAATCAACATATTGGAAACAATCCGTGACTAATAAAATTTCAGTTTTAAAGCATCTGAAATCTTGGTATATTATTAATTGAAGAGATATATTTATTTGTAATTATTATGAAAAGATTTTATAGCAAACTTTTCCCTATTGATGTTACCACAAAACTAACTGATCGAACATATTCAATATTATCGATTTCAATTAAAATGAGCAAATGAAACAAGCAACTTATCCATTTTACACTTCAAAATGAAAATCTAAAATTAAGTTTTCACTTTATGAAAACATTTTCTGATTCGTGCAGCTTGATTTTTATCAATTTGTTGCTAACCCAAACTAAGCCAGTAGCGGTGGGATATTCCATGGAGAGGGGTTCTCTGACCAAATCCAGCAATATGTATTACTCGGAAATGAACAAATGGTTGAGGTGTGAATGTAATTGATGTCTAATTAAACAATTGTTTACATAAAATCATGAATTGAGTAAAATCAAATTTTCTAACAACATCAATTTCTGGAGTTTTGAGCGAATAAATGGTGAAATCCAGATCAAGAGAAGGCTAGAAAACACCTTTGAACCAAGTATCCGATATGCATGTATGTATATGCTTTTATAAATATTATATAGGGTGGGATCTGTTGCTTATTTTCAAAAATACAGATGAATATTGGCCTATCAATAAAATGACCGTGACTAAATATAGAACTTTTGAACATTTGGTCCAGCTGTGAACGAAACGATTAAAGAGTGAAGCTCTTAACAAGATTTCAAAGATGAAATGTGAAAATTTTAAGTTATTAAAAATTTTGTATATCCACGTATAAATTAAATGATCAAAATACATTACAGAATATGAACGAAAATTCTAGCTTTTGAATATTTGGATGAATTTACATTTTCCATGCAACATTTCTCTAGTATTGAAACGTTTTTTGATTAGAATATTCCACCCACATCAAACTTTCTCATAACATACATATACCAATGAATTTGCGGGATGAATGTTTACAGAAGATTTTTTCTAAGTATGGATTTATATATAGAAGCGTGGCATAATTCATGTGGTAAAATGTTTTTGTATCTAAATTTAGATTTTTATTTATCTGTTGGAAACACGTAAAGGCGATGAAAAATTGTTTAAAATTGAGTAACGAATTTTTGTTTTCCATAGCTGCATTACTTCTGGAATAGTTTTAACCTGTAATAGTTCAAAAGAATCCCTTAAAAATTAACGTATATGAGGTATAAGTTGTTAAGCAACATTGTACGGTCTTAGGTCACATAAGTACGAAAAGCATCTTAAGTTTGAAACAAAAATGTAACTTCAACTGTACAAAATTCTATCAATTTTGAACGTATTCGTTTCTGATTGGGTGTGGTTCTTGGAGGACTTCCTAATTGTGCGGGAAGCTATATTCTTCATACCAGAAGTTGTTAACTAGAGTCATTTGATTGGCTATGTGACAACTGTAAGCATGTAACAATTTTATTGTTCTCTAGAATATTGTGACTGTGATACCATCAGATGATCATTTCTTGTCGTATTCCGTTGTTGGCTCATTACTTTGCACTTGACACTATGATCTCGAAAACACTTTCGTATGTTATGCACTACTGGCCGGTTTGAAAAGTTTAAATCACTGGCATATGTAAACTATTGTGAACCAAAACTCACTTTGTTACTGAATTACACCATAACGGAAGAAAAACTAAATTTTTCCAAAATCATTTCTTACACTCAAGTCTTTTGATGCATAAATGAAAATTCCAAGTCAGCTAGTTTACTCCTCCCTATTTCGACTAATAGTTTTCCCGAGTTTTCATTCGTGGAACGGATCTACGGCAGAGATTTTCTCATAAAAATCTAAATATACCAACTGAATGAGAGAAAGCTTCTATATGTAATATTAATTATGAGATACAGTGGCGTCGTTGTGACGTGGTATCGTTTATTTTGGTTTTTTATAATTTACAAGAAAGTTTCAAGAAATTTCAAGATCCTGCAATTATTTTAACGTCGATAAATTACTCCTTCCCTAATGATTCAGGGAATAAAATGATCTGTCGCTTATCATACAACAACTTTACCGAGATAGAAAAATATTTATCATAAAAATTATCATGAAAAAGATATTATGTTACTGATTTTCTGTTTTAACAATGTGGTCCTAAAAATTTTACAATAAATTGGGATAAAATTACTAAGAGGGATTAAGGTCACAGATTTACAAATCTAAAACATTTTCCAACGATTCCAATGTGGTTAGAGAAACAGATGTATAGATAAATTTACATGAACACATTGCACGGGATTTGTTTGTGCTTACACAAAATGATATCTCCTTTTTTGGGTTGTTGCTACACTAATAACGTTAATATGAAATTGCTTGTTTCTGTCTTCTTATATGAAAGCATGAGCTTAAACCAAGTTTTAACCACGGGCATAAGTGTACACTTTATTGTACCATATTTTCAAAATCATTTATCCGTAAATTTGAATACATTTCTAATGTTGCTTGCACAAATACTGATGCTCTTGTTAAATGTAAATTTTACAAACCGAAATTTCTATCCTTGATATTCAGTTTTCATGGTAATCAATCAACAGAATATAACCATAACCTCTTAGTGGATAAATGGCGTTTAGTGTTACGTTTACTGTAACTCATATGTACAAACGAATTTTGATTTTGGCTTAGATTTAATTATTTCAATTCTGTGGTTTTGAAACTAACGAGCAACTTGTATAAATAATCTGAAATAATGAAATTTTATGGTTTTGATTTACAAACTGACTCAATTTTGGTCAATATCATGTTGAGCTTGGGATAGAGAGTGGTTTACGGTCAATTTAATTGATATATATTTAGTTTGGGAAAATCATTCTTTGTTTGAGAGAAGAATGTTGATGATCAATATCATGAAATCAACTTTATACACTCTCTGGAACCAGACCTCTGCTGGAAGATACTAGAAGTTAAACCAAAATATGTTTGTTATCATAAGAAACACCAACTCTAATTTCACTGAATTCTTAGAAATAAGGAAAACAAGTCCTTTTGATTTGTAACTTCACCAAAAGCAGTAGCGTGAAAAGCTTTTCATGAAACCTTTTAGGATATTTCGTCGAAGGACACAAGCCCATTCAGTGCCAGTTACTAAGTAAACTACGATTCTTACAATTATATCACCAACAGACCTAACTGGTGGTTAAGTTTTGGAATGGTGTATGTTATTTTTGAAAATATAATAAAGTAGAAGTTAATTTCAGCGAAAGCTTAATATAGAAAAACATTTTCCTTTGTACAATTTGCCTCCTTTTTTCCTTGACAATTTTACGAAACACAACTTTTCCTGATTTCTGTGACAGATGTTTTATTATATTTTGTAATTAACTCCTACTAAACTTTTCTTTTCTGTCCACAGAAAAGCAAAAGGCTGAATTTAATTACATTAAAACTTTTCAAGATAAAATGAATACTTCAAGTTACATTTAACGGTACTGAGACTCAGCTAACTGGCATCAAAAGATTTTCAAATTGTTTAACTTCTTTATGACGTTATGTCCGTAACGCTATTCACGTTATTGTGAATTTGCTAAACTCCTGCCAGCAAATGACTTCTTGATGGATGGATGGATCTTTAATAAATACATGTAGAAGTTATTTGTTCTTTGTTATTTTTTGAGAAGTTGTGAGACAGCTTTGTTCTTGATTATATCAACGTCAAATAATTTCTCTATGTTTTTATGTTATGTTCATGTTGGAAGTTTAAAAAGTCAAATATTAACAAGTGTTTGAAGAGATAACTTGAAGTAGTAGTGACAAATGTCATGTTAGAGCTACAAGCGACATACGTTACAGAAGCAAAAGTACGAAATGAATTAAGCTTGAAGTTCATTATCACATTTGTAAATCATCAAGGATACTCTTTGTTAAAGTTAATTGTTCACATAAATAAAATGAAATTGGTTAGAAACGCATGTAACACATTAGGTTGATGTCAAACTAAAAGATGGTATTAGAGATAGCAGAAAATGTTTGTTAATTGAAGCTTTAACACTAATTAGTCAAAAGCTTAATGAGAAAGAAATGAGTAAACGATTTATAATATTTTTTCCTAACAGATACATGCAATACAAGAAATTGTCTCTATAAAGAATCATATTTATCTTTATTTTTCCACTCTTACCCAAAAAGTTTCCTAAAATCACATCAATCTCAGAGTTAAGGGTTAATTTATTTGAGAGGAAAGAAATTGCTTGTAATAAGAAGATATTCTAGTCATTCAGGATCAAACCAAAGCACAACGACTTGCGACATTGATTGATATTGTTTTGTAGGGCCACCTTATATAGCTTTCCTGTAGGAGGGTATACAACTAAAATATAGAATATTTATTTTCACTACTTGAACCATTCTAATATCATATATGTACATTCATTTGTTTCTTTTTTGGGAGCATTAATATTTTCTTTTTTAATGCTTGCCAAATAGGTTATGTTTTTGAGCTACACATTTTTCCAAATCATGCATATACTACAATATGAATGAAACTTCTATCGATTTTGTATTAAACTACATGATGTATCTTTTATTGTATTTACGGTTTTTGATGAATTTTGTATGAATTATACATACAGGATTTCGTAAAAGACGTCAAGTTATGTGATTTCCAAGAATTTTCTGACAAAATTCTGTTACAATATTTATATAACACTTTGGGTAAGAAATCAATGTTTCTAAAGAGAAATAAAAGTGTTAACGATATCAAATTTATTTAATTAAAGTGTTTACCAAAGTGATTTTAGATTACTTGACTTGCAATACTTTTTAAATAGTTAATTATGCCACAATATATCCGTCATAATTGTTGCATTAGAAAGTATAGTAGTAAGATCTATATTTTCGAGAAAGTATAAGAAAGTCAAATGAAAAAATATTCAAGAAGTCGAGGGAAATTGTAACTTCATTAAAAGTTTATCTTCAAGATTTAGTGTTTACGTTCAAGTTTAAACTTTCTTATTTGTTTATTACTGCAAAACTTTATTTTTGAAAAAGTTTCCTTTTCAAGCTAAACTTTTAGTATTTCTTTAGCAACGTAGATGAATTTTTTTAGGGCTCAGTTTTCGGAGTGTTTTAATGGTTTCAAAGATGAACTTGTGAGAAAATTTTTAATTGTAATTTCCACTTTGTAATAAGCATAAGTGTTTCTTCACATTATTAAAGTGTAAGTTTTTATAACCTGAATCGCTTGCGAAACCAACAAAAAATTATTCCCACAAGCGATTACCTCTAATGATAACAGCATGAAGTGTTATTTATTTTAACACTAAAGAATCAACATTTTCACCTCCGTCACATTAATTTTATTACGTTTTCAAACTAACGCCAGGAAATTGTTGAAATCTTGTTATTTTTCCATCAAATTCCTTCATTTTATCTTTAGGGAGACTAAGCAATAATTTTGTTTCAATAGCCTCAGGCCTTCACTAATATATTGAATAACTTTTTGAATGAATTTTCCGGCACAAGAAAATTTACTCTTTCCTACGAAGCATTTTATAAAACTTTGCCTGTCTCTAGAGTGATTTCGAACCACTTGGGCACCTATTTCAATATCCTTTAATCAATAACCAAATTACGGCTGTCTCTTTACTAAGCCTGTTTGTTGATTTAGAGTGTTGTGAAAAATTTTGCTGAGAATTTTACGTTTGAAATTTTGTGATATTAAACTACGTCAAAGCCCTTTCTTGGTTAAATGTCTAGGCTTTAATCCATAAATAGGATATAGAAGAGTTTTCAAAGCAATATTCAATATCTTTGGAAGAAGGCGTCCAGTTCTGAATGAAGTTATAAGGAAGAGATTAGGAAAAAACGTTTTCAAGACAGTAATTTACTAACTTTAACGTGTGATTGCTATCGCTCAGAAGGTAATAATTTTGTATTAACCGCAACTCATATTTGAAAATGAATTCCCAAAATGTTCTTCACTTTTCCACATTCAAAATATATTTTGATCCATCGACAACGTTTTTGTATTCAAGACTTGTCTTCCTGCTCCTTGACTTCATTTTGAAGCTTCACTTCTCTGGAGAAAACTGAAATTCCAAATAATCTTCGTTGTGTTATATAAGCACAGGTTCTCATTACCATATCTTAAATTGAAGAAATTTCTCCCCATTTACATGATTTCAATATACAGAACTTCAATTTTCGCGTTGGAACTTATGGCTTCAGAATAATAATAAGGGAATCTTAACATTTTTGTGTTTATCGACATGCCGATTATGATGTAATGGTTGTTCGTTCTATTTTACTCATCAATGCCTCACATTAACTGTTCTTGAATTATTTAAAATCTTTCATTTGCACACTTCCTTGCACCTCGTTAGCTGCTTCTGCTTTTAAATGCAAGGTTTCGCACACTTTCATATTTAAGATTTAAAGTCTTATGAGTTGCTGTCGTTCTGAAAATGCGTCAATTCACAATTTATTGTTTAAAATCAGAATTCGACATGAATCCCATATGCATTAAGCAAACAAAACCTTATTCAATGACTTGAAGAATAATTTCCTATTTACTGTATACATCAAGACAATCAAGAAAAATATTGTAAAACAGTGACATCGATATCTTCTTCTTGAAGATACAACCTTTAACCTCATTTACATGAGAAATGCAAAATAGAGAAAAGAAATCAAACATGGAATTTTTAAACAAAATTCCATTCGGAGTTAGCACCAATGCACTCGTATATTATTACAAGGATATACAGGTAAGGGCATGTTGGGAATACTTTCGTACTTTACGATAATCCGAAATAATTATGCAACGTTTTAGCATTTGCATTTCACGTGCATTGTTCATTTTTTATGTCTTTTCCTCCAGAGATTTTTGTTGTTCTTGCTGTTGCTGTTTTTGTTCTTGTTCATTCACTCCAGTTCTGCCTTTGCACGAAGTTGCAGATTTTAGTAGCAAAATTTTCCACGATAAACTCACATACTCAAGTATCGATATTCCCAGATGAACCTATTTTCGTCGAAAATTTAAATATGAGAGCGCGTATCCGGCACAAGCAAATAAAACGAGTCTGCCATATAGTATGCCGTTGCAATTCTTCCGTGGAATCTGCAGATTCTGTAGAAAACGTTTCTTCTTACTCCACTTCCAGACACCCCGCAATATCCATAAAAATTTTGTGTGTGTTTTTTTCTGCGAAAAAGTATGACTGAATGACATAACGAGTTTACTTGGCTGCAAAAAGCACACTATATACAGCAAATCTGTATAAGAATTCAATTCAGTTCTGAAAATTTGAACTAGTTCAACAACAACAACATCTAACTAACTGCAAGATCTCATGACACAAATACATAAATGTGCAGTCTCAGATGAAGAACTTTTTGCATATTTTCCAGCTCAGATTTGTCTCTATGGAATTTAAGCTACATTGAAGTTTCTTAACCTACTTTCATACACTTACTTACCTTAACCACAGTCTTAAGCTTAAGCTGCAGCTTTGGATTTTAGTCTTGTTTATTCCCAGTCAAAGATTCAGCCATCCAGCCAGTCAGCCAGGTATGTAATATGTTAACATGAAATATTACGACCGTAATAAAAGTTGTGTAATAAAAACGAATTGTGCTGAAATTTACTTGAACAACGTAAACGTGTATTGTATAGTATATGTATAAAGTAGCATATAAAATCACAATCGAATATACACAGGATGCATTACAATAACTCTTAATTTTATTTTTATCTTAAACTGGATACTCTCCTGGCCATAAATTATATTTACGTAGTTGTAGGTCTAGAGGACAGGTTCAGTGTTTATCGCAAAAGTTAAATTATGTTTAGTTCGAAAATTGAAATTTATTTGAAGCGAAAGATTTGTGGCTAATGGTTCCTGGTTTAGTGCTTAGCAACTTTGAAAATAATTTTCTTAAGAGATTTTCGTAATCTTTCAAATGGTATTTTGTGAAACACAAAAGATATTGGATAATGTCGACTCATTCTCTTGGGTCTTATCGCCTCCCTTCTTCAACAAATTATAAAACTGAAGAAAAATCATATCTTTGATAAAGAAGATACAATTCTAAAGATCCTTGGAAGGATTTTTAAGACGGCACAAAAATTGCCAACAATATTTATTTTCCGAAAGTTGGTCAAACTAATAATTTGGAATGGAAATGATTTTAAAATCGATTTATTAACCTGCTATAAAGATATTTTGATTTTCTCTGGCATAGATATTGTGGTTTACATGGTTGTAAATAATACAAGTGAAAATACATTGTCTTGATTTCGACAGCCATATGATTTTTGCAGATACAGTTACTATGGAAACCAAATTATGATCTTCACAACTAGAGCTACATCAGCAAATAATATTTAAACACATAAAATCCCCTTTGTTACAGATAGCTCCAATGTATGTATGTAGATGTAAACAATATATATTTATATATCTAGATTTTAAAGAAGCGAAATTATTTTCCCTCAAACCGTAATCATCTTAATATTGGCAACATGAAATTGGGATTAAAATTAAAGAGAAACGCGGTCTGTTTTGAGTGGTATATGCCGTTGCTGTTATTGCCGAAATATACAATTTATCTGGGAGTTATCCACTTCAAAGAAGTTTTTTTCATTGCTTCGTTACATTTCATCATATCCAAGACATTCAGCTTTGTTTTTGTATTTCTTGTACATTTTTGTACTTTAGAAGCATCTTCAGCTTTAGCTACAACGAGAATAATAAAAATAACAATAAAAATAACGATAGCCGAATTGTGTATTTTTATATATTATATTTTTTTTTCATTCTTGAAGAAATCACCTCAGGGTTTCCAGAATATTTTGAAAGAAATGAAATAAAGGGAAAGAACCCGGAACATCTACAATACCCAGCATAATTTCAACTTCAACTTCTACCAGATGTTATTGCTTTTAGGTTTCTTTTATCCTTTGCGAATGCTTTTATTTTTATTTTTATGCATGTATAAAAATGTTATAGCGAAAATTCACACCATTCATATTGTCTATATCTTTGTACGTGCACTACAGAGTTTAGCAGATGTAAATTTCAAGAAATATAATTCGTTTCTTATGAAGATATATGACTCTTTTCTAGCTTCTTTATGGTCAAAATTAGTTCAATAATTTTGATGTTTGATGATATTATAAAAAAAGTAAATTTTATTTTATTAACTTCAATAACCAAATTAATTTCACAACTTCTGTATAACTGCACTAGTAATTTGATATTCATATTGGAACTCATATTGATGAGTTTCAAGGAATCAGTTATAAAAATAGCACGTGAAACAGTAAATGAGATTGATTTAAAGTAAAATATAATTCGGTTTGAAAAAGTAAATCCTAATAACTCTGCTCTATTACAGATCTAATAAGTGGATTAAATTTACTAAGAAATTTAATGTCAAGGACTGAAATGAAAATAACTCAATTTTTAAGGACAACCATGCAGAAAAACAAATTCATTTATAAATAAAATTCCGGAAAAAGATTTATATTAATCCGATTCTGGTTTTCTCCCATTGATATGATAACGTGTAGATTTATATATATCTACTTATCTCGTATAAGAAACCTGACATGATTTTTGTCGAATATGATTGTTTTTCGCTCCGCAGGAACAGGATGGAAAAACAAATGAAAAATAAACTGTTCCATAATTCAATTCTATTCTATATCATCATGTCTTCGGGGTATTTAGCAACTCTGCAAATAAACACAAGAACACAAAGACTTTCTTGTTCTTCAGAAAATTCTCCGGGAATTTCCAAAGAAAATAAAGTGAAATGTAACTGAATTCTGAACTTACCAGTTTATTTAATTTTCATCCAAAAAGGTAATAATTTAAATTTAATTGCTTTCTTAAATTTCGTTTCTCGCATTGTAAATTTCATTTGGACATACAACTTTTTTCGACTGAAATTCGTAGTTAAAGGGAATTAATAAAGAAGCTACTCAAAATTACAAAACTTCCTAGAACTTAGCAAATTTGATTAAACGAAAACGTAATTATGTATATTGGTACATAATGATGAAATCAGAATTTTTATTCAATTATATTCTTCTCGACTGAAGACGAAAAAATAATTCCTTAACTGGAGAAAGTTTCACATACTTAATCCTTGTAACACGGAGAAAAGTTTCATCTGAAGAATCGACGATCAAAACCTCCTCCAGAAATCAGTTAATATTACTTCAAAAATCAACGAGCATCATCATAAAATTTTTCTAATAGCTAGTGCATGAGCGACAACACACGGTTAATGCTTTCATTGTTTAATTAAATTGGTGTGTATAACAGTTGTGTTTTAATTAGCATGTTTTAAAATCACGTTACAAAGCGGATATTCAACTCAACACTTTTTAAGTCTGAAAGACTGAAATATACTGCATACCTTTCAATATAAAGTGGTATATAATTTTTTCTGCATTATATAAACTCAGAGTAACTCGGAATTATTTTTATTTTCCAAAGTAAAATTTATAAAATGCAAAAAGCAGCAGCATACATGATGGTTTAAATTCATGCTGTATGTTATATAGCAATGCTTGAGTAAAGCCTCAGCTGAACAAAAGATAACTTATGTAACCCACAGGCAACAACTAAATTTGATGAAATTATTTTACAAACAGTCAACATTACAAAATGCACAAGCAATGCAAGCGAGTATATCTCATTAATTTTCATAGGATTTTATGTTTGTACACCTAGCTTATATAGTTTTACGTCATAGAAGTGCACGATGTAACATGTGTTTTCATGTGTTATGTTCTGAATAATATTTCTTTGTGATAACAATTGATAGCACGGTATGATCTATGTTGGTATAAGAACAATATTTTCGTCAATTATAAAATATTATTTAGTGAGTTGCATGTAAAATAAGGTACAACCATAATTTTACTTTTCTTGTATATGGTACACTCATAGGAGTTTCCTGAATAATGATTTCAAATAGTGGTATGTCATGAACGAAACCTGACTTGAACAATGCCTAAACGTTTTTGAAACTACAAAAATTAGCTTAACTTTTAAACAGCAAATTATTTTGAATAGCAGGAAAGTCACAAGCGACTCTGTGTCAACATACAATACATCGTATTATATAGAATCTAAAAGGCTGTCAAATTTAATCTAAGACATTCTTAAGCCTACAAAATGGATGAGCACGAAATCTTAATTCATTTTAAGCAATTTTCTTTCTATCAAATACATTAACCGCAAATCCAAAGATTGATGGGAAAAACGCGTAAGGATTTTCATGTACGCATTCTTTTAACGATCATATTCACACGTACACATAACTTGAAAGAGCGTTTTGGTGTTATTCTGCTTTATATGTACATTCTTTCACGCATACACGCATGTTGTCATTGGGTTTAAGGGTTGGTTAAATTTATATTACTATCCTGTTTTTTATATGCGAGAAGGCTTGAATAACCGCAGAATTAAATATCTGTTTTATGGCGTTCTTTAAGCTTTTAATAGCGACAAAAATTATTAAATTTTATCAAATGAACAAGTGAAAGTAACGAAACTTTGATTATCAATTGGAAGGATTTCTAGAGAATGGATCATTTTCTAAGCATTCTAATATCATTTAATGTCTTTTGAAGTATCTTCCGTGATATGGATTAAATCGATTGTGCATTTTATTATATATTCTCACACTGTGTCGACAAAATTTAAAAACATTCAACTTTGTGACAGAAATCAGTTGACTGGCATTAACATTGTGACTGAAATCAATAACTATAAGAATTTTATACTTACAAGGCCTGCAACAAAATACTCGAATTCATGTGTAAATTATTTTAGAGAAAATTATAGGAAACCCTGAAGCCACTTTCTCTAGTTCATTGAAGGAAAGTTTCCAATCGAATTGAGTATATTTTGTATTTAGTGTTTTGTATTTATGCAAATTTTATGAAATTTTCAT
Organism: Chrysops caecutiens; assembly: GCA_963971475.1. Lineage (NCBI taxonomy): Eukaryota > Metazoa > Arthropoda > Insecta > Diptera > Tabanidae > Chrysops > Chrysops caecutiens. The sequence continues at coordinate 73,694,592 of OZ020568.1, forward strand.
AAACTTTCCATGTGAACTTTGTTAGAAATTTCTAAACTGCTCTAAGTTAAATGAATCGACATTAATTTTAATTGGACCACATTTTATAAGAATTACTTCAAGTTTATTGTCAAAACGTACTCGGATATGAAATTGAGTTGAACTTTATAACAATTTCCTATCGAAAAGCATTTATTTTGATTTTATGGTTATTAAATTAAAATCTCATTCTGTGAAGTTTGTTAACTCCAATGAAAAGTTTTGTGGAGCGAAAGATTAACAAAAATCGATTATAACCAATAGTTATTTATCCAAGTTATGAACTAGATGCATTTAAAATCAAGTCAAATAGTTGAAAACTTTGTTACAAAAAAATTATATTCTCTATAAAATTCGCCTCCTAATCACTTGAATATTAACAAGATTCCTTGCCATATAGCATAATCCAAGTGATTTTACTGGTTTAACTCATTGTGGCGAATCGTTTCCGGGCCAAATTAAATTAGTTTCAACATTAACTGAAATTTAAAATGAAAAAGCCTACGCAGTGTTATTAAATTTTCCTACGCATCCCAGAAGACAAACTCTAAGAATACTGTAAGATTATATTAAAACATAACTAATTAAAGCTTTAATTACAAGAGCAGCTAATTGACAAATACACCTTGGATACGTGCCTTTGAATAGGTTTTTTGATTTAATCAGAAAACACCGAAAAATGCGAAGTGAACGTACAAACGTACAGTGTTATGTTGAAGATGTTTCCGTGTTAGTACTTAGAACCTTATTAAAATGCTACAAACGAAGGTTCATTAGATGGTGAGTAATTAGAAAGTTAGAAATTTCCTTTGATAAAAAGATTGAAACCAGACTAAATTGGAAGTAGAGAAAAGTTATGAAAGGATTTTCGAACTCAAAATTAAGTTTTTTATTCATAGAAATGCTCAAGAGACATCCCTTTGAGGTATATAGCGGATCAAGGATATGAAATACACTAGGTAGCTCATAGAAACGGGATGTAACCACGTTTGATGACTCCCTTCATTTATCACAATTTGACGTAAGAATATGAATCGCTTCCTGTTTAACTGATAGTTGAATAAAAATTCGCCTTTAAGTTATGTAAGACAATACATGAGAGCTTTATGCATTTGTTTTGTCAAGTAAACTTCTGTTTTGTCCCTTTATTCAAATTCGCAAAGTTATTCAAGATTTGTTTAGGGCTCTAGAGTCTAGAGAGTTGAATTATGATCCCTTCAATTTACTTAAGATGTCATGTCAAAGTTTCACCACCATTTAGGAATAGAAATTAATCCCGAAATACAGGATATAGAATTTTTGTTCCTTAAGTCCCTGATATTACAAACAGCTAAACTTGATGTATAAACCTTGAAGCTAGTTGCTTTCGCTGCTTTTTTCCAAACTTTTTTATCTCAAGGGACTAAACTAATTCTCTGGACCAAGTATTTGAACATTTTGCAAAAACATAAAGGGCCAAGAGACAAAAGAAGAAGTCTGATAGAGATAAGAAAAGATAGAAACTCAAACTTTAGCACTAGGGAATAGAAGATTTCCACTTAATTTTTGAGATGTTGACAAACGACAAAAGAGGAAGTCCTGAGATTTCAAAATTTCGTTTACTTTGCAACGAAGTTTTGGTATTTAGCGGCAATGTTTGAAATTGATAAAAGTTGGTAGAATTCTTCTTCATGAGAAGTTTTATGTTTTAATAAATATTGAATCTGTGCCTCTGAGACTTGGATAAGAACTGAAATGTAAATTCAAGTATTCTCTTTGCTCCAAAGAGGCTGTTCAAGTTATTTACAGGCAATGTGAATAATATTTACAATGAAAAAGCTGTTTGGGAATTATTTTTTCTTAGATTTTTTTTAACATCAAACCTTATTTAAAGTAAGTGAAAGATATTATTTTTAGTAAAATGTTAAACAACTGTCCTTGTCCTCTGAGGTAAGAAATTGTTTCAAAAGCAATCAATATTCAAAATATAAATAATTCTGTATAAATGTTGATGATTTATTTTACAATTGGGAATTTTCCCAGGTGTTGTTAATGAAAACTAAAATGTTTTCAATCTAAGCTTTCAATTGCCATTTTCAACGACTCAATTACGCTGATCATTAATCACAAGCAACTTATTTTACCACAAATGAATTAAATACCATTCATACCAATTCTCTGCACAACCCTTAAACCCTAAACCCTTCAAACCTGTGCAGTAAGTTACATTGATTGAGATATACTAAGGTTGATATCTGCACCATCATGGGACAAATTACTCTCATTAATTATTTGTAATTCTAATGTAAAATGAATTGCTCTGAACATGTTTGTATTTTTGAGCTAATCCAAATCAATCGAATGCATTTTGATTGAGTGCATTTCAAATACACATACACATATCCCAAAGTTAATTATTTACTAGCAAAATTAAAGGAATTAGTTTTGATATATTTTCGTTTCTGGAATTGGGGAAAGATCAGACAAGTGGTAATTGCTTTCTGGTGTTTGTGTTGTGATGAGAGATAACTTTGACAGAGTTACCATTATGGGATTTTCAAAATAACGCCGAAAAATTCAACAAATTTCCAAGTTGAAAATATTTTGAAACTAGTGACTTTGTTTCAATGAAAATTCAACATGGTTGAGCTACATTGTCTTTTAGAATTTATATACATGTTATTGTGGTAAGGGATAATGTCGTTATTCAGTATCCTTATGAGTTCCTATTTTATATGATATTACCGACTGATTGTGATATGCCATACAACTGAGAGAAATAAGAAAAAAGCAAAATTCTTTGTGAAATGAAATTGAGCTCTCCAAGTAGTTTTACCTCGAACAAGCATTGACATTGGATGCTACATACTAGAATTCGTACGACCAACAGATCAATATAATGTTTATCCAAAATTCAGTTTGTAATACTTTTTGCGATAATGTAAATAATTGATTTCAAAGCTACAGAGACAAACGGATATTCGAAACGAAGTTGAAAAGCTACTCTTGTCTTGTGTTCCCTGGATACTATCAGATTTCGTAAAATTTTTGTTTGAGGATTCTCTTTGAGACTGAGTACATGTTTGTGTTTTCCCGCTGAATTGGAAAACTATTTTTAGAAATCGATATACAATATACGTATATCCGGATATTTATTTCTGTTACACAGAAATGTTCCTTCGGTTGCTCTGTGTAAAGTCTGCGGTCTTAGAGTTGCGCTTAGATAATTTTACAATCCTCAGGATAGTTTGTTGGTAAACGAAATTCAATGAGGTTTTTGAACCGCCTGGGTGATTTTTTAAATTAGTTTTCAAAACTCATTAAGTTCAGGTCCTCTTTGAATGACTTGAGTATTAAAATTTCATGTGGTAAACCTAAACTCAATGCAAAATTCATGTGTTTGCGGTTGTTGAAAATATTTAAAAAATTATGTTTATAAATTCAGTTCTAGTATCATTCTTAATCCAGGTTATGATATAAAAGTAAAAGGATAAATCTCATCTGTTCTGTTAATTTTTCATTACATCTAGGTACACCTCTAGGAAAATATTTTCAAAGTCAATCATGTCATTGGCGTCAATTTCTTGAAATCAATTTCATTATTCCAGATTTCTTTCTTGTCGTTTTTATCGAAAATACGTTTATTCAAAACAACTTGCCCTGGAATTACCTATACCTGGAGACGGTATAGTATTGATAGGTCAAAGTATGGTTAAGGATCCTTTGAAATCGAAAAACTTTTACAATAATCATAATGAGAAAAGTTATCTTACCTAATAAAGAAACATTTTATTTGAATGAGAAAATTTAGAATCGAAAAGATGTATTATTCTTGTTCAAAGGAAATTTCATTTTCCTAGCTGCTTATCCATTCCTTCTCTAATGTTTTCGGTTGAGAAATATAAAAAAAGGTTACTGAATAAATTATTTTTGATTCTATGTAATACTTCTGAATAATCTGTTCTTTTTGCTAAGCATAAAATGTATCACATCATCTAAGAGAGGAAACCTTGAATCTACATCATGTACCCGTTGAATGTCAAAACATAGAAGTAGGTATAACCATTCAAAGGATAATGCGAGAGTGGCATTTGCCTTACATTTTATTTTTTCAAGATTTTCCTTACTTCTCGAATCAACGGGGAACAACCCAATTTTCTGATAAGCCCATGATATGATGTTTTGAAAAATTTAATTATAATACTAAACAGAAACCCTAATGAAAATTAGTAACTCTTCTAGAATATCTGGGTTCCTAACGGCGCTTCACTAATAGGCGTTCATGCTGCGCTGGATAAATTAATTTGCTCTGGCGTGGTTTTCCCGCCGAAATATTTTTGGTAAAAATATCAAATGATGGGACTAATACCCACAGTTGTTGATGTAATTAAAAATCTCAGAATGTTTTCCTGTAAGGAAAATAATATTTGAATCAATTATTACCCTCACATCCCTTGCAGATGGTTTAAGTTAAATGCCAAATACGCTCATCCCTTTAAATTTCTTCTCTTTCTTAATGTTAGTTATGTTCTAATCCATTAACATGCAAATCCACTAACTGGACATACAGTTTTATGAGTGTAAAAAAGGGGATTTTTTCAATTTCCTTATCACTCATTTGGTAAAATGACCTGATTAAATTAAAGGCAAACTCGTGTTATAATCAGAGAACAACACGAAAACGGAAAAACATTTTTTCAATTAGATATATGCAATAACCAAATAAAAAAGAAAACTGGAACGCAAAACGATTATGTAAATTTTAATTTATTTTCCGGGATGAATATTCTATAAATCAATTCCGTTGAAGCTCGTTACTTTTGAAAACGTGAACGAAATCACCGACTACATGCTCATACACTGTTTCCATAACATTCTTTTTTACGAAATTTTTCAAATTTTCCTATATGACAGCATGCCCGAAAAATTCACCAGCACCAGTTTAAATTTAACTAAATCTGACGGTGGTTGCATTTCGTGTACGTTCAACTCCATTTTCATGTATAATCGAGATTGACGTGCATCGTTATTCAATATGTTCATGTCAACAGAGTATTGAGGGTTGGAAGAACTCCTTCTACTGCTCTACACATGTCTTTACCATGTAGTAACATGATGGTTTTACACTCGGTCTTTAAAAATTTGTAACCGCTTTATATCTCAAGAAGACATACACGTGTTTCGGAATTTTGTATTAAATTTGCTATGTGGGTTGAAAAACAAGTTAGCATAATGGTTTTTACAATCAGATATAAATGTTGATAATTATATTTATGAAATGTGAAAGGCTCTTACAAAATTGAGACCAATTATTTAGTTAAAATTGTATTTGTGGCAAATAATGAACTGTGCTCTAAGAAACATTTTGTTAAACCTATATGAAATTTTTCTAAATACGCTGTCAATTTGTGTTACTCCAAAAAATAGTTTGCCACAAAATCCAAAAACAAAAGAAAATGTTTAAATGGACTTAAAAGTCAGGTGTAGGTATAACGTCATTGAAAAACTTTATTTATCCCTCAAGGGGATACTACAGTAACAAACTATCAACACCCTTTTAATTCTGTGCTTACACAATCGGGTCAATTCAATCCCTGAAAGACATTTTCCAGAACCAATATCCAGCACATTCCCAATGGATTCCATCAAAGCTAGTTAAAATTTATTCTAAAATGGTAACCTTTTGTCGAAGGATACTTCCCGGCTTATCAGCAACCATTCAAGGAGAAGACAATGTATGGGCTGGTACACAAATTTTCAAGGATTCGTTTCTATGAATCTTGACGTGCATGTCTATAGTGGAGAGTGTATAATATGAATAGGCACCCTTATCCTATGCGATTGGGGATACAGCAACGAGCTTTGCTCTTAACCAACTTGAATTTTAATTAAATCTTAAAGTTTTAAGGCAGACTCGGTACCTGTTGTTGGTATAAACCATTGGCGAATGTTGATTATTTTAGATTGAAACTCTTCCGGTGTTAAACAGTATCCTTCTTTCCGAAAATATTCATTTGTGGCTCTTTCAAAGTGTATGTATATGGGTTGGAGGATATTTTGAAATTAAAATTTCGATTTATGTTTATTTCCGTTCAATGCCAGTGTTGAGTAAAGTTGGTTTTTGCCGATATTTCTTTCGTTTCCTGTATTGGTTTCGTTCAATTTTCCTCCTTCTTGATTTGAGACGAGAACTTTGACTTTTGTGCAATCAATTATTTTGGGTAAAATTTATCTTCTTTCGAACTTTGAACTATGAGTTCATTCTAAAACGATAAAGGTGAATGTTTCAAGACAATTCTATCTGTTATATATATTCTGAAAAATCAATTTGACGTTTTCGAGATCATGGGTACTATAAGGCTCATGACTTTTTTATTGAAATTCATAGAAGAGTGACGAGACGTAATAACCTTTGAAGTAGAAAAACTTCAATCAAATTATTTGTCAAACGAATCGAGCAAATTTTTTAACTATATAACGAATATCCTGGAATTCATAAAAGCTTTCATCTCATGAAAAAAGTATCATTTTATTTCCGGAACTAAAATTTCATTTATCATCATATCCACCTCCAGTCATGGATTTAATACACTTTCATATTTTAAATCAGGAAAATGAATTGATTTCCGACAAAAAATGTTCATAAGACAACATAGCCGTTTAAAATAGGTTAACCTATATGCCTCTTTTGTGTTTCCAATGAACCGTACATAGTCATGTTGTGAAATGTCAGTAGGTTTTTTTTCCAACAATTCTGACACCTAAAGGGCATTGTACTTTTTACCCTCATCCGTGTGTAAATTTAATTAAAAATTTCATTTTCTGCTCTATCGCCAGCTATCCTGCGGGCAAAACATATCCTGGAAACAGCCAAGCGCACTGATGTTAAAGCCGAACGCATAAATAAAATCTCATCACGGAATTTACATGATTTTTAACAAAGTAATTATAAAGCATTCACAGGTGCAAATTGTTTTTCCTACACTGATGACAACATATATCATGAGAACAAATTTAAAATTAAAGTTTATAACCCCATCGTTATTCAAAACATAATGTTTATTATATCCTTTTTTGACAGCGTCTTCTTCGGAACGACATTAAAAAATAATGTGGGTTCTAGCTAAAAGCCTTATTGTAAATAGTTCCAGGACACAGATAAAGAAACTTTTTCAATCTAGCCTTATTCAGTTTATGCTGATATGACCAAAATGATTGTATTTTGAATTATACATAACAATTTGTTGGGTAAATTTGAAAACACATTCAAAAATTTGCCTTGCTGTAAAAATTTCACTTGAAGGTTCTTTTATTTGCTTTGGGTTTTTCTAAAATTGAATCTGTCAAAATCAGGAGGAAAATGTCCTTCGTACGGATGCTAATGCTTTGAACCAACGAATGCTTTTGTCATTATTGTACTTCTGGTGGATATACTTTTATGTCCAATACACTATTATTCTGTTTGACACTACTTCCTGTGAATTTATCCTGGGTTAGCCTTGAAACATCAGTCAGCTTTTGTTTGAAGATTTTCAACTGAAAGATTCTATGGTATTGTACTTGCAGGTTCGAAACGATTCCGTAATGCAAGAACTCTCAGCTATGATATTTTCTAGTGCTTTTTCAATAGTAGAACAATGAATGAGTTGAACAAATTTCAGTTCAGGTATAATGCATTTATCTGGCTTAGTCTCAATAATGATTGTAGATATTTGTAATAGTTTGCAAGCAATAGGAAATTCACCTCTAGAATTTGGCGTCTTGATCCATGGTCTGATACACTAGATCGTAGGTAAATGCTTCAAATAATCAGGAGGAGGTATGCTCTGATTTAATCTGTGTTACAAGATTTTCCGATACACAGAATGACGTATATCCTAGTACATTTTGAAATATGTTTATCCAGCAGACTATAGGAAAGACAATTCCAACATCAGTATAGGGTTGATTGTATGTGAGTGAATTTCAAATCAAACAGGATCCGTTTTCCGTAGTGACTTTGCAATATGTGGACGGGAAATGCCTACAAAACAACAAACAATCAAACTTATTCGACACTAAATTTCTAGATATTGAACAGCTGAATGCTTTGATGATTTCAAGTGCAATTAAATAGCATTTGTTGTATTTATTCGTCATCTAATTCACAACAAATGTTGCCTTAGCATAGTAAACAAGTGACATGCAGTTAGTGTGAAATCGTATTAAACGAGTCAAATTCTTGATCCCAGAAATGTCACAGTATTGTATCTGTTTGTCAAATTGATGCCTTCCTTTAGTGCAATACGGAAAATTTTCATCACGCGTATACACGAATACCGAAAACATACTTCAAAGATACAATATACAGAATATATCCGGCATTCCACGTCCGGTGTTTCTGTACCATTCAATGTTCATGTTCGCATAATTGCATATTTGTGCAGTATACACTGAATGTATGTATGTTGTATAGAATGAATATAACTCTTTGCTCGTCTGTAAAGGTGACATTGTCACGCTGGTTCCAATTAAATGTTTGAAAATTTTCATACTAGCAAATAACAAAACTTTGTTTAGGAATAACTATCACTATGCTTCTATCACTCAACTATGGTAGAGTTGCATGTCATATTTCATTTGAACGGAAAAGTTCTATAATATATCTTCCTGTCGTGTTGCTTGTTTGTCTTACAAAAACAAGTAAATATTTAATTTGTCATATTATTTTCTTATAAAGGTATTAAAATATTAAATATAAACCACCGAAATCAAGAAAACATTTTGTTAAAGACATCATATCCAATCTTTCCGTTTTAATATTTCCTGCAATAAAAGACATATTAGCGAGTGATAATCTCCAATAAAAGCTTAATAAAAGAGATTGCAAGTGATTCATAAATTTTTAATCTAGAAAAATTTTTGATTCAATTTACATGAAAAAAAATCTGTAATGTCTTGTAAGTCTTTAAGCGTTACAATCCTAACAGCCTGGGGTTGCTAAATGTCACGATTTAGGTAGCTTGGTAAGAAGATTCTAAAATTTCTTTTTCTTTTTTCAAATAAGGGTTTCACCCTAATGAAATCAATTTTTTGCTATTTATTTTTGTTTTTCATTTCTTACCCTACCCTTAGCATGTTAACAACTGCTTCTGAACTTTTCAATCAAGTAAAAAGTGTTCAGACAAGAAATGGCTAACGAAACGAGGTATCCGGTTCTATCCTGCTATGCTGTAACCGTGATGCCTGATGAAGGGCAAAGATACCCACCTCAGATAACACAACTCCAAAGTTCTATTATCAGTAGAAGCACTGAAAGAATGTATAAAAAAATAAAAGTAAAAACCAAGAGAAAAAAGTAAATTTTTGCACAAAATAAAGAAAATATAATAATAAAGCTGTAAATTGCCTACACAAAGTTTTTTCTCTGCCCTTATCACGGGATTATTTTCAAGCATAAAAATGAGAAAGTTCGTCGTTTTAGCTTTATTAAATTTCCTTACAGAAAAGGGAACGGAAATGGAAATAAAAGCAAAAATGAAGATCTTAAAAATTTTGCACTTTCCGCTGTGCTTTATGACAACTTTACTCTGTACATTTTGTATATGTATATCTTATGCGATAAACTCAACTGGATACTAAACGTTCGAATTGGAACTTTTTACAAAACTCAACTTCCTGTTTTACTGTTTAAGTTTAGTAATCTTGAAAAACATAATGGACCCAAAAAAATAAATTCTTGGTTAAAAGACACGAGAACAAGAAGGACCGAAATGAGTGAACGGGGAAAATGAGTTAACCCGACTAGAGGAGGCGACTAGCTATAAAAGGGGATCACAGAAGTTTACTTTTCTCGCAGTTTTTCATATTACTCTATTTCGGTTTATAAGTTCTACTTAAATTTCATTGTATTATACAATATTTGACCCGTTGGTACTTCACGAGGCTTTCCTTACATATGCAAAATATGTTTATATAATATATCACATAAAAACTGCTGCTGATCAATTACATTTGAATTGTTCAACAACATTTGAAATATTTCTAACTTTATACAATCCAATATGAAATCAAACGGACATTGATAACTATAATGAACACAGAGAAATGTATTTCCGTTTACAATTATGAAATTTCTAAGGACATTGGCCTGAACTGCACGAACTCTGCACATCCAAAATAGAAGTAAACTTATTTCCTGTCCAGAATGTAAAATTATGAGCAAAGTACAAAAAAGCTGGCTATTCAAAGCACTTGCATGTTACCACTTTGAATAGACAACGTTAATTGAAAGGCAACAGATGCAGAGTTTTATTACTCCAAGCACGAAGGTGTCCTTTTGAGAAAGTTTTTGGAACTGACAATTTTCGAAATTGTTAAGCTTATGCCACCTTCACCTGCAAATGTGCAAGTAAAGTCTGTAAATAATTATTTTATCACTTCACACCTGAAATGTGAATTTGAACGAGCATGGTATGCAAAAATATCCTTTCAACGTTTTTATAGTATTGCACCAGATCGTGCAATTTAAGGAGTGCAAGGTTTTTATGTGATGATTGCAGAAAATTCACCTTTGGACAATGGACAGGCTCAACTTACAGGTGGTGTAAATTATTTTCTTTTCTAATAGTAAATTCGTCAGCATTAATAAGCGCAAGCTTCTGGCTGGTGGCAGTAAAAACTTCAAAATTTTTTTATGTGCTTCAATTTAATTTTGCAAGTAACGTATAAAAATGCATCCATAAAATTTAAACTTCATTTCATATTTCGTTATTATATGTTTCGCAATTTTTCATATATATATTTTTTATATATATTTTTTATGAGTCCTTTTTATCAGCTTTATCACCATTTTGTATGTGCAGAGCAATTCGCTGATAATCTCAAAGTGTATGACACTCTATTGTGCAGAACGTCGAGCACATTTTTTTTAAATTCTAGTTGTCGTGAACGGTATCGTCCTTCAGTGAAGAACTTTTCAAGGACTTTTTTATGTCCTGATTGTTGCATTGTATCCACCAAGTGAGAACTGTTTCGAGAATAGTGACAAGTGCTCTCTACGATTAGAATAGTTTGTATTGTTTTGGACATATTTAATAGTCTCTTCCATTTTTGATACATGCTGCTCTTGTTATCAACTATTTCGGCATTATCAGGTTTTGTCCTTTTTCTGGTTTGACTGCAAATTGTTGAAGGTGTAAAATCTGACAAATAATTTTGATATTTTGTATCACGGATGTGATTATTTTAACATCACTTAGTCTCTCGTGAGTCACGTAAGGACTTTTGAGCCTTATCTAATTGAAGTTAGAAATTTTCAATGTTTTAATGTATCAACTTGGTAAAGAAAATAAAAGAGTGTTTTCAATACTTTTTGAAAATATCTCCTCAACACGAAAGCTTTCAACAAAATTACTCGGTTTTATAAAGCAAAGACTTTCGTCGTCAATTGAGTCTGTAAAGAAGAAAGTCGAACACCGAGATAAAAACCTTTTCTTTATAAAATTTTTTCCCTATTCAAACCTTAAGCACTGTAGACTGTGTATAATGGCAAATGTCCAAAGTTTACTTTTTTCGGGTTATCTAAACATTTTGACCATTTGATGATCTGGGTTGTGTGCCAATAGCAAACCTATTTGAAACAGAATAAATGGTACCACAAATTTTTTGAGGATATGTCGCCATACATGTATGTCCTTAAATTTTTCATTGCAATGCCAAGTTATAAACTTTGAAAGGCTTACCTTATTTTGTTCCAAGTCACTTTGTGAATTGGCAGTAGTTTACGGTTTTCTGTTTTCAAATCCTGTTGTTCTTTTCCATGTGGGAGGAAAGTGTCCTTAAGTTGAGGTTGCTGGAAAACTTTGAAAATTATGAATTTATGGAATTTATGATTGAATTAGTTAATATACGAATTACCTGTATCAGTTTTATTTAGACATAGCGTAGCTACTGTTTAAATCGATTCTATATAATCAAGCTTCAATCAGAATCATTCAATAATAAATCTTTCATTTCCGGGAAACCAATTCGTTTGGTTGTTTCTTGATAGGCTGGAAAAAGGAAATTTGTATTGAGCATTTTGTACCAATTTTTCTCCAATTCATCAAGTACGAAACATTACATTATTTACAAAACCGTGTTTCCACCCTAGAAACCTCTGGTATCCATAGTACCAAAAGAAGAAGCCATACTGCGTTTATTTTGGGAAAATTGGGTCATAGGGAAACCCTACAATTTTCACCCGCAACTTTGAAAAAAAAATACACACACTTCCAAATAATGACGAAAAAAAATTGTTTCGTCTTTGCTGATGTTCGCAGAGTTTTTGCGCATTACACTCATCAATCTTTGGATTTGGGGTTAATGTGTTTGATGGGAAGGAAATTGCTTGGAACGGAGTAAGATTCTATGTGCATCGATCTTATAAGGAAATCTTTATGTACATAAGTTTATCCATGCTCAGGCACAAGACTTCACTTCGCACACATACACTCATTAGAGTACACCGGCTTCCAATGGCAGAATATTTCTTAGGTTGGATTTGTAACATACATGACATGCATGTATCCTGTGGTTACGAAGCCTCATCTCATCGTTCTGGTGGTGTTTCAGTGCTCCTTCCGGATATCAGTGCTCTGATGTTCCAACGCAGCTTCGAAAATAGTGGTAAGGGCTTAAATTGAGATGTTACTGATGGATTACTCGAAATAAATTGACAGCGTTTGAATTCTAATCACATTATCATTAGATGGAAATATCTTTGGTATTCCATGAATACATTCTTCTCGCCGCTATGGGTATAACTGGAATGAAACACTTTCGATTGATGAACATGTTTCTGGCGTGCCATTATAGGAGCATGGGGTTTGGAATGTGCTTCATGAAATTTTATGGTTTAAATTGACGCTGGAGGTAACTTGTTCGAAAGAGTTCGATACATACGATTGAGTTAAATAACACTTGATATGATAAATTAAATGATATTTTAATATTCTTGTAGAGTACAGTTGTCTAAAGTTAAAACCGTCGCGAAATCTATACGAAGAGATATAACACTTGGCGTTCAATAGATTAAGTACTAAGAAATAATGTTGTGGCGTAGATTGATTTTGGTTGAAAACAATAAAAACGCCTGAAAGGAAAAGATTCAGATACAAATTACACGTTCCTTTGAAAGGTTTAAGAAGTTAAAAGCTTGAAAATCAAATTTTCTTGTACGAGATAGAAACAAATGAAGGTCTCAAACCCAATTGTGTTGAGATCAAAGCCAACAAGGAAAATTCGTTTATCGTCAGTAGGCAGAATCGCCTTCATAGCATTCTTCCTTAATGTCTTGCAATTTCAATTAGGCTGCCGGAAGGATTCTAATTTCCTGACGCTAAAAGACCTTTTTGCAATCAAAAAAAAAAGTTTAAAAGTCCTTTGTTGTATCTGTTGTATTCTTGTGTTGTGTTTTATTTTGTGTTTTGTGAATGAAAATTTACCGGAAGCAATGTCCTGGCCTTACAATTATATCATATATAGCACGTTCATGTTCATGGCAGACACAAATACTTTTTGTATAACATAATAAAGGAATGTGTGATATTGATGCTTCTTATGATAGCAAACACTTTAGGATTTTCAAAGTTAAAGTATTGATTTTTTATTGGATCTGCTAGAAAATTGTGAAAATTTATTCTCAAACGAGATTGTTGAAATAAAATTAAAATCAGTTCACTTGGACAATTATCTTATATAAAGATATAGGTATCTATACAGAGAACAATTGAAGGACGAAATCGGAGTGAACCTTCCTTTCAATTTATTCTGCAAACCGTTTGTGTGATCAGAATTAATGTCATCAGAAACTTTCTTACACAAATAAAGAAGGTTACAAGAAAAACTTTCAAGATATCTTCTACGGCTGACATGTAATAAATTATTTACAAGGCATTAATTAGAACAATTTCTTTCCGAAAATACAACAACATGCTAAGTTTGTGTTTAATCGGAAAAGGATGAGCTACTTAATTTGCTACATTCCATCGTCTTCAGGGTGTACAATATCCTTAAAGACAATATTGTTATAGGCAGAGATGTATATATCTATATATTTCTGTATCACCAAACACAAACACACTGACAACAAACATATTTTTAGTCAATGAAAGCTCACCTTCCTGTGAAACTAATCAAAGAAAAACTTTTTGGAATACATTTGCACTTACATATATTCGGTTTGTTACGTGGTGAAAATCAATAAAAGGATTGATTACAAAAAGATTGGGAATTAATTGAATTCCTGAAATTGAAAATGAAACGGATGCGTCCTTACACAAAGTTCACCAAATGTGAGAAATTCACTTTGCTTTGATGTACAATAGATTCTTTAAAATTTAAATTTGAAATTACTTTACTTTTAGTTTTAGTTGTCTGTTATATGTTATCTGTTCAAAATTGGTGCCACCTCAAATGCAACAAACAAGGAAATGCGAATTTGAATAGTTTTGAAAGGAAACTTCAAGGTGGTACTGTGAAAGGCAATAAGGTAACAGCTGCTGAAGTAGCTACACATAAAGGAATGGATTAGTTCCTCCTTATTATACAATTTAAATTTTGTGATATAAACATTTGTATTTTTAGGAAGTAAAATTGTTTAAAAAAATGGCTCCATGGAAGCTCAAAACGCTGTCGATTTTCAACTTTTCACATAACTAAGCTCGTTTTATACTTTTGTTTATTTTTTCTTAATGGTTCCTGTTTAAAGCTTGTACTTAGTTGTAGTTCGACTTGGTCTCATCGTTATGCTGCTCGTGCTTATAGTGTCGTTTATCACGTTGGTGTTGTGTAACACCCCTCATTTATTATCCAGAACTTGTTCGTTCTTATGATTTATGATCAAATATTTTACATATTCTTATTACATTGCCATAAGATATTAGAAAGAGCATTTGTTCAGCCTTTCGTTGTTGTACAAGTTTGTAGAGTTGTAAGCTGGAACGTGCACAGTGTGGAACAGTTTCAAGTTGCATTTTGATTACGGTTTTGTCTGAGGAGTCACTAATAACTTGTTAGTGAACATTAGTGTTTTATAATGGAATAGATCAAGTGAAAGAAAAAATGAATTTATTTCGCGGAATCAACTTATTGCAGTTCTTGTGTTCTTCTTTGAGAAGTTGATCTCATTTGCATAATCTTTCATCCATATATTAAATTCGTGAGGAGTATTAACTTTGTCTATTATCATTGATACATTTGTTTCAGTCAGAGAAAGTCTACATGGACAAGAAAAATTTGTTTTGCTCTAGAATACATGAAAATGTTTTTAAAGTTACTTCAAAATTTACGGAACAATTTAATGAGATATTGATATGAAATTTAATATGGATTTTCATTTATTTTCCATTTCATTTAATTCCCGATTCCACATACTCGATTCCATGGATTCAATAATATCCCATGGTGGTACACAGGGACGTTAGGATAAAGTTAAAGCTTATATGTTACACGTGTTCCTTAGTAACAAACTTCCACGTGCGGTCCCAGATAAGAGGATTGTGTTCGTAATGTGATTCATTTCAATATATTTTGTCCCACATAAAACTTATTGTTACCAATAAATTTAAAATTTTTGATTTTACCTTCAAGAACTAGGAATCAATGCAATATTCTACCTCTGCTTTTTATCATATAAGGTTTTCATCATTTTGCCTTTTCATGGTGAATTCAATTTCTTACAATCGTAATAAAATTTTTTCTCCAATTATGTACGTGTTAAGAGGATATAAGGATATATTCGACCCGAAATCGGATTTACTCATAGTGATTTTGAATTCCATAAAAGCTCATTTTAAGGACAATTTTTTATGATACATACATAAGCGTCCGTATACTATATGAGCACATATAATTTTGTTCGGAGAAGGAAAGAACATCCCCGGCCATTTGCTGAAAACCTAGAATAGCGTTGTGTAATATAATCCCGAAAATTAGGGACTATCAATATGATAGAAAACTTATACTGAAGGGTTTGGTAAGGTTTCGCTTCTGGTTATAGGACACACACTATTTACTGGTCACATAGAGTCCAGAGTAGTGTGCTATTTCATATGTATCTTTGCCTAAGGATTTCTGTAAGAGTATTCCAAAATATTCCGATGATTTTCATTGCTTAGATTTAGAAGACGAAGTAATATTGGGGATAACAACAACTTCATCAAATCCAGGACGAAGATAGTTCAGGATCATATTGAGAGTCATACCATGTAGAATTGGAAGTAGTCTAGACGTAGCCGATATGTTTGACTATGTAACAAATGCGCTTATTTCAGGATTCATATGAAATCAATTGATATCTGATATAACATATATGGTATATTACAGACGATTGAAGATTATATTGCACGGTATCAATTGAACAACTATTCTCTTTTCACTCTTGATTTTGACATTTCCCACAAAAATCTCCTTCAGTTTCACATGTTTTACTTAAAAGACCGTTCATTCAAAGTCACTGAAAAACGAATCCCTAAGCTGAAATAGAAATCCGTTCAAATTCGTATCGAGTACACTTTATATGGAAATTGAAATTGAAAAGCATAAAGACATTTTGTGATTTATTTTCAATTACAGCATGTTCATCAATACTTCAATCGGGGAATTCGTGCAGAAAATATTTCAGTCCTTCACCTGTTTCTATTGGAAAATTGAACTCGAAATGGATATATTCTGAGAAGAAATTTACAGTTTTGGAAAAAAGGTTTTCGGATATTAAAAATGGCAAAAACCTTGTAAAGAGACTTTTGAAAATTAACAAAAAATATTCAACCGTGAAAGGATATTGTGTAGCTATAAATTTCAATTGGGGTGTTTATCCTTAAAATTTAATTTAAGAAAAGGTATTTGAGGAACAAGATATTTGAGGCATTTACTAGATACTTCATTATTGTACAGTCCTTTTCCGGCGCAAAGGTTTTTAGTTGGTTTTTGATTCAATAGA
The DNA here is from genome assembly GCA_963971475.1 of Chrysops caecutiens. NCBI lineage: Eukaryota > Metazoa > Arthropoda > Insecta > Diptera > Tabanidae > Chrysops > Chrysops caecutiens. The sequence goes on from OZ020568.1 coordinate 73,711,552, forward strand.
ATAAGAGATTATGCTTCCGTAGATGTAGAGAGGTTAAAGGTTTGAATTCGTATTTAGTTTGAATTCATTGAAAATGTAGCAATTTTCACGAGTACTTCCATTAGCATGCACTTCCGATCTTATTCGCTTTCAGTGAACATTCCTTCAAGACGCTTTCAGGGCAAGTATGTATGTAGGTACATACAGAATATATAGAATTCATGTAAAAGTGTGTCTTCATAACCTAGGAATATATATATTTGAAGATATGTCTGCTTCTGCATATTTTCCGTAGGAAAATTTAATAAAACGAGAATATTCAAATGCAATAAACGAAAGGAACAGCGAATGCAGTCAGAAAAGTGGAAAAGTATTCTGACGAAGGACGATTTAAAAATAATGTTCAGCATTTTCCTTTGGAATATTACACTCCCCGATGCCCGGCTGGAATCCCATCCAGTAGTACTATATTCCTTGGTAGGATGTGCTCGTATTGTACTTTTGTACTTTTTGCCATGAATTGTATTATAACTTCTGTTATTTAATTTAAAATTGAATTTTATAGGGTTCAAGAGTCATTCTAGTTGAAGAAGCAGGAATTTAAATGTGTTCAACACTAAAGACGTTCTTTTCACAGCAAATTATTGCTGTTCCACTAAATATACACAATAATGTGAAACGGATGTCTATCTTGAAGTCTAGGATGGGAACTTTCGGATCCGCAATTCCGCAATTCCACAATTCCGCAATTCAACAATTCTGTATTTCGTATTATAATTTTTAATTTGTTTTATTTCTTCACTATCATTCTTGTTAAAATCAGAACTCAGAAAAGCTAAGATGGAACTTTGTGCGATGACATTTTTCATTTTCATCTAAGTGACATTCAAAGCTAACAACTTTCCTATTTGTGTCAACTGAACAATGTATAGTAATATAACTTCTAAACGATACCATATTACAAGAAATCAGAGACCACATATGTAAGTATATGGAAACAATTTGAATGCCAATGAGACCATCAAGAACACAATTGAACACATGCATTGATACAAGATCCAAGATACATGGAATACTAGTCTATCAGAAAAGGAGGAACTTCTACGTGACTGGACTACACGGGAAACTTTCAAGGACGTGTTTTTCATTCTACACGTATGGTGAAAGCTTTTTGTTCCCGATCAGGATGAATAATTTGGAAGAAATACTATGACATCAGAATGATGTGCTGAAGATGGCAATTTTGAGCGTAGGGAACCAACAAAAAAGAAACTACCTTAAGTAGACCATATCCTTATAGAGCATGTGTTATGCTAAACGGTGGATTGTTGATTCATCATCATGTATCGTGTTATGTCTTCATCAATACGTGGGGGTAGGTCTTTATGTAGATTTGTTATCAAAGTTGTTTTTCTGCTCTCTATCCGATCAATATGTTGAAATTGGCTAAACTATTATCTCGTGCATATTACGTAAGGGAATATTAGTGGTTCATGTGAATACATTCACTTTTTTAACATGTTTATCGCAAAATAATTGTTCTATAATACAATGCAACAGAATAATGTACACTACCCTACAATATAACATACATATTCGAGGATATTGTAAAAATTTTAAGTAAATTTAATAAGAAAAAAATACCTCTGGAAACTTTATCATTGTATTTACTTGCACAAAGAACTAACAGTGAAACGAATATACCAAATTCAATGTATCTCTGATGGATACGAAGAATTTCGAAGGACTGTTGCAGGATTAACAATTTTTTAACAGCAAACACATCCGTGTTGAATCCCTCTGTTTGAAGTTTTCAACTCAAGTAGAGTTAGTTGCAAACTTTCATTCGCATATATCTTCAGGCACAAATCCAGGGATTAATATCAGCCATGATTCCAGGGAACAACTACGAATTGACGATCTTTTTTGGAAAGAACATTCCTTCGGTTGCTGGCTCCTAAATTTTCCCATTTTTTGGAAACTGTAGCAACAGGATAAAAAACCTGAACCGTCAGCTGAAAAAGCTACCAGGAAAAAGAGAAAAAGCAGAAGAAACCTTTCAGCAGAATCTATTTAAGTGCTTTGGCATTTTAACTTTTGCTTCGTAGCCCATAAATCTGGTACATGTCTATTCCGCCCGCATTAAAATGAATTCAGCTCGAGTTTTTATGGTTCAGTAATTTGAAAATAGTTTTAACGAAGCGGAATTATTTGTTTTCCGCCTTTCCCTTCTCAGTTCCTACGTTCTGGCTTTTTGTGGCGACTGTTTCAATTTCATTTTAAATATCGTTACAATTAAAACATGCAAATAAAGTTACCTGATGGACAGTCAAAGAATCTCAAAATTTCGAGTGACTACTCTATTTAGAAAATAATTACCATAATAATATAATATGGACGTCTACCATAAATATTAAAGATTTTAAAAGGAATATCTAATTTTGTCAAAATTTTCAAAGAAAAAATTTTTATTTCATTTTCTATGTAAAAATTACATGACTGTTCCACAAAAATTCTTCTAAAGTTCGGAAAACAAACATCCTGAAACGGAACGCAAAATTTCAATCAAAATTCACTAGATGGATTATTGTTCCTAAAATACGCCTGTACGATCTTGTGTGGATCATGTGTCTTGTTTTTTCTTAATTTAAGGAAACTTTCAGGCAACACCACAGATGTTTATTTTTTTTTGAAAGACAGATCCTGTGTATGATTTTCCCAATTTACTTTGTTTCTCAAAAACTTCACTAGCACCTAGCTAATTCAGCATGACCATGAAAATTTTGATTAAATCTATTGACCCAAGATCTACTATCTGCTAACGAAATTTTCAGAACATGCTGTCAATTTGGTTTTTATATATAAATGTGTCTGATTAAAGTTGTTTTTAAAGAATATCAAAATGAGTATTTTAAAATTTGCATTTGAATAACAGTCTTGCGATAAACATTTTGTGGGACTCATTTCAAACCATTGATAATATCTGAAATTCAAATATGCCGATGATATAATCGTGCTGTTGTTCATGTGATTGTTTGCTTAAAATAGTGAACATGTTTTATAAATGAGAAGAGATTGATCTCAAATATAAACCTCCCATGTATGTTTTTTAATGAAGGAACCACTCTTCTGCTCTGTTCATGTTTGAATATCATTAAACTTTAAAGGTACATGGAACCAAGGTGATTAAAGTTCAGCACATTTCAATCTAAGCCATCTTTTATAAATTATTTTGGGAATAACTCTCTAAAGTGTCGTAAGTACAACATATATTAGTTCTTCGTTCTCAATATCATATAAACACTTTTGTTTCATATAGATACAGGTCACATTAATAAAAGCTTTTATCCAGATCCGGTGGCAGCGATTCCATTCTATCGTGTCCAGAGGGCTATTCAATAGATACTTTCCGCCTCCTTAACCGTTCAAAAGCCCAAGGCTGTAACAAATCGAATTTACCTTGCTATTATTAAAGATTTTCTATCGTTCCTTTTTCAATAAAGTAATCAAATTTTATGACTGATTTTAGATAACTTTATTTCATAGATGATGCTAGAATTGAACCTGGAATGTAGAAAAAAATACGTAGTTTTTTCCAAAGGCGGATAAACAGAAAGATTTGTAGGAGTTACGTGGATATAACAAATGCGGACGTACGTGTATAACATTTAACTTGGTTATCTTAATGACATTGTTATCGATGTCATCCACCGGTAATTCGCAAAAGAAAATTGAGTGAAAATTGAATATAGATTTATTGGTTATTTTCTCAAACATCCTGTTGGGGGATTTTTGGAAAACAACTTTAGCTCAAGAAATGATTTAGATTTAGTTCTATATATTTATGACTTTCATAAGACCCCTGACATATTTGCGTTGGCTAATAATACTTCCTTGAGATATATATGGTTAAGGGAAGTTTTATTGAACATCATATTTGTTCTGGTAAAGTACAATTAAATGTAAATTGTCAGTTGAAAGCAAAATATATTTGTATAATGTACTTTTGTAAGCTAACTGAGGTAAACATACTATAAAAATATCTATAGCGAGTAAGATGTGACTCATTATCTTCAAACTTTTCAAACGAACTTTCGACCATTGAGTCAAAGAAAACAAAGATTTAACAAGAAATCCTCAAATTTACGAAAGGAGAAAACTGGACTGGTTTTATATTAAAAAGCAAAAGCTTTTGATATCCATTATCCCTGCTATAAAATTCATTCGACCGGAAATTGGATTACAATATTGCTGTAACACCATCTGTAATGTAGCTTAAAAAATCGTTTTGTTACTGTCCTTTTAGAATATTTATTTGTTTCCGGCTTTTACCTGTTAAGTGATTTTGTTTTAAGTTTTGCGTTATAAATTTGTGAGGAGGATTCTTCAAACTTTTTCTAATGGATTCTGTTAACAAAAAGGTTTATCTTATATTAAATTTGATGAAATGTAATCATTTTTAATTTATTATATGATGAGGAAGGGTGAAAATTTTCAATTAAAATGTGTATATTATAGAAAAGTTCAAGGTGATTTTCTTGGCTACGCAGTATAAGAAGGTAAAAAATTAATTGAACGGTTTTTGCCTTACAAACTCGAATTATAATGCAAGTTTCATCGTCCCTTTCAAACGTCCAAGTCAAACAAAATTTTAAAAAGCAGTAAATGGTCAAGACATATTTATATAAATAATAAATTATGTTAAGTAATAGGTCTCAACAATATAGTTCTGATCAGAAGTATAAATGAGTTTTTATTTACTGTCAATTAGTTATGCAACAAAGTTCCAAGAGTCTTAATGATTTGCATTGAATAGACTAGTTAGAAAACGTGTACGGCTCAACTCCGGTATTATTTCATACGGAAACTTTAAAACTTTTAAATAACTGTCCCCAGAAGTTGTTCTCTCTCCCTAAATATCACAACAATTTTTTGCCACAACAACTTTCTGATATACTGTAACCATAAAAATCCAGGTAGTAGGGTTGCATTAATATTTCATAAGAAAACTTATGCATTATAAATTTTATAGTGCACCGAAATGCATATAACATTGGTCGCTTTCAGACGACTATTTTCTATGGTTAGAGGGATGCGTGGAGCTGCAATGCAGGATACCCTAGTGAGTACAGTGTTTCAAAACTATCCTGGGATAACTAATAGCCTTGAGAAGGGGTTTCGACCGCCTTTTCGTTGACACTTCGAGGTATTTTTCATGCATACTTGAAATATTCTGTAAAATTTTTTGTGGAAAATTGTTTCACAAAGTAAAAATTTTATGAAATGTAATAGTATTTTACGCGTTAGAAGAGTAAGTAAAGACTTTGAGTTACATCAATTAATTTATCATACAACTTCACTACTTCTCCTCAGGTAATCCACGCGAAATAACTTTTATTCTGGTACGGTTTACAGCAATTGAGCCATAATTTAGATACGTATATAAGGAAACTACCCCAACTGTCAGATCACATCGTTTTAAAAATTGAAAATCGTGGGCACAATTTACGAGTTTACGTAGTGCCGCCATATAATTCTTGGAAGAACATATTTGTGAAAAAAGATTCGTAAAAGTATGGAAATTCTTCTTAGTAATGTATTTCAAATCCTTCTCCATTGACATTGTGGGCTTTTCTGATATTTTCCTGACCCGAAATAAATTCTGTCACCAACATTTTCTCATAGATATTGTTCTGTTTCTGAGAATTAATTTCCAATTTCCTCAAGAAAAATCTGTCTTCAATATATTTCGTCTTTGCCCTTTAACGTGTTTCAAGAATTTCAAATTTTCCTTTTCATTCATAAAAAAAATTGCGTGATAAAAACGAAAATGATGATGTTTTGCAGACAGGTCGGTCATCCAGAAATTTTTATCTATACCGGAACCCTTTTCATAAATTGCTACCCTTTTCAGGACTTTCTTCTTTGACTGAAGTATTATTTTTAACAAGTTTTCCGTTCAATGACACAAAATTTTTTGTCATATAAATATTTTCGAATATATATCTACCTACATGTAGTGTATTTACGGATTTTTGTACTTTACAATTTTGTTAATGTTAATGTTTAGTCCTTTTTGTAGTTCCACATTCTTTGAAAAATATATAATGATTCTGAAGCTAGAAAAGGAAATTGTTAAGTATTTTTCAATAGCACGTAATTTTGAATTATTACTTCATTTTTTATTACAAGCAAGGATTAGAGAACTTTTTTGAAAAGGGTTTGGAAGGACTTATATTTGGGCAAAACTCCATTCAAATTTTTGAAATTTATTTCCAATAAAATACAGAAATTCCTCACAAAATTTAATGAATTCTTTATTGACAAGCTGAGTTCAAGTCTGTTTCATCAAAGATGATAATTTTAACTGAAATTAAAAGAATAGAAAATAATTTTCCTCATTATATTAGTAAATGATGAACAAGTTCATAAATCTGATCAAGCAATATTGTTTGAATTAATTTTCGTTGTTGCTTGTAATGATAATGCAAAATAATTCATTTTGAGTCCGGAAACTGTTTAGTCATTGGAATAACGATGGTTTCTGATATTTTCCATTTCACTGCTACTGTTTACATAAAACACAATTTTATTTCAGAGCAGAATAAAATGCGATTTTTCTGTTTTTGCATTTTTGCAATATCACTGTTTTACAATCAACAGATTTCAGATTTATAGTTATAGTATCTAGATGAATATCATATCAATTTCCTCATTTTATAAAATTGAATCGATTTGGTAGATCCAATGTAAAGCTCAATATTTGAGAGAAAGAAGAGGAGAATGTGTTCAGGCATAATGTTTTTAAGCAGTAGCTGCTTTTCATAAAAACTCAATATAATTTCCACGTTAATCCATGGAAGAATATAAATATATGCACACACATAAAGCTGCTCAAATAATAAGGGAAAAAGTGGAAAACCTCATGTAACGAACAATTAAATTGATATGTAAATTGCGTAAATAAATATTTAATGATTTTAATTGATTCCTGTCTACATGTTACACGGCTAGTAACACTAGCTGTTTTGATTAAAAATACATTGCAAGTGCGAATTCAATTTAAATTGTAGTTGCTATGTTTATTTTTATCACATAGCAGGTGGATATCATTGATATTACCTCTATTCAATTACACATGCTATCCAGCACGGATTTTTCAACTGAAAACTGGGTACAAGCCATTTGTAATATCCCTACTCGAATTCATGTACTTGATTAAATATCCAATTTGCTGCAATAAACCAATCACAGTAACAGACATAAAAGCTATTGAAATTTTTTTCAGAAAATTTTTCCAGGAGACAAAGTTACAAAATTGTTTTTAAAACTGAGTTTTTCAATTTCAATACCATTTTTCAATAACTTTATTAAATGGTTTTAAACTCAAGTTTTAATTTAATGTAAATGTCAAGTTTGCAATAGAGTGTGCAAATACTTATATCGTACAGATTTTCATAGTTTTTAGACAGAATGTTCAATTTATAAATCCTTAGTTTGCTTTTGAATTCTAAACTATTTTTCTTTCTAGCGTTTCAACTTGAAAGATTTTCAGAAGCCGGGTCTAGGTATTGTGAGCTCCAGCGGAAGAGCTACGCTAATGTAACTTCAAATTGAAGAACTTTAACGATTATTTCAATACGATATGTCCACTGATTATATTGAATTCAAATCGATTCTACTTTTAAATTCAGAAAAATCCAAACATAAATTCTGAATTTCATTATTCACGCCATTAATTCGATTCGTGACTTGCTTACAATTAGTAGTTGCGATTTCATTGTTGAATTGGAAGAGAAAAGGAACAAATAGTTCTATAGTATTTTCAAGAAAATTTGCAGGATACTTAATGATTTTTTTTTTTGAAAATAGGAAAGTCATATAACAATTTCGGGATGAATTAACCTACAATTTTTGAAGGCAAACCCCTACTCCATATAGAGGAAAATATGTGAAACGTAAGATAAATCGGTATTTTTATGCAATGGTAAGAAATTTTCTTGCATCGTTGCATGAAATTGTTTTGAACATGATATTCTTGTTTTAAATATACCTTTTGTCTTTTCAAAAACACTAGTTGGAAGTAACAAGGATTCACAGAACCTGCAAACAAGGAGTGGATTCCCTTTCAAAGCACTTTTATCAAAATATTCTTAAAACAAATTTGAATCAATTAGCCTTAGTTTCAACGTTACTTCTTCGACGTGGATGTATGGAAAATTTCACCGAGATTTTTTTTTGAAAATATAATCATCCGAAGCTGAGTATAAACTAAAGGTAGAAGCAATACTTTAACAGTAGTTACAAGAGTGCTGTTCTAGCATTTTCAATACAAGATCGATGGTATTTTCATCAAAGGCCAGAATATACCTCGAACGTGTATGTTGCAGCATCTAGATTTACTGAATGTGAACAATGAAAAATGGTTCCTGGAAGTTCTAAAAATGCTGAACGTGTTATTTTAAAGTTGATATGCTTGTAGGGCATTTAAATTGTAAGTCGAGACTTTTCCACAGTAAACAAACGTAGTTTAGTTTAAGGACGCCTTTAAGGTAGCGTTTCATTGAAGTACATATAGACTTAAATGTTGTTGTAACGTTTGTTGTTTGCACAGCATCCTTAAAGGAGATTCGTCTCATTAAATATGAATGCACTTCAGAACTTGGAAATGCCAGAATATCTGTCTGCAAATAACAAACTACAAACTTGTATTTATGTTTAAATTTCACGGAGAAAATGTCTTTCAACTTACTCTGGGACGTTAAATGAATTCTCGTGCACCTGCAAGTGGTGAACGTTGCATCAAAATGATGTTTCGCCTTATGTTTCACTTTTTTACTGCATAATTTCAAGTATCATAAACTGGTTTGTTTGATTTCATTAAATTTAATTAAATTATATTGTAACAAAGTTATCCTTAGCACTAACAACTTGCCTTTTGTATGTTCAGAGACATGGGTTTGTATGATTTTGAAACGAACAAGACTTTTGGTGAGTTATGATGTTCTGGGTTGGATCTGTAGCATTGAGTACTCTTCAAATATTTGTGAGTTCACACTACGCTGGCGAAAAGTCTAACGAGATGTTTTTGTCAAGTAATAATAAGAAACAAAGAAATGTATAACGAATACCTCTATATGTGTAATTTATGAAACAAGTCACTAACATCGTTTTGGTTGGCAGGACTCAAACAAATTATTGTCCTTTTTATTTATACTGTCTGTACAAGTAACAAACTATCCTTGTTAAAATTAATGTAGTCTGCAATTTTAGATATACCTTTCCATATAACTTGTATGCTAGTTGTGAAAAGTAATACCGTAACTAAAGAATGGGTTGATTGATGACCATTCAAATCAATATTTTACTTGAGCTAAAGCTATCAAGGAATCAAAGATCGTATCAAAACTAAGAACGCAAACGAAATTTCAAGTGAAATGTAATTTTTCGTTCAACACAACGTTCTATATAACATAGAATAACAGTAGTTCCCTATAGATTAGACTAATTAAGTTTGAAGTAGAGCATCCCATAATCAGATTAAAATTAGCGACGAGAAAATTGTGTTAAGTCTTGCCAGACGACGATATCTTCTTCCACAAATAACTACCAGAATAAAAATCCAACATTTCTAATTAAAACAATTTAAGCTGATGACATTTATCTGATTTGTGACATTCATTGAAAACATTCTCGTTACAATTAAGATAACTAGAAGGAGTTCCCGTCTTCCATCTCGGGGACAATTTCAATGATATTGATAAGATTGATAAAGACTTTCTGTTGATTAAAGGTTTGTTTCCAATGTCAAAATTATAATCTGTGCACGATAGTACGTAGTTCTATTTCCACTCTGGAGTGGCAAAAAGTTTTATTTCGGAGCGATCCCAACAGGTAGTTGCGACGATATCATTCGAAATATGTGACGAGTTTTTGTATTTGTGATATTAGTAATATAAGGTAAAAATGGAAAAATAAAATTTCACGACTGAAACTATGCTCGAGAGATGGATGTGAAATCAATTCACTCTGGCATTGGAAACGAGTACCAGAGCCGGCTTCAACACACTTCGCTGCAAGCTGGCATTGGAAAGGCACCTTAAACCCTTAAGAAAAATTCATCAAATTCACTGATACATTTGGTTTAGTTTTCGCTGATCATCTTAACAATACTGCCAATAATGAGAATACCCTATACCTTTTAGGTAATTGATTCAAATTAAATTCATCTCATTTAAGATTTGCTTTAGCTCTGTATCAAGATAACAAAAGTATATGCTTAGATATGTATGTATATCTCATAAAACCATTTCCATTAAGCTTAATTAAACTGTTCTGAGAAATTAAGCATGCCAAAACATTTAAATTGGTTACCACACCAGGGTAAAATTTTTCCCCCATTACAATCATCATCTGAATTCGTGAATGTCATTTAAAAAGCCATTATTGAAATAAATGCCGTGGAAAAGTCCTCGTTCAAAGATTTCATCAACCACAAAGTTTGTTGTTAGTATTCGCACAAATTCTAGGAATTCAAAAGTGAAACACACACCTGTTGGTATTTAACCTGTGCTTTTTTTCCTAATGGCTACTTCAATCTTGTTTTACAAATTTCGGGGAAGCGTTTCAACTTCTGTAACAGTTTGTGTACAATTGCTGACCCTTTGATTTGTTTGCTTGTTGTGATTCAAGTGAATGAATGTTTTCCTCTTATTATCTAAACATTTTTCTGTTTAAAAATATCTACGTAGATAATGGACAAAAACATCAAGAACAGGGGAAAATGTCCCTTGTTTAAAAGCAGGTAAAAACCTTAAAATAAATTCAACATGTTCAAAACTTGGGAGCTTTTATAATCCAATAGCCTACAAAGAAAAGGTTTACTTTCAAAGTGTTTTCAAAATGGTGCGACTTGAAATCAAAAGTATTCGTGGTGAATTCTCAAAGCTTCATGGTACATGTGCTCAAAATTTTTCTATCAAAAGCAAACCAAGGTTTTCGAACTTACAGAAGTTCAAAAGAATAAAAATTTGAAGTATCTTAATGACACTGCATTGTATTACAAAGTTTCGAGTTCACCCTGCTCTTGGGCTTAACATAAAAGCATTTAAAAGAAAATTTTCCACAGACCCGGTACAATGGTGGTTGACAATCGAATACTGTATGAAATACAAAATATTTTCCACCCTTATGTGGAATGTTTCTGGCCAGAAGTTGTGGCAAGACAGGAAAAGAAAATATACTATAAAGGGAAGTACCTTCAGGGCTAACTTCCTTTTTTCGGTCTCCAGGAAGAGCTGATGTTTCGTATGGGTTTGTTCTGGAATATTGAGCAGAAAATTCCATACGTATACTTTAGAACATCTGCTGCAGTCGCAATAGGAAGAAATTACTTGAATACGGTTTCCGTTTGGTAACGGAATGCAAACTTTTTGGATTCGGAAGTTCTTTGTGTAAAATTGCATTCAATTGAGCTTACGTGTAAGGAAAACCGTAGGAACACTTGAAAAAGTAAAGCAGTCAAATGACAGCTTGAAAAATATATCATGGTATTTACAACAACATTCTTTCGGAACTCTTGGTACATGGTTCTAATACTTTATTGTTCACTTCACTTCTCATTCTGATTACATGAATTGAACTTTCAAATCGTGAATGCAATTGCAATGAGAACTGCAAAAGTGTCGGCAAACTGCAAAACTGAAATTATATCAAAACTAAAATATACCCCTACGTGAATCGAGATATAAAAATGTATGCCTTTAAATAACACTAATGTGTCTAAAGAATCTAAGATACATCTACAATCTAAGTAAGAAAACTCTTCCGAAAACAAATACTTCAACTTAAAGGAAAACGTAACCCTCAGTGCATTTGAAAGTCTAAGTCTAATTTTATTTTTGTTCGTTTTCAGATGCTCGTTTTGTTATAGTTGCAGTCAAAAGCAATAAAGTTGTGTTTATTTTGTTCATTTCGTAAAAACTTTTATCTTCAAATCTATTAATTTGCTCACAAATCATATTATGTAAGAGACAAATGTATGTCTTACGAAATTCTTAATACAAACAGGTCATTTATATGCAACACACTTATTTAAAGTTAAAAGTTTCCCTTAAACAAGCTTTTCAAGACCTTTTCTAAGTTCGCTGTTCTTTAAAAGGAATTTACTACAAACTCAATCTACGCAGTGAAACAAATTTTCAAGTTTTGGTCTTCAGTTTCTAAGCATTTATGATAGTCTACCTTATAAGTTTCCAGGAAGTGTTATCTTAGGTATTGCAGTTACCTCTTTTCTTATTCGATTCATTTAGAAATGAATGAAATCAATAGTAGCCTGTGAAAATATCTTATCAAGTGAAACTTCAATAAATCATTCATGGAGCTTTGAGGAAACGAGAGCTTGAACAAAACTGAATAAAATTGAAAAACAATTTAAGTAACTTCTATCATCTTGAAGCTACGACCAACTCGAGTATCATCTAGACTCCAGAGACATAGTACATAGATTGTCCCATTTCATAACAGAAGTTCGTGAACCTCTGCTTTTATATATAGCTTTCAGGCAAATATTGAGACAAAAATTCAAATTATTCGAGATGAATCGAAATCTTGAAACATTTCCAGCCATAACACACATTGAACGTGACAAGTTACGCCCGGAAAATCAACTTAACCAACATACAACAAACACATTTTGATGTAGAAATGAAAATGCAAATTTAATCATTTTTCTCGTTGACATCGAATATCTGTGTTTGCCGTGGGCTAACCCTTCTGTGATTACTGACTCAAAACTTTCAATATATATACATGAGTATAACACCCGGATCCATCTATGCTCTTTCAAGCCATTTCCTAGATCTAGATCCTGTATGAATTATGTATCAGAGCAAAGAAGAGATCTTACACTTTTTGTCAAATTTCCATTTTAAAGGAGTCAAGTTTTTATACAATCATGATATTTGACAATACCATCAATTCGAATACGTAACCATTTCAATTTTCCAATACTAAGCCCCGAAGCGGCTGTGTGGAAAAGACAACCAAGAGTCTTTCTATCATCACTCAAGATATATTCAAAACACAAAGGTGCAAATATATAGGTATGTATGAAAGGTACGATTTTAAATATTATGTATGACAAGGAATACTCATATATATTTCCAAGTATTCGATTCAATTTTCCACTTGTCGGAAAAAATCTTCGAGCGAAATCATAGCTGACAGCTTGAGCAGGAACGTGGATTGAGTGGAAACCCTCACATTCTTATTATTCATTTTTAACATATAAATGATATGCATATGAAGATTTTCGTGGAACGTTATATAATTTACTGATATTAAAATACTTCTATTCATTCTACAAAAGTAATGTGTTACAGAACTTTGGAATTAAACAAAATTCGAGAAAGATAATCTCATATCTCCTGTTTTCAGAACTCAACCTGTAAATGGAAACATTCGGAAAAGAAAACTTTCAATTTAAACTAACCAAAAGTTCTGAATTTTCATTTAAATTATTAAAAATTGTTTTTATTATTTCTTGATTCATGTTTGGCAGTTTAACATTTCCACGTGGTTTTGATTTCAACCCTTGTAAGAAATCATATTTCGGTACCCTCTGGCGAATCTGTGGTTTTTGTCCCAAATTTAATTGAATTGACACACTTCGTTCAGAGTGTAGTTCAAAGAAGCTTCTGTAGATCCTTTTCTTCTGAATTTGCCAAGGATTTCTGTCTATTTCAGTGCCTTGATACGGAATAGGACACAAATCAAGAAGACTCAAAAACAATATATTTGAATATCTTAGAGACAATACGAATCATTCTTTTTTAAATTTGAATATGATATGCTTTTGTGGTTTATAAGAAAACTGTCACTCGTGGAAGACGTTTCATATTTCAGGAAGCACGTAGACATGAAATAAAACACACGAAGGTTGGTTGTTTTTGTTATTATTGTTGGAATTTCCATTATTTTCTTCGAGACAATATCATTTGATATTATTTTAACAAAACATTCTTCATACTTCAGTTCATGTTTCGCGCAATTTTTTCTTGAGGTAAGAAAGCTACAACACAATACAATACATTCGATATCAAATAACATTTTTGTGCGCCGTTCACAATGACCCATGTGCTATCACAGAAGATTCGAATAGAACCAGTGTGTGATTTGTTATATTATTTCTATTATATTCTACGAAGCAATACCATGAGTTTGAAATTTAGGTACAATTGAACAAAACAAACAGTGAAATGGATGTATTTCTTTGGAAAAACTTACATAATTCGGAAAAGTTTAAACTAAGAATTTTTCGAAGCATAGTTATATGAAATCCATATCAGAAACTATGAAACAAATTTTAATATCCACCAGAGTGAATTCCTTCAACTATGAAAAGGTATTTTTTTCTCCAAAAGCATGAAATTCCAAAGCCGCCGAAGCTCACAAAAAATGCAATAAAACTTTGTATTTTCAATTTCGTATATTAAATTCCTTTTGGGATACAAGAGGATAACCGCAAATAAAAAGAACAACGTGTGCGAGTGCCCTATACCCCTTATATCATCATGTATATCGGTATGTAATATTTACAGACACATTATAATATCTGCCCAGAAACTTTATGCCCAAGTGAACTATAGAAAGGGTTAAACAAATTTGCTTTAGGGTGCCCCGTTTCTGGGAAGTTGTGTTGATATCCTGTTTGTGATTTTCGTTATAATGGTTCTTTTTGAGATTCTGCGTTCCTTGCTTTTCAATTTCAGTTAAGATTGTGTGTACAATGCTCATTTCTTTAATGTGTTTCTAATAAAAGTAAATGGATAAATACGATACATTTTTCAGCTGTTTCTTCAAAATAATTCTGATTATGATACACCACTATTCATGAGCCAAGGTGTTTCAAGTCTCCTTCAATTTGTGTTTTTGTCGGGAAACTAAGACTCGAAGTTATTCCAACAAACTCAGTCTTTGCTAAGTTAACATCTAAATTGTGAACATCATAAGCAAATAACAAACCTTAGATGAAACTTCTTCGAATTTGCATAATTAATTAAACAAATACAGTGAGGAAAAGTTTTACCTGAAAAATTCGCCATCTGCTGTGAAAATATTTCTACTAATGTTAGAAACGGAAAGGATGTTGTTGGAATACCATTGCATAACAAAATTGTGCTTGGTGATGAAAATTTATTAGTGTTTTGTCAACTGCTGACTGCTTATGAGCTCTTTAACACTCAACATTCATAATTTGTATCAGTAAAAGTTAATCGTTTAAATTTCATGATTTAACAGAATTGAGACGAGAAAGTAATGTTAGAATATTATACAGAAAGGCTTCAATTTAGAGAGAAGAAGAATAAATAGTTCAACTTATAATTAGAAACCATTCATTTATGATATATACAAATTCAATATCTTGCAACACATTGACTTTGAATAAATTGTGCTAAAGTATAAAGACACGTTAGGTTGGAACTTCTCAAAATGGTATGCTGTAAATCACAGCTCCTAAAAGGGATTCCTCCTGTTGACTATAGTTTCAAGAATATTTTACCGAAGAATAGGTATCCCTTTATTACAAAGAAACTACGTTACTAGATTACTAGTCTCATTTATCAAAGAAGGTAACAATCTCTTTCATAATGAAAAAACTTTTGCAATAATCCAAATGTAAAAATTTATTTCCCTCATAAGACGAGTGCAAGAAACCAATGAAAGTTTGCTGAAATTCATTGCAATAGGTACAGGTACAAGTCGGTAACCATGGACAACCTTTGAAAGTAACTTTTCCCAAGATTTTCTTTTCTTAATTGAACAAAAATTTTCCCTTTTCTCAACTGTAAGTAAGGCTTCTTAGCTGTGCTCAGTTTCTGAATTGCACTTCATCTAAAGTTTTATGCACCTCAAATGACAAATCCTGGAAAAGTCAATATTGCGGCTTATATATTCGTACTTGGTCCTTTTGATTTTAACTTCATTCCATTCTTCATTTTCTAAGTGGAAAGTAAGTTTTGTACAGTCAATGACTATAGTTTCAAGTTGAGATTTCTTCCACAGAAAGATGAGTTTCTTAAAGCATGAAAAGTTTTTCTACTTTCCCTTCAAATGTTTCTTTCCGTTTCTGTGCGATGAATCCTTCTCTGAATGGATCAAGGATAAATAACAATGAGTTTCTAGTTTGGTAAAAAGCAAAAGCTTATAAATCCATACTATGTCCTTTGCGTATTCAAATAAGCTGAAATATATTTTATCCTTACCAGGCCTTAGGGGATCCTCAGAAAATGGAAAAAGGCTTTTGTCGATTTTCGGCGCATTTATTGAAATGATATATTGAATTATGACGAAAATTTAATATTTCAAGCTGTTTGTTTGAAAAGATAAATATTTTGAATTTATGTTACGCATGACAAACAGTTAAAACACTTAGATCATTCTGTGCATTTGTATATTTATAGTTGTATTTATATGTCATCCAAGAAGAATGTACACTATATTCTCTTTCCAATATTAAAAGTCAAACGAGGCAAGATGTAAGAAACAAAAAGCCTGGTTTTTGACAAAGCACGTTACTTTACAGACAATATTCCTTAAAGTATTTGCGCTAAATAAGTCTGCATGAATAATTCATGCTATTTGTAAGATGTACGAGTGTGCATAAAAGGAAGCAACTTTGGAGGTGAAACCCTTTTATCCTTCCACTTTATTGTGATCTTATATGTTTTTCTACAATAGAACTTTCTTTCATATCCTTCTCTTCTTTATGTAGTACTTTTAAAGATGGGAGTGCTTTTGCGACTCAATGAATGTGATTTGATGCTTCGAATGTTTTTCGCCTCAACTTACTGCGAATGTACAATGATGAAATGGTTGGGGGGCAAAGGGAACAGGAAAACCCTTCTACATTTTAAGAATCACTTCAGGAGTCTTCCATTCATTTATCCAATACAATTCCATCACTGAAGTCTTTATCTCTTGAGAAAAGTTTCTTCTTTTCTCATAATGTTTGTGAGTGTTCTTTGACCGAGACTTTAGGTCAGCGAGTTATGAGGACACCACATTTACAAACAAACAAACTTTCTATCATCCTTACATTATTTTATCCCAAGGATACGAATAAAGCTTCTCAAAACTTTTTATTCAGTAGAAAATTTTTGAATTTGTCTAATACTCTACACCAGAGACACGGGTGACACAGCTGATTTAACCAGTTGTAGAAAACAGTTTACTAAAGGAAAACAAACATGTTATTCCAATCGTCTAAGGATGTACTTGTGTCACAATAGTAATAACCTTATTTGGATACACAATCGACTTCAATTGAAATTAGTCCCCTTCGTCTAGCATTGGATCAACCCAATTGAATAAGATTCTCATTAGGACTTGTTCAATACCGATAAATTGGTCCATTTTGTACATATGTCCAAAAAAGGACCATAAATTAGCAATTAGTTACATTCGCAGTATTCTCCGAACCATATATGTACGTTATTACCAAATGGCAACATATTTCCTTGAATAGACGCTTGAGTGGTGCTTGAAATTTTATTTCTAGGATTCTTTCAGATAAAGTGACATCTTTATCGTCAAATACAATATCTGCCTAATATCAAGATGGACAGAAGATAGAATTGATGCTCTGTTTCCAAGAACCACTAATTGGACAAGATTTCATTGCAAAATCCAAGAATCCAATCATTAACAGACACACAACTTTGTGTAAATTATGTTTGAGTGGAATTTATTGGATTTGAGTCAAATATTTTCGTAATTAACAGTGAAGTTTGTTCTGCAATTATTCTGGTTAAATATTTTTCCAGAGATTCATTACAATTTTTCGATAAATTTCAATAGTTGCTTGCAGAATTTTTGAAAAATTTTTTACTGAACAAAAACTCAAAACTGATCAACGTGCTCTCAAGCTTAGCTTCTAAAGATTCTAATGAGATTTGAAATTTTATTTCCAGGAAAGAGATCTGAATTAGGTGCTTGATATTTGCTCTAATTTTCTACATTATCCCTAAGGACAAGAAGATAAAATTTCATGTAAACACTAAGCTTGTTTAGAAGGAGTTTGAGTTTGGAGAATAATGATTCGTTTAGATAATTTACCAGAAATGCCGCAAGTTATATTGAACTCTATAATATACAGAAATTCCTTAGTACATGAACTTATATGAATTCTTTGAAGTATTCTAGAATATTCCAATGAAATGATTCTGGCGTTTGAATTTAACAGAAAACAATTCATATATGATGCAAATTCCATGTAAATACAAATTCTGCTAATTCATAGAGAATGCGATGTTCGGTGAAGAAAGTTTAACTACAATTTGTGTTATCCAAGAATTATCTAGTCTTTCTGTGGGACAGTTTGTTATACCTATGACATTGTATCAGGTTATTCTCCCAATAAATGTACGTGCTTCGCGATGAAATTTATGGTTTCGGGGTAACTATCAAAATTATAACTTATAGTAGCTACTCTTGTTAGTCCTTTGTTACTTGTTAATTAGTTTTCACTTAAAACAACATAGAAATAACCATTTCATCCATATCTGCAACACTCTCAGATATCACGCACAAGATTGAAGTACTAAATTTCAAATGTTCATGTCAGACAACCAGGTCATAACATCAATACAACGCATAAAAAACAATCATGACTTTATGTCTTACATACGTGAATACTTAATTAAATAATCATTAAATTGAGATGTCTACACGTTAACGTGAGAACAAATTAATTGCTAAAACTTTACACCTCGAACAGATAAACTTTTCACAGATAAAACTAAAAACTTTCATGGGATAATTTGCCATAAGCTGTAGATAAAAGAGAAGTTAACGCGGAGTACATTGAAAAGTTTCTATTGTACAGGATCGTTTAAATGACAACGACTTGAGGAAAGGGTGTCGAAATAAGTTCAAAGGATTGGATTTTAATTTTCAGTTGAACCCATGAACCTTAATGAATATGATTCCTTAATACAGGTAAAACAGTTCATGTTAAATTAAGATGAGTAGTACTATAGCTAAGTTATATTGAAATTTCAAGTACATTAAAGTACTTTATTCGAAATTGTTGAAATAATTCATGTCGACTCTAATCCTTGACAAGCTATAAAAGCTAACTACTCTTAGCAGTGTTAACGACAATTTTTCAAATTCTTCAAGACTTTTTTTTTTTCCTGATCAACGTCACATTTAATCTCGTTATTCTGTATCCTTCGTAAAGTGGAATGGTAAATCCATTAAAATCGTCTTCAGAGTGTTTTCCCTAATCACTTTAAAACTGTATAAATGCCATTATTCATGAAAAGTTTACAGGACGTAAGCCCAGTCCAATGGGTATTCAGTTACACTTTGCAAAAAGGAGTGACAGGAAATCGATACGACGACAGTGTCCTTAATAGTGAGAAAGTGCTTCAAATGCATTGTTACGTCCTTTCGTGTCAAGAGTAAAAGGAAGTTTTCCTGTCCCTGTTACTTTCAGTTTTGGTTGCTAGATCAATTTAATAATTCGCTACTGCTATCACTTTGATAAACAGTCTTGTGTAATCAATATAGGTAAATATACATACTTGTACAAATATAATACACACATACATGAATATAATTTACCTTACAAAGGTATTACATATGTAATTTCAAGCTAAACTGGTTTTGTTTCCATATATAATAGTGTAAATTTTCGTAAAGGCATCATGAAACATGGACATCCAGCGTTAAATCAGGAACAAAGCAAACCTTTTGAATAAATGTGAATTCCTTTTAATTTCAAATAGTAACGAAAGGATTGCTTTGCCGTCATTAGCGTGATTGCTTGAACCTCGTTAGCGTATTTCGTCATTTGTGGCTAAAATTTGTTGATTCGATAAATGTTAGGTTCGACTGGATTCGATAAATGTTAGGTTTACAAATTATAAAGTTCATGTTCATATAGCTGACTAGCTTAACACATCCTAATTGGTATCGAATTCAAATGCAGACTTTATGAATTTGTTGATTTGTGTGCAGAATTTATGGACACAACATATACTTTACAATACTTCAATAAACTCAACAAATATTTGTATTCAATGTCGTTAAATCTATTTTCCAATCATTTGCGTAAATTCTGATGAAATTCTGAATTTCAAAAAATACACATATACCCACATTATTCGTGCACTAAATGTTTGGTTCATATGTTAATTTATATAAATGGATCAGAATTAAATGAACCGAGCCCAGATATGATAAGGATATTACAAAATTGTACCACTTTGCCCAGATTTTGCAGCAATGCTTTCAATTATTTCACAAAATTCTGATGGAAAGCAAGTGCTTTTGCACCTCAGCCTAGTTAAATATTTAGAATGCTCTTAATTTCCTTGCTATTCTATTTATATATCAATCATGATATGAAAGTGTTTTAGCATTAAGTCTACCTTTCACATACTTTACAGGAATCTAAGATTGCTGCAAGTTTAATTGCCAACATTTCAGCTTGTTAAGTGCATTCGTCTGCCATGTAATTTACGTCTCGATGCTAAGTGCATGTTTGATGTAGTTTTGCTACATGTTTGTTCGGTTCTATGTTACTTCATCTGAAAAGGTAAAGGAACAAGTTACAAATGTACAAAATCAAATTAGAAAACTAAGAAATGCACAAACTACTGCATTTCCCTGTAGCGTAAATTGATGCAAATAGAAATACCATTGAAAACGAAAGAATCTATATACTTACGAATACACACCTATTTATGAAGAATTTCTAATAAATGTATTTGAAAAGGGTTGCATTAGCGTTTTGGTGTGATAACTGAGTATTAGAAATTCCAGTGAATTTTCAAGACTCTATGCTCTAGTACACCTTTTGATTTGCAGTAAGTCGAATCATGACAGAATTTTTATCCATCGCGTTTCCTTGCGTTAAAAGGTTCCTGGGATTCTGTTTCTCAGTTTAATGGAATATTCATGTCCAATTATTTCAAAGCATCTAGAAGTGGAAATTACTGTTATGGCATGCAAGGATTAATTTGTGCAGATTTTTTCCGGATTAATTTAACGTTTGTAATATAACGTTTTGAATTTGAAAAATATTTAACAATGACGAATGCAGTTTAACTATAGGTACAAAGAACATACCTACTACTTATATTATGAAGGGAATTTCGTTTGAGAATTTCATTCCAGTTTCACTGTCAAGTTTTGTACAAACCTATGAATTTCACAACAGTTACCAGTTACAACAAACTTTCACTATTATAGGAAAATATATACAAACTACCTAAGACACTCCGATTGGACCTATTTTACCAAGGTGTGAAAGAACATGTCTGACTGCACTTCTGAATGAAAATTCACTTTAAAATTATCCCCATGTCTTGATGGATTCCGGAATATTCGTTGATGATATCAAAAACGCAGTCAAAATTCTCCATAGGTTATGATTCTAAGGAGTCTCCCTTACTCAGAAATATGCTGGTTACAAGAACCTTAGCGTAGACTGAAAGTGTGCTCATAGTAGCAGTTGTCGTCTTGTCTAATGGCAACATGAGAAAGTTTTCCAGCTAAAAGTCAGCGAGTAAATCCTATTTGCATTGAAATGAATGTTTATAGAGCCGATGAGAAAAATGCTCTTTCGTGGAACTTATAAAAAGCGATTATTCAGTGTTGATGCATAAAAGTCAACTTGCGACGAATTTCCAACTCTTCTTTAAAGTTTTTACAATAAAACTCGGCTGTCTGTCCTCCCTTATGACAGTAACTTGAATAATAATGGCCGCAGTTAAATGAAGTTCAAGAAAGCATCTGAAAGCATTGAAGTAATTTACACGACACAATTACAATATAAATTATTCAACTAATCAAATAATCACAATACAACAAATTAATTTTTCGATAACCCCCAAATCCCCATGTCAGGATTCTTATCTTCAAATTCCATAAAAAAACATTCCTTCACAAAACAAACTCAATCTACAAGGCATGTTTGCAGAAAACATCCATTAAATAAAGCTTTGAAAAATCAGGACTCCACACAAGGACTCACAACAGTAAGGTATGTATCTTATCCTACACATAGTATCGCAGCCATTGCTCGTTTGTACAAAATCTTAAGTTGAAATAAAATATCCTTTTTAAGCCAGCTTGAGCTTTGTAACTGAAAATATATATTTAACATGCGAGTAAAATTATAAAATGGCGACGGTACGTGTGTATGCAGCGGCAGAATGGATTTCTACTTTAATTCCTTATATCATCCCTTTTCTGGATGTGGTTTTTGAGAAAAAATTAGCTATTTTATATACAGTTAGTGTCACCAACCCACACACCCGTATATATTCTCAGTTTCATATCACTTTGCTGGGTCAAAGTGGAATTAACAAACAAGTGGTGTATGTGTACAAGTACGCATTTTTATACAGCCATGAAGACCCATCTGTCTTTCATTGTTGTTTATTTTATAGCTTTCGAGTGGGTTGAAACCGAAGAAGTTCCTTTCTATCAAGGATATACTAGGAGTTTTGTTTGTTTTCGTTCTAAGAGCTTCGATAATATGATATAAGAGCTCTCATGGTTACTACAAGGATTTTCCTTTGCGATTTTCTTCTGTCAACAAAGTGAAAATTAATCGATACGTTTTACTTTCCTCATTTGCTTCGATTTGGGTTTGAAGCAATACATCATTTTATGTGTGACAAAAAGGAAGCTATCAAATGTGAACTATAGAACCTCACATGTTTGCTGTGGTTAGTGATAGCTTGTGCTAATTGGGATATTCATCCCTTAAGTTTGTCATGGAAATATTCATAATTAACACATTCTTTGAATATAATGGATACTTTTCGTGGTCAGGATCTTTAGGAAACAAAAATGTCCAACAGTTTGAGTCCTTGACACGAAGCCTGGACTATTTTTCGGCAAACAATTCTATCTTCAATTTTCTTGTTGTACTCTTGTAAATAGATGTTTAGAAGGCCTTCAAAATATTGTGTTTAAAGTTCCAGAAAATTGTTTTGAGAACACTTCATTGAAAAATTGTAGCTTTGACTGAAATTAACCCTTTGTACGGTTATTGTCCTTCCGAGAAAATCTTGTTTTGCTTAAATCAATTGTTAATACTTTCTGTGTTCTCCGATGAAGGTGTGATAATTACTAACCCTTTTAATTGTTCACGCGAACATAAGAGAAATATTTAAACATTGTTCTACAGTTTTCCAAATAATCCATTTCATCTGTTATTTATCATGTTTTCCTACCTTCAGGATAAAAGGGGAATATTGAAACTGTAGTTCTATTCAAATATTTTAAATAATTTTACTTTTTCTGCTCTTATAACGTGCGCAGCTCAAATACCAATCCAAGCAGAAATGTTATGGAAAATTGTAAAGTTATGTAATGCCACATTCAATGAAATTACCAAAACTTAGAAACATTAAAAATTGAAATTAAAGAGTTTACTCTCAAAGTTTTTCACAAAATTCAATATAATTATTTGAATTTCACATAACGGAGATCTTCATGGCAAAAACTTTGCGCTCCATTCCCAATATCTGTTACAGACCTGATTAGCCGAACACCCTTATTCGTTCCAAAAATGAACTTAATCCTTTAAGTATAAACTTGTAATTCCAAAGTGACATCACAGATCGCTTATCCTTTTTCCCAATTTGCATGAAGAGTTTCCTATCAAAGCAATCGAAAGTGTCATGTTACTTTGAAGTAAACTTTGTTCTTAGAGGGAACGATTAAGATAAAGTTTCCATTCTAGCTGCGGAAGAAAATGGCTAAGAAGTTTTCCTAACAGACACAACTTCTTGCATTGGCATATCTAATCATCAAAGTTAGAAGATACCATTTGTATATCCGGTCCAAGTTAATTTTCTGTAACCGTTTTATTTCTTGTTATGAATGTACTAAATGGGTTACATAATCCCTTCGACCTTCTAGCAGTTTGGCTCTCTAGATATTTTACCTTTTGCTCATCTTATAAAATTTTCATTGACATTCAATTAGTATGTATCTTTAACATTTAATATAAAATTCGACTAATTTGATTTTCTTAGAAAATAAAACGAAATAAGAAAATAACTTCTGATTCATAATTTGCGTGCTTTGAATTCTTTTGATTCATGAATTTTTTTCTCGTCTTTTATGTTATTTCTTCTACAATATTTTCATCTCATGTAATATCCTCTTTGAAAGCAGATTCTTGTAATATCATAGAATTTAAATATACGAAAGCGAATCATTTCTACTCAAAAGATTATCTTAAAGGTCATGGAATTAAAAAGCTTTTCATATAACTTCTTATGTCTTTCGGCAAAAATCCACATATGTAGTTTTGTAAAACGGTTTTCATATAGGTACACATACTATATCATAAAAAGCGTTACCTGCTTTCTTAAAGCTTTGAAAATGGTAAATTTTCATCAGAAATTAAATTGATCTACACATAGTCTCTAAACATGAAATATGTATATCTATTTCAAATTTAAGCTTTAAATAGAATTTGGATTTATGTTGAAATTCACCTACACAAAAACGAAATCCTTTTAACTTCTACTAGTAATCGCCATTCAAATGTGATAATAATTATTTGATGTCGCTACGTAAAATTTTTCCCCAAGGATAATACCCATAAATCCTGAAAACCAATTTTTCATTCATTTTAACAGACTAAAAAAATAATATCCTCCCTTGCACACATGTATATGTGTATATGTGTTTATGAAAGCAAACCTGAGGGACATCCACAATCGCTCATACTATTTTCCATATCCCTTTGCAAGGATGTATCCAAATGGAATCAAAATTGAATTGATTTGGGGCGGTTTTTCACTGGTATCTTTTTAAAAAGTAATTTTTTAATCTCGAATAAGGGATTCATAAATGAAGAATATGATAATCCAAACACGGATTGATATACACTGACATGAGGGTATACCACACACATGTCCATGGCCTTGTAGAGGGATTAATGAACGTTAGAATTTTAAATATCCCTACGTTCGTATACAAACTGAATAAGAATAAGATATATTTGTGATTTTGGGATGGGAACAGTTTTTTCTGTTGGTACATAATATCTCCTATTGAGGGATAAATATATTTATTATGTACGAAATAGCATGTATTATACATTATGTAAATCAAAGAGTAAACAAGGAAGTGGGTGTTACTAATGCAGTGTTTTGATCAAGGACGAGGAAGTGGGTGTTATCAATGCAGTGTTTGTTTTTGCCAGATTTTGTTGTTACTCAGAGTTACGACAGCTTACGGAAAATTATCTTCACAAGATCCTTTTTTCTGAGTTCTTACTTCATTACACAGAAATATGAATGCAATTGATTTCTATTATACATCACATTTTCGCATGTTAATTTATCTTTTAAGGTTAATTTTAGCTTCAAGACTTACTGGGAACAATTTTTATTTCTATGGTTGGGGACAGTAGTTGTCTGGATTTGTCCTCTAAACGAGGAATGTTTGATCTGAAATATAAACTTGTCCCTGACAATAATTTTCATCAAGATTTACACGTGTTACACTGGAAGGCAGAAATTCTTGAATTCATGAATCTTCTTTGAAGTATACTTAAAAATTTATATAACAAGGCCAAGCAGTTTAATACAATGTAGAAAATGAATTTTTGTTTTCGTATAACTTGAGGATTGTTTTCATTTGATTGAATGCAGCTTTGAAGTGTTGAAGCAAGAATGTGATTTGTATGATAAAAAATACTGTCCTTCAGATGAACCTTAAACTTTTCATTTCTTCAATGCGGTAAAGCAAAAATTTCAAAGTTTTTTTTTGAAGGAAGTCGAATTATTGTTTGGTAAAGTTCACATTTCCTGTTCAGCAAAACCTGGTGTATGGAGTTTACCTATACAAAGTAAGAATAGTAGAAGGTGTCTTTTTATAATCAATTTCAGTAAAGGGTACGTTGTGGGTGTAGGAAATGACATTGAACGTGGACGTGACATTGAAAGGATGAAATTTTTAAAGCTCATCTTTTAATCAAAGAGTTTTTCCTGAGATGGAGGAAGGTTCTTTAACGCCTTTACTTATTGACGAATGTGACAAGAGTATCTGTAGCTGTCAAGAGATGAAAGAATCAAAAATTTCATGATGCGAGAGAAGCAATTCATACCTTTTTGAACCTTCTAGAAAAGAAACCTTTTTGAGTCCACTTGGAGGAAATTATGCCTGGACGAAGGTTTTCCGGATTTCGGTTGGTCTGTCTACTTCTCTCCGTTCTGGTGATTTTCAAATTAACAGTTGTCAATAGTGTCCTTGCTTAGAAACTCAGTCATCCGGGAATATCGAAAAAGTGGTTATTTTCAGTAAAATGACACTTTGATGGAGTCACGTTTATCACTTTTGATTTTTAGAAAGAAATTTTAGGCTTAGGGACGTGGCATTTTCCTTCCGTGACATGCTTTCGTATATGTGAAATGAAAGTTTCTTAATTTTAAGCTGCTCAGTATTCTGAATGTTTGATAATTTTGACATGGCAAGGGATGTGTTGAGATGGGAATTCTGACAGAAATATCAATCAAAGAGATGGATGACATTGACTCTGTGTCGCCAGATAAATTATAATTCATGTGTAGTTCTCTGAACACGACAATTGTTTCAGAAGGATTTCCCTATATGCTACGGAGTATATCCAGTTCGTGATTTACCTCGCACAAGAAATGAAAAAATTAAGTACCAACCTTTAAAATTGTCTTCAATAGAGAACATTTTCATTAATTATGCAAACAATTCCGCTACAACGAGAGATATTTCATACGTAAAATTCAGCACTGATTGTATGGTGAACGATGGGATAAGGATAATTGTGTTTGCGCTTTTGTCCGATTAAAGTTATTATTTTTGTAGCATGAAAAATAAAGAATCTTTGTCTCATACCGAAATTTGGTAGGAATGGGATATCAGTCTAATATTACATTATTAATATAAGGGCAAACGTATCATTCCAATGAAGATGTTTTACTAGTGTTGAATTATATTTCAAAGAATGGTTTTCTTTACAATCTTTTGGATTTTTAACTTAATCGCAGATATATCAAAATGCTTCAAGACGAGATTCAATTTTTATGAACTCTCACGGTCACTCTATCCAAGGAAACAGCACTCAATTCATTCGAAACGAAATTCAGTTGCAGGAGCTGTGTAAAACTCTTCAGGCAATTTCTCAGCTCCTTGCTACTCTAAATCGAATCTTAACTGCTTGTCAAATATGTACCCTTGAGATAAAGTTTAAATGCCAACTATAGGACCGGAATATGTATATATGTGAAAGTTCTCAAAGAAGTGAATAAGGGTGCAAACCTTCCAGGAGAATTCCCTGCAAAGTGACTGCAAGTTGGGTGAAGAGGTAACATCCTTTGTTAAATAGGCATTCTTCCCTTGAGCAAAAGGCTATTATTCTAAAACAAAAAAAAAACCATTCACCAGAATGATTTCAAAGCAGAACAAACAAAAATGCCTTTTTTGTGCTGTAAATCTTCTAAGGATAACTTTTGTCTGTTAAGTCTGCAGAAACGTTCAACTTCTTGAAAACGCTTGAAACCACTAAAAGTGTACTTTAAGTTGAAAACCTTCTTAATTTTTAAGCAGGCTGTGTTTGAACTCAGAGTTCCTTCTCAACCGTGGGCATTTATTTATTAACAGAAAGACATGACGTTCATTTGATTATTAAAACATAGACATGACGTCTTATTCATTCTACGAAGTTCCAGCTGGAATCAATATCCGGATAAATATGATATACGTCTAGCAACTATCTAAATAAACTTGATATCGCTTGTAAATCCTCATTGACAAGGAAACTTCTAAGGAATTGTTGTCCAGGGTAATGGTTAACAATGTTATATAACAACGATAAGCTGTTGGTTGGATACAAGTCCTCTTTTATTCTCAGAAAAGCTGTTGGGGAAATAGCAATAATTTTATTCCGCAAATATAAAAACGTGATTTCAAAAATCAAAGGAACTGTAACGTGAAATTTCGCTTGAATTTAAGAAGAGTATATATTTTTTACAACATTTTTAACCAGAGTTATTCGTATTTTGCATTTTGGTCTGTTACGCTAAGCTGATTGCTTTTCTTTTATGGTTTTACATCTTCTGCTTCTGCCAGTGTTACTGCTTGTTCTGCAATCTGACATAATATTATCCCTTTTTTCTACTGGTACCCACTACCCACAATGAATTAAATCACGCCCAAAGGACTCCTAAAGTAGCAAAAATATAAAAGAGTTTTATTACAATGTATTCATATACAAATTTATTTAGTTTGTTGTTTTAATCTGGTTTCCCTTGGTGTAATATTTTAAATGTTCCTTTGTTGTGACACGAAACATGAAGCACTGAAGCGTTCTTGTTACAGAATAAATTAATTTTTGCTATGGAAACCCGTCTTTGTGTTACAAAAGAATATCCCATAAATACGGTGTACATCCTTCAAAATCAGTTACTTACTCATTTCCTTTTTGAGTTCTTATCTAAAAAGATTTTTTACAGATTATCCTTATTTCAGATTTGTACTAATATATAGTTCTGTTAAATACAGAAAAATAAATTTAGATGTAAAAATATTTGGGAACCAATAGCACGACCCTTGAAAACTTAAAATAAGTAACAAAAATTTAAGTTTATCCGCAAACCTTTGCTCCTGATTCGAACTACTTCCAAAGAAACTTTTGAAATCGGTTAAGAAGTTTTGAGGAATCAGTAAAATCAATTCATTTCGATTGAAGTTTCAATTCAAGTTTTTCGTAATCAAAAGAAGTTTAACCGAAACATTGAATTGTTTCAAGATTTAAATCGTCAAGCTTGTAATTTGTTGGGAAACTATTGCTGTAGGGATAGTAACATAAAACATTTGCAGAATGTTGCTTTCTTGCAATTTCAACAAATTTGAATATTCCTTGAGATATAACGTTTGATTTGTCTAGTTAAGGTCTCCGCCTGGTTCAAAAAGATGCTTTTTACATAAAGTACGAGATAATCGGCGATTATGACTTTATTTTGCTTCTTATTTAGCAATAAAAATTCTTATGATTGTCATAACACCACTAATAGGAATCATTTACTTAGCAAATAATTAAGTTTATTAACCAAGAGCCATCGATGTTAATTGTGTTGAATTGAATGGTCCCAGCATCACCAAAGTACCATTTTTTTATGACAATCTATGAAATTATTTTATTAGCAAGCTATGGTTTTTATTATCGTAATCTTTCGTTATAATATCTAAGAAAGCTGCGTTGGTACTTGAGAACTTCAAAATGTCTTTTTTACAGCAAACTGTCCCTACTCCATTTCCCAGTGGAAGTGCTAAACTCAAATTGACTACAACACAATATCATTGAGAGGGTATAAAGTTGATAATTTTTCCATGAAATCGAAAAACTTTCACAATAATCATAATGAGAAAAGTTCTTTTACTTAATAACTGAACCCCTCAAGGTAAATGAGCAAAATTTAAAATGAAAATCTTTGTATTTCTTTATTTTAGAAAATTTCCTTTTCACTTTGGTATATTCAAATTCTATTCATTTCAATAATCATTTGTCAAAAAGCAGTTTTTGTGACATTCACTCATGTCAAAACATTGAAATTCTGATTGTCAATGCAAATCTTGTATGAAATTAGCTTCAACTCTCACATGAACTGCAATTTAATTTATACATTTGTAACCTATGCCTTTCGTCTGATACGAAATTTTCCTTTGAGTTGCAAGTTGCACAAAGTCAAAGATGTTTTTGTTGATAATATATGTATGTACATATGCTTTGAACAAAATATTTGAAGTTATGTTTGTATTAACAAAACACTAAATTGTTTTAAATGACAGTTTAAAGCAAATTTACTTGGAGTAAACAAAAAAAAAATTTGTCAAAAAATTAATTAAATCTCTCAATTGAATGTTTGGCGTGTTACGGCAACTTTTAAAATTATATCTCCCGGCTACAATGTGTATGAAATGTAGTTGCATTAAATTATATTCCAGCTTTTACACGTGTTTGTTAACTTTGTAAACTTAATCAAATAATTTAGGGACACATCGTTCGAAAAATACTACGCTAAAAAATTTGAAACCACTTCCCAGCTTCTACAGCTGCTGACAGAAGTACTTTTCATGCGTATGTATATGTTGTTGGTATCGAAAGGTTATATTAAATTTTGTAAGTTTCACCCGGTTTTTCAGAAAATTGTTTAAATCTTGTTATTTTTCCATTAAATTCTTTAATTTCATTCCTTGAGCGCCCGGGTGGAGATCCGCGATTCGTAGTAATAATTTTTCTCAAATAGCCTTTGGCAATTGTTAAAAGACTGGATAAATTTTAAAATTTATGTGTTTTCCGGGGCAAGGGAAATTTTCCTTGAATTTCCGTTTGAGATGGTTGTTTTGATTGTGAAATTTCTTTTAAATTGGATATTTTTTCATGTTAAACATAATGTTTCTTACAGATATACAAGATGTGGTCTGCCTATTCTATTACATTCTATTTTGTATCAGGGTGTGATGTTAACAAAACGACAAATAAAACTCATACTGTCAATCAATAAGAGATATCTGGGGGAACATCTTATTGACAGTGAGATTTAGATTGTTTCAATTATTTGGAATTGAGTGACGATTTGAGAACATCTAAAAAGGAATTTAGACAGTTTTTTAAACACATACTAGTAAGTCTAATACTTGTTCCTTTTCTTCAAACAGTTGCAATGTGAACATGAATTATTTGAAACCTAATGTTGGTTCAGCGAGGATGAGGATATTACTACAATGAGAATGCTTTGTACAAACATACAACGGAATATCTTTTCCAACACAAAATGAACAGAAGATCTTGTAAGCGTTCGAAGTGAGGAGCGCCATTAACATTTATGTGACAGCACTACAAACAGTATCAAACGGAAACATAACAAATTCATATCATTTAGTGTGTTCCGATGTTATGCCAAGTGTTCGAGAACATACTTCCTCATATTGACTTGTCCTTATTCAGTTGTAAGATAAATAAACTTGCTATATGATATAAAACATACCTCACTATTTGATCATAAATAGATTTATAAGTCCCTGGGTGCAGTACAAACATGCGAACAGGTGCATACATATCTACTTTATTTTTATATCCTCAAGGAAGATGAAAAATTTCACTTCAAGGCATTCAAGATGGCAAAGCTGTTTCTACTGGTTTATTTGCAGACTTCATAAAAGTAGAACATGCACTCCATTGAAAGGGATATGCACTTGAATGAAATTTCCACTGAATTCTCGGTAAGTCTTAGTCTTGTTGTGACAACTTTGTTTCTGAAAATAATGTCATGTGACATAGTGTATTTTATATCTTCATACCTGAGTCAATTTTCACTTGAGATGTCATAATTTAATACACTTCTATGATACCTACTGACTTTTGTAGACATTTTCATGTTTAATTTGAATTTTTCAAATTGATTGAATTTTCCAACTTCTTCATGTAGGTACTCAAGGCACACTTAAGACATTTCGTGTATTTTTGTGGCATAAAATTTTATATAAGACATCTTGATAAACATGATTCAGTTCAGGTTAAGTTCACATATCCCTTAATTGTACTAAGATGTTGACGAGAGGGATTCAAGAGCAACGAATTCCATGAGCTCTTGTTTTAAAGGAAAAAGTCCATTTGCCATAAACTTGTAATTCATCCTGTCTAGACAATCGGTGTAAGTATCCTGTGTGTGCGAATATAAAAAAGTTAGATAAAATAAATGATGTCTTCGGATATGTCATTGGTTCTCCATGTACAATTTAGAAGAGTTTACCAGACAAGCATACTTTAACAAGACGTTCCGGACATCCATACCTGAGAATGATAATGCTGATGATAGTATTCAGGCATAACTGCTGTTACATCCACTCAGAACTTGTGTCTTCTGTTAACTATTAGCATAGAACAAATTCGTTTTGAAATGGATTTCTACGGAAATTTATTGGTATGAGTGGCAAAAAGTCTATATCTTTTCAAAAGAGTTTCACATATCCTCAATATTTTGTGTGAGCTGGAGAGTATTGAAATTTTGCAGTCCATGAAATTGAGTTTTCCGCATATCACATGTAATTTCTTTTCAGAGTTCTGCTTCTAATGCTAGGAACAGATGCTGCAGTAGGTGTTCATGATGGAATAAAACTTGAGAAATCCTTCATGGGGATAATCAGAGTACAAGGCTTTCAGAATAATAGCTGCAGGACTGTAGTTGTTAATCTCAGGATTTATGGACACATAATGCCAATCGACAAACCCTGGTATGAAGTGTTTTCATAGTGTCCCACTTCAACGTGGAAGCTCATTTACCTACCTTCTATTGAAAATGTTTTGATGATGCAATGATTGTGATAAACAACAGTCCGACAAATTTGGCAAAATAAAATAAGTCGCAGCATATTCTACGAAATCTATTGTGAATACTATGCTTTAATTCGAACGCATTAAACTTTACCAGAAATCACAATCTGAGAAAAACAAACTGCAATGAGTTCTAATTAAATGAAAAGGTCTCACTTGACTCGTTTCTTAGTAAAAGGATTGATTTTCTGTTACGACAAGGACCTTATACGTTGAAATATGCAAATCACTTCCTCACGAGTCTCGTTAAGATTTGCATGAGTAATGTTCTATGGAACTAGAGAGTTTGTCGACAATGAGCAAGGTAGAATCAAGTGATGGCACATATAATGAATCTATCAAGGATAATAAGATAAAGTGTGCTTTTCTTAGCGAAGTCATTAAAGTTACGTTAAGAAGTTCTGGGAGTTGTTAGCACTACATTCCCGTAGATTTTGCTTAAGTCAACTGCATCTTCATGTTTATATTGTTGCATGTTGGTGTGAGTGCCTTGAAGCTTTACACTTTTGGTAATGCGAATTTTGAAAGAACTATCTTATGTTTTCCATACAAGTAAAGTTACTGCAAACATGAAAACAGGATTATATTTCAGAGAAGAAGGATTTGCGATCAATCAAACAAACCCATGATTTCTGTACATCCATTTTCACGTAGTCAAGAAAGCGTAAAATAACGGTTCATATGTACCTATTTCCTAACACAATGTTTAGCAAATAACTGACTTAATGGAGAATCTACGGAAAAATACCTTTCGTGTTAAAGAAAATATAATAACTACCTGCAACTATCATCGTAATGTTATACAACTCATTTATAAGTTTTAAAGGTCTTGCTCTGTCGGCAGGGATACTTGTAACTTTTTGAACTTGAACGAATGACATCAAGGGAGAGTTTGAGCTGCTTTTAGAAGCAAGAAGCAGAAGTACCAAAACGGATGAATGTAAAAATTTTCAGAACACACAAGTAAGAAGACTATAAAAATGAAGGAAGATTCTGACAAATATAAAAAAACTAAAAGTTTTACACAGCAATCCTACCTTAGAATCGTATCACAATTCCCAGGAGTGTTCTTAATTCTAATTTGCATGTAAATTAGCTTCAAGCTCAAATGTACAGACTGTATAAGGCGAAAAAATCCACAGTAATTGCTTTAGTGTGTCCAGTCAGTGACGACCCTTAAATTTTTTCCTTGTTCTTTTTCTTGTTTCTGCTACGAGCTGTTTGTTGTTTGTTTCTTGTTAGTACTAAACATCATTATCACTTCTGTTAATAGGATTTACGAGTAACGTGTAAAAGATTTGGGAAAAAACTTGATTCCAGAATAAGTTTGGAATTTTCTTGCCTTTCACGTGTAGTCCAAAAACACTTGTCATAAATGTTGCTTTCCTGTCATGTAATTCATGTCACAGATACAATTCGTTGACTCATTGCCCTTCGCCAGGGCATAACCTCCATATAACCTTGTAACATTTCCTTGGTTCAAGAATCTAAGGAAATTGAAGTTGAATGAAGTGTGAATTGATCATGGAAAATTCTGAATATTTGTCGCAGCAATCTTTGTGACAAAATTGCATACGACGAACAGCTCTATTCTCAGTCATGAAATAAAAATTTTATACAAAAATATGGAAACAAAGTTTTCAAAACTCAAACTCCAGCTCCACTGAACAAAAACTCAATTTGAAAATCTCATTTGCGTTAGCTAAATTGATTTCAAACAACATCCTTAAAAAAATTTATTTCTGACTTTCATGTAAAAATGGACTTCCTTCAGGGCCTTACCCACAAATTCAATCCAAAAAGTTTACAACTTTTACGAATTGTCCGTTTATTCATTTTGTCACTTTATAATCGAAAAAAACTGACTATGTTAGAACTTTGAACAGAAGCATAAAGCATGGGGGCAAAAATTAAAAATATAACTTGTTAATATTTTCACCCTAAACTTTTAGAACTTATACAAAATATTCACATAACTCTGAAATGTCTAAGAAGTTTGTTGTGCCTGTTAAACATGATTTGTGACATGAATCTCATGACATCACAATAATGAGTAATAGGAATAGCTCGCATTCATCTTAAAGTCTACTTGTCTCGTCAACGGATCATAGTCGAGTTCTCAGATTTAAGTCACGTTTTATATGAAATTTTATTCGATACGAAGTCAATCTGGTTATTCAGATTCTTTGTAAGAACTTAATACAATTTACACTCTATAAGAAAACCAATAAAAACAGACCACGATGGGCAAACCTCACCAAAAAAGGGTTTCTATAACTAAGTCTGGCGCTTTGGAGAAAGTTTCATTTGGCCGCACTAGAGTTTTATGATTCCCTCGTGAATTCAACATTCAATCATCCAAAGACGGGATCGTAAACAAAAACCATACTGCACTTACCCGCGTGTAACATCAAAAGATTCCTTATCCATTGGAATCATTTCACTAAAGTGGAACACAAACCACAAAGCTTTAGAAATATACTAACAAAAGAAGAGGACAAACTTTTCCTTTTCTTTTTTTCCCAAACCCAATTTGAGGCTTTTTATGGGCTTTCTTCCATTTTAGTTATCATACTGCAAATCTTTTGGGCTCCCAGTCATAATAGATTTCATATAAATTTCCTTAACGTTGAATTGAAACCCGTAATAAAAGTTTATTGGAGTTTTTTATAGTCTTATTCGGTATATGTTGGAAGGTAGCATTCAAGACGCTGTACTATAAAGATAAAAGCTCAAATATGTTTTTTCGCTAGCTTTTCTGTATTTTAGCCCTTTTGGATTTTTTTCCTGCTTATTTTCTCATCCATCTATCCACCCATTCATATATCCTGTCTATGGGTCTGGGTGTTGACTTCAATTCGATTTGGCTATAAAGATATCTCGTTTATATCATTCCTCAAAATTGTATTATTTCCTTATGTAAATCTCCAAGTGGTTAATCTTAGTGCGTGTTTTTTGCGGTATCAAATTGTATATTTGATCCTTTTAATATTATTTCAGTATTTCATATTTTCAGAGGTGTACCTCGGTCATAATGTCAAGATTCCAATTACGAGATGGAGGTTTTACAGACTGACCATCAAATTTTCAGGAGATGACGATTATCTGCCGTTTTAATGAAATTTCAAATTATGTATCTACTGCAAAAAATTGTCTTCAACACACAATCTTAAACTCTAAATTAAGTAAAACCTTAATTACCGAAAATCTTGGTGCACGTATAGAAGACTGTAAATACCTTTCTAAGGATATAACTTGAAACGCAAATATAATTATCTTGTCGCTGGGTTTAATCTGATTATGGATTGCTGTCCTTCATGTCTAGTTAGTGTAATCTCATATAACTCAAAAGTCAGCAGGGAAATGCACAGAATGTTCTTTGTCTGCTCGTCGTCAAATTCCACAATGATCCTCTCAAAGGATTTATGCTTCAAGCTTTCAATTTAGTGTCTGGAGTACTTGAAGCAATTATGCATTCAATTTGATTTTCGAGACTGATGTGACACAAAACTTGATTCATTGGAATGTCTTTCTGGGAATTATTCATGAAGGTAGCAAACAGAATTCCTTTTATTTTTTTGAAGTAACCATGGTGTACGACTTTTGGTTTGTGTATGAGACTTGGGCTTGAAAATAGAATGGATCGGAAGAATCGACAGACATTATAAAATTCGCTTTAAGTCTTGTGATATTCGGTCAAATTGATTAAAGGAATTTTAACAATAACTTCGGGGAACTAAATTTTTGAAAGTGTAAGAGATTTTTCTTCGAAGTTTTATTCACGAATGGGTACAGTGACTAAAATTAAATTCCAGAAATACAGATAAGACATTCGGTATCCTTGTCCACTTCCAATTGCCTCAACAATTGGTAATCCCTACAATACAAAAATGTTACTTTCAATAAAATCTAACGATCCTCATAAATTTAATACGAATGATTGGATTTACTGAGAATTGAGATTTAATCACTCGAAAAAATGGAAATTGATTTTCTTTTGAATTGAAATAATTCAAGATTTCACTACAGAACCAATTTAAGCTTCTGCCATCGAGATATTTGACCCAGTGTCAGGTGATTTATTGATTTTATTCATGTGGAAATATCTAAATGGTGAACAAAAATGTTCTTAATTTTAATTTTGATATAAATTTTAACTGGATACGTCTTACAAGTCATACTCAACCCTTAAGTATATTTTAGTTTATTTGATACAACTATTTCATTTCATGTTATCTAAAAGGTAATGCGTTTTTACTCAACCTAATTCAGTATTTGTTCCTGTAAGTAATATTTTCCTTAAATGGTTTTTCCGAATACCAAGAAAATAATATTTGCCAATCAATATTCCATAATGCATAATGAAGAATGATTATGTGTTTTTATTAATCGGGATAATTGAAAAGCCCACAAGGTTTTGTTCAATCGCTTATCGAAAAACAGTACACAATCACATTCTGTTTAAACAGAAAATTATTATAAGTAAATGTATAAAATTCAAAATACAATTAATTTGAATATGAATTGTGTAAAATGAAATCAGGATTTTTAATTATCATTTCAATTAAGCAAAGTACGTTCAGCTTAATGTTATGTATCTGGTAGAAGTGTAACAGTATGAAAGCAAATTGTTGGAATAAATATTGTCTGAGAATATAACAATCTATCCAGCTCTATGACAAGTTGAAGGCTTGAGTTTTAATCTTGACTGCAGAGAATGGATGTTTCACGGTACAAAAGAAACCAGTCAGTATCAAGAATGGAGAAATATTTATATATCAAAACTTTGACGTAGATTGCAAGAAAAACTTTTCCTAGTCGATGTAATGTGAACCAAATACAATGGAAAATATTGTATTGTTAAAGCAGTGACCTCAGATAGTTTGCACTACTCTTCGATAGTAGATCATGTAATACGAAGTCTACAAAGTTTAAGTCAAGTGGACATTCATCTCCCACAAGTTTGAGAAGAAGAATTTGCCAGTGACATGTCGACATTATGAAGTGTTTAATATTTCAAAACTGGAAAATGTTCCAATTACAGATTATGTTTTATGTTACAAGATGTTCGTTTATCCAAAATATCATTGTTGATTATCTGTTTGTAAAAAACTGCCAAATTCTCTTCGATATCTGAAAACATTTACAAATGTTTACTCAGCGATACATTTATTCGAATTCATGAAATGAATAGCCGGATATCGTGATAAAACTTCATTAACCATCAACTAAACTGGATATACCAAATGGTTTTACATTATCCCATCCAGAATTGTATCTTTTTGCTTCAGTTCCGAAGTTCAATTCCGAAATCTCATAGATTGTTATGCTTGTATGAACTCTTTTAATTATTCGAAGCATAAATTTGTCTTATTTTTATGTGAACGAGCCCATGTGATTTCAGTGTAGAGTGAGTTGCATGAAACTAAAATGAGGGTAATGATTTTTTAATCCCAATAACAATATTGCTGTCATATTATCCAGAAGAATGCCTTTCGAACATCAAATATTTGACTTGTACCAAATTTAAACGAATTTTTAGTCAAATTGTTACATTTTTCGTCAACTAAATAACAAAGTTTAAAACTTTCATTTATACCAAAATATACAATATTTGATTGCACCTCATGATGTACGTGAAAACACGAAATAAACACAGGATTATAACACCATAATCTATACGAATATAACTGAATAATAATCATGTGTAATCAACCATAATAATAAGATTTCAATATCGGAATAATTTTGTATGATTGATGGGAAACTTTGGCAGAATTCAATATTGTATGAAACCAACCAAAATATCCGGGGGCACCCTTTGTGACACATAATCTAATTTTGAGTTAAACTGAGTGAAACGTTGACATTTGTTATTGTAATAGGCTCAAAATTAGATACAAATTTAAATTGTAGTATATCAATCGTTGTCATAAGAGCAAATTGATGCTGTTTGTCATGTGTTTGATGACATTGTACCTGCTTTTCAAAGAAGGGATATCAAAATGGGAATTTTGTAAAAATATTTCTGAACAAACTAAAATCAAGTCATGAAAAATGTTCTTGTCTCAGCTCTAAGGTATATCATTCATTGTGATGATAAAATAATTAAAATTATATTTGCTTATAATATTTCATAAATTTTAGACGGCTTCATTAGATTGAAATTCTATTCACGGTATTGATTTCAATTTGTTTTGCACCTGATTTACAGTGATTTAGAATGAAATTTAATTATGCATTGATCATTTTAAACCATTAATTTTATGTTTGAATAACGAAAATTAATTGAACACGTAAGGGGGGGGTATATATTTTCAAACTATTTGGATTAGTTAATGAAGCAATTTATGAAAAATATGAAGTCATTAATATTATATTGAAACTATCAAAACATGCTTTAGTGTTGACTGAATACGAATTTATAAATAACAAACTATGAGTTGTATAAGTTTCATAGAAAATAATGACCCTCAATGTGTTTATAAGTAAATTAAACAAACCGAAAACATAAATTATTTCTTATATACCATACTGCAAAAAAGAGAATCTTACAAATCATACATAAAGATTTTACGATGGTCTTAAGGTAAAATCCCAAATGACCAAAATTTCTTTGGATAATCCAAATTTACACCTTCATTGACGTTAACCACGTCAGGTGAAAATCCATTTTCACCTAAAGGTTATGGCGTTTCTTTCATTAACCAAAATTACTTCATTCAGAGTCTGTTAACGGAATAATTTACGTTGGATTAAGCTTCTTGTAAGACTGTATTTTATGCGCATTTTAGGGTTCTTTGGAGCCACAAAAGTGTTCATAATTCGCGCTAAAATGTCCTTCTCTTGGGCACGTATTCAATTTGCTGTTGGATGAAAATTTCTCTAAGAAATCTGAAAAAAATGTTTAACAACATTAATTTGGAACCCAAAAAGTTCTTCACAAATTACGTAGATATTGAGCAATATAATTCACAGATTTTTGGACATTCAACATTATTTACAAAATCTAACAAAATTGTCAAAACCAATTGAAGCGAATCCAATTTTAAAAGGATTGGCTATACTAAGGGCCTTTCAAAGTTTCATTCTTTTTACTTGATTGGATCTAAATTAAAAGGATTTTTGATAAGAATTTCGTATCTTTGGATAAATCCTGTAGTGAAATTCTTCTAAAATGTTAAGTCAATATACAATACTTAAGCAAAGTCAGTTACTGAATTCTGTATAGATTCGCTTTCGTCCTTGTGTATGGGAAAAAAGTTACTTTAAACAAAATGAATTCAATCTAATTCTAAATGTTTTCAAAACGACATTGTTTTCGCTTGAAAAGCATTTTGCTATGAAAGCTCGGAAAAAATAGAGTGTAATTGAGTTTTGTCATTATCGTGAAAGGAACGATCCAAAGTAAAAGCTTTTAACGCTAATTTTATTAAATTAGCTTTGTACGATATCTTCGTCATGTAATTTTGAATGATATTCTTTTTCTTCCTGTAACGTTATGTTGAACTTAAATGTGACAAAATGTTCGAAACTAAAGAACAAGATGTTCCACATCGGGAGAAATTCAAATGTCAAATGTGATGATAACAGTATGATAAATTGAAGCAGTTGTCATACTCGTAAAGGTTCAATAATAATTTACTGAACTAAATAATCAACACTTGCACTCACTTTAATAGAATCTGAATACTGTCGAATCCCTACCCAAAGGCACATGACAACAAATCCCATTGGAATACTTTTAATTAAATTTACAAATAGATATACGAAACAACGTTGAATTGTTAATTATTAAATAACAGATGAAAATCAAAACCATTCAGTTGGACTGTGGTAGTGG
This sequence comes from Chrysops caecutiens, assembly GCA_963971475.1. NCBI lineage: Eukaryota > Metazoa > Arthropoda > Insecta > Diptera > Tabanidae > Chrysops > Chrysops caecutiens. The sequence goes on from OZ020568.1 coordinate 73,751,784, forward strand.
ACACACGTGCCATGCCATGTGGATCGGATTGTGATTAATTTTTCATTGCATCGTCCAATATGCACATTTCATATCGCCCCAAAGGATTTTCATAAAATTGATTAAGTTGATGAATTTGTCCTTGTATTAATTTGAGTATGACTTGTAACACATTTCTTGTGGATATGTTATACTTTGATTATAAGACGTTTGTGAGAAATTTGACATATTTTTGATTATATTCAATTAATTATAATTTCAAAAATAAGGTAAAAATACAATTTACGTAAAATTCTAAAATTTTCAGACAAATAAATGGAACTATTCTCATCTGCAATTTGTAAAATCAAATTATTATACTTAATCCCATTTCGCTTCATTATTTCTGCAAATAATCCTGCAATCAGGATTATTTTCAAGCATTTGTTGTTTGTCTCAATGATCAGAAATCGTAATTTGAGCTTTTTCAATCTGATATCCTTTCGGACGTCTTACATGCACGATAATAATGACGACTTCAATGTAATATTTTTCCTTGAATTTTCCTTTTTCGATTGATATTAAGAGAAATTTTCTTGTTAATGCAGTTTTGATTGGATTTTGTTTTACTTCAACAGCACTCAAACTCCGTATATATAACGAAGAAGTATATGAAGCTTGTGTCAAAGTAAGCGCTCCTTTGCTGTTCAGGGATAGGATTACATCAGGATGTTAGCACACGTGTTTGTGTTCATGTCTGCTGTTATACCATCAGATGTGTTGTTCGACCAAGAACTCAAGCTCAGTAACTCTATTCACAACGTATACTTGTACATGAAAATCTCTCATTAATGAATGAAAAAGTTTCCTGGTAGAAGTAACATAAAGTTGTAGAATTAATTCTTTTCATGAAATCTGCCAAGTTGTCTTAATTAGCGTGTATACCAGAAGGATCGCTTGTTAAAACGTTCTCAAATGAGACCCCTGTGTATTTTTTTCCTTCAGTAGAATCATTATGTTGTTCACTATACTTGTTATAAATATTTGCCTTGTGTGAATAAAAGCAAGGATTTTACCCATGTAAAACATATTGGATAACATGCATAAGTTTTAGAAAATAATGACGTTTGTGGCAGTTATTTTGCACCATAGATAAATATAAAATTACTCAACTGGGAACAGTCTGTAAATATATAATTGTGTTAATTACAGTGATCATGTTATATAATCTAAACTAACATTTACAATTTGCAAACGAACTGACCATATACATATAAGGAGATTTGCTTTATGACTTACATCACCCTAGTGGATATAAATTTTCGAACAGTCATAATGTATGTTGTAGGAAAATTTGTTGAAAAAACTTTCAAGTTATGACTCCAAAATATTTTTAAAAGTTGTTTTTTTTAATTTACCAAAATTATTTGCAAGAGGAAAAAATTGTTTTCTTGACTTGAAATCATCTACTGAACATTTTAATGAGACTACTTCATGTCAAGTACATGTTGTTGATGTACACCCATTTTTGCCAAGTTGTATGTAAGTACTTTAAGGACTACTACAAGGTATGACCGACTTGTTATAATGAGCACTTTCAAATACTTAAGGAAACGTTGAGAAATTCCTGTTTTTTTTCTTCTTCCTCTTTGGTATGAACAGTGAAGTCAAAGTATTTTTAATTAAAACTTTCTGTGGCTGATGTAAGTGTACTTGTTCCATTGCTCATCTGAATAGTCAATCAAGGAGTACTTCATTAAATTCATTTAAAGGAAATCATCATCAACTTCAGAGTTGAGTGCAACCACTTTCATCAAATTACATTATAAATATGCAATAATTTGGCATGTAAACAGTAACTGCATTATCTGGAAAATTTCATTTAATAATCGTTAAACGATCATTTCCGAAAATAGCATGTAGTTCATATAGTGAGTTTGCGTCGTACTATAATAAAATACGAAAACTTTGATTTGTTGCAATAATATGGTAGATATGAATATCCCTTCTATTACATTATAAACTATTTCCAATTACATGAGAAATGATTTATTATCCATTGAACTGAGAACATTTTCGATCAGTCTAATTGGCAGAATAGAGGTCGAAACAATTGTCCTGTAGTTATAATTGTAAGGAACAATGTTGGAATTTCGTGTACATGAGCTTGTAGAACTAGAAAAACAGGAACCACAGTGATGTCTTTCTAGTTTTGCGGAAGAATTATTGTCCAATAGTATATTTTTTTGAAACCAGGATTGCAAACCTACAGCAATATTTGTTTGAGTTGCAGTGCTCGACAAGAAATTTTTCCAGGTTTAGGTTTGAAGTATCGTATTGGATTGTAATAACTTTTTCCTAATCCGATTACAAAGTTAATGGAATTCATTGTGAAACATCCTGAATTCGATTTGTATTGCTTGCCACTAGACACACGTGTATTGGCCAGGACCACCAACAAGAGGCGTACAAATGAGAATATAAATCATTTTGGGAATGGACAAATTTTTGTTTAGCCCGTGGATTCAAATTAAACAATAAACTTCAATCGTGCTTGTATCGACCCGGGAATTGCGGTATTGTTCATGTAAACATGCCAAATTCATGGATTCACTCCCACAATTCTTTTACTAGTCTTTCCAACAGGATTCCCTGTTTCTGTATTAAAACGCACATCAGAGCACATTTGTTCTCTCATTTTTCTATTGATTGATTAAACACGAACGTGTTAGCAAACTAAGGATACCTACCTACCTATTATTGAAAATATATCGATCCATGATAACACGCAGCTTCCTGTTGCCAGAGGAGTAGAGCTGGAAGAGACTGTTCCAGGTTATGAGCTAAAATATTTTCAATGTATTAAATACAAATTCTGATCTTGAAATCTTTGCTCCAGAAAGTTTCATAATCCAATTGGTATCCATGCTAACTCATGTTTTTGATACAATGATGCAAAAATATATAATGCGATCACAATTGCAGGACAATCATCTTGTGTAGGTACTAAAAACATGATGAACAATCAAATCACACAAGATAGAATTTTTATCTAACTTTGTCTAATGATGATTTTCAGTGTTCATGATTATCAGCATTGCTTGGCAAAAATTATGTAGAAATCATGAAAATTTTTTTTGTATATGTGGATATGCTGGCCAAGCAACCAAATACAACGTCTTATCAAAAAATATTCCTAGGAAAATGTATCAAAACCGACAGTTTCTTGTTGTGAGCATTTGAGAATAAGGACTCATAGTAGTGGAAAATTTCTTCAAGTGAACATTCTAGAGGGCCAATTTGCTTAAGTGATACTACAACGAGCTTTATTGTGTACATATTTACAATCTCATTCTATATCTCCACCACTTTTATTAGATGTTATTTTTAGTCAGACTATTCTGTTTTACGTTTGGATATATGTACTTGTTGATATTGACTTGTCTCCTAACGTGTTGAAGAGTTGGTGGTGATGTTCATGAATTGACCATCTAAGGTGGAGAGTCCAGAGTGGTTTTGAAAAGGGTTGATTTAGCCTGAAAGACGTTTAAAAGTAACAAACGTAGTATGAATTTCAATTCTCAAATAAAACTAAATCCAATATTTGAATTATTAAGTTTCGTCTGCAAAAGGGATAAACAATCAATTAACGTTTATTAAATATATAATCATTTTAAATTTATTCTTTCACACAATAATATTCTTAAAGAAAAGACGAGATTAAATCAAAAATAGCAATACAATGTCTTTGTTTGCAGACCTTATTGTCCCAGACACTAGTCAAGCATTAAAGGATTACAAATGTCTACGAAGGTATTACACATCCATAGTAGTTTGTTTTGGTTCGTTGGAAGATGATGCCCCTTCACAAGTGAAAAGTCAAAATATCCTTCCATACACAATCAGTGGTTATCCTTTTAACATAATAATTTAATCCAGATTTTATGTAGAGTCCTTCAAGTGTAAAGATTTTTGTCTTCTTCGTATTAAATCGATTTAACATAGCCTGGCAATAAATGCCATTGTCATAACGCCCTCATATCCTGACTGATACATTACAAGGAATTGGAGCAAAAATTTTCTTTGTGTTGTACACACATAAGGATATCATTCGGAAATCGCAAAAGCCTTTCAATTATACCAAGTGTCCCAGAATAAGGACCATCGTTGACAAGCATGTCTTTTTCGCCTGTCTTCATAGATGGATGCGTAGCCATTTTTAGCAAATTATCTTTCATATCCTGAAAATTGTGTGAAACTCAAAGTTGATGTTACTACCAAGTATATCGACTGACAAAATTTGATGGCCATGAAAACGGTTACACAATTTATAAGAAACCCTAGGTCTTAAAAATTTTTCACGTTGTACATGTCATAATATGGGATGACTCTTATGGAAGTTCCAATAAAGTGAGGCTTTTGAAATGATGCAGAATTATGTATGTCTCAATTTAGAAGATTCCCTTTAGCAACAATTCATTGCACTGTACTTGGTTCATGCCTTTATTAATTCTTGAGTTATAGTTGAACCATTATAGGGAAGAATAACCATAGAGATTGTCCAACAAATTTTTTTCATTCTGACAGAATTTCCTTCGCCGAAAAAGTGTATCCTTTAAAGTGCCACAAGCCTTGTTAAACAGATTTATTCCTTTATGGTGTCAGAATAACACATAAATCATCCATTCCCTGTATGTTTTGTAAAGTTTAAAAGGGATTTGTGTTTTCTTAATCGTAGGGCATGTTTTATTCCTTCAAATAAGAATAATCAATAAAATTACCATAAATTTTTGAGTAAATTGGATTTTAATGACAAACTTTAATACAAAATCAATCAAAATTTTCGCGAATAAATTTTATTATGGTTTATTCGATATCGCGTTGACTTGAAAACGTTCGCATGCAGATGTGCTTGGCATACCTACAGTGTATGGAAACAAAATGATATACAAACTTTATAGCAGATATATGCATATCCTTAAGAAAAGCCTTAAATATTTTACGGTTATTTGGTAAATTTGAAAACTCAAAGATTTATGATCTGAAATTAAGCCACAGTTTTTTATTGAAAGCGAAATCAACGACTTTTGAGTCGTTCTGTTCGTCACATAAAATTGTATTTACGTTCAGTGAGTTATGTTACATCTGAAGGTAATGAATACTTTCTATTGTGTATATGTTGCATGTTTTCAAAAGTGTGCTGAAAGTCAGTAGGTGTCTCTATGTTTTAAAACGAAAAAAATTGCATGGAATAATAGAAATAGAGTTAAATGCAATTTCAAGGACTTCGATAGAAGATTTTCAAGGAAAACTTTATGAAGTCGTAGTTTGCAGAGGTTTTACGAGTGTAGGTATGTATGTTGGTATGTGGACAAATACAATCTCGATATTTTAGCAACGAATCCTTGTTTTGGGACCTAGAACTCTTTCTAGGGAAATGAATTCAAATTGACTTTGATATGAAACAGTTGCGCTAAATTGAATTCTTCAAGAAGTTTATCGTCAAGTATAAGGGAGTAGTTTAGGTCACTTGTTACAAAACTCTCTTAGTTTTTCGTGAGTTTGATCATTTTGTACAATTTTCTTCTATTTTAAAATCGGAAAGTCGATGGAATCGTATCGTTTTCCATATTGTCCAGCTGTGTCTGTTCAATAGGTCATACTTTTAATGAAAATTCTATTTGAATCTTACAGTCATATTGCACAAATTCATGGTATAATAGGTATAAGTAAATCATGAAGAACTTTTGTAATGTTTGCAAGTAATTGAAATGTTAAAAGACTTGTGTGGAGAATGCTTTCTTTCTTAGAAGTGAAATTCATTCAGAGAGGGAGAGAGAGAGAAAAAGGGAATTAAACTTACTGTGGACTCGTTGTATATGCTCGTATGATTTTAAAAGTTATTTAAAAGTTTTTTAATGGTACTCATGTAACGCATTGTAGGTGTATTGTGTAAAAATTTCGTTTAAAATCTTATTAGAATTGAAATCATGCATCGTTGATTACAGAATTTTCAAAATCTCCTTGTTATGTAATTCAAGTGTACCTCCTACATGCTGGTTATAAGTGTAAGAACACTTTTACATTAAATGCTGTCTGCATTTTATCTCTGCCATTCTTCTAAAGGCTTTAGCCAACAAACCACTTTGAACTTCGTCTTTACTGAAAATCTCAAGAGATTTTCGAGTGGCTGAGGTTTTGAATTTTGTATTTACCGCAAATATTTCACGAATTTCTTTGCCAAAACTGAAATCCAAAAAGACAAAGAATTCAAAATACAAAACGTGAATTTATATAATGAATGTTCATTTCATTTTTCTTGTCTTCTATATGGCAATTTAAGATGCTTACACCCCTTAGCATCCTCATTTGTGTCTTAAAGAAATTCATTTAATTTTTCATCTTGAACATTTTAAATTAAATGAAATTAAACGAGGGACAAGTCGAATTGCGGGTAACTAAGCATAACTTTTTTTTTATTTTTTAAGTAATTCCCTTGTCACACAATTTAATCAGATTATTTATGCTCTCTCAGAATTTCAATTAATACAGTGAAGCCATGATGAAATAAAATTAGCTTTGCTCGGCTAGATGTCATTGCGCAAATGTCCTTGGAACCAGGAAGACAAGAACAAGTTAATGAGCAATAATTTTTATGCTCACTAAGCCTATTTTATTACAAACCTCCTGCAACATTCTCTTTGAATTTCTTGGTTATTTTGTTTTACTGTTTAAACTGGAAACATACACCAAGACTTTATAATGCTGTGTCCAATTTTTGGCATTTTGAAATGTCCTTAATATCAAATTTAGTTGGAGGGGCAAACTGAAACAAATTATGTAATACCATAGTTCATTTATAAAAATGTATGGTTTGTAGATTTTTGAACTTACCTTGCATTATTACTGTTTCCATTGAAACTTTTTGTAGCTTTCAAATATAGTTCCATAAACTTTTTCAATTCACCCAACAAATTTCAAAATGAAAAAAGTTCCCAGTGTTTTTGTGTTTTCAAAAATGAGAGACAAAATGATGGTACATTCATGCGAAAATATGTTCATGATGTTTGACATACATATATTTTTATATTAAACCACGTTAACGTTTTGATTTTATTTATATTCTGTTTGGAGGATAAGAAATCAATCGAAAGTCGATTCCTTTGAATTTTAAAATCAGTGCACTTAAATATAAATTCATATTGTAAAAGTTCAAAGTAGCTTATCCTTCTATAGAGAACCACTTGAAATGTCTTAAAGGTTTCCTAGAAAATATTTACTCCTTTCTTATTTATACCATAAAAAATTCAACTTGCAGTTGTGGAAATTCTTATCACAGACAACATAAGAAATCCTGGCGATCAGTTATGCTTAGAATTTTTATAAATTTAGCTTTAAGGGAAATATCTATTTATTTTTATCATCATCGTTTCATAGAAATTTATAGTTGATTACTATCTTTGGTGTTGACAAAGAATACGTAATGGTAGCGGAAAAAGTTTTCATTCCTTTTTCTCAACTTTAGCTCCTTGGAAAAGTAAGAGAAGAAAGTTTTTCTGCTTCTTTATCATGGAAACCCAACTTGATGACATTGAGATAAACAACAAAAGCCAAACAAAGGACTACTATATCCGTGGACTATATCCGTTGGGTTATATTACATGAAAATCCACAAAGCCAGCATAATGCTTTCCTACGCTCTCTATACACGCATATGTCCGTGGTTAAATTTTTTTCCTTTTATATTTTCAAGCTAAGAAACTATAAAATTTTTCTTTTAGTATTCCTGACACTTGCCACAATAAAATTTTCGATACCAAGCTTTGTTTATATACGACTATCCACGTCGGCTTGGATATAAAGTAGCGGACAAAGTTAGCACACACTCTAACATTACTTGATCTTCTATGTGTACCTTCTGAACTTTGCTGCGAACTGTAATCCTGTCAGGGAAGGAACAGTAAGAAAGCTTAAGAATAATTTTCTCCAACACTATATCCTTATAAATCCAGTTTAAATCCTTTTGCGACATTGTGTATGTGGAGGAGAGTAAATTAAATTTAGTAATTGAGCAACAAAGCTGTATATTGTATAAGAGGATCTCCATTAATGGTTTTCTTACCCATTGTTTTTTAAACCCAGTATGTATTTATTCTCGTTATATGTGGAAAGGCAATTTGTCATTAGTTGTTGAAGAGAAAACTATTATATACAAAACAAGTGAACTGAAATTTGTGAAAAATTGTGATCCAAGTTATTTGCAATAATCGATCATTAAGCGTTTCATATGGTTTAAATCTTTTTGCATTATGAATTAATACTTTGTGTTACAAATGAAGAGATTTTGTGTTTAGAACAATCCAAATTTTCCCTAAAAGTATGTCCCTAGAATTGTCCATAAATCCCTCCTGGCTGTTCGTATTATTGTGATTACTCTGTGAAATCTCCTTTTGGACGTTAACAATTCCAGGAGATTTTCCTGATCTAAAGAACAAACTACACAACTACACGAAAGCCACAACAAGCACAGTAACTAGAAGTTTTAATGCTGTCAACGGGGACAGAACCACAACAATAGAATGAACTAGGACTAAACACTGTATCCTGGAACTTCTTCTTTTCATTGACATGTGACGATAGGACTTTCCATGTACACGCACATCACTAGTGACTTTCGTAAATTTATATCAGAAACTGGACCAGACCACTGGAGCTGTGTATTCTGCAAATTCTAGGGATCTATAGACCGGAAGCTACAAAGCACCGAAGGACCATAGTACTAAGATGGGTATATTGCAAATGTCTATTTGAGGCTGGATACGGTCCACTTACATTTCAGATAATGTCATGTCAATTCAACAACTACAATTGGGAATAGTGACCATAGCTTGATAGCGTTGGAGTTTTTGATCCTTACAATGTTACTTCATTTATTTATTGTCTTCGAAATGTTCCTGCGTAACATGAATAGGACGGGTATTGGATAGATTCCCACGACAACCTCATTCTCTCGTTCTGCTTAATTCTTCTGTCAATCACGTTGCACTGATATGTTACAATCAAACCAATAGCTTCAATTGCTTATATGAATGTGCTTAGAGAAACGGACAGAAATCCCCAATTAAATGTAAGACAAACTTGATGTTTGATTTCAAACTGGGTCGCCTTAATGTTGATTTGGTCATAGGGCTACTGTGAATATCTATTGACTATGCTTGTCAATATAATTATCCTGTGGAACAAGAACTTTGTTAAACAATATTTTTACTTCATGGAGATACAACCAAGTTTGCGATGATCGCGAAGCGACATTATATATTTTGGCGTAATTTTTCAGGTTGAAACATATCCCTTTGTATTAGATGTTGACAAAAGCCGTATTTTTAGAAATTGTAGCCATGGCAAAAATTTTCACATCAAAGACTTTCCGATAGCTCCATTACTGTGAAAGATTTAATATCAACCTAATTTAATATACATATATGATAAGTTTATCACTTTATTATTTCAAAGTATTTCAGGGCATTTACTTTCTTCCTGGAACTGTTTTTCTCTTGGATATTAATCCTGGAAGCTCGTAAGCTTGTTAAATCAACAGCAATAGATAAAATTCCATGTATCTCAGAACATTAAAGTATACAGCCAGAAAGAATAATAACAACTGAACCTACGTACATATCCTGACAAAACAAATCTAATAAGAACAGTTTGGCTTGGTTGGTCTGCGGTTGCCGTTGAAACAATTACAAACGTACAGGAGGTTATTGTGATTAAATATTCAAAAGGTGATGACATTGTTTCTATTCTTAATAGTCTTAAGAAATTATATGAATCATTACTTGTCTGAAGAACTCGACCTTACCTTACACAATAAGTTTTATGTTTCAACAATGAGGGAATTTTCTCTTTAACTTACAATAAATATCTGAGTGAAGGTGTCTGAATGCAGGATTCGTTCGTACTTTAAATGTCCTTCATTTATTCCGAATCTGAAAAATTGTCAAGGATGAATAAAAGTCGCTTAAACAAACGCACAACGCGTATCCTGACATGGGAACACCCCAAAAAAATTGGGTGTGTTTGTAGATTGGGTTGATACAGGACTGGACTGATTTATTGCTCTATTTTTTTGGTAGAGAAATTTCACACTTCCCTTTTCACTACCATCCACATTTTAAGCAATTCCGTATTCAATACCAAGCAAAATCATAAATCAAATATGCTACATGCAACAGGTGCTAACAAATGTTTGAAATGCTGTTCGCTAGTCAAGATGTTTTGATTTATTTTCTGTATCGCTTACAAAATTTTTTCGTTTGACTGCCATCTTGTTATGGATACTACATGAAGGCAAAAGGAGTCAACAAGGAGTGCTGAATATTGCACGGCAAAATATAATCGTTAAAATGCTTGTTAGCATGGAATCGTCTACTGTTTATTTTACCACCAGTTAACACCTTGAAATCCTTATCAGAAAATATTTTTTGACTCTAATGAAATGTTAACGATAATTTTGCGTTGTTTGTCAAAGGAAATATTCCACGTTTCCTGGCAACAATAACACGAATTTGATTGTTGTTAGCACTTTTATTATAAGCATTGAAATTTTGCGGCTTAAGAATAATCAATGATTCGTTGTACTCTGTAATATACACAAACTTAAAAAATTTCGATGTAAGATGATATATATTGAAAACGTAGAATTTTAAATCTACACATCAAGAAACACAGGAATTCCTTGTATGATGATTTGTGTATCAGCTATGAATGAATCTTGTATATCTAATCGTTCATAACAAGATATAGATTTAATAGTCACTAGAGCAAATTTTGAATCCGAGCTGATCAGTGTATACGTGATATACATATATAGATATTAGACACTTAATGTAAGTATTTTTTACACACGCTGGCATTGAAATGAGAATCCATTGGCCTCTAATAACAGTGAGAATGTGAACGTGATAGAACTTTGCTTTTAGTTATACATTTCCTTATAAACACACAAATTCACTAGCATCCATGTGTTTGTGTCCTTGTAAATGGAAGCAGAATATGAATATCGTTCTTCAATCACATTTCATCTAAAAGCAACATTTAGCTCCATCATCTTGCATGGCTGGTCACGTTTAAGCTTAAATCTCGTGTAGGGATAAAAGCATTAGAGCATTATACTATAATGTTTGTAGATGTGGTGTCTTAAACATACATATAAACTATATATTGTAATATTCTTTTTCACTTTTTTATATAGTATAGACAAGGAAATTGAAATAGGATGTCTTCTGATATTTGATGACATAGAAATGGTTTCATGAACCAAAAACTTTTCTTCCAAAGGAATTATATTTTTTCTTCTGTTCAAAATGGAATATGAGAAAAGTGATCCTTAGAAAAAGACTACCATAGAAATTTTATATGGAATTTAACGGTAACTGAAAAATAATTCTCATTCCTTTTCGGAATAATGTAGCATTTCTATAAATTTAGTTTCACGAACAATTTAAAAATTCTACATTTATCTCAAAAGCTGCAAATAGCGACGAATGTAAAATATAATCATAAAAGTTGTAGTTAATGAAACAAATATCGAGGAATCCAATAAATTAAACTCAGAGACTTATTATAAGAGGTAGTTCTTAAAGGTTATTGCCATATCGAATTAGCAATTAAGCTTAAGTGTAAACTATCAAATTTGAACTGCTATATATGAAAAGTTCCTCAAATTATGTGGACCATGAAATTAACCTATTCTCATGTTTTATCACTGAATCTCTTCACAAAACCCTTACCTAATTGTCGTTGTATTCAATCATAACTGAAATCTCATTAAATTTATTCAAGTGTGAAATACCTTAATATTATCGATTCCATAAAATTTGGACGAAATTTCTTCGAAAAACTCTATTTCACTTATTAAATATTTGATTTTACTGATTCCGCCTGTTTCATTAACGTTCAAGCAATTACTAATACAAATTAACGCTTCATTGATTTAAGGAAAATTAATAGAGACCTAAACAGGAAATGAACCTTAAAATGGGAGATAAGACTTATTGAATGATCTGAAGATATAATACATAACCTTTGACATCCTTATTTGGTGGGATTATATGAATTAAACCTAGCGCTTTGGTTGTATAAAATTCTTATTAGCCTCATTGCTTTGAAAGTGACGAGGGATAATAATTATTGTGTTTTTGGAAATCTAAATTTTTGTAGCAATACTTTTCTTGTAATTGTCTCTAGAATTTTATTTCAAATATTCACGCCCTTGAATTAGAATTTCAAAAATCCAGAAAATATTGGAGTATTTCTGTGGAGTGACATAGGTACATATTTCTTTACGAAGTGTTTCCTATTTCCCTAAGGATATGATCTTCCCTCGCTGTTGATGAATTCCGCCCATTTGTGTTGGAAAATCGATAAATTAATTTGTAACGCTCAAATTTACGGAGAAAAATCTGTCAAACGAAAAAGTGCGTTTTCTTTCGTTTCCACTTCATGTGACTTTTCAACGTATATCTCCAACGAAAGCAAAGACGACAAGGACTTTTTCTATTTCAAAAATTACATCATAAATCAAATTGCAGACCCAAAAGCATTTTAACAAAATCACAGCTCTCAACTGAGTGCGTGCTTTGGAGGATGTCTGTCATAGGGAATAAAAAATTATCCAACACAAACTGAACGTATCAAACGAATAAACAAGTAAAAAGGGAAATATGACGAAAAAATTAAAGATCACCTGTCTACGACAAAAAATTCTACTTTATGGCATAGAGACACGTTCGAAACATCAAGGACGAGCATTGCTTGAAGACTTTCTTTTTAATAAATATGAATGAAAGGAAATGAAATGCTTTTATCATTATAAAAATTTCATGAATAACAATAACATGGAGTTGTCTACATGATTTATTAACTGGAAGAATGATTTGATTGTAACTCAGATATATGTATGTACATAACATCCTTTTAATACCTATTCAAGGTGTCTGTTAAAAAATATTCTTTAAAAACAAACATGTGCTCATTGTGCATGTACGACTTGATGTATCTCTTTCGTATTGTCCTTGCTTTGAAGCTGTGTGGAGTCGAATTTCCAACAACAATATCTTATCTTAATCCTGCGAGGAGTTACATGTCAAAATCTTTATACGAAGTTATTAAAAGTTTTTGATCGAAAATTTCATATATAAATAATTGTTTTCGCAAGAATTTCGGGACTTAAATATAATATAGGTAACTACAGCGCCAGATTTCCTAAGAACCATATGTGGGAAATAAAGAAAACTTTAATCGAAGATACAAGAGACATGTATGGTATTTAGTTCTGTGTACAAAACTGCCTTTTGAAACCATGCATTTTATCAATAATACAATTTGAAATATATAATTGCATTATTAGTCAAGTAAAACTGTCATGTTGTTCATCCAATAGGAAATAGTTATTATATAAATCTGATTCCTGGACAAATATTGTAGAGAAGTGGTACGAAAAAGGTTATTGCCGATATTAAATTTCATGTGAAATATCCTTCAAATAATACATGTTCTGTCGGGTTTTTCAGGATTTTACATGCCCTGTAATTTATTTTGTTTTACTTGTACGACATGGTGATATGTGTATATGTATATAATAAGGAGTTATACATTCAAAGTTTTCTTTGAGTTAAGAAAGTGTAAAACACTCTTTCCTGTCTTCTTATATTTGCCTTGAGCTTCTCGACACAATTCTCTATAGAACACCAGCTCCAGAACGCAGCTATTATTGTTATTGGGCCTTCCCTAAATGCTTGTTTGCTGTTTAATAAAGTTATGAATAACTTTTGTCGTTATATTCACTGGAGCATAAATGGTGGTTTGGCATCGTTCGTTACAGCAACTTGTTCATAATTTACGGAATGACTTCTTGTAATTTTAGAATGCTATTGTAATATTACTTAACATTTTAAGTATTTACGTGTATCTTTGAATACAAACATGGTTTGTACTCTATATACCATATATAAACTTCTTGAATTATTGTTTCTTCAGTTCAAGGATCAGACAAACATGAATTGGTAGTATTGTTCTGGTGTATCTGATAAATTTTCTAAGATTTCTTTAATTACCCAAATGTTGGAGTAATTGCTCTATGAGCTGTTAATTTTATCATTTTACTAATTCTTTGTTTATACGAATACAATAGGGTGTTTCATTGTGTTTCATACAAGTATAGCTTCTTTCTTCGTGGATTCAGAAAACATTTATTATATTATTATGAGTATGAGTGCTGCGCAAATTTAATGTTATTGCCAAACACATATCAAAAAATTAATTATTTTCATGAATTATTCAGTAAAGCTATGATATAAATCTTTACAGAAGACATTCGGAAGCACATTCAATATGAAGTTGATTTTTAAATCGTTCTTCTGGATTATGAGAGGTCAATAAGACAAAAGCCCATTAGATTTAGCATGTACCTACTAATAATATAACAAATCTGAAATATACTTTGATAAATTTCTAAAGTAAGAATACTTACTAATCCAATATTTCGTAGCTCCTGGCATGAATTTATCAACAAGACTCGGACTTAGGTTATGAAGGAAGTTCTTTCTATAATACGAACATAAAACAATTTTGAATAGACAACTAAGTTTAACATGTTTCTTGTTAACAAAATATTTTAACTGGGACGAAGGGTCCCATGTTGCACAATGAATGTATGTTATAGATATGAAGAATATGTTTGTTCGTTACACTTGAATCTTGGGATAAAGTGAGGGTATTTGTCTTTATTCACTTCAATAGCTCTCATGTGTATCATAACGTTTAATTAAATTATTTTGTCCAGGAACTGTTGTTAATTAAGGAAATTTGTACTGAGTGAATTGGGCTTTAGTTTTTTTACATTTCTCACTGTCTCAAGAAATGTGTCTTTGTTTTGGGCAAAAGGTTTATGGTGAAACTTATCCAATACAAGCAATTAAAATAATGTCGCCTTTTCTTCTATATTTCATTCTAAGTGATGTTTGAATTTCAAAGTTTTAGGTACAAGAACAATAAGCAAATTAACACGCAATTTACCCTTAAATTTGAAAACCCAAAACTGACTCTAAGATGTCGTTTTTCGGCAATGTTCTTGGATTAGAAGTAAAACAATGTTAGGTTGTATCAAACTCAATATATGGATTAGGCGCAAAATTCCAAGTCATTCTAGGAAATTCAATTTGTTTCTATTGAATAAATTATTTTTCTCTAGATTCTTCTTAAATGAAGTTTAAAGTCGGCATTTCGTTTTAAAAGAAGACTGAGTGTGTCTGATTAAATAATTTAAAGACTTTTTCGTTTTTTTGGTGGTGGCATTGTCTCAATCAGCTCTCCATACCGCTAAAAAGGGGTCGATTGCAGAACAATTGCGAGAAATTGAAATTATATATAAACAACACATATAAAGTGCACTGTAATTACGGAGAGAGGCATTCGATATACGACAAAAATTCGAATAAAGAACACACCATAGAAAAAGGAACTTCAAAAACGAATTGATATTTCTTCGCCTTGGGGATATTCGACTTATAAATCAACTTCTGAAAGTCCATACAACCTGCACGCAGAACCAACAATGTCTGTGGTGTATTGTATTGGCATGATCCTGGTCGTCGTCTTGTGCACTTACCTATTGCTGTATATCATCATCCAATAGTCAGTGAATTGTTTCGGTAAACGTATCCTCGAAATGTCCTCTGATGAAGCAATAACTTCGTCCATAAAACCAATGTCATCAGCAGATACAACTTGGAACTATAACTTTCCTGCTGTACTTCCATTGAACGTTGAATGAATACTTTAGCTGCTTCTATAACTTCATATATTTCTGCTTTATTTGTTTTAATTTTTTAGCAATTTCTAGAACGAATTGTTATAGAAGTAAACTTTACTCCACAATTGCTATAGATCTTCTCAAAGTTTTGTTGGAATTGTGTCGATATATAATAAATGTACTACAGAGAATAAGGAACATATATATGATAAGGTTTAAACCTCTAAGAAATAAGCAAAGTGTACACAAAAATGGTGAATGACAATAAAACAAATTATTATCAGCAGCATTCTTGATATAATGCATATACACTCAAATAAGATTTATGTTGTTTTCATGGATTAATTTTGGCTTAAATCAAAATTGACATAGAAGTGTCCACTAACATACGACACTGATACGCATAAGGCATTTCGATCAATTCGAACTGAAATCAAACTTTTTATAACAGATTTAATATTTAACTCACGAGATTGACACTCAGCGAGTATTAAATTCCAGTCCAGCAATATTGTCAGTGATATAACTAGTACAAAAAAGTAACTATTTGCTGGTTACTCGTTACAAAAAATAGGTTTACATCTAATGGATGTAAAATCTGTGGGACTTTGTATAATCCATAATTGACAGCAATAATCGCAGTTGCTTTGTATAGCAAATAATTTCAATTCATTTCACAAAGTAACCGAATGTTTGTGCCAGACTTAACGAACGGTGAAAGTTCTTTCAACTTCTTACCAACTTGACGTGGAACTAACTTCAACTGTAGTTGCTTCTATACATACAGCGAGGATACCATTTCACTGTTAGATAAATGAAAAACATTGTATAAAGTAGAATCGGTTAAGGAATGACAGTGTCCTGAACACATTACATTTAAATTTTCTTATGAAAATTTTTAGCTTTGCTTGATTTTTTCTTACTGCTCTTCTACCATGAAATATTATTGATCCTTAACGTTAAGCAATTTCTCCTTTCCATTGAACTAACAACGTGTACAGGATCGTAAAACGTTACTATCTCAATCAGTTGGGATTGCCTTCAACGCCGTTACTTCGCTCAAATAAGATAATCCCATTTCTACTCAAATATAATAAACTCGACTGTTATATACCATTCCACCCAGTTAAGCCATTTATTCCATATCACCCATTTATAACCTTCAACGGGTATACCTTAGCTTACCTCAATCTCTTCGGTATTTTTAAAAACAAAAGAAAAAATTAAAAAAAGCACATGACTGTAAGAGCTTATAGAAGATTTAACATTTGTCCTTTGGAAAAGGTGAAAAACTTTCCCTCAAGAAAGTTGGTGTCTCCTTGAGAGAATAGGTGGGAGCCTCTTTAGATTTTTCATCAAGTATAATCACAATATCTTTTCTCTTTCTCAACGTTTATACACATTTTCGTTTCGCATATTTTCTTTGAAAGTCCCTTTCTTATTCTTCATGAAAATACCTTCTTTAGGTTACGCATAGTTTTAAGGGTAAACAACAACCCTTTACATCCTCGACATTGGACTGTAACCTTAAAAGTTTATTTTGTCATAAAAATTGAGAAATATGAAATGGTGGCCAGTAAATATAAAAGTTTTAAGGAAGGATGGATTGCGTATATTGTACAGGCAATAAATCCACGTGTCATTCACTGATACCAACTGTAAACATTAAAAAATATGACTTTATTGCGGAAATAATAAAACTGAGGACTGCACCCGAAAATTTGTATCCTATTTGAGGTTAAGTGGCGGCCAGAAAAGAACAATAAAACCTTGCTTTCCAAAAGGAATTGTACTTTCAGCCTTAAATCTGTTATTAAAATTTATTCCAGGTCAGCTTTCCTTAATTAAACTACAACCTCAAGCCCTTATTACCGAATCAAATGAATTTTTATTTAAAAACAAAAACTTTAGTTGAGATACTCGTTCGTCGTTTGTAATTTCATCGAATTAAGTTTCGTTCAAATGTATGATATCCTTTTGATTGACTTCAAATTGATATTCAATTTCGCAAAAAAATCCTTATCTCTTAATGTCCCTATTCGTAAAAAATGACTCACTATTGATTCTGTGTTCTTGTCAGGATAAGGTTGACTTCAAAAAACTCCTCACGTAAAATCAAATATTGGATTTTCCTGTCCTTACAGAATCCAATGGAATTTCAGTCCTTTTCAGATATTAAAAAAGGAGACTCACTGCAATACCACACTAAAAGTGAATTCTGCAAAGTCAACTCTAAATAAAAAGTCACTGGTCAATCGAATTTCAGGATAGATGGAAGGATCACAAAATTGAACGAAGAATCGAAATGATTGAAAACTGCACTTTCATTGCAAGGATTTTAAGGATTTCCAAGAACTTGTTTATAAATGCTAGTCACGTCTGATGAGTTTTGTAAGTCTTTTGATCAGTCAATTTGTGACTTCTTGAGGTTTCGCTATTAGAAATTTGTCTCAATCTCCAGACATTCGTTTGCCTTTCTTTGAGGTCATTTCGAAAGGATACTTAAATTTATTCGAAAGAAATTGGACCTTTGTGTGTAGTCTAAAGACTTCCTGTTGCAATTTGGGATGTATCATGAATACCTTTCTCCAAAATTATGACCTTTTTAACACTTTCATGATTATCTAATAGATCCTTGAGGCAAAATGATGACTATTCATTTTTTTGTAAATTAAAAGTGCACTTGAATATATATCTGAAAGCATTTCTGTAAACTGTCTCTGCAAACTATATGATTCAAACGAAATTGTAACATGTAAAGGCCAAATTACGTGACTTGCCTCGAATATCACATGAAAACTTCATCGTATGCGAACTGAGTTTTGTCCAAACCGTTCCTGGGCATGAAAACAGAAGCTTGAAAACATAGGGATAACCACACGTAGACAGGAATATTCAGTCTTGATATCCTTTATGCAAAGATTTCTGCAGCAATTTGATGTGGTCATATTCTTTGAGGTCGGAACACGACTCTCTCTTACTTTATGGAAAATTGCAGGACATTTTCAACTAGTTACAGTAAAATATCTTACCATATCTGATTTCATATTATTTCACGTAACTATATCCAAATTGCATGGTACGCTAGATTTATATGTCACTTTTAGATATACGAATCGTTTTTCAAATTGTTTGTGTAAATCAGAAATTAATTATCCATATGTTCCACATAGTAGTTTAAGGAAGAAATAAGAATCCATATTAGTTGAATAATGCAGTTTAAAATTTTGATGCAAATAACTATATTGTTATTAAATGCAGTATTGTGTTTCACTTCCTAGCAATTTCAAAATATCCGCAATATGAAAATATACTTCAAAATGCTTACTCGTAATAAACATAAGTCTGAGATATACCTTATGGTGAATAGAACACGTACTTTAGATTAGTTAGTTAGTTGCCCTTAACTCCAATGATCGTGTCCGTGTATATTTTTGTTGCCTAGATACAGCACATACAATATATCATGTTTCCAATTATGGCTTCATAAATTTCATCATATTTCTATAA
The DNA here is from genome assembly GCA_963971475.1 of Chrysops caecutiens. Lineage (NCBI taxonomy): Eukaryota > Metazoa > Arthropoda > Insecta > Diptera > Tabanidae > Chrysops > Chrysops caecutiens. The sequence goes on from OZ020568.1 coordinate 73,771,066, forward strand.
AAAATATGAGGTTGCAAGAAATACTACTACTACCGCAGTGAAAAGATTTTAAGCATTTCCAGCAATCCCAGTGGGTTGCCTTAATAAACCAAAGAAATGGTTACGTTTTATTACATATTTTACACAGAATGTCTTGAAGCGTTTTACTGAATGTATAAGAACATTATAAATTATTCATGTGGATATTCATATATGTTTTCATATATTGAAAAGAATAGAACATGTTGATGGTCTTCTTTTCCTTTCTAAGAACTCTGACATCATAGAGAGCCAACCAAAACGTTCAGGATAATCTTAAAATTTTCTACATAACTCAAGATGAAAGTTTATAAAATCGAGATCCTTCAGCAAATCGTCGTTTTTCTAGAATTGATGGTGAAATTACTGAAAATGAGATGCATTTGCAGTTATGCATTATCCTAGCTGCCGTGGCTTACTTCGGATATGAAATTTCTCGTAGCTTAAAGATATGAAGCGGTAGAAACTGGTAAAAACAAAAAGAATTGAGGAATTTTACAGAAGGTCAACAGTACACTTAAAGAGGTTAATTAGTTTGAATAAATTGCTACAAGGATCGAAACACGAACCAAAGGTAAGATATAGAGCTGAAAGGTGATAGAATACACTACACAAAAGTTGTATTTATTTATGGAAATCTTAAGGTTTTACCCGTAACTTGATGATAATGAATAAAAAATTAGTCTAATTTTATGTAAAACAAACAGAATTTTTTTTTGTATCCAAAAACGATACCAAGAATCACGATGGATCTGTTAAAACAAAATTTATTTGCTGTCCCGAAAAAGTTCTCAGAGCAAATTGGTTAAGAAAAATACAGCTTTCACTAAACCTTCATTAATCTTAGAAGGGTAAATTGACTTGAAATTAATTTCCATTCCCAACAGTGTGACTGTAACAATTTGTTGTTGCGTTTCTTGTATTTTTGTACTTTTCGTTCATTCGAAATAACTTACTCCGCCGACCGGAAGAGATACTAATAATTGTAAAGGTATACACAGGGAATAACTGGTAGTCGTTTTGTGCAATAAATTTTGTATATCACACCCGGATTTAATGGTAGTCTTCCTAATTCACTTAGCTGAACATGACTACTCTATTTCCTTACATAATGATAAATATCTTTTAGTAACTAATGAGTTACATACTAGATCTCATATATTCCGCTCTGACTTGAATTAGCAAATGCACATTTGAATGATTTTTATCAATTATACTAGCCTCCCTTACTCAGTGCTTCAGTAATTCAATAAATCAGTTGAATATAGTCAATAATATTATTTTAAAAGATCCACGAATTCTCGGATTTATGAAACTGTATATCTGCTTGACATTTCCAGTACAAACTTATATTGACCCTAAGGATTTTGTCATCTCGAAGGATATCCAAAGGACTAACGCATGTCGAAATATAACATAGAAAATAAAACAAAAAAACGAAGAGTGACAGCTTGTTCAATCTCTTATGACAAGGACAAATTGTATGTTATCGATAGCAAGAGATCTATGACCAAATCTTAAGTTATATTCAATTACTTTGCCAATTTGTTGCTTGTCAATACCGATTATTATTCTTGATAACTTAAAGATACTGTCAACTAAAATAAAAGTTTCTACTAAGTTAAGAATGGAGATTTGGCTTAGTTGACTACAAGCTTTTGGTTCGAGAATAACAATTTAGGAAAACTGATTGTGAAGTTCATTTGACATATTTCTAATGATTTATATTATATTATAACATGCTATGTTGATGACGAAAAACTATTTGTTTCCTGTACAAGCCAATCCCCATTGACGATTTTTACTGAGATGTTTCTGATCATAGTTAAAAAAAAAGGAATAATAATTCGTATATTGTTCTCCATGGGGGAAAAATACAACATTTCCATCGAGTGTACATAAATTGTGTAAAACAACCGTAGACGAGGGAGGCATACACTCAATGGGGATGTTGTATTTGCTCTCCCGAGGTCAGCATACTTGGCTTTCACAAACATCTCGTCGAAAATTCCGGTTTGCGCTGCGTTATTTAGCAGATAATAAATAAGTAACTTTTCTGCGGCTCGCAAGCCAATTTTCACTGGATGGAAATGCTCTCTATTTTCTCTCGCGAGTGAATGTACTATTTACACACTCAAATGTTTACCACTTTGCTCGACGAAAAAATCCTCTACTTCCCACCTCGATAACAAAGTGAGGATTTTCGATTGGGGTGTGAGAAAAAATGGTTATCCCGATAAAATAATATTCACCATCAAAGTTTTTTTAAATTAAATCAAAAATAAATTAAAAATTATGTAAATTGGAATTACTAGGTCCTGTTCCTTTTGTGGATTCTTAAAATGTGACTTGTTTAAAAGATTTGAAGGGTTTTTTATTATAATGAATTTCAGTTAACCTTATTAAACAGAAGAAAGTCAAGTATCCTTAAGAAATTTTATGTCTCATTATATAACGGATTTATCAGTCAAAATATCCTTAAGAAACATCTTGAGACAATTCATTGTGGGTGAAATGGAATCTTCAGCAAATGTTATAAGAAAGGATATATATTTTTGTCTGTTCTCATTTTGAAGTTAATTTATTGAAAAAGTTTTTAGATGTTTGTTAAGTTCATTAAATTTTACTTTCGTAACCTGAACAAAGTTTATTTTGGCAACGAGAAGATAATGGAAACTAAATTGGTATACATTAAGAGTTAAGATAAACAATTTTGCAGCTAAATACCAGAGACTTTTAAGTTGACCAAAGAAAAGTTTTATTTTTACGAGAAGAAGTTTTTTTTTATTTGATAGCAAACGTTTTAATGATTTGGATTAGTTTTAAGTTCTAAGTTATTCTGAATTCATATTAGTTTGAGGTTAAAATATGTGCTATTTAATAGTAGACAAAATGATATCTTATGCATATCAGTATGTACATACTCGTAAACTAATGCAACTCTTTATCACTTTGAGGGTAAAAACAGAAAAGTGTATATTTTTCGTAAATTAACTTTTTTACTTACTCGTTTTACAAACAAGATTGCAGCTAATGAAAAACTGAAAGAAAAGGACTCACCTGGAGTTAAAAAGTAATTGTTATTTGCTCTAATCCCGAGAATTCTCAACAATAGGAACGTCCTGTGTTTTGTTCTCTACTAAGGAGTTGCAAACTTTCAACTTGGGGTTGAAGGAATATAAACCAAATCCTGTTAATAAAACGAGGAAAGAATGAAGTTGTCTTTTCTTGCCAAAAACCAAATTTATTGACATCATTTCCGCTCGGTATTATACGTTGAGAAACAAAAGGGGAAAACAAAGACATTAGATGAAATGAATGCCTTTAATTTCCTTCACTCAACTTCTTTGAGTACATTAAAAGAGACTGGCTACAAAAGCTAGGAAACATTGAATATGTTACAAGCCATTTAGTTAGCTTTAGACTAGCGGGTGGCAAAAGTCCTTTTGAAGGCGTATTGCCAAATAAAGATTGAGATCCGAAACGATACTTAGTGCTTAAGGATCTTCACTTAAGTTGATATTACATTGCAATAGAAGCAAAGTTTAATGATACTCTAGAAAGTATTTCATTTGTATGCACTCCCTACTTGACATCCCTTATTTTCGCGAATCTCCTTGCTTCAAGGATAACGATAATGATAAGATGGGGATATTAAGAACGAGAGTCAAATGAACATATCAACGCAAGCATGATATTTGTCGTTATGAAGGAATTCTTTGATTGCTATGGAAACATACTTGAAGGATGTCGTTGAGAATAATTTCATTTCCTCAACATAAAGGAATTTGAACGTAATTAAGAAAGTATGCTACGTTGCTTCTTCTTCTCAGCACCTTCATTTCATTTCGAGTATTCTAAGTGAAATGAATTGGAAAAGACGCTCTTAAAGTCTTTGGCATGTTATTAAAAATGGAAGAGGAACTCATTTCTACAAGATTCATACAAACTTAATATTATATACAAGAATCATAGCTAGACAACAAAAGTATTTATCAATCGAAGAAGAAATAGATTTTTATAAATGTCCTTGTGAACATATAATATCTATTTGCTTTAAGCCAGAAAACTGAAATATTTTAAATAACCTCGAACGCTAAGAGCTAAATTGATATTAAGAGTCTATTTCCACTTTCACGCCTCCAGATGCGAGTTTTCCACATCTAATACGTTAAAAACATGGAAAAGATAAAGCTATTCTTCATCCTTGAAATGGTCGAAGAAAAGTTTTCTAATATATTCCCTTAAAAAATTTACACACCATCAAAATAATTTATGGTCGATTAACATGTAAATTTCTGGTAAACTCTCCAATTTCTAGTCATGACGGTCTTATGAAATATCGTCTATTTCATATCATGGTGTTGTGGTAGGCTTGGTATTATTACACTAAAAACGTGCTTTAAGTCCTTCAAACACTCTTTGTCGCAATATATTTCAACGAATCATTTCTGATTTTATAAAATGTCGTTTTTCGTGTCACTTTGTAAAGAAAAATTGTCAAACCTTCTATGTTCCATATATAAAATAAAATGAAAAACAACTTTTTAGTTTGTTGTTTAATATTTTTTATGTCCTTGGTGATATTTTGGGAAAATTTGAATCTCCACCATATTAATTATTCAATCACAAATCAGACATCAAAATAATTCATTTAAGAAAAAGTTATATTTCAGGATGTAGCGTAGTACAATAAATTTCAGAAAAACTCAAATTATGTATTTATACATTTTAATATATTACGCAATGTCCTTGCCTTATAGCGAGAATTGGAATATGAAATCAGATCGTTTTTTTTCCTGTTCCATCGTATTTGTTGCCCACAATCACATGATAAGAGCAATCATAAAATACAACATTACGTTTTCTGCCTTTCGTTATTATCTTGTTATAAATATGTGTTTTTAGTCCTTCAAAAAATTGTTGATTTGGAGAATTTCAATTATATCCAATTGATGTGATTAAGCATTGAGCCTAAACTACCTTCATGTTTTAGTCATTTGTAATGTTGATATGATTCAAAAATTGTTAGCGTGCAACATGTATCATAGCTTGTTAAAGACACTGGTTATTCACGGCTTCATCTGTTATCGAAGTTATATGTTATTATCTCGTATCACAGAAGAAATCATGATCTCAGTATCATAAAACAAAACCAAAAATCCCTGACACAAATTCTGAACAATTTAAATGAAGATTTGCAAATTACTTAAAGAAAATAAGCGACGAGTATTAACGTTTAACATGACATCACTTTGCTACTTATTTGCCGTGTCTGTTTTATATTAAACGGATGTCTTGTTTTATCTAAAGTACTTTCACTTGTATTATCTCATCAGTCAATCTGTACGACTATATAATTGTCAACTTGTCTTTCATTTTGTTCCATTTAACAAAAACAAACAGCAAATTTCTCTTTTATTCGTTACTGTTATGGAGGGTATCGTTTTAAGATGAATTTCTGTTTGAAATAAATTAGCAAATTAAACTAGAGAAGCAGTATCCTTGAACAGTTTGTTGATTTACTGATAAAAAGTCACTAAGATATGGAATTTATTATGTCGATGATATGCTGGACCCTCTCCCGTTGAAAGAAATTCTAATATCCAATGAAAGTTTGTCTTTGTTGTTATGGGTTAAGTAATTTGTAACGTTTCAGATTATTGTTGCCAATAAAAGGTTATTTTAATTGCATCCAATTATCCTGCATCATAACTCGTTATTGAAGTAGCAATTACAATCCAGGTGAATGTTATAGAATGCAAGTAGAAAATGTGAATTACATAGCAATTGAATGTTGGATATGAGAATGATATTATATCGGTTTCGTGTCTTTAATTTTCATTGTCAGTTAACATATATAAGACATTTTATTTGTATCTTGTTTGCAGTGCTTAGATTTTATAACACCAAATGTTTGCCTTACAGCGGCCATTAGAATTTCTTTTGTCTTGAGACTGATTCGGTTCAAGATGGAATACAAAGTGTTGTTCAAAGGCAACAACGTGGTTCTTATATTGCACGTAATATCATCTGTTTTCTAGTCACGTTTTATTGACATATCCTATGGATGTTAGCTATGAGGAGATATAAAACCTACCCGATAACACCTTATCATTTCCGAGTATGTTTCAAAAGAAAAGGATGCTCCTGTGGAACATATACATACGTTTGTGGTATGTTTGAGAAAATTTCGTGTTAAATGAAAGTGTTACAAGTATAGAACAGGTTGAACGGACACCTTTAATTATGTTCAATTTTGAAGGTGCACAATAAATTTTAAGACACTTTTTCTCTTGTTTCAAGGATCGATTTGGAAACCATCAATGTCTGTATTGATTGAAGGAAACACAATTCCAATGTCTAGCATTTGAAGTTCTTGAGTTTCCAACGACTAAGGATTTTTGAAGGTCCAAAGTACTTTTTTTTTGAATATTTTAAGAAAAGTTTCATTATCTTTTGGAAAAAATTAAATATTCCATTCACGAAATGTTAGAAAAACGTGATTTCAACTGTGCGCTTCATTTTAATTTCAATGCAAATGAATTTCGAAGGATAATTGTACTTTAGAGGAAAGGATTTTTTCTAAAAGAGATTTGCATAAAATTCATATACTCTGATTTATGTAAGCCTTCTATACTTTATTTTTGTCCTCTATTTTTCCTTGGAGCTCATTCCTAAACTATATAAATGTTTTATTTATTTTTATCGCAGTGTTGTAGTACTCCATATTCCTACAGTATTTATAAAGATGAAAAACACCAAATAAAGTGTGATGGCATTTAAACCAAGTAAGTTCAAAATAATACATCAGACAACGTAGTTTTCAATTAAGAACCTGCAAACTATTCATTTTTCTTTCAAGAAATATATATAAAAATGTCTTGTTAAACATATGAAAATTTTAACACCGATATCCTGAAAGTTTCCACAGATAGTTTTGTGTAAAAATCAAAATGGCACGGCATGTGCTATACACTTTGTTATCCAATATCCCATCTCATATGTGCCTTGCATTTGTGTGAATTTTCATCATAAATCAATCCAGTGGGTGCCTTGCAATTTTATGGTAGAGTAATAAACAACAAACAAAATATAAGCAACACATTCTTATGTTTACGTCGTTTCTACGTTAACTATATTATCTGTTTGAATATGCATAAAATGTTTTATGGTCTTCACCCCATGTTGCCATTTTGCGGTTATTTCAAGAACTTCAACAGAACATGATGTTTATTATTTCTCGAATATATGTAAAGGATATGTGAGAAGGAATAACATTTCAATGTGGTAAAGTTGAGGTATACATATATACATATGTAGATTTCTATTCTTCTTGATAACAGGGCTCTTTTACCATGAATCTGATTGAATTGACGTTTCCTTGTTAGGGCTCTTACTGGTAAATAACCCACGTTGCGCAACTAAGTTTAACAAACGAACAAACATAGCATGAAATTTCTCCTACCGCCTAGGAAAGTTCCTTGTTTGAAGTTATGTTACAAATAGAGATTCATAGTAGGTACTAACATAGCCTATTGTTTGATGTGAAGAAAACTGTCGTTATTTTGATTGGCAAAATAAGTTTACTATAATATTGCTCGAACTTATTTTGATGTCACCAAAGAGACTAAGGGACAATTACACTAATAGCCTAGGTAAAAGAACATACCCTAATAAATTTTCTAGTTACAGAATATTACCTTAACTCAAATGGCATTAGGAAAAACAAAATTTCATTCGAAAAAGTGTATCAATATCTTCTGATGTTGTAAAACGTTAAAGTTAACTCATATCATTCTCAACACAACACCAATATGCACGTTTGAGAAATTGCCCTTTTCCATTAAGTTTAGAAAGTTTAACTTCAATTTGCGAAACGAGTGACTTCATCTTTTCAATACAAACCTTCTAAGAAGTAAGAGCTACTTTCTTGAAAGTACGTAAAGTAACTCGTACGAAGAACTGATATAAAAGTAAGGATCAAGATATAAAAAATTACGTTTCTAGAAACAAGTTGAAAGATGTTAAACTATTTTATTTTAATGTCTAGGAAAAACTACCAAAGTTTTATTAATAGAAACGGTGCTGTGTATAAAAAAGTTGCTTTATTGAGTGTCGTGAAGGAAATGTTTCTGTTAACTTTTGATCCATAGCACAAAATCGCAAAAAAGGAATTTACATTTGAATAAAACGCACATCAAAGAGGAATTGTCGTCCGAAAAATTTTATTATATATAAATGTATGAAAATAAATACAACACTATTTTAGAGGAATCCTTAAAGATTTCTATAAGAATCTGTTGCTATGTGAACAATAATTTGATGACATGAGATATGTATAATTGTTGAGACTGGGACCGTATTTCTTTGTCATTTCACAAAACATGCCTGTGGTCTTTGGCATATATGTCTCAAATGAATTAAACTTTTACTAATTTATAGAACTTGATGCTTCATGCACACCTTTGAATAATTTGAACGATATCTTTCAAATGAATTGTCCTTAAGTACATGGTTTATGTAGGTTGCACGTGGAAATACCTATAAACCATATCTCTTTCATTTTATTTTAAATTTATTTTGGTTCTGTGTGGGATTATTCATTCAATTTTGAAGACAATACCTTCTTTTCGTGGATGATTTATGAGTATTTGCTTCAAAGCTGAAACATCAGTGAGGTATTAAACTAAAAGCTTCTGCAACTTGTACTTTATAATTCATATTGAATTTGACTTTGAAAACGTTTATTGATTCATGCAAATGATGTTTATGTCGAACCTTTGGCTCGAAGGCAGAATTGAAAAAAGCAAATGATAGATTTTTTTTGGATGGGTGGGTATAACCAAATTGATTAACACTAGCTAAAGTTCTCCTTAAGTGATTTTTCCAAATAAGTTATTACAATCTTGGTTCTATAATAATTCGATAGAACTGGATTACACTTGAAATTAAACAATGTAATGGAATTTAAAAGAACTTGTGATTGTATGTCTGGTAAAGTGACTATATAAGGAACAGCCCTGTGTTAGCTTCATTAAAAATTAAAACCAAGAGAACTCGGAATGTTACGCGCTGAGATTAAACTTTATGCAAATTGAAGAATGATAATGAGTTGTCGTGATAATAAATTAAAACTTACGACATTCACCCCAATGTCATTTACTTCACCACGACAAGAACAGTGAATACTCGTTCCGGATATTTTCGTTTTGTCCTGGACACCAGGATAACAAATGCGCTGAATCTGGACATGCCTTTAGATACAACAGTAAGCTACTATCACCGATAAATCTCAGTTCACAATGTTTTATTGTACGCTTCATGGTACAATATTTTATAACCAGATGTTTCGTCTCGCTTTGTCAAGCGATACATACTATTGTAGTAGCCTTAAATTTCAATTCATGAAACCACTTTAAAGATACGCTTTCAATTTTGTTGAGAGATGAAAACAATAATTTTGAAGACGACAATCAGTGTCATAACATACTTTGTCTATAGTATTCCAACTGTATAGTCTAATGTACATGAACTATCATTTTTGAAGAGTCTAATTGCAAGTATAACGAATCAAAATGCAAGTCAAAAAATTCATACGCCAAACCATGAAACTCTCATTTGGGAGGATGTTCAAAATTTCTACTCGTAATTTGGTATTGCACATTCCATAGCAAACGTCAAAAGTTTGCTAATCTAAATTATTTCAGTATCATAGGTAGCAGGTGTCATGACTTTATCCCGACGGACAAACAGTTTTCAGAAAATATTCTAGCTGCAATGTAAGGGAGACAACTGACAAACTGCACGTAAGCCCTTAGTTCCATTTCAGACTTGATTGCAACCTTACAAAGGAATCCTAGCAAAACCCTTTAATCCAAGCAAAACCATTTTCATGGGTAATGCAGACAAAATTGACCATTTGAAATGATTTTACTTCGTTCCAAAATCAACATGAATGTAAATTAGATGTTTTGTTCATTCTAATACCTCGAAAGTTATGTGTCACTTGAGTAGATTTGCAAATATTTGAATAAATGCAAACAGGATTGTTATATGATAATCATGTTGCAAAGGTAGACAAAGTTTTCTACTGATTGTCTATTACACAAACATGGATTTGGTACGATAAGAAACGTGTGCACTTTGATACCTTAAGGTCAAAGTGGTAAAACTTTTATGTTTTTCATTGTAAAACTTTTCACTGCTTTATATTTTGGGTTTATCACAAAGCTCAGTATTTGATGGACTTGAGCCAAGCAAACGAAAGTTTTACATAACATCATGACACGTAATACTAGACTTGTAACCCATGTGACAAATGATTGAGACAGATCAAATTACCTTAAAGTTATCCACATATATTCTTCACGGGATTTAAATTTGTCGGTGTGATTATCATTATATTTAATCACATTTCCTTAAAATCAAGTTCGAAAATTTATTCATAAAGATATTGTAGGTATAGCTCGTTTTGTATTCCGGAAACCCAAACACAACATGTAACATTTCCACAAGTAATTATTTATCACATTTTGGGGCGGTTAAATTTTAATCAGAAAACAGAGTAAAGGATTTAGAGGACAGGATACAGGGATAGTCCTTTTCTCACTGGAAAACTTTCACTTATTTTCATAAGAACACATGTGTGTGGGCGCAAGTTGAACGTATTACACTTCTTGGTTTTGTGTGGACAAAGTTTCTCTTAATTTCTATTTTGAAAAGGGTTGAAAACCTTTCCACGAAAATTCTGATTAACGTCCATGTTAACTTTTTCACGGAGTTAGTCTTCCAATTTTCATCCCTGTCGAAAATTCAAACTTTCGATCATAAGTATGTGTTTATCTTCAAATAAAAGCTGAAAGTTCTCAAGAGTTATTTGGGTCACGAACTTTTCAAAATTGTTTTCACACTCGAAAGAAAAGATCTTAGAATATTGACTAATAATAAAGAGGTTATTGAATTGATTTTACTATCACATGGAAAATATGTTCTTTAGGCCAAATATCAGTTACAATGATAATTTGTCATTTACGTGATATCTTTACAAGCAATTTAAATTTCAAATATGCATACATATTTCATAAATGATGAAGCATTTCCAAAAAGTTCATTACAGCTATTATATCATGCAGCATGACAAATTTTTTGGCAATCTTTCGTAGTTTTCGTTCTGATAATTGGTTTAAATTTTATTTACTTAACGTTGTTTTGTTCATCCTTGTTCAATTGAAACATTTCTGGTACATTCATTCAACATTTTTTGGCAAAGATGTAGAAAAAAACTATCAAGGAATCGATTTATGTGTCTGGAGAAACTACATTCGTCTTGATTAATGATGCGAGACAAGAAATATGAGCATTTGCCTGATGTTGGAAGCAAATTAAATTAAAAATTTTACTGAAGGCCGCTGTCTATGTCAGTCGTCGAATAATTATGTTCGAAAATTATTCATTAAATATGTTTATTTGATTAGGGTCTTTCTTAAGCAAATAGATCTTATGCATCATCCCCTAAAGCAATATATTGATTTCCTTCCATACTGCAAGCTTTTCTACTTGTAGAATAAGTTGCAACCAAAACCACTAATTTAAAATATTGCCTAGAACAAATTTCAAAGCACAATGATACCTTCCTGAGAAGAATGAAAAACTTTTTCACTTTTGTATCGTAAATTTCTTGTGCTATAAAACGAAACTTTTAACTATACAAACTTTGTTTATTCATTAACTAGTTAAAGTTTTATCAATTAGAAACTAAAAAGGTGAAAAGTTTCTGTTTAGTTAAGCATCGATATAAACTTTCTCTGGATAAGGTTTTATTGAATGGCGATCAAATTCTTTCAAAATTTAGCAGTTGAAATGAGTAATTGTAATCGTCTTAACGTTACTTTTCAAATGTAGTTAATTACCTTTATTACTTATTCTAGTTATCATTCATATATGCAGGTTGTAGAAAACCCAGACTGTTAGTAACAATCGTACTGGAAGAAACCAAGGGTATGGAATTGTATAGCCCAGCATATCAGAAAAGTTTAATTATCACGTTTAATGCCAGTCATTGACAGGCTGAAGAGGGTATACCAGATTAGAATCCTTGAAATACTACACAAGGGTCTGACCCTCTGGAGTGTGTTAATAAAAACAAGAGAGCCGTCTTATGCTGCTACAAATGAAAATGGTACTTTCATCAACCGCACTCATACCAATGGAAATGGAACCAAAAAGGAAACGCAAAATGAACATCCGGTTCCGATTGTTGTCGATCCTTTGATTTAATCCCTTTCGTAATCCTTATCTTGTGCTCTTCCATTTCCTTTTTACTGAATAACCACATCAATATATTTTTGTGTTTTTCACCCAGACTAGGGATAACTTTATCCCTTTGACAATTCAAGATAACTTTTTCGCATTATTGCTAGAATTATTTTTTACTCACAATCAGAACACAGAATTCCGCCCCTTGTTAATGCAGTTTTGATTGGATTTTTTCTTTTACCATAGAGTTGAGACAAATTACCAAAGGATAAATCAGTCATGTATATTCTCGTCTTTTTATGTTTTTGCGATGAAATGAATAACACATACACTCATATATATACCTTGTTAGCGAGTGAAAAGATTTGTTCATGTGAATTTGTATCCAGTTGCCGATTAATCCATTTCAAGGAATCTTGTAAGTTGTCTTAATTAGTATCCTCCTTTGGAAGGGTCGTTTGTTAATACATCTGCAAATCATACCCAAGTAAATCTGTTTTATCGATAAGTAATTTCTTGTTGACACTTTGGTAATCAGTTGTACCAATTATATAATAATTGACCATGTGGCGTTTGCTATCAATTTTACAGGCTTTATAGTTGTCATAGGCAGTTTCTAGAACACATAAATTGAATTTTACGAATTATCAAGCAAGGGTCTTGATTGTCAAATTTTCGAATCATGTGCTTATTATGATATTGTCCTGAAAAGCTTGATGTATTTGTCAGTTAAATAATCAATTTTATTATTATACATATTTAATATTTATTATTCATGACACTGATTGAAGGCTTTTAATTTTTCATAAAATAAAGAACATTATGACCTTTTAAAACAGCTAATTGCACCAACATTTTTGGAGGGCTAAGGACAAATCACTGGAATATTAAATGAAAATTAAGAAATAAAGCCAAATAATTATCGATTCTAAATGATTTTATGTTCCTTGGTAAAGAATTGAGTAAAGGATCTGTTGAAGAAAGTAAAGAAATTAGAACCCATTAACGTATTTCAAAGGACTGAATTGATTTGTGCAATAAGAAGAATAATTCAATGCAATAAATATTAGCGAAAGAAGCATATATATACATAAATAAACATCCAATTTGTCTGACACAAGAGTTATTGCCCTGAACCCAGCCGTGGAACCGGATATAGATAAAACCTTAACTCGTGTTATTGGCTAATTCCAAGGGTCATGCCCTTCAAATAAATTAGTGAATGCTATATTATACCATTAACTCTACTATTAAGATAAACAAAATGGAATTGCTACTTAAGTATTTATAAACAAATCGATTGAATTAAAGCTGTAATTGCTCGTGCATTAAGTTATACGAATACAGCTTTATTGGATCACAAAGCAGTTTCATCCCCTGAAAGAAATCTGACAATATTCAATTTTTCAGAAATTGTTCAAAATATTTGCATGAAATATAGCCATAACCAGAAACTTTAAAATTTACACATGAGATAGGTAATTGATAAATCATGAGGATTCCCTTTATTGCATTTATTAAGCAAAAGGTACGACACGGACATGACGAGTTAATGATTGAATAGACCATAACCTAAATTCCACTATGCAAATATTGATGGTTCTTAAGTGTACCTATATATATATATTGAAGATATATTTCAAGTTTTCTGCTCTAAGAGTGAATTTTTAAATATATTGCTCATACAACATGTATTTTAAAATTTCCTAATATACAATATAATCCTTTTGTTAATACTTAACCGTTTGTAGTATTTTGTTTGGACAAAACTTCTAAACGAAAATTTATGAATCTAGAGATCCCAAAATTTATGCCCATACCCTAGCCGAAAATATTTATTACATGAGAAAAGTCCACAATTCTGAAGTATGTGGTCGTCCTGTTGATTTATGATTTCCTAAGGAAGATACGAGTTTCTTCATATGTGTGTATGTGTTTTACATAGAGTGTCTATAAATTTAGCCAAGTATAAATATACATTCTAATACACACTAGGACTAGATTATAGTCAGTTGCTTAACTGGAAATTACGAAAACATGCATGAAATACTTTAGAGATTCATAAATTTTCTGATGGCTTTTGTTCACGTTTATATTGAAAATAAGGTACTGTGTGTAATATTGAGTGGAAGTGTTAAGCCTGTTGTCAATTTTGTATGCCAATATTCATACCATGAACACAATATTGAATGCAACTATTGTTTTGTAACAACATAGCTTAGATACTCACAAACGTATATTATAAAAATTTTAAGACGCTTTAATATACTTACCGTCTTACTTACTTCTACATAAAAACCATTTGGTCACAAATTGAAATACACATATTGTTCAGAAGAAAAGGTTTGCCCACCTCAGTACATCACTGTGCTTGTGAATGCGGTCAAAGTTTATTATGAGGCGCTGCGGTTTTTGAAAGCAGACCCCGAAAACCAACAGCAATTTAAAACCACAAAGGATATTTTGTGGTTATTTACAAAGGAGAAAAAAAGCAAAGCAAAGATGAATTAAAAATTCTTTTTTTTTATTGACAAAACCTTCGTTTCAAATATTTTCAACCAAAATTTAATTCCATTTTCACATTGTACCCTGTCTTGCTGTTAGTCGTCGAAAATTTAATACTTTTTCATAGGAAATCCACAAAATTCTGAGTACTCAAGCTATAGTCTGCATCAATGGCGGAATGTAGCAATCAACACGTGCAGACCATTTTTGATTCAATGTAAAACTTTTGGTAAAGAACCGTTCTAAGAACATCGCTCGATTTTGTTAGCCGAAAAACTAAATTTTCATTAGCATGCTGGAAGAAATGCGTTTCGTCCCAAGGAAAATATATAAAGTCTCACAAAATCTCTGAAACTCGAATTCTATCTTATGGAACTGTCCATAAGTTTACTCCCAAATTAAGGAAAAGACAAGTTCTACTAAATTTATAATCGACGAATGCCTTAGATTCGCATACATTCACCTGAATTAAATTTGAATACGAATTTCAATGAAAACTCCAAATAGTGCACTAAGAAAATTTGTAGTTTATTTTAATTACTCCCGTTAAGAATGCAAATTGTGTAATTCACGTTTGAAACAATTTCACTGCGAAAAATACATTATTCACTGCAATGGAATTTAACTCGAGGAATTTCGAGTGCAGTTACTCTAATTGTGTTCGATATTTCCATCAAAGCTACATGTTACTGAAAAATTATTAGTCTCAGTATTCATGTATAATAAGGTTTTATGCGCTTTCATTTTACAGGGATCGTGAGTTCTGGATTGTCATCTCACTATAAGGTTATAGCACGAATTACACCTAGACGGGCGGTGTATTCAATCTTTCCTATTAAAATTTATAGTTATATACCCATAAAGTGCACGCTCAAATTGTACTCTTTTCCTTTATGGTGTATAAATAGTTATTATATCTTACAGCGTTTACCACTTTTTTGTAAATCCATATAACACAATAATAGATTGACTTTCTCTTGCTCAGAAGAAGCAGATATTCTGAAATTTTTTATTAATTGCAAATATTTCTTACTTTATATGCATTTTAGAGAGTACGGATACTGTTGCTTAGTACTTTTATGGTCTTCGTAGGTATCTTATTTCCAATAAAACACTGATAAAAGAACTCATGGATATTGCGAAGCTGCTCTTCGTAAGGATTCATTGCGATCACACAAATTAGACGTCGCGTCGTGGTGGTCCTCACATTTTTCATGTTATGTTATGAAAACCATCAAGGATATTGTATAAAATATGTTTCGCTAGGATTTCTTCTTACAGCCGCATTCAATGAATGTATTAACACATTTCAAGTAACAAAATTCATAACAATTTGAGTGATTTCTCAGTTATAGTTATTTAAATGGAATGCTTTGTCAGTCATCAAATCAAGAATATTCCTAGGTCATTTTTATATCTTTTACAACATCCGTTCTTAACAAAACTACTGTTGTAGAAAATGTTTATGATGTTTTTTGGGTTACAAAATTCGTTTTTCATTCTTTCAAAACAATGACGATTCCATATAAAGGATAACGAACCAAGTTAAATTTCAATTGTTATGCATTGATTAATTATTATACAAAAATTTACTTTTGCAATTATATATGAACAAAATTGCGGTAAAGCTGTAACCATTAAATTAGCCATTTATCATTTCAGGGAATCCAAATATACACTTAAATTAAATGAATATCTACACCGGACAATGGTCTACTATTCATTAATTCCTTAATATTACAATTCAAGGTTGACATATACATCATGTCCTTTAATTCCATGACAAAATAAAACTTTAATTTAAGCTAATGATTTAAAATACCTATCTCACAGGTGAAACAATACATTTAATGACAGTAACAATGACTGTGCTAACGTTAGATGGTAAAATTAAATGACAAACTTCCTTGTGGATCTGGGACAAGGAATGAAATAGAATAATGCAAGGAGTCAGGTCCTAATTAAGGTTTAATGGGCAAAAAACGTGATTTTATGCTTTTCATCATGAGATGCGGAACACTAAAGTCCTGCGATAAAAAGTTTCAACAAAATGGAACAGAAAGAAAATCACTATGGAACAAGTCAGAAAAAGTGTACCTATACATACACACTTTAAGGTCAAAGGCCAGAATTTCAATTTGATTAATTGTTGGGCCTACAAATGTGATTAATGGTAAATGATGCTATCGTCGTGGCTTGGAACAATGTCAAGATCTTGGAATTTGGAATTTACACAGGACGTAGGAAAAAATGTGTTAAAATCATGTTAAGCAGGACATCCATTTTAATTATGTTTGCCAGAAGCTGAGTATACAATGAACAATTTTTCCTTAGCTTATTATGAGAAAATGTTCTGCGAAAAAATGTTATCCTTAAATTTGTTCATACATTACGTTACGTTTCATAATCCGTACTAAAATCAATTTTGAAACTATAAACGTGAACATGTATCACAAATTGTCAAAAATATTATACAATAGATGATTCAGAATCATTTATGATACAAATATTCATTTGGCTATGAAACTTGATTAATGGAACAACTCATTTGCACAGTAAAGTGACGAATGATAGTGTTACAGTGAGCAGGGTAATTACCATCCAGTACAGGTATCCCTTCACATTTATAAAGGATACTCGGGACTGTATGTCATCAGTTGCATTTCATTGTTGGGAGATGGTTATTAATTATAAATTATATTATCCATTTACGAGTGGTTATACAAACCTTGTTTATCATTGTAATAGAAACTGAATGCTGACAAAACAAATTTATGTAAATCCATTCTTTGAAGTATTCAGGCTTTAATTTGAACTTCTGTAACAGAGGATACTGTTAGTAATTAGAAAGTGTTGTAAGAGCTATTGTGCCATTTATGCTCATATGATTTATACTTTATCTTGATCATTTTTGTTTTAATACAAACATAATTAAGAAATTTAATAGTCACACATAACCGTACGCTAATGATTATTTGCATTAAGGATTATTACACAGAGGTGAATCCTTGTTGTGTATAATGCAATCATGATCTGTGCTACAAATCATTAAAGTCTATAATGCTTATGTATACCTTGCCTTAGGTGTTTGCTTTGACGCTTCTGGAATAACGCTAATACACTCTATTAGATTAAATGCCAAACGTATTAGTTGAAGCTCGTTTCAGTTTATTTTTCAGTTATTAATCTCATGTTAAGCTGATTGTGAAGCAAAGGGATTATATCGTTAGTACTAAAGGTTTAATGTCGTTGATGGACTGTTAGACATGTAGCTCTGAATAATGTCCTAAAGCTTAAAGTTGCACTTTCAAAACATTTGTGATTTTCTTTAGATATACGTAGTACATATAAAATACGTAAATCCAATTATTCAAGAATCATCGAAAAAGAATCAGTTTGTTTCATTTTAAATACATTTATGGTAAGCCTTTGAACACAATTTACTATGGAAAATTTTCCGTAGGCATGTTTTATGGATCGATTGCATTCTACCCTTATTGTCAGCATTTCTGAAAGTTTAAAGCTCATTTTGTAACGCCTCAGGAATAGTCAAATTAACTATCCCACTGTGACCAGCTCTCGCTCGCTTTTATCGCTTCCATATTATTTTACAGCGAATCCCCCAAAGCAAGCTTCATTTACAAATTTTGTCACAAACACCATAAAACATTCCTTTTGCAGTTTTCCGTCAGGATTCTTGCATGTGGCCGTAGAAGCACAATAACTAGTGAACTTTTGGCAAGAGCAATTTATTGACAGAAATGCGATCCCTGTGGCAATTTGGTTTGGTTGTATTGTCCTCATCCTATGGCGAACAATGCGTTGCAGCTGAATTTAACTGAACCCGTTGAATTTGGTTCTTTGATTTACATTTGTGGTGATCCAACCGCTGATTATCCTAGGTATGGGTTACTCATTACATGTAATTGAGGATTCGAGAAGTATTTATTTCTACCAATTCTTGACGCTCTCAGTATATGAATATCTCTCTCTTTTAAACAATGTGATATTACATCTCGTTATCGCCTCAAAATGAATGTTACATATTGTTTCCTCTAACCTAAGTTGCAGTCATGAAATTGTTATCAAAACATGATTAAAATATATTTTAGTACGGTTCATCAAGTGGAAATTAAATTTCCCAATCTGGTGAATAGAATGCAAGGTTGTAAGCAGCTGTAGAAAACTTTAGTTCATACCTTTATTGGTTTCCAATAACCTGTGAAAGAAAATGTTCACTTAACACTCTTTGTAAGTACACTTTGTGAACTTGAAATGAAAATTTTCGAGTTTTTTTTTTCAAAATATTTTTGTAGGTAAATTTAAAACCATAATCCTGAATGTATTTATTACAAGAAGTTCTTTCGTTCTAAGAAAAATGTGATTAAATTGGACGGTGAACTGCACCTTGTGCATAAATTGGCTGCAAAAGGTATTTCAATTTTTCTCATATTCCAACAACTTTTTGCCATGGAAAAACTTTCGGACAAAGAATCCTTTTTCCATAAATAATGAAACCGAAATAGAATAAGTAGTTTTGAGTAGTTAGTGGTATCGTAGAACTTCGTGTATGTAAGTATTCTTTCTATCAATGCGTTCAACAATAATAAGAAAACTCTGCACTTCCAAACCGCACTGAAGTTTTTCAATTTATATTATACATACATATATGTATGTTTATATGTACTCGACAGTTTCCCACAATTTCCAGACATGTTGTAAATTTATATAAAACTTAACTCACACTCAAACAAAAGCCATGGGAAAAATAAAAGATGTAATAAACCACCACTACCAATAACGAAAGTTTTCACTTAAATTAAAAAACTTTTCAAACGCAAGTAATTTTCTTCTGTTTTCCACACAGACTTTTTGAAAAGATTTACTCGTTTTTCTTTTTTCTATTTCAACTAGGATCTAGGCGACACATACTCATGTTGAGGCACATCTAAAGGATATAACTTTATTCTGTTTCGTCCTTATATTTATTTTCCTTTTTCAAAGGTAAATTTGTTAAACAAAATCTCCTTAAACTTATGAAAAAAGATTCTTCTTTGAAATTAATCAAAGCAAAAATATTTTCCAATACACAAAGCATAATGTGTATGCTATGCTCGAAGTAAGTTTTCCAGGATTTTACCAAAATCTGAAAATGGGAAATTTCAAGGAGCTTTCATGACACACACATACTAACAAGGTATACTGATTCGGTTAAGGATTTTGTCAAAATGTGATTAAACAGAAAGTTTTTCCAAAGAAGTATAATGCTCCTTTTTGTGGCGATAAATTTTACGTTGGACTTTCAAACAGAATTTAAAAAGAGGCTTCCGTCCTTCTAGGATGTGACTTTGGTTCGGATCTCATTACCACTTTTTGTGAGAGTTCAAAGTTATGGTACTTCTTAACAACCAACTCAAAGTAAACCAATATGAGATGATTTTGAAACTTTGGTTTGCCGAAATACTGGGAATGGCTACTAGACCGCAAGACTATCCTTCCTAAGCGGCACATAATTTGTCTGCAAATGAGTACTCCACAGAGCTCAACCTTAATCCTTTTCAAAATATTCCCATCTCGAAGCGATACTTGACTCCACTGAACAATCCTGGTCCAATCAGCAATAAAGAAGTTTCGTTAGTGATATAAGTTCGTCTATCAATACAAATGAAAACCGTCCTCTGGACTTGTCAGGTCAAAAGTCTTCGCGTTGGTGTAGTTACTAATTATATTTCGATGCGTTTATCAACACTTAATTTCTTATTAACTTGATGCACTTCAAAACCTACACACTACATGGCCATGACTATGAGATTTAATTAATCGAAGACGATAATAATTGGAAAAATGTCTGACAAATATCCCGCTAACTTTAAAAAGAATGTCAAGCTTATAAATGAGACTTCATTTTTATATAAAATTCGTATCTGCTAATGTCATATTCGAGGAATTTCGATTATAATGAAACATTTCACGATAAAGTAAAATGATTAATCAATTTATCATTTTTTGATTCGTTAGAACTCAAATTTTATCTTCAGAGTTAAAAGGTTTCAAACCAATACTTGAGTAAAGACCTGCAACAAATACATTTACATTTTGAAGAGCACAATATTATTCACTGCTATCTGATTTCCAGGAAATTGGAAAATAGTATTGGCTGCACATCGTTCTGTAGTTTCCGTGTAACGAAAGACCGGAAACAGTGTTGAAATTTTTTATTTATGTACGTATGTCGTACTGATTTTAACTTCCTGCATCCTCATTTTCATTATCAACTTTGAAAGCATCCTGTTTCCTACTTTGAATTCATGAAATAATATAATTTGAATAAAATTTCTATTCAATTGAAATCGATTAGAACTTATAAAATTATATGTTATTATTGAATAGTGCATTATTTGTATATTTAACCACAGCGAATATCTCATGATATCAGGTCAAATGTGAATGTTGATGTATAACACTTTGGAGGACTTGCCTGTTTACGTATAAGCCTTAAAATTTACCGAAAACAGGTTTTCAATGTTACGCATACTTTATCCTTGGATGGATACTTTAACCAGGAGGAAGTTAATGAAAGTATGGAATTGGGTATCCTACGGATTCAAAAGTGGAAAGGATATCATAGATGATGTTCTATATATATTCCTATGTACAATGTGTGTTGAGTATACTTGAATCAAATTGCGGCTATTTCGATCATTTTGGTGACACAACAAACATTCACACAATATAAAACGATTGTGTAGGACTTAACAGGGATTTCAAAGTTTCTACGAAAGTTTGTGTGGATTCACAAATGTTCAAGATAACGTCATAAGGATGCCAAGTTCAGAAAATGTTTATCTGCTATTTGAATTCAGAAAGAAACCATGAAGATATTTTAATGTGACCTTTTTCGTTAAAAAAAAAACACATTCCAAATACGAAATCTGTCGGCTGTCGAGTGCCATTACCAAAAAGGAAGGAAGTTACGTCATCAAACGGATTCAGTCATCGTGTAACCACTTCTATTCCAAACAGAAAACTCTTAGTATTCGAGATACTTTTTAAATACTTCAACTTAAGCTTTAATGTGAGAAATTCAAGCGTATAATTTCTTGAACACACTAAAAGTTCAAGTCTTCCCAAGTGGACATAAATTTTTTTCACATGTTAGCTAAGATAGAAACGAATAAGGGTAGGACCTACCTCATGTCTTTGAATCCTTAAGCTTTGCCGCATAGTTTTCGTGTGTATTTGTATGTGTAAGTTTGTATGTATCTGTGTGTGTGTGTTGTTAGTTTAAACCAAGTGCAAAGTTTTCCTCATACATATTCATTCGCCACTTGAGCATTTTGTTCCCAGGAAAATATTTTTGTTTTCATGCTTTTAAAAGGCTTTCCATGTCACAAGCTGGGCCATGAAGAAAGAAGCAAAAAAAAAAAAAACTAAAAACTTCTTATTGATTTTTTTTCCTAACTTTCTTTCGTAAGGACATTTCCTTTTCTTCACTTTTGTCCTATTTTACTTACATTGGTGAAGACATCTACTACGCATATGTTTCCACTTTTTCATTTTCAAGTATTTCTTTGAGAATTTTAGGGACGAATAAAATTAGCTCGAAATTTAACACGGCATTTGGCACTTTATCCTAGTTATTTACCAGGATGTTCGAGGTCCTGCAGATGGTTATAGTAATGACTTCTGTTGAGAACATTCAGCAAATGAAGAATAATTTATGATTATTATGAAAAGCTCGTTTTTCATAATCTTGTTAAAATAGAAACTTCTTTATCAACTCAACGAAGATTCTACATTTTTGTGCAAATAAAACCGGAAGGCACTAGAACACTGAGACATTCTGATATGATATAGAAGAAGAATTCTAATATACATTCCATGAGCTTCTTCTAACCACCAGAGTATGAATGGCGTCGTCGTACCCAAATGTTTAAATAAACCAAACTAATCTGCTTCCTCATAGTAGAAGGTCACGCACGCCACAAACATAGTTATGCAGGATACAACGTAATAAATGAAAAGAAGATGCTGAAATAAAGGGACCACCATGTGCTTTCCAAATATCCACTCATGAATAGCTCAATAAACACCATAAAGGACGAACCGAAGAGGCTGTAATAAGAGAAAGTTTTATTAAGGTCATTTAAGGCCACCCTGGGACTTGGATTTGTCTTAATATACTTTGAGAAAATTATATATTTTTTGCGTGTATGTGAATGAATATTTACAAGTGTAACTATAGAATCACTGCAATAGCTAAGGAAATGTTTCGGTTCTTGGGAACAGTTTTTATGTGTCTCAGAAAAAAACCCCTATGGCGTAAAGGGACATTTTGTCACGTGATATCATTTCAATTTAAGGTGTTCTTCTTTATCTTCTTGATAAATTTCAAACTAAAGAATACTTTGCAATAAAATTTGCTTTATGAACTTGTGCAAAGTCGAATTCACTAAAAACAACAAAATTGATATTTAAATCACTATAACATTCCAAAAACGCTCATCAGAAATTCCAGTTAAGTGAATAAAATCGTATTGGGTATATTAGAATGGAAACGTTTTGTAGCTGCAGCTTCTAGGCAATCTAATACAGAATTGAATTCTATTATGTAGAAGCATAAAATGGGTGATATTGTGCAATATGAAATTGCTGATGAGGCAGATAACTCCTTTAGATTGAATTCTCTACTGGGATATAAATTTAAATTTTATTGTATCTGCAGAGCTGTATGTGGCTGAAATATACATATCAAGTGACACTATCTTAGCAATTCCAGGAGTGCAGTAATTGGTTTGTTAGCGTACAAATTTTCATCATGTCCTTGATTCGTACGTATGTACACGTAGGTTTGTTATAAGAAATTATCCCATATAAACTGTAAAGAAACTTCTTATAGTGGATTTTGTATACATCAGTTGAATTTTGTTTAAGTTGATATAATGCTTAAAATTAAAATGTCATTATCAGAAAACTGCAATTGATCGGTAGTCTTTGCTCATTGAAGGGTGATTCATTGTTCAAAACGAAGATAAAACTTTTGAAAAGATATCTCTGTAGGAAATTTGAAAGCAGGAAATTAAGATGTCAAGGCAAGCTTTGCCTAAAGTCATCACAAATTGTGTTTCTCAATATTATAAGGATTTGATATTATCAAATAGTTGAAAATATAACTATGTATTTTAACAAAATATCCTTGAAATTTTCGTGTATTAGAAGTTGTCCTTCAGTCGGTATTGTAGCTAAACAAGTCGCTAAAAGCATTTTCAAATTTAAAAAACGATTCTTTCGGAACACGTTCTAAATAAAAATTTTAAATAAATAACAGTCCACCGCAAGCCATTTTTAAACTGAGTGTACAGGGGAAAAAAGGAAAACTACGAAAAAAGGAAACATTGCTTTGAGCCCAAAACGTGTAGCTTGCAAAGGTGATATCCAGTAGACGTGAAATTTTTGCAAAAGAATGAAAACAATTGTTTCAAATTTTCTTTGGAAATATGTTGAATATTCGAATTAAACAAAGGAATGTTAGAATTACGTAGAACAGAAAAACACAATTGTTTTTCTCCCGGGTGTTCTCTTTTCTATGTTTCCCATATGCTTTATTACAATATTCAACAACAGGCAAGGACCAAAACCAGGACGTCGGCTCAAGGAAAGTACCAAGGTTGACTTTAAAACAGAATCCATTCTAAAACGGTCAAGGTAACTGTAAAATTCTATGTGATTATTTAGAAATATAACAATTCCATAGATTAAATACAATCATCACCAATTTAAGTCACATCAATTGAAAAATGTCAGGAAATGGTGTCAAGTGAAGAAGAATATTATCAGGAAACAATTCGGCGCATATATGAATATTCAGAATTTGTTATCTTGTAAAAGAAACAAAATTCGTACTTTCACCTGAGAAGGAGCGAGCCTCAGAGTCAGATCGTTTCTTCCATTATCATCAACTTTAAGGTGATGTCCTTCGATTCATTTTCCTTGCCCTTGTGTAAAACATTACAGTCCTTATTATAATAATAGCTGTTTGAGCTTGATAAATTTCTCTGCCTTTCTATTGAACTAAAGATATTAAAACGTCTAGTCACGTTTCATTCTCAAACATATAGAAAATTAAATTATCTCTTCAGAAGTGGTATTCAAGTGAGATGGTACATGACCAAAATTATAATTGCTCATCTCTATTAATCTGTATCTGTATTGGTAAATTCATCTTTTATATTAAAATTAATTCACAGGAAAAATTTCGTGTGAAAATCCATAGAATTGTAGTAAGAGCAAATTTTTCCCCATTGTTATCTAATTGGGTCTGCACAATACAATCGAACAGCCAAATATTTCAATATACTTCAGAACATCTTGAGTATAAATTCCTGCTGTTTTTCATTCCTACTAAGCATTTCCATTGGCTTTTGTTATATTTGAGTGGCCCTTGTTAACCTAAAATTGATATTCAATATAAAGCTTCATATTTGAAAGACAGCCTTCAATAAAAGACAAATCGAAGGAAATTTGAATTTTCCAATTACAAAAGGCGTGATCAATGAAATTGGTTGATGAAATAATTTTGATAATGATATTGAGAAAACTGCCAAAATCGTATTAAGGTATATGAAAGAATTACAATTAACGATTCATCATGGAACTTTGATTTCTTATTCTCTATTCCATTCAATTTTGAATTTCAAGCTTTAAAAACCAATTCAATTCTAAATTTAATGCAATATAAGAAATCTAGACTTTAAGTAACTATTGGTTACGACCATTACTGAAGTGCACCTATGTATCTCTGGTGTAATTTATAGTAAACATTTTATGTGTTGCCTATAAAAAGAACACCTCTCAGTGACTACTCAACGTTAATAGGCATATAAACATTTTCCATTTTAATTGTTCGAGCAAAATAAAAGTATATTTTAATGCTCACTAATACAACGCTGCTACCATAAACTTACCTGAACATATTTTATTTTTGTAGAAATTTATCTACTGAGCTACGTCATTTGAATTTTGATTTTGTTCACTCTCCAATACGATTTGTCCGTTCTCAGGAAGCTAATATATAAAAAATTTCCTCACACACATTAAAATTTCAGAACAACCTAAGCAGGATTTCCTCGTTTTTATATAGTTATATATGTATGCTTATATTTTGAATTTGTCGAAAGTTTGGTCTGAAATGGCCTGTGATTGGAATGAAGTTCAAGTAGTTTATACTCTATTAGGTACTATGACTATAGCACTACCATCGATTGCTCTTTTGTTTACAGCACAAACATGACTTCATTACTCGGCTCTTACAACTCATATAAGATTTCCACCAAGAAGCAATAGTTGCGAAAAGTTATGTGCCTTAGAAAAGTATTTAACACAATTTCATTCAGACAAAATTTACATTTTCAACCCAACACGAATACCAACTACATTATTAAGTTTTGAAGTAAGTATTTCGTACCAAACGTGACTTGCTTTTGGAACGCCGTAAATTATTTATTACCCTCCGGTACAATTGTTATTTTATAATCCAACGAAACATTCTTGTTTTCGATAACTTGGTCCTTACTATTCAATAACATTCACTGTTGTAACAGCAATTCGAAGGAAGTCACAGGATATCCGCAAACCAAAGAATGGCAAGGGAATGATTTTGAAGCTCGTATCCGTTCATTATACAATAAGAATTTTCTACCATCGAAACTATCGCAATCCTTGCTACTCACCAAAACATTTCATTTACCATGGAGGATACATATCGAGGCCTTATCTCTTTGAAAGTGGAATGAAATCAATATACCGCAAAATGAAAAGAAATTAAAACTCGACAATTAAACATGAACTAATGAGATTCGATTTGGTTAAATAATTAGAAAAAAAATCCTGTAATTTATTTCTGCACTGATAATAATTTATTCACGAAATCCATTCAATTAGAAAATATTCACGGTTCATGGTTCAGTTGAGTTAATCAAGAAATATTTCGAACTGAAAAAGCGTTTTGTGGTAGAATTTGTTGAAGCAACTCTAAACCGAGAAGTTGTGTCTCTTAGCTGGGTGTCCTTTCGTGCACGTATATTTAACAGAGGCATGACATTCCAATTAAAAATTTTTATTTGAACCCATTCAAGCCATTTCTTTGCTCTTCGTATTTGACAATGCGTTCAATCGGAATGTGCAAATGAACTTGGGTATTTTAATTACGTCTTCATTTCCGGTTTCATGAGGATATTTGTACAATATAATATTTTTCATAATTTTTAATGTCCCATTAAACATTTTCAATTAAGACTATTCGTACCTGGAACTTGGTGGGAACATGCCCATCGAAATAATGATTGAAAGTCGAGTGAGTGTTGTATGATAATTCCAAAATTATTAAATTAATAAGGTGAGTGAATTGAAAAAACTATTTAAAAACTTAAAAATATTGATAAACCCTAGTAGAACTAGGGTCTGGAAGCCACACGTGGATGTGTTCAATGAGCAAGAACAATACCTTGAAACTACTTGGTATGCTTATAAGACGGTAATCCATTGCTTTCACTAAAATGTTGATTCGGTACATGATATAATACCTACGAATCTTCAGCTGCTGTCGTACGAAAAAATAAAATTATATTTCAAAAACAAATTGGGTTCAAATATATTTTTGAAAATAACAAGTCTGCATTGAATTGAAGGTTAATGAACCGCATAATCCGTGTTTGCACCGGTTACGTTCCAGGAAAAGTTAATATGTTTATCTTCAATCGCTCTCGGCCTTATTACAGACTAGTTGAGGGTACAATACGCCCAAAGAGACTTTTAGCCACGTGCCTAAGCCTTGATATTTATAAATTTTTGTATAACTCATGAATGTGAGATTATTTTTATATATTTTGTAAGAGCAAGTTATTCAAATCCTATATGTTAGGTTTTTCCTTATCCAAATTGACGTTTGTTCTTATTTTCTTACACGACAGTCCTTCGAGCGTTTTTATGATTGTCCTGGTCAATATCGGGATCCGGTGAAGGGAATGTTGCCATAGGGAAGATTAAAGATACCGAGGAACTTTAGACAGAAACGTTCAAGTTTTCTTTCAACACATACATACATACTTGAAATTTGAGCGTTATAGAATCTATATACTTGAACTTTAATTCACATTACTTGATTTTTTTTTTTAACTTTCATAAAGAAATATATTTTCTTACTTTTCGTCCTTCGTGAATATATCCCTAGATGCTGTTAAGTAGCGGAAAAGTTGATATGCTTAGAGTATTCTTTGCTGTCATAGCAATTTTAAAAGTTAAGTGTGAAACTGGACTAAGTCACTGACTAATGGAACTTCAACCGACAAGTG
Organism: Chrysops caecutiens; assembly: GCA_963971475.1. NCBI lineage: Eukaryota > Metazoa > Arthropoda > Insecta > Diptera > Tabanidae > Chrysops > Chrysops caecutiens. Next base: position 73,799,196 of record OZ020568.1, read on the forward strand.
AAAATTGAGATAAATAATTGAAAAGGGACCGAAAACAAGCTGACATACCTTAAATATTGACTTCACATAAATGGAACACTTGCTACTATAATAAGACATTCCATGACATATGACTATAAGTCGGAGTATTTCATTGATATTAGGTCATTTCATGAATTGACACTTGACACTTAGTTGTTAAACATGAAGTGCTCTTTGTAGGAAACTGATACGATATGAACTCGAAAATTTTTGTCTTCTATAAATTATATATAATTGTAAGTAAACCCTCGAGCACTTTATTTATCGGTTATTCAAATATTAAAGCAAAATCATATGCATTCGTCAGGTGGTTGCAGGTGATTACGCATTTAAAAAATATTTGAAAATCAATCAATCATATCCGGTTGAAAAATTTTCCCATGATTTCCTTGAAATCACTCACTCAAATGTGAAATAATCGTTCATCATATTATATTGAACACATTCAAATATATGTTTATGTATATGTGCACAACCAAAATTAACTTTTTTTTGCATATTTTCTCTGCAAATATTCAACTTACGAAAAGAATTTCACTTTATTTTTGGAGAATTCCACTTTCAAACGTGGAAACAGCCTGAGAGAATTAATTCTGTGTCATTGGATAAATTGAAATTTTCCAGGAAATGTAAGGACGATGTTGACGTATTGGTTTAATGTAGAGCTTTATTTATAACTTCTATCAAATTGTAATTCTATGAAAATGCTCAAGGGATGATACTTTAATTTTCAGATATCGATGTTTGCGATGGAAGCTTGGGTGAATTTACTACATCACATAGAAAATTTTTAAGCAGGTTTTGTAACTTTTATGTTCAAAAGAACAAATAGTATTTACACAGATTTGAGCCATTTCTGTACAAATATGTACGTACAACGTCAAGGCTATTTCCCTATAAAACCCTTTTTCTTTGAAAACCGACATACTACTGGCTACTGGAAATATGATGTAATTATTCAGTTATTAATTTCTGGGGAAAATATTTCTTTTGAACACAGTTCAGTCGAATTTAGTATTCGAGTAGAAAAGACAGTAAACTCATTAAACTAGTAATTAAATATTCTTTCATGGACAATATTATCACATCAAAGATGACAACGTTTAACAAAGCTACTAGAATGTAGTTTGTGGTTACGTTGTGCGAATTAAAATATGTATTAATTCGTGAAAACGATGGGAGTCCTTTATGAATAACTAGAGAGCCTCATATCAAAAACATCCTGAATTTACTTTATAGTAAAGTCACATTTAATCAGTTCCTTTGGAAGATAGAGGTAGATATAAATGAAGTTTTTATCAATACTATTAATCAATACCTTTCAATTTGCGTTGAGTTAATTAAATGCTTTGTAAACAGTTCCTTTTTCGATGTAATACTTAACGTTAGTGAAACTAACCAACATACATGAGTACCTCGTAATGGTTCTGTTTGATTTTTAGTATACTATGTTTGAGTGAATATTGCTATTGAATTTTTTATAAAATAACAAATAGAAAATATTTTTTTCATGGACAATTTTGTCTACAATTTTAATTTGGTCAAACGCAACAAACGTGGAAGGCAGGGAATGCAAAACAATAGCGTAGCGAACAGCGAGGGTTGGCGAGCGTAGCGAGCAGGGGGTCCCCCTAGTATGTATTAGAATATGACGGATTTTTGCAGGTACCTTCAATTAAGTTTATTTTAATATTTTATTTACTAATTTTTAGTTATTTTTTACCATTCGATAAATCTCCGTTTATCAAAAAATTTAATAAACTCTAACTAACAAAAACTCATTCCAAACCAATCTAATTTCACCAATAAATTAGTGCTTATCAGAAAAATGTAATAAATATTAATTAACAATAAACATTCGGAACAAATATAAAGTAAAAGAAAGGGCTATTGTTTATTTTGCTACTATATTGAAATTTTTTCTCAATTTCATGTTTTCTGAATGTGCTCAAACAAATGTTTAACTGAATTTATAAAAATAAATAGATAACCTATGCTTCATTTCAAAATTTTTGCAATTTACCTTTGTAGAATTCAGCGCCCCACAGGAATGCGATCTCTCTGAACATGACGTTATAATTTTATTATAATATTAGAGCCTTATGTAATTAATGTAATCATTCAAACATCAAAATATTTATATCTAATAAAATTTACCCAATGTTATGAAATAAATCAGATATTTTATAATTGAATAATTTGTCCTTTTAATAATTTAAATATATTACACAGCGAGGTTAACATACTATCAAATTTTGTAATGTCAATGCAAATTTGCAAATTAATTAAACTAGCTTATATTGTCTGTAAGATCAAAAATTACGTTGCCGTTGAGTAACCTTGTTAGTATAGCACACAACTCAAAGAACAAGAGTATGATATAAAAACCGCAGGTCTCTAATTAAAAGTGTCTCTTTTCAAAATCTTGTACCATAACTACAATATAATGATGTATAAACCTTTGACTTTTACATATTCTACAGCTAGGTTTTTCTGTAAGTCTAGCTAGGATGCATACGACAAAGTTTCCACTGCACTTTACGCTTTTTTACGTTATTTCTGCAAATGTTAAGAATGCAAGCTGCGATCTCTCCACTCCTTCCTTGTGTAGAGAAAATATTCCTTCGTGCAAACATGAATTCTTCAGTACGTGAGAGATTCAACCAGAAAATAGTCTGCTTAATGCTATCTTTTATACGGCAACGAACTGTACAACGAAGGACTGCAGACACACTTTTCTATTTCATGCACTTTTTGGTGCACCACAATAAGTGGCCATAGGCAGTGCGGTATTAAATTAAGGTGTTTTCTATTATCTACCACAACGATGTGTCGTTCCCAAAAGGGGATAATGTGACAACACTTGTTTAAGAGTTGAGTTTGGGGTCTTGAATGAAGTATTGTGAGTAGCTACGACACGAATATCTTCTTCATCGTTAGTAATATTTCTAGTTAATAGATCGCTATTTAAGTAAATTAAATAAAAAATTTCCACCTCATCGTTTTACGAGAAAAACTGTTCAAGTCAATCGAGTGGCCTTGTTTCAAAAGTTTTCCTTCTTGAAGGAGATATTGATTTGATTTGAAAACAATTGTATGTGAAAAATTGGTTTGGAATAATCCTTGAATTTGAAAAACATTTCACAAAATGTCCAAGAAACTATGATTATCCCTATTAATCAGAAGAAGACTAAACCGGCCTGATACTCTGCCTCTTCGACCAAAGAAATGTTGTCACGGATACTTTATTTGCCTGACGGAAACTATTTAAATTAGTAAGTTTTTTCTGAAAAAGACGATTAAAAATATCATTCTCGTGGGCAAAATACACATTTTGACCCAAACTCGGTTGACAAACATTTTCTGCTCATTGTAGAATTATAACGTCTATGAAATTTTGCAATGTTTCAAGTTAAAGTTCAATTTTTATTTAAAGCTATTAAAATGGATTAGATATCGATTTAATCTTACACCATGGACTGCTGAGCCCGAAGCTATCAGGATAAATTTTAAAATTCCTAGAAGACATGATGGTATCCATAAAAAAATGTGGATATCCGCAAGTACGTCCCATATCAGAACCAGAGGAAGGATCCAATTTATCTCGACTAGACGAGTATAAATTCTGGAGGATATCATATACACAGACCTGCTGCGGCTCAATTGAAAGGACATTAAATTCACACACTGGATTAGAAGAACACATACAACCGCAGAGTTCGTTTAAAACAAAAGTAAAGGCAACAAATCCCCTAGTATAAAAAGTACGAGGATATACGAACGAATAGATGCATTAAAAGGGATGTGCGCAGTCATTTTGAGGGTAAAAATGTATTTTATTGAAGCGTAATTGAAGAATAGAATGAATGGGCCTTAATTGCTTAAACTGAACTTTTTGCTGCAATTCGGTCAACTGCAATCTTCGTTAACTCTCCATTCATGTTCGATTACTCGTTTTTGTATAAGAGTAAATGAAAACTACAAAGTGACATTGTATTTGAAATTCCAGGACATCAGGACAAAACCCCAACAGCAATCAGAGTGTCGTCGAATTGATGGACATTATCGGAAATGTAAACGAGTTGAACAAGCCTCAAATGGATATATGAGCTTCCCACCAGAGCATACTGTTCCGGAAATAAATTCACCACAGCCTGTAACGTCCCGCCCAGGATAATGCTAGAGAAGCAGAAGGTCTGCTTCTGTAGAAGCTCAAATTCATGAAATTTCCGATCAATGGGAATTCGTTTTTAGTAGTCCTTGTAGTCAGGTCAGGTCGATGGGTAAAGGCATAAAAGCTTTTTTGGTTGAACTGTTTGTCTTTCGATGTTGATTTTACCCCTGGTAGGTCATGTGTTGCTTATTGTGGCTTCACTCTACATGCACAACCTGTTATGCGATACGGTCTGTGTCTTTTAATTATGTTCTCATTACAGCTCTAGTACTCTGCACTCTTACCATGTTGTATTGATTAACCGTTTGCTCTTCTAGCCTGAAACAGAGAAACCCTTTTCTGCGTCATTCACTTCTGGTGATGTTCCTTGACGTGAGAATACGTATCTGAGGATAAAGCGAAGATATCACCTTCATGGACTATCTTTCAACCTTTCAGTCTGCATCTTGGAATGCGTCGTTGGATAACATGAAGAAAATAGAAAAATTCTCGACGGGATGCTCTGTCCTTTCTTATTATGCCCTTTTTCCTTTAAGAATTTTTCCGTCTTTTACGAATCGTTTCATCTCAGCTCAGAAACGTGAAACTTTGAATGCAGTTTCTCTACAGAGACTGATATCAGATACAACTCAACGTCGTTTGTTGAGCAGTTGAATGCTCCCTGTGGATATTAAATGTATGGCATAAATTTTCAACGAGATTTTACAGCAAAAAAGTAAAAAGAACTTCTCCCTTCGGAAAATCCTTTCGTTAGGGATGTAACAAGAAATCAAGGCCATTTACATGGGTTTGTTGAGCTTGAGGCAAACCGCATAGACTACTGCAACTGTCAGTGAATTCCATTTGCATAGAAATGAATTCTTTTAAAAATGATGGTTGTAATTTTCCTTCTACAGCCCTTTGGGGGAAATATTGTATTATGAATAACATGACTTTTCAAATCACATTTGTTTATTCTGAAAATATTACTTGCGGGAAAAAGACACACACTCTATTGCGTGAGAGCTGGAGTGTATTAATTCAGAAAATGACACAATCTTAACATACTTATACAAATGTTAAATGTATGAAGCATTATTTGGAAGCATTTGAGTTTATTATAGTAGGTACATAAACTTTTCTTAGCGTCAACATTCGTTTTGCGCTTTAAAGGACAATTATCGAAATTATGGTTTTCAAGGCTCAAATATGATGTTTAAATTTTTGGTTTACGAATTTGTAAATTGCGAAAACTATAACTTTCAATCAAAGTTATGCAAACTTATATTGTACGAGATATTGTTTCTGGTTGTTTGCATAAAACGAATCATATGGACACATTAATCATCATAATCGGATAAAGAGGCGCAGGTGGATACATTTTCCATTTGGCAGTGCATCATTATAGCAACGATGGTTCGAGCACATTTCAAATCAAAATCACCCTTAATTGCAAGACTTATCAATCCTATTTGTTGTTCGCAAACGATTCCTGGCCAAGTCCCCGTTGTCAGTTTCAGTAGTCCTGAATGAATATGCTATGAATCTATCATTTGCTAAAATTATAATTCGCAGGATGCTGTTTGCTTTCAACTTGAATGCATTCTCCCGAATTAAAAGTTATAAATTAGCTTTACGCTGAATAATTTTATTTACAATGTATTTGGTTGATTTGTTCAAAAACGAGCAAGTAATAGGATTTGTATGCAATGGACGCTGCCAGGGTTTGTAATTCAACGGCAATTTAATAGTTATGTAAACGATTTCGCAAACCTGATTCATATCCAGTATTGATTTTGGAGCGTATTAGCTCATTAATATAATTGCTTTAATTCGAAAAAGTAAAATTGTGAAAATGTTCACGAATATAACATTCAGTAAACAACTACATCTACATTTTATGAATATTGTGTAAAAATCAAATTTGGTTGTATGAAATCAAAAATCCTTTCAATACGAAAACATTATTATTTCACCCGCATATTTCATTGGTAAAATATAATACAATCCAGGTATTCTATATAATATTTTGAATATTTGCATGTTATCGTTTAACTATACTATTAATGTACTTTATACGAGTTTAAAATATTCAATTGAGTGTAAAATTGTATTTTTATGACTCGCCAGTCATTCAAGTGGCCAAAATTTGAGTGGATAGTCGATCAATTACTCATAGTATTTGACTAAAAAAGCACTTGATATGATGCCACCATTTATATTTATTTGATCTCTTGCATTCATGAGAGTCTCGTATTAGCACTGTTTTAATATAAATTTTATATACCATCAGAGTGTATGTATAATATATATTGTTTTATTCAAAGTGTTGTTTGAAGAAAAACCTTCCACTAGCTCGTTGGGTTAGTAATGAATTAAATTACATTTTCATTAAAAGTCTAATAACATACACTAGCCCTTGGCCTTAAAGTGCTTTTAGTAAAGGAACAAACTAATTAAGTTATGCTTTTTTCAATTTACGTCCTAGTGTATGAGCGAATGTATAACGAGTAAGGTTACTCCTGTTACCGCACAGTATGGGGTTATTTGGACAAACACTGTTCTATTCGTATGTGGGGCATGAAATATATATACATATATATACGTATGAAATCCGCACATAACATAATTAATAAATTTTCATGAGTTCAAGCAAAAGAAGGTAGAGCAAACCATTTTAACAAATATTAAGAAGAAAAAATTCATTTTAATCATAATATTTAGCAATGGCTGCTTTAACCAATGTAGTGGAGATGGTTTGGTCTCTTTTGGTTCATGGCTTGTACTCTATTCATAAATTTCAGAATTAATTATTATAAACAGCCTTCATGCAGACCAATTCGAATTTCATTTTAATGAAGCCTCTTTCCTGTGTTCCTGTAATGTAAAGGTAGTTTCAGAAGAGTAAAAGTTTGGCTTGGCATTTATTGTACATAAAGTATGAGCTTTTTTCAAAAATTAACTATGTAATTAAATTTAATAATTTATTGCACAAACTTTAGTTTTGCAAAATTTTCTGATTTCTCTATTTTCATGTTGGAAAATACTTTATTACGTCCAGTGATGTGTTGTGTTGCAGATAATGCTTAAATGCAGCAGATACTGCTCAAATGCAGCAGATAATGTTGAAATGCAAAGATAGATCTTTTCGGAAAAGCTTTTCTGGTTGAGATAATGCTTCTTTTGATAGAGCTTAAGTAGATAGTTTCAAGAATCATTTTTTGTATTACGAGTGATATTGTTCAAATCCTGGAAAATGGTTTTATCACACAAATTCAGTTTTGCTGCATAATGTCTCTTGAGGAATACATATAAAGTAAGAACAAAAAATGCAAAAATGCCCTTCAAATACTCAAAAACATGTCCTTAACCGCAACCATTACAAAACTCTTCTTTGTCAGTATCAGGGGAGTGGTCCTTCCCTTCTAAACACATTTCGCTACAAAGGCAACTAATGCTTAGAGCTCTGAAGAAACAAAATTAATTTCTTCTCGCCCTGCAGGTTCACTTTGACAAAGCTTTTGGTAATTTTAATATGAACATATTTCTCTAACACTGTGGTTTTGAGCTTCTTTACTTACTTTATATTAATACCCTGTAATTTTATGAAGTAGCAAGTATTCTGAAAGATGACATCTTTTCAATTGTGATCATTTGAAGAAGATTTCGGAAGGTATTGTCCGTAATGCTTGCTCACGTCTGAACGCAACTGAAAATTTCTTGGTTTCAACACGAACAAACGTGTTGAGCTTTTGCTCTTTACTTAGGTACATATCTTTTTTCAAAAGAACACTAATTTAAACCGAAGGCACAAAATGGCAAGATGTTATAGGGACAGTACCTGCCATCTTCCTAAAGCAACTTTACATGCCACGATGACATTATTGTATTTTTATTGCATTTCATAATAAAAAATCTTATTTATCGTTAGTAATCTATCTATACCTAACGATTGTATTGGAATATTGTATATAACGCTTGTTCGTCACGAAGGTCTTTCATAACTAAATAAACATTGGAAACAATCGAATTGTATATGACATACCAATTGATCCAGCTTATAAAGGAAATATTATAGATGAAATCCCATATCTTGTCTTTGTTTATTTGAAGCAATAATGTTTTGATATAATAACAGTGACAGAAATGAAAGTATGTTCTAGTTATACATACTTTCCGTATCGCAAAGTATCATTAGGGAAATGCCTTGAACAGAAGATGACTGACGGTGAAAATAAACACATTCTCATTTTCTTTCAGAGAATATCTTCGAAACAAGATATACCACGAATAATATTCACATATCTCCTAACATGTGGTTGAAGAGTTCACGTAAAACAAACCTCATATTGTAACTTGTTTGCATATTTTCTGCATTGTGCTGTATACGCGACCAGAATTTACAGTATGTAACGACAATTTATTCAGTCCTTGATACAAACGTAATATCTCAAATCTGTATCACAGAACATCATGGAAACGAGCTTCCATTTGGAGATATCGAGTTTGCTACACCACACTTTCGACAATGTGGATGACAATTTATATTTGTATCTTCATGTTATTAGTCACCCTTTCGACGTTTTATGTTGCAAGGATTTCTTGTGCACCATTCAATATCTGTGTAAGATATATACATTCAAACTTGCAACGGTGCAAATCTTAAGGAAACGGCAGTTTTGTGCTGACGATGCCGGGACATATCATATTAAACATCTAATTGATACATTTCGTACTTTATGACATAACTAAACGATTACTGACTAAGTGAAAAATCTAAGTGCAAATTTCAAATAATAAATAATGTATGCAGTTAAAGAAAGTGGCTAAAGTTAATGCCTCAAAAGCACAAAGCTTAAATCCCGTACGGTTTAATAAAATTAAAAGGGAAAATGACGAGAAAATCTAGGAAAAATTGTGGTATTTATGTGATAAAGGACTTTTGTATAGATGCTGAGAAAATACCTTGGTAAATTAAAAGTCGAGTTCACTAAGACCATGAACCCAGTTCGGTTTCAAATCCACATTTAAATTATCAAAGAAGTATCACACAATAAAACTTGAAAGTTGCACAATGCCACCTGTAATGAAATCAGTAACTTTTTCCATTTGATTGATGAAGGGTTGCATATAGAACTAATATAAACTGATCTAGATATGGCTAATACCTTGAATTCTCAGAAGTATATAACTAATGAACTTGTACTTCTTTGAAGCAAAATCACTTGTAAAATAGGTTAATGAGCATGTCTTTTATCCATACTACGAATATCAAATCAATAACTCATTGGTTCATTGGTGGCTTCTAGTAGGTACTTGAAACATACGTGATACTTTACAGAGCATTATGTTTATTGGAATGAACTATTGCAACGCCATCTATTCAAGTGTTAAGAATGTTAAAAACGGGAAGCTACATCAGAACACAGAAACCATGAATGAATGAATGAGTGCAGATAGATGTCCTGAACATCCTTTTTAAACTTTACTTCCAAGCAACAATGAATACCAAGTAATACGAATGTTGACTTTGGTTCTCTATTCCTTTCCGATCTAAAAGCATTCGATTCTAATATCGTGCAATGTTTGATATATAATAGTTTCCAGAATGTTATATCAACATTAAACATATATTTCTGACTTTAAAGGTACAGATAACTTGGTGACTACACTACTCTGTCTGTCTGAAAAGAAGATACCACGGAAAAGTCGAATGTCAACACTTACAAGCAAAGGCAAAACTAAACGTTTGCTGGAATCAAGTTCTTTTTCCAAGATCGGAAGCCAGTGGGATTCTCCCGATAGTTTTGCTCCAGGAAAATTTATTATTCCGGAAAGCCCAAATAACCACTTGGGATTGCTTTGACTCGCTTGTCTTTGTGTGCTCGTTCCGTTTATAATATCACCATTTACTGAGCATGCTACATCCTCATATATTCCTCATATCAAGTATAGAGTATAGTTTTTGATATCTACTCAAACAGAACCATGGAACTCTCTATGATTTCTACTTAAAATGGTAAAATGTAAGTTAATAGTATTCAGCTGTCGTCAACATTTTGGATATCATCCCATAGATTCGTGTTATTCGCGCGTCGCATTTCTTTGATAAATGGAACGAAACGAAAACGTGCTAAACTAGTCAGTGCGAATAAATTTCCATTGGGAATTGTATAATAAATCAATGATGTCTGCTAATAAATGCGAAAGGGCTCATGAATTGCCGAAATTTTATTGAAAATTACACATCGTTTGTTTTAACGCGGAATGTTTTTATAGTATGTGCGATTGGTTTACTGCAATCTACATATATATGTATGTAATACATTGATCTACAGTTAGATATTGGTATTTATTTCTAGAAATCGCTCAGTTACCAGGGCATGAATTGGTAACATTTTCTGGATTTGTTTCGAAAATTTGTTTCCATGATTCAACTTCACTTTACGAATCGATTCGGATGAATTGTTGCCGGTTTATATTTGTTACAATTGGCAATAAATTTCTCTCTGTCTCCTTGCTAAAGAGCTATTTTCGAGGTTCACTTGATTATATACGAGGACCACTTGTGTGATATTTGTCCATGATTCAAACTTTAGGCAGCAGATTACAACGTAGGGTCAGATCGCTGTCATGACAATGATATAGTGTTCTTGAAAATCCAGCTTTGTATGATTAGGTATGTAAAATTTTTTATCAGCGATAATTGACTGTGAATGGGTGAAGATGTTTAAATGCAAGAATTTAGTAATAAAAATTACTTACAAAAGCCAAATTATATGTGGCAAATTCTGAAGAATTAAATAAACTTAAAGGACCTTTAGCGCAGAAGTAACTTGTAAACGGTCGACAGCAGTAATGTTTTATGATCTGTGATGATTTCATTGCGTCTATCTCTGCCACAAACATCCTTGTATACCTCTTCTCTTGGATAATTTCAATGGCCAGGCAGTTTTAAGAAACTCCTGTGAACCGAAACGCAAGTGCAATCAAATTGTTATAAATGATGCAATAAATTTACGTTGAATGGCAAAATTGCTTTATAGAGTATCGTTATTGAAATATTAATGTGTTTTGCTTTAACTTGAATGAACTGAAAATTGAATTGCAGTCGTGCTATGAGAAAACAATTTTCCTTCCCAAGACGAAGAGATCATAGTACATTGCCAGCTGGATAGTTTAATAGGGACGTTTCAGACCAACAACGTTTGCGAGGACATAAATTTTTTATTACTGAAAACTTTCATCCATGAAATTTATCTGACTTTATTCAAAACCAATTTATAACTTTAACATTTCAAATTCTCATCAACAACAGCTTTGTTGTCATTAGACAACTTAAAATTTTATATGAATTCTATTTACAAGGAATATAGAACGAAGCATGTACCTTAATCGAACTAGTTACCTAATCTATATATTTATAGCTCATTTCAATAGCTTAGATAACGTTAAATTGATGCAAAGTCTATAGATTGTTATCCTTATAATATTCGCACTGAACAAATTCATTAATGCGCCTACAAAGAAAAGTAGAAAATTGAATGCAACGATTACAATAATAAGATAATATGTTCATTCAAAGTATTAACTCTGTTTTTCATGTATGAGTATAATATCATCGGATAATCGCGAGATAAACTGTCTAAAACAAAGTTCGTGGTGCTTCACGTGAACGTAATAAATTTTGTTGGAAATTTTAAATGGAAATATAAGTCATAACATATGATGGAAATTATTCCACCGTCTACGGATGCATGAAGAAATTTGAATAATATAATAGAAGATATTCGTTTGTTTGTGTAATTCGTAGTTAGTGAAAATTATATGAGCATCGAGGATTGCCTTTTCACATACGTGAAGTACTGCATTCAACCGCAGGAATGTAGACATTATGAAGTTTAATTTATACTCAAAATGTGAATCCAATCTCAGCAAATTATCTTCACCATCAGTAATTTGCATCAGCCAAGAACTGCTCATACTTGTGAGTATAATATACATTTGTGTCTACATGTATGACGTGGTTTAATTCCAAAGTAATTTATGTTAACGTACATATATGATTGATGATTGCTATGGGAGTAGCCCATTCATAATAGGTTGAATGCAGGTATCATAAAGTATTAGAAAATATTACATAAACTTGTCACATAATTACTGCATTCTGTTTTGAATCGAAAATATATGGATTTCTCACGTTTTCTGGACTTTATAACCAAATTACTTGAATACCAAATATGTTCATTCTGGCGTAACTGTCAAGTTAAGACAAATAGTCTTAAGACAATTCAATTTATTTGTTTATCAATGACTTATTATAATTTTGTATATCAACTCAGGTGCTCCACCAAATCCATTCAAGAAAAACACAAAATATATAGTATATCAGTGTTTCAATTATAATTTGCATTTTGTACGTCACATAATTTTTAAGCTTAAATCATAAATTTGCATAAAGTTAAATAATTCATGAAATAAATAAAATGTTTGTGTACCATATTAATTGCAAGCATAATATTTTAAAATTAATATTTTCTATGCAAAAATTTTTAATCTGAAATTGAATAATTGATTAATGAAACACATGAGTATATGTTTTTCCAAGTGTTGCAGATTTATTTAATGGGATAATATTTTTCAAAATTCTTTTTATTTATTTTGAAAAAATTATTCATGAATGTTTCGTTTCAAATATTTATTAAAACTTTTATAAATATAACATAAAATAAAGTATTTCAATCAGCCTTGGTCTCCATTGAAACATAGTATTTTGAGTTCGACCAACAATGCAAACTTCTAATGGTTGAGGTGTTGTCACAAAATAGATAAACCGTCCAATTTGACAATTCTAAGAGAATGTGAAGGAGGTCTCCGAACAAAAATTGTTCAAAAGAAGTTCATAACAAGTGAAAGATATCATAAATTAGTTGAATGCAATGAATAAAGTGAATCATTTCGAGCATTGAATCATATATGTATGTAGGAACTAAGTTCTGAGTTGAGTTCAATTCAGAAACATATAACTCCTTCATGGAAATACCATTAAGGAAATAATGCTGAAGCCATAAGTATATTTTCTCATGAACATTGATTGAATATGATACCCAAGAGATCAAGAGATTTGTGAACATATCCCAAAAGTGAGTTGTAGCACAAGTGAATTTATGAAAGCACAGATATATGCACACAATATATAGGCCCTTTGAAGTATTGATTTTTTACCTTGAGATAGTATAAAAAATTCCAATTTATTCGAACAGGCAGGCAAAAAATCCGGATAAATGATGCCATAAAAAGTATTTCATCGTCAGTGAAAATTTTCAATGATATCTACCTGTGTATATTCTCATTGCTGCATATCCTCTTGTCTGTAATGAGGTAAATTTAAGACGTAAAATGCTAGGAACCGAAAGCTAATAAATACTCGGAAATATTTAAATAAGCCAAAGTGCTTCCAAATCAAGCTCATTACAAGGATATGAGGAACGTCGTCCTGGAAAATATCATTGGAGTAAATTTCCATAATACATTGAACCTGTGTGTAGCAAGTCTTCAATCTTTGGTGCCATAAAAGTTGTTCCGAATATTACTTGTTATTGATTCCTAATTAAATCTCGTCTCCAAGCCCCTATTTTTGTGCCATACATCATTTCCAAACTAATATATACTGACATATTAATTGGCTTTTGGATCTCATTTTAGTGCCATTGCTAAGTGGCCCATTAGTTTATTGATTTATTCTTTTTATTGACTGTTTGCGAAGATTGCCCCAAATCGTTACTTTCCGTTTCCTAAGTAATATCATCCGACACACATATGGACATATCATATACATATGTGTATTTTCATCATATACAAAAACGAAGTCATATAAAATTCTCATTAGGAAAAGTTTTCATTTGTGACCAATGTCAGTCAACACAGTTGTTACAGATACTCTGGCCTTTTTTCGTGCTGGCCATTTTTCTCTCCCCTAAAAAGAAAGTTTTTCGGAACCTCTTCCTAGCGCCGAAAAAAATACAGTCATTTTGCGATGTCCGGAAAACATACTTCGGAAAACGGTTTTCCTTATGGTTATGGCGAAGTTAAAGGCAATTTCAAATTATAGATAAATATTTCGTTGCCAAAAACGGTCACGTTATTAATGTCCGGCTCATTTTAGGGGGTAACAAATAATAAACCTTACATAAACAATCGTGCGAATGTTGATTATATAATATATTTGAATGTTTATACAACAGATTTAGGAATAAGATAAATAACTACCGCGACTTTGTTAAAAAGTGTTTGAAAGCCGGAGTAATGGAATTTGTTTATATACATACAAGCTATACACGAGCATTTACTGTCACATTTCGCCAGGTTTTGCCAGGTTTCTGTATTTTATGTTTCTTAAATTTTAGAATCAGAGCACTTCAAAATCTGGGTAAAGTTTATGAAGCATTTTAACTTTTGATGCAAGAGGTTTGACGTATAATGTCATGTTACAATTATAATATAATACGAAGTTCTTGTTAGGAAATAAAATATCCTCCAATAATACCATTTACACTGCCATCATGTTACCGATAAAGTTTTATTGGGTCATCCCACATTGCTCGGTATACATATGTATATCCGCTGACAACAATGTTAATCCCATTTATACCTATAAGATACTCATATATTTGGAGCTTGAAATTGAAACTGTTTGATATCAGTTTATACAGTTTTTGTATTATGTATTTTTTTTCTCTGATTCGGCATACATAATTCATAAGTTATCCTGAATATCAGTTACCATTGGAGCGTTGTGAGTTCTCATCAGGAAGGAACCCTGTGAAACTAAACATTCCATGATGATAAACATTAATCATCTTGAAAATTTTCTTTTTGTTCTTGTATCTCTTCTTTACTACAAAAGTACTCACTTAAAAAGATTTATTCATGAATGAAGAAAACTCTTGATACAATCACATATTATTGATAGTGTTTGGACCATGATATGGAAAATTCGTAAATTAAATTAGAGGCAATATTCTCTGTATGAAAAATTCGAGTATCATTGAAAACATTGAAGATTTGTATTAACAAGTTCTGTCGTTATAGGGATATTCAATGAATCATCCGAATTTTTCCTGGAAAGTAAAATTCATTCAATATGGAATCTTTTATTCAGTTCAATAAAGTTTTTTGAACTTTAAATTCAAGTAGAGTTATTGGCTCTTCAAGAACAGAAGATATTACAATAAAAATATTAATTCCTTTCCAATCAGTGAATTCAACTTGTTGAAGTATGAACTGGTCAACAATATTTTCTGTTCTCCTTAACACTTCAATGAACGTTATTATTTGTTATATAGTTTCTATCAGTTAGTATATGTAACCATCAAAATGCTCTTCAAAATGGTGTTTTAAGATATGACTACTTTGAGATTTTATATAATATTGTATTTTATAAAAACATTGAAACCAATGATGAGTAAAATATACTCGTGGAAAATAAAACAAGTCAAATGCAAAGCAGTACGAATCAGTCTAAAACACTAGTAAGAAAACCGGGTAAACCTGTGTTATAATAACATTTAAAAGCATTGGAATGATATCAAACCCACACAAATGTATCTTTCAGTAAATGTTCTCTTGTATATTCGTGGAATATCTTTACAGTTCGCTAAATCCCAAGAAAATCAATAGCCGCTGAAAAATGTAACCAATTATCCCAAAAACCCTCTTTGCACAGATCATGTATGTATGTACACTCAGGTGTTCACTGATAACATTTATCTTTCGTATGAGTTTGGTTTCGGTTAACTTGAATTACATTGACGAAACGTTTCACTGAACATGAAAACAATCTCAAGAATATCTCAATTCAAAATTGGTAGATAACTATTAAACCTTAGTGAATAATATATGGTTGGTTTTCAGTAAGGTTAATTTGAAGTTTTTTCATAAAACGAATTTATATAGGAAAATTGCAATTGAAAATTTCATGGGGACTTAAAGAATTAAGTTCCACAAACAGAAAATCCTCATCCGGATTTGAAAAGTTTGTGTTCCTCTAACATAACATTTAGTGACGTATTATTTTATTTTTGTAATCCAGAAGTTTCAACGTCAGGAAACAAACATAATCGCCTTATAGTACTAACTTTTATCATTTTCAAAGTCAACGAGTACACACACTAATCCACTTTAAGTGATTTTGCCTGATATTAAACGGATAGTACTTCTGTTACTCATAACATTAGTTACAGCATTTACAGCTTGTTTTTATAAATAATGTCCTTAAAACTTTTTGAGCACAAGATTTGAGCTGTATTATAGTGAACAATGAAGTCTTGCGTGGAGTTTTTGAAAAAAAAAAAATAAAAATATTTTTAAATTTATATAACATTGTTTTCATGTATTATAAAATTATAAATATGCGTCTCAGCTGAACAGCAAAAATTGAGTTAGGAAAAACCCGTTGGAAGAAAGAAAACAATCCGTCAGCCAAAAGCGAACGGCGATAGAAGTGAAAATTTTTGTGGAATGTGGTAAACGAGCAGAGATAGCAGTTCTGAGAAACAACAATTTTTCTCTTTCTCTACGTTTGAGAATATGGTAATAGGAGTAGAACAAAAACAAATGATTTACAAATAGTCACATTGAATCTCACTAAGTTGTGCCTGATAACAAATTCACTTGAATCATTTAAGCAAGTGATGTATGATGAAGACAATATATTATTAATTAAATTTGCAACAGCTTAAAAAAGTTCAAATGAATAATTTTCATCTAATATATGAAAGAGAATATTCCAAAACCCTATTGATTTGTGAAATTTTCTTCATGGAATAAAATCTTATTCCTGGTGGCACATTATTCTTACCGTATATTTCCGTGGAATAGCTTCCGTAAATATAAGTGAAATATTTTCGTCCAACATTGAGTCACATTGAAAATTGTGAAATTGTAACGTCAGAATCAGATTACATATATGAACTGATTCATTTTAGAAAGTAGTTCGCGTGAAAGATCCTTTCTCACTCATAGCTCCTTTTCGTAACGAACAAAAACCCTCTCTTGAAAACAAGAAAAGAACAATAGGTCCATGATTTTTATTGAGACACAAGACACTGGCGTCTTAAAGTGTTTCTGTACACTCAAGGATATAGAAAGAAACTTTCATTGTGAAGGTACATTTAAGATTACAGTATTTTAGGATAAAAGGGTTTCGCTTCGAAAGCTCTTTGCTTTTTCATCTGGAATAACATGAATAATTCATGGACTTTGTTTTTTTCTTATGTCTGTAAGAGTTCTTTTGCTTTTTCCTCATTTTAGGTTCGCGTAAACACTTTAAGGAATATTGTCAGTAAAATACACATCATACATCCTCTGTCAAAAAGCTGGATTTGAGTTCATTTTCTTTGGAAACTTATTTTTCTTATTTTCAACATACAGGACTATTTGGTTTCAATGCCGTTTCGTTGAAATAGGGATCAATGGGGTGAATGGTAAATTCACTTCAAAATTTCGTATTGTTATTTTGAAGCGATTTTACAGATTTTAAATGATAGTCAACATATAAAATACTCGAATTACTTCAAAATTACAATTCAATCGAAATATTAAAAGGTTCCACATAACGACAGACGTGAATAAAATATGCCACCGAAACAGAGAAGGAATATTATATTCGCTCAAAATAATAATGCTATTACTCACTAATCCTGCTCCTAATCAGTTATTAACCATTGAAACCAATTCGGAATTGCACTAAATGCAAATGTACTCATACCTATGATATGCATTAACGTAAATTGGAACTTACTCTACCTTTATGTAAAACATTTATCTTATATGTAACGAATTGGTGAACAGATACCATTTGAGGTTTATAGATTCCAGCATCATTAGATAGGTTTTGGTTGAAATGATAAGTGGATGTCGTCATTTATCGATTGCTAATTTATAAGGGAATAAATGCATTAGATCTTCTGTTTTAAGATTTAGTCGCAACCAATTCAGTAAACCTAATGGCCCTTAATTATAATTGGCTACAAACCGAATATGTTATATATTATAATTGCTTGTGAATGAAAAAGAAAGTATGAGAATAAAACAATTTGTGATAAGAATTTATCATCACACCATAGTCATATTGTATTATTTGTATAAGGAAGCACCACCTGAAACTTCTTTCGTAATAATGCAATAACTTCGATCCCATTTGTCTTATCGAATTGGATGTATAGAGAAACATAAAATTTACGAGAACTACAACGGATCCTTTGATGTTCATCTGAATCCTGAAGACATTTTCTTTTCCAAAAAGAGTTATTTGTTAGCTATTGCTGTGTACAAACGCGTTGCATGTACGGTACATTCCATGAATATTAGGTAGGGCAGTAAAATAAACAAAGAAATAAAATTTGTTAGAATTGCATTGTATATATATTTTTGTTACAGTTGTAAAATCTTTGACATTACTTGGACTTTGCATTACTATAACAATATAACACCTGAATCTGTAGATAGTTTCATGATTATGATTATCTGCTATTCCCCAAAGTTTCAATTAGATTATTGTGTCAAACAAGATATAGTACACCTTGGCCTTCATCAAAACACCACTTTTTGATTCCTTGTATATGTCCTGTGGCGTCACCTTGATGACATGCTGTAATATATGTTTTCCACTTGATTTAATCCTTTAAGTAATGCATCAATTTATATTACATCCATTTTGTCCAGTCAAACTGGACAAGACCATTGATCTGGAAAATTTTAGCCCTCTTAAGTGTGCCATTAAAAGGCGATATAGACAAATTATTTAGTTCAATAAATTTCAAGAGTTCGTTGACACAAAATTTGATATTAAATGGAACTGTGATTGATTTTATATAAAACAAATCTTACAATATCTTATGTGCTTCTGATTATATAGAGGCAGTTTCTCAATTAGATTGTGTTTTGTGTCTTCAGTAACATCATTATCCTTTTGAATAAGAATTCAAATGTCAAAGTGACTTCGATGTGGTGCAAATTCACAAATCAGTTGTCCATATGAGAGTTCCAATCCCATCCGATCATAAGCACACCAGTGTCAAGCTAAAACTGCTGGATATCTTCTGGAACAAGAACTTATGGTAACAACTGACCTCAAAGATATCCATGAGTTCTAGAGCATGGATTAAGAAAAAGGGAATAAATGGGTATAAGTGTCTTGAACAACTTTGCCAAAAGTGTGACCAAAATATCAAACTTTATCTCCCTGTGGCTATATATTTACCATAAGGCATCATCACATGTCATCAATATCGTGTTGTGAATACCAATCCACTGACATAGTGTGTTCGTGAATACAAAACAGGAATTTGAAAAATCCTTGAAAGACGAACATTTCGCAGATGAAACGAAGCATGTCTTCTTCAATATATTTCCAACTCTGCGAAAACCTTACAGTTTTGTCTTTAAAGGAGACGTTACTAGCAATCCTTTTGACCACTTTCCAAAATACACTTCTTGGAAGTGTGGTTGAAAGGCTAACAAAGATGCGCTGGATCGAAATACAAAAGCATATTTCGGACAAACAAAGATTTCTTATATTTTTAAATTTCTGAAAGTAATTCAAAACTTTCGAAAACCTTAGAATACCTTTTCTGAGATTGCAGTCGTTTTCAATACGGACAAATTTTACCTGGAATATCGGAAAATCACAATTTTCATTTAAAATGCAATTTTCGGATGGACGTAATATTTCCTCTATTAAAATAAATCTCAATTTATTATTCTTTAAGGAATATTTCTAAATAATGTCTTTTGAAAAATAAAATGTAAGAATTTCATTTAATTTTAATTATATTTGTCCAAAGACAGAAATTGAAATGAAAAAATTCCTTGTTTTACACGTTGATTTCAAAGAAAATGAATTTTATTTCAAGGAAAAAATTTAATATCCTTCAAATGGAGAAAAGAATAGTTCATCCGAGGAAGAATAAAATTTGTTAACGACATTACATCAATCACTGATAATATTTAAATTAATGAATTGATTTCTCGTGAACTGAGAATATACTTTGTCTCAACGTAGATTTCCGTTTATCTACACCAGAGCAGGACTAACATTCACTTCGGAATCAACAAGAAAAAGGGACAAGGAACAAGGAAATCAGTCATAGGACATTCCATTAATCAAACGTAAGACAGTAGCACCATTTTATATTAAGGATTCATTTGGATGTCATGATAAATCCTTGGTATGATTTTTTGGTACCGTTTCTTTAATCCTTGGAAGAAATTTTTGTCAATTGACTGCGCCATTAAAATGCAATATCCTATAGTAATTTACCCTTAACTTTTCTCGTTACTTTTGAGTTTGTAAGTTTGTATTTGAATTTGTATTTTGAAAAAAATTAAAATTCCATTAAACGAGTTTCATTCGAACGTAATGTTGTTATGCTGAATTTCCATACAGGACTCACAGTGGATACAAGAGTTTCCATTTCAAACTAAATTTATTGCCCAAACGACAAAACTTCGTGCCAAGAGGTTCCTTTAAACTTGAACTTCCCCGAAAATTATACAAAACATCAGCTATAAGATTTTAAAGCAAATTTAATTTGTACATAACCACATCCCATTGTCGTAACTTCTGAATCCTGGTTCGTTTATCTCTTGCAGTTCAAGGATAATAACAATGTACTGTATCTTAATTCAAAACAACTTTCAAGGAAACCACGATTGTTTCAGATCGCTTTTCGCATTTATTTGTTATCCTTACGTTCTTAGAATAAACTTCACTTATTAGTATTCAGTTCATCTTCGAGTTGTAATTTCGTCCTGCAAACATTACGCAGCTATAAGGTTTTGTTTCCGTCTTCCATTTGAACAATGACAATGGTCATTGAAAGCATCACTCTCTTCGCACACTTTAGGTACGAGTCTTCACACTTGATTGTCCAGATAAAGTGTTCTTTTGAAATCTAGATATTTTACACACAACACATTTAACTAACATTTTCCACAAGATTCAAATACGATTCAATGAGATATCCAAGTTCGCACAGATTCTTTATACCCATTACTGCTAAACCACGGTGCGAAATTCACCCTCAAGAAATTTACATTTAAATAGAACCTTGAAATTTACATACTTTGCAAGAAAAAAGTACTGGTGTCATTTGCTATCCTGTCGTCTTCCACATTTCATTGAACGCAAAAAATCATTAGGATAAAACGAAAAAGGTTACAACCCCATTTCGTCTTATAGTTTAACATTTTTTCAGTGCATTACTTTAAGATTATCGAAAGAAACAAACACCGTCACCTGTACATGGTTAGGTAAATTTCAAAAAAAGCACACACACTCTTAGTACTTATACCTTTTTGATATTCATTAGGTTTGGATTTTTGCAGGGTTTCATATCACCAATCTACCGAAATTCTTAGACATTTCACTTGCAAATACGAATATGATCAAGGTACGTCTTAACTTATTTTGTTTTGCAATACCCAAGAGTTTAAAATTTTACCATTAAACACATTGTTCATATAAAGTCATAAATGGATAAAAACGTAATAATATGTATTGTAGTGAGAAAACCAAAGACCACGAAACCTGCTCCATGTTTTGAAGGTTAAGGTTAATCGAATTCAAATACGATCATTATTTGTTCTCGAATTCAACCATGAAGGATAAAGGAATTGACTTTTCATCAATGTCATTATGCATACGAGCAGCGTTTAAAGTTTAAACCTTAACTTTGAAGTTCGATAAAATGCAAACTGAAGCATTTCAATGTTGATTAAGTTTGTTATAGTTTGCTTATTAATTTTGGTATGCATTCAGTATAATATTTGTTCAAGACAATCCCTGTTTACCTAGGACAGAATTGTGCTACGCCACAAATCCTTAACCAAAAATAACCAATAGACTTATTAAACTAAAGCTTGCACAAAACAAACTTATAAACTATGAAAGTTTACACAAGATGAAAAAACCCTTGGGGGTTAGAAATTCATGCAAAGATTTTGTATACCTAAACTTTTCAAGGGTCTTGACTGGAACATTCTCATGAGCTACGCATATTTGCACCGGATTTCATTTTAGAATAGCCATCTTCCTGCCAGGAAAATTCATTTACATAGAAATAAGTGGCTGGAATGTACGCAAAGAGCTTTTCGAAAACTTTGAATCTTAGGAAGTCTCCGCACCAAAAGTCAGTGAATTTCACTTGTCCAACAAATGCACTGAATTCGTTTTTGCTTGCGTTGTGTGTTGAAACATTTTCTAGGTTTAGATGCATTCAGAACAAATATGTATGTAGGTAACTTGCTTCTAAAGTTTTATATTAAAAAATTTGTCAATTAGTTATAAAAGTTAGTGAAACAAGATTTTCACTAGGATTTACTCGGTGGAAATGTTTTCTTCACCTGGCTTAACTTGTTGGAAACTTTCACCAACTTATTCACACCTAAAAGAGAAAAATTCTTCGATAGGAATTTACCACACCATCTTCTATGAACATGGAACACCTTAAGTCGCCTGCAGGATACAAAATCCAACAAACTTTTACACAGTTCAACTCGACAAAGAACATTCGGTTGTGTCAGCTCTAATTAAGAAAATAAATTTGCAAATTAAGATTAATAAAAAAGTTTATCGTTCCTTTCGTTATGTCTTAACCGAAATTAAGAATTTCATGTGGCTATGCGGCAAGTTACAAAATGTAGCATTGTGGCTCTGACGCTTTGTAGCTTTAATATAAAATGAAAATTTGTGGCCTAGTATTTGGGTATTTGTTGACACTCGAGACCTCAACTTATGTTTTACAGAATTTAATTAAATTCAATAACTCGGTAAATGTTTCTTGGTATGCTCTTGACTTTAATTCGAAAGTGTTAACATGAAAGACTTGATGAGTTTAAACTAGTAAAAGTTTATTGAATTTTATTGTTTCTGTAAATATTGCAGTAATTATATTCAATTAATACCTGATATATAAAAGGTAATCAGTAATAAGATATTCTGTATTAAACTATTTACAAACATCATTCAATAAAATCAAAGTTGTATTATATGAGGGAATTTCATAATTATATTCAATCAAATCCTGATAAACAGAGAATAAAATTCAGTATAAAGGTAAATGATAATGACCGCAACATCATGAAATGTGGATAATTAAAAACATAATTTGGATGCAAAATAAAGAAAAAATTTTGCCAGTATTGATTTTTCCCAAAATGATTTGTTTTGTATTGTGTGTTCAATTATAAACCGCAAATTATAACTTTGTATTGTTTATTAATTGAACAATTTTTAATGAGATAGGTATTTATCAGGTAGATATGTGATAATATTATTCACTCGGTTGTGCTTATTGTTATTTTTCTGAAATTCCAAGAATTATTATTGATGTAAAATCATAATCAATGTTCACGTGAAAACCGTCTGGTGGCATGGCATTGGCAGACTTTATTGTGATTCCCAGAATGTTATTGCGTGCAGGACCAATGAATCTCTTATGATTTTCATGAAATCGAATTAATCTGAAATGGACTTTTTTCATGGAATTACGGGCGACGTTTTATTTGAAATCGTCTCAATAGCATGTCGTATCATGCACTTCACTAGTTAAAGGATGTCCAGACAGGAAAGATATCTTTATCGAGTGCTTATTTTCGAATACATTAACATCATTTTTAGAGACATGATTTACCTGAAACATTTACTGTAGTGGCCAAAATTGAAACAAAAAAGATTTGTTAGAAAATATCAAACTTCAAACCCAATATATTGATATACGATATCTTCATAGTTTGATCAACAGAAAGCGATAGCTTTACTTGCTTATAACTAATAACTCCCAAGAGCTAGAGAATATCAGTTTATTTATTTTGATACATCTACAACTTTTAGTATAACGCAATCAATCACATTAGAGACTCTTTTATGGCAATAAAGGCACGTTCTAATAACTACAAATATTATTCATAGCCTCAAAGCAAACTACTTTAAGGGATTCAAATTGTTTGACGTTGATAGATCTTATCCTTGTTTTCTTTTATCAGATCTATGGCCCTTAGACTCTGCTGATAGAAACCATTACCATTATCAATTAGCTTAGATTCAGATGTAAGCCACTCATTATTCTTAAAACAATATCTTATTAACATGAAACTTTCAAGTTAGGGATATGAATTATGTTATGAGTTTCCTAGAAAATGTAAGTAACAAATTAAATTAGTCCCTCAACTCCACTTTTCATCAAGAGGATCGTTGGCAATCAGAGAGCGAATCTTAATTCCCTGTCGAGTGTTACCTGAGGATAAAAATTTTTCCAACGATAGCACATAAAGAATGTCAGAACCGGAGGCTAATAAGATACAAGATAAGTGTGAAAAAATGCAAGTGTTTTCCTGGGTGTTTTATTCTGAACCTTAATATTCTTGAGTTAATATACACTTTGACGTGTTCCACTGTACATAATTGTCATTTTCAATGATTTTATTGTAACCCTCTATTACGAATTATATCCCTCTATGTATCATAACAGACCAAGGGTGCTTATAAAACTAAAAGTATTTCTAATTAAAATGTTTTGAAAGGAAAAAGCACGTTCAAAGTAACAAGAAGGTAATGAGAATTCTTGCTGTTGAGCTAAAGAGACGCTGCTGCCTTAATTACTTTATTTACACATTTTTTCCCTGTGTAGTTTGTTAAGCTTTTTATTGAAGTGGATAATTGACCTTATCTTTTCATCAGATAATGAAATAGAGAAATGAAGAAAAAATATGCAAATCAAGTAAGGGGATAGAAAAAAATTCGTTTTCGTTGACAGGAGCAGAGATATTGAAGTTCAGTTTGAAGTTCAAAAAAGTGATCCTTCGTCGGTATCCTCTGTGCTACTTGTTGAATAATCTTCGTTTGATACCATATATTCTTGCATGTATCTTCATTCGAGAACTCTGTAAACGATACTCGTTATATAGCATGGAACACTCGTATACGCAAACTTTTCGAAAACCATCGGAAAAGGTTAATTGTATGTCAAACGAATGAGTGTTATCAAGGTTCGTTTGGGGACATAAGTTGATGATGATACATCAAACACTTAGGAAGTGTCACTTTTCTCTGTGGTAACACTATGTTAAAGCAGTCCAATGATTTGCTCAAGTACATGCTTTTGCAAAACTTTCCTTGCAGGAAATATTTTAAAGTATGAAGTATCAAAATTTTATAAGTTGCATTTTCTTTCCTTGTGTCTTTTGAAAATAACATCGTTTGAATACTAAGTTCCCATGCACAATTCAAAATGCTAGTGCATCCTGCGAATCTTACTTTGGGTACTGCATACAG
Organism: Chrysops caecutiens; assembly: GCA_963971475.1. Classification (NCBI taxonomy): domain Eukaryota; kingdom Metazoa; phylum Arthropoda; class Insecta; order Diptera; family Tabanidae; genus Chrysops; species Chrysops caecutiens. The sequence continues at coordinate 73,824,704 of OZ020568.1, forward strand.
TTAGAAAGAATCACTTCCGCAATATTCGACATTCATTTCGATTTCAACTAGGAAATGAACTCGTTTTCCAAGAAGTCTGTGATTCCATGAAGCTTTCAAAACTTGGATACGTTGAAAAGTGTCTGCAGTTTGTCGCTGTTAGGTTTTTCCGCTCGAAAATATTAAAAACGGATTGAACCCAGTATATATTTCCATATTTAAACGAAATGGTTTAGAATACAAAATTCTACTGGATTTTGTAAACAAATTGAAGAAAAAGTTTGGATAGGAAAAGTGAAAAGTGAAAAATTGTTAACTTCCTGCTGTTGTACAGCGCACCATTATACGAATTAAAAGGCAAAACCAAACTTTGGGGTCAGGAAATCAACGAACCCATTACGGAAATTTTTCATCGAAACCAGAAGTTGAAACTCAGAATTGGGTCATTCCGTCATCTGGGCTTGATTAATTCTAATAGCTTTTTCAGATTTTGTTGTTAAATGTTTAATGTCAGAAAACTTTGAAAAACGAAACCGCCGTCAAATCCGTTGACGAGTTGTATTAAAATTTCAATCTCTCTTTGATTGTGTGGGAGATGGATAAACTGAGAGTGACACTACTTGGCACAAAACACCAGATTGTTTTCTAGATTTTCTGACATGTTTATCCCAGAAAATGTAGAACTGTAGAAAATATATATCAATGTAATCTTGGAAAAGTGTAAAGCCACCATAATCTCAAACTCATTCCTGTCCAAGGACCAAAAAAACATTCGGAACATCAAGTAAAAACTGTAGCTCCAGCTAATGGTATATATCGCTCACCTCAAGTCAAAAACAACAAAAAACATGAAGTAACTATAGTACACTTGGTAAGACGGTAGTAGGAAACGAAGAAACCAGTGACCACAATCAAACCCTTTATATCACAAAAATATAGTCTCACGACTGCAAACTTCTGGCGTTAACAGTTTTATCTGAAATTGCACAGGAATAATGAAGAGATTACTGGTAACCGGAAAAATAATTCAAGGATTTTCTGCAAACTACAGACGGCAATAAATTCTAAGTTTACTATCTGATTGTAAAACACAATCGTCGGCGTCGTCGGTGGAAAAGGATAAGGGTTTTCTCATCTCACAGAACCCTTTCTGTTCTTTATATCTTTTCGGTTTTTTTTTCTCTTTTTACCAAAAAGCTGATTCATTTCAAAGGTCATTTATCTTGTAACTCCTTCCAGTCTTTAGGATAATCGTCGACTTCGTCGCGACTCCTCCTTCCGCGGATACCTTCATAAGTTCCAAGCTCACTGTACCCAGTTTCCGTGTGGATAACTTTTATTCATTACCGCCTTTTTACCCTTAGTATAATTAAATTTTTCCTAGTTTGGGAACAAAGGGAAATTTTGCTGAAAAGAATCTTATCAATATTTTTCAATTATTCTTTCAGTTCAACTATAACAAAGCAAAGAAATCTAATCTAGGGTAAAAGGATATTTTATAATTTTGTTAGTAAAAGGACATGTTTCACACTTCCTTCACATGAGAATATGAAATTTGACATTTATTGAACTGAAATAGCTGTTTAAAGTTTTATTTTCGAAAAAATTAAAGTAAACACTAAAGCAGGATGTGCAGTTTAACGCCAATAGTTCGGCTTGTAACATTCTACCAAAAGTTTTATTCTTCATCAATTTTGCAAGGAAATGTATAAAAACTCGTCACATTTCATACATTTCCAAATTTGAAATTTTTCTTCTCATCTGTTTTTCAGGACATAAAAGGATTGAATTAAATTTCAACTTTTTATTCTGAAGTGACAGTTTCCATAAGAGAACAACTGCAAAGGAACTAGCAAAAGAACCTGCAAAAGTGCACAAGAATGAACCACGAATAAATTGAAAAGGACCAGGAGAGCCCGATTCTAGAAATTACGATCAAGATTTTACCTTTGCGGGTTTATTGTTGGTACCCTCTCACATATCAACCTTTCCAAGGGTACGGAAAGGGATTTGAGTAGTTTCTGTGGTCGACATTTGTTTTTATTCGATGGAATTATTGCTTCAACATAGAACACTAAGTGCAGGACATGGGAACCTTCATGTGCAAGTATACTTTTACATGTATTTAGAACAAGTATTTACCCGTACCGTACAGTGGCTGACAATGCAGCGAAATGCTGCAAAGAACACACTTTACAGACCGGCTTGACTCTTAAAAGTTGATTTATGTCTTGAATGTCCCCAATGGTTTGAGAATAACAGAAAATTTTTATTCTACTGGTGTGGTTTGTTGGTTATCCTTTTCGGAATGACCTGCTAAGGGATGAGAAAGTTAAAGTCAAGAACGGTAGTGGTAACGAACAATTTTCTGGGGTTTTTTTTTACATTCGTGTGGTTCATTTTTTCTCGTAATTAATGGACGATTTTCCATTCCCTATATCCTTCCATTGTTTTTATGCAATTAATTTAGTTAAATTTTTCTCCTCGTTGTAAGGTGAGTTCTTTTTCACAATCTATAGCCACGAGATAAACCTTAAAAGACAAGCGTCAAATGCATGAAGTTTTCGGTTACAACAAGTGACTTATACATTTATCTGAAAAAAAGCACTAAACCTATTTTCAAGGGACATTCTACAGGATGTTTTGCCAAAAAACGACAATCTTAAATGTCGATCTTGCTAGGTATGGATGAAACCATTAAACCGATATCAGCTACATTGTAGATAGTTTTGAAGGAAATGCTATCAAAAGGATATTCACATGCTGGGGATATAAAATAATTTATTGATTCCTTATCTCGGGTTTTCTCTTAGTTATTTTGCCAAGCAAATACTTCAAATGATATCAGCTCACTTTAAAGTGACGTTAAGCTTTATTTATGTGACTATGAAAAAAGTAGCGTCCAGAAAAAGAGCGGAAAATTGTTTTAATATATAAACGGGGTTTTTAAACTTTGTGCAATTTTTACGTATCACATCTTTAACTGTTATAACTGTAGGTACATGTTATAATCTTCAGATTTTCAATATGTTTACAATTCATCATATAAGTATGACAGGATCCTTGTATTTAAATTTAGAATTAAAGTTAGTATCACTGACAATATCAATAAATGATGTAGCCTTAACTCACACTTAATAATTCAAATTTCCATCATAGTATGTAAATGTATTACATCAAGTCACTGGTATCTCATCAGCTGAAAACTTATCGATATGCAAATAACTAAGGATAATTAATGGTTTATGTATGGCTTTCATTAAAGCAATCAATTGTTTTGCTATAACAGTCTACAATGAATATAGCTAGTTTAGTGATGAATGATAAAGTCGATTATGCTTCATAGATTGCATACAATTTAGTTAGTTACTAAACTAATAACCATGTCTACATGTGAGACGTGTGCCACAATACAAAGGGGTATGTAATCCAAGTGCATCATTAATCAGTACTCAACTAGTGAATGTGTACTTAGAATATTTGATTGCAACAAGCGTAATTAATGACGTAAACTTTATATAAACGAGACAAGACTAGAGTATTTCCCTGTAAATTTTCTGAAACTTAATTGATAGAGTATCCAATAACCTTGAGTTTGAAAATCATCTATATTAACATGTTCACGAGATGTCATCAATAACGTCAACTTATGATAAAGCAACATTTGTCTTGCTCATATCAAATTCGAATGAAGCGATGTGCTCAGAAGTTTCTTAGATCAAAAACCAAATGATGCTTTAAAGTTATAGGGTGCTTTTTATGTAATCAACACTTTTCTACGTCATAATTTCTTGTTCTAGATGGATTAAGGGCTCACCAGCGAACAAGCAACCACTTCAACTAAGTTTATCTTCATGAGAGTAGCTTGCAGAGCAATAACAATAAAAACCACATCTGTGCAAATGTTAGTATAAAAATAAATATAAGACTCCCCTGGCATGAGGTTTCCTATAATTTAGCAACCTCTGCAACTGTATACCTTGAAGAAAATTTTCTGCTGAGCACACGAAAATTGTTTAAATTTGAATTATGAAAAACTTTTCACCATGAAAATCTTCACGTAAAGCAGAATCAGATATCGATACAATCATCATAACTTCTAATCACTTCACTCTGATATCGTTATTGCTGCGAAATTATGAAGACATTGTTGTATCGCGTCTCTATGTATAGCATCTTTGATTCAGGGTTTATTGGATAAGATAGCTATATCCCTGTGAATTATGAAAAACACAAGGTGTGGGTATCGAAAACGACTCAATAAAAATTATTGCTCAATTAACAATTCGGCTCTTTCTCACGGACACTCGTTTGTATTTTGTGTTGATATTTAAGCTAAGCAATTTTGCATAAAAAGGTATATCTCTGAACTGGATGATATCATACATGTAGATACTTATAAGAAAATAATAGTGAAATTATATGTGATACCGGGCAGATGATATACATAAGTTGACTAACGAAACACCAGTCAGTATATATGGTTTGTTTTCATTTAATACAATATCCCAAAAAAGTCAACTAGAATGTTTGTCTCCGGCTTTGAAATTATAATGTCCAAATTTGAAGTCAAAAGATATTGACTTGAAAATTCAATACATCCACCGTTTTTTTAATCTTTCAGGCTTTATTATATTAAATGATCACTTTCTTTGTCTGCTTCTACGAGTATCTTCTTTCAAGGAAGCGGAGAGTTTCAAACGAAGTGACTTTCGGAAAAAGTCACCTCGAAACTCTCTCTATAAATGAAATTTTATTAGGCAAGAAAGCCTTGTAATTAACTTTTTGAAAATTGGCATCAAAGAAAACTTTTAATTGCTTTTCAAATGAACCTTGAAACTTTCCATTCCGCACAGACGAGATGGTTAATTAAAGTAGTCACTAGGCAGAAGTTTGTGAAAATCTCATTCCCAAGTACAAGTACCATTGGGTAACAGCAGGAAAAAAAATTAATTTCTCTTTTTGAATCCACTGGATTTTGTGTACCACTTTATTAGTTTGCTAGAATTAACATATATATATATAGTTTTATGAATAGCAGCATATTGTAATTGAAAATTTTCCTCGAAACTTAAGAAGATCTACACAATATCACATTTTCGACGAAAACTTTATAATTGAAAATATAATAAAAATTATTATATCAAACCCACAAGCCATTGACGTTATTCTGAATCGTCAGATTATAATCAAATATTTGTACCAAGTATGGAGGTTTTAGATTATATGGAAAAAAGGGCTTTCACCGTTGCGACAGTCGAGGAGAAAATTTTATGTCTGGGAAAGGGTCGTTCATACTTACAAGGATATTATCCCATGAAGATATGTTTTCATATACTAACGTATCCTTAGACAGTGTAAGTTTGAGATCATTGCTCTGGGATAAAAAATCTTCACTTTAAATGTAAATTTATATTTATCTAGTCCCTTGAGAACATCCGTTCAAAATGGCTGGTATCCCTAAATTAATCAACATGATCTGTAGTCGTTGCTGAAAGGAACATCAAATGCCAACGAAATTGAGAATATGTTCATATTTTTTTCTAGTGGTCATCATTTATTATGTCCTCGAAGGAAATATTTCTTTATCTGAAACTAAAAAAAAATAAATTATTCATGGAAAACTTATTTTCTGTATGTATGTATGCAAGCTTTTTATAAATTCTTTTGATTGGTTGGTTCTCTTCTTAAGCTGCAATACTCTAAGATAATATAAGCAATTAGAAGCAACTAAATTAGATTTTATAAGACACTCACACTAGAAGGGATTTTTCACTATCCATTTCAAATTAGTCAAACATTAAAGTGGGTAACTACCATTAAGAATTCAAAATCAGCATATCACAAACATTAGAGAATGATCCAGAAGCTTGCAGAAGTCATAACTGGATTGCTCTGAGCTGTATGACAACTCAAGGTGAAAATGGAACTGTGTCTGACACCCTGATTAGATTTAGGTTCTCATATTATCAGTTGTGCATAAGCTATGGAGACTTGATAAACTGACGATAATCGAGCCTTCGGATAATTTTCACTTAATAATTAAAAGGACTTGAATAACCATGTGGAGTGTTTGTGACAAGATACAGAAGGATACTGTAAAATTTACTACTTTCGAGAAGGTAATGTAAATGGCTTACGCTCTATCCCTCAAAGGAGTACTGGATTCCTGTAGGTTTGAAACGAATTTATCGCATCACCTTTTTCTTTTATGTAGATTACTTTGCCTCTGTGACAAAATACCGAAAAGACAGTTTCTAATTATGCAAGGGTCTTCAACAACCCGAATGCCTGAGGGTCGGTTTTCTACATTTTTACTATACAGATCCTTTAGATACACGTATCTGATGGTTAAGAAGTACGTAATTTTACGATGTGATGAGCATAATTTCATTTTCTCTGTCCGTAATAATCATTAACCGATGTAATCCTATTTAGAAACGTTTCGTCATCATTCTACATTTTGCTAACGAAGTGATAAGGATTAAAGGATTAATGTCTGGAAATCATGAAGTTAACCAGAAAGACTGAATTGAAGTTGGAGCATATTTTGTTGAATATGAATAAAATATTAAACTATGGTTTTCTGTTGCTATACGAACTATTAAATAAATAAACTTTTCCCAGATTATGAGTGTTAATCGAGTTTAGATCACTAAAGGATTTGCGGCATCCAGTAAGTAGAAAAGTAGAATGCGTACCTACCAATCTTAACGCGGAGACAGACTACCCAATTTAAACTGCTTTAAACCGGAACCGGAGGAAATAAAGCCGGCTAACTGGCCTAAATATAGGATTGTCTAAAGCTGTTTTTACTTAAGGAATAAGCAGGTCGAAAGCGGCTTGTTGCCAACTTATGGATCCATTTTGTCTCAGTTGTTTGGACAGATAAACTGATTTAAATCTGTCAGGTTATGTTGGATAAACCAATAAATAAATTAGTTTAAGTTTAGCTGGCTTAACTCTAGCCTGTCAGTTTCAACCAAAGGTCTTCACTCGTCACGAGTTGCGGCTCAGGTCAACGAATACAACTCGTCTGATCAAATGAGTTTTTGGGGTCGAAGAAAGACACATGATTTTTCATTTTTCAATATACTATACATATATAATATCAAATAATTTTATATCTTTTCCAAACAATTCCCTTTTTTATATGGATAAATATAATTTGCATAAATTTCCTCTCTTTCACATATAAAGTACAATTCGACGGAAAATTGGGCGTTGTTTGAAGGCTAAAGAAATTTATTATCAAGAAACCGGTAAGGATGACCAAAATTTTTGTTGATTTTATATCTTATATGCTTAGTAGAGTATAAAAACTCGATTCAATGGCATTTTTCCAATATTTTTCCTTCATTCTCATTTTGAAATTCACATTTTCTCTCAAGTTCTTTCATAAAATTTCGAAGAAAAACTGCCCCAAATACTCCACCAACGGCTCCAACTTCTGTCGTAATTCCATTTTATCGAATTTTGATTACATTTCGAATGAATTACGCACTGATTTTCTAATGTTCCATTTCCTTTCGAAGATGTAATCGAATGATTGCTTTGCGGTACCTTTGGTAAATTTATTCGAATTTTATGGTCTATTTGTCTGGAGAAAGTATCGATATATCATTGAAGTCTTCGATTTTCAGGACACCCGAAAAGTATACCTCTGTTGATTTTTTATTGGTTTTTTAACGAGTGATTTATCTGGCTTCATAAATCTTTGAATATGAAGCAAAGGAAGAAAAAATTTCAGGTGATTATGTATCTGTTGGTTTTCCTTTATTAAAAATATAAGCTTTTCATGCAAATAAAGCATAATTTTTGAGGTTTCGTCCTTCTTTATCCTCAAACAAATTTTCACTCCGAATAAAAATCTTTTTAAATCAAATCAGTAACATTTTTATGGATAAGACTTCACATTTTAAAATCCGCGATTTCACAATTTGAAATTAAATACCCTCAGAAACTTCAAATTTCTATAAAATAATTAAATTTTACTATATTTCATGTTATCATGACACATGATAGTGAATCTCTCGGAATCTCTTGGGTGTGTCTAATAGTAAGGTGTTCTTAATATATGTTCAAACACTTCCTGGGATAAACTCAAGTGTCTCTGTTGTATATAAGGAAACCCAATATAATAACACACATCATTGACTCGAAATATATTTATGTATATCACCGTTCTTGTTGTTTAACACAGGACATACGAGTGAGGATATATCAGACGAAACCAATTTTCAGAGCGACTATATTAAGTGTTCTTAGTACGGTACGTGACAAGCTGTTGTTACAAGGTGAATAAATCTCTCATTACACGTTTTTAATTACTTCACCTATAAGATTTTCTGCTAAGTGTGTTCTGTACTTGGTTTCCAACATCACATGCCACTACAAACACTCTCAGTACATTTCATTACACATTAACTCAGCATCAACTAAATACAGGTTTTGGTAAGAACACATCATACGAGTACCTACAACCCTTGATAATTATTACTTCACTCGTAGGTATACCCTTGTTCATTGAAAAACCCGATACCACTTCAGAAACGATTAATTTTCACTGAAAATTTTTTAATTCAACTTGAAGTATTGAGAGTTACAATTAGCAGAGCCCTTATTATATAAATTCCAAGTGCTCTCACTGAATTTCCAACTGAACTGATTTAGTCCTTAATTGAGGAACTTGTAGTGAAAATAAGGGAAAGCTATGTTCACGTGCGTATCAAGTTCTCGGGATAATTTTTAACTCTTAATTATTTCCGACACATTGTCACAACAGAATGTGAAATTTTCAAAGATAAGAAACTTGAGATTAAGGATAACGCAATAAGAGAAAATTACATAATTTCCTTCACTTTATGAATATAAAAATGCAATTAATTACTTTTGTGTAACGAAATGATAGCAGTCGAAAATGTTAAAAGAAAATTTTAAATTTCATTAAAACATAGTCTTCTTTGGTAAGTAGACGTACACGAGAAAAATTGTTGGATAAACAGACAAAGTTTCATCCTTAAGAAATTGCATCAAGAAAAATTAACTTAATTAATTTACAACATACATAAACGGCCAAATGGTTAATAAAGTAAATGCGTATCCTTAAAAATAGATTAGCATTTTCTTCGTAAGTCAAAAGTTTCTTGTTGTAAGGTTTTTGATACTAGTATGAGGTCAAAGTTTTGCAAAGCTTAGTATTCTTAAGATCAACTTTTTTGTGTCTAGACATTTTCTCAAAGTTGAAAGGCGTATAGTGCAATTTTATACATAGGTTTCGCATATTAAGTTCTTCTTGAATCACAATTTCTATTCCCTTTCACTCACTCGTTTTAAACTACATACTTACAAATAACTTCTTAGAGGGTACATATAGCTAAAGTCTTTTGTGCAGAATATCCTGGTTTGAAACAGACAAGTCAATGTCATAACCTCATCCAATTTGATAGTCTTAAAATATTCAACGTCTGAAATTATATTGTCTTTTATTGCTTTCAAATTTTATTGTCTATGTAAGCACATTCTGCTTATCCTCTTTATCAGTGAAAGACTTAGTCGTGAAAGGGATAGAGGGCATGTTAGAAGAAACTCATATCAATAAGCACGTGTATCCATGATATGACATGCGACTAGTATTTATGCTATTATAGGATAACAACCTCCACAGATATAATATCTTTTTTATTTTACAACCCATAGTAATATCTTCGTTATTCTCATTAATTTTATGTTTTTATTTTAAGCGCAATATCAAAATTTAGGGATGATTTTGTTGGATCATAAGGCAAGACTTCTAACGCGCACTTGAATATCTCATAAAGAAGACCAAAATCGAGACTATAAAATATATATATCGTATATATTGAGTAAATTTATGATTTAAATTTTGTTGTAAATTTTAGTTGTATCAGTTTGATAGCTTAATTATTGATTTTGATACTTTCAGGAATCATTATTCAAAAATTTTAGATGAAATTTATGTCATATTGATGATAGCTCTTCCTCATGTGTAGCATGTCAACCTGCTAATCATTCTTAACTACCAAATTTATATAAGGTATTATACAATATGGGCAGGTATATGTCAAGTAAATTTCTAACGTTTGGGATTACCTTTGTTGAGAAGCGTAGAATAAGTAATTATTTTGTCAAGAGAAGAGATTACGGAATATACTTGATCGATCAAAGTCTCTGAATTGAAAATTCCACTTAGTAGTTCAAAATGAAATTATTCTTAGAAATAAAACTATATAAGATAACTGCATGGAGATATGTGTGTGTCAAAAAAATACATCAAATGCACGAATATTCTAAACGACTTACGAATCCTTTCGTCAAGTAAAAGTTTTATGCACTACCATTTTCAGGATTCGTCATGGAAAAGTTTTATTTGACATAATGGAAGTTAAATTTGTTTTCCAAATTTCTTAAAATGACACAAGTTTTCCATCCTTCATGTGCAATGCCAGTATATTTTAGAGAATCTTGTCTTTGCTTTCAGGAACTTATTTATTGGATAAAGAAAGAAACCTCTAAGCTGTTTCCATTGGCTTTAATTTAGTCCTTGAAATAAGATAAACTTACCGGATACTGGGATCGGAAAATGAAAGTTGATGTTGGTAACTGCAAAGTTTTATGGAATTTTCTTATATGACAAAAACTGATTTTCAGAAGTAAAGTGTCTGCTAGCATTTTTCACAACAGCATTCATTATTTAACATATCAACATATGATATCACTGAACTTGTACGAGACGTTAAAGCATTTCAGCTGCAGTCCTACAGGAATTTCGGAACAGGATTCAATTCTTTTGTAGCAGGAAATGTTGCAGCATCTGAATATGTATGAAATAAAATATATTTTTACGCCAAGTAATTTGCATTTTAACGATTTTTCAGTACGTTGACAAAATGTATTAAAATTCATATTACTATGAAAATTTCATATAATCAACGTTGTGCAAAATTAACCCAACATATTCAGTTGGGGGTTAAAAATCATGTAAATTTTAAAGTAGGAAACCCGTATTGGGCCACGTATAGTATCATACCCTCATTGAGTAAACATTAAAAATTCACCGAATCCGTCTGGATAGTTCATTTTCATTAAAGGACTTTCATTGAAATTAATGAGACTAATTAACCCGTTTTCTGAGGTAATAACAATAAAAATAAATTACAATCTTTTCAGTTAATAATAGTTATAATAACGACAATACTGTTAGATGAGGTGGTATTGCTATGAGATAATATTGAAAAGTTTCATTAAAACCTTTTGATTTTGGTTTCCTTCCTCTCAATTGTCTGAACAGTATATTGCAATCTGATATTGAAACGGAAGGAAATTGGTTACGTTTCAGCTTATGTAGGGCATAACGATATCCAATATTGAACGAGTGGATTGGAATGATAAAAACTGAATTATGATTACAACTAGAACGTTATGAAACCAGTTCGAATTTCGTTTTAATTAACGAAAATTTATAGTAATTAATCTAAAATGATCGTTTAATAATTTTCTGTACATGAAAATTATGTTAGCTACACAGTTATTGGAATATATGATGAAATGAGATAATTTTTAATCATTTGCATTCATTACAAGGAGAATGTCAGCTGTGTGAACATTTTATGAAGCATCTAAGAATGCATGATATATGCAATACGATACAGTTGAAATTGAATTCTCTATTTTCTCACGAGCAATATAGTGTTCTTGTTTATATTGCACCTGATATTGTTATTTGAAATTCCTGCGAAATATACCTACTGAACCAAATCGTTATTACTAAACAAATTTCAAAATAACAGAAATGAAAGTGTTCAGACTGTTAGTTTTATGCGGGAAAAAAAGACGTTCTGTTGAAATGAAGAAAGTTTGCCAAAAAGAAGTTGAATTTATTGATGCCATTTCCTTGTGATATTAAGTATAAGACACACAAACGGGGGAAATGAAGGCATTATAGAGAATGAATGTTTTCAATTTCCGTTTCTTAATATACTTTTAGAACTGCTAAAATAAAGTTGTTCAGAATATGTAGAAAAACTTGTACGCCAACGAAAGAAATTTAACATGACAAAATATTTTACCTCACATTAAAGTCTAATTGAAATTGCCTGCAAAATTCATTGACTTTAATAAATTGAATTCAGTTAAAATTTGTCTGTTAATTTTATGAATAATATTAAGAATAATTATTTCGCCAATAACATAATATTACATTCATATGTTAGTCATAAATTCAACATGAATGTGTCTGATGTCATTTCTATAAATAAAAGAACGATTCCTTCCTTTCATGAGGCACTGAACAAAGTAACAATTGCCACAATAATGGTTTTGCTACACAACATTGCACTGGCACTTTGATGTGACCATTACCGCCTGCAACCATATAACTCTAATTAATTACGTAACGAGAAAGTATATCCCGAGATTTAATTCAATACAAAAACGGATACAGATTTTATATAAAATTTTATATATAAGAGATGTCTGCAACGATTTACACCTGAACGATGCCACGGAATGGTCATATCATTGCCCACTTGTGCAGTAATGGCGTTTATGACATTCTCAACTTCGATTTATGTCTTCATAAAAGCCAGACACACTTGAGTATCATACTTGGCTTGTATGGTATGCAATAACTGCACCATTTCTTTTTATAGACTCATTCATTGGAGCTTATACCATAACTGGTCAAAATTATTATGCTTTCCTTAGCTGTTTACCACGTCACAGTGAGAAAATTTCTTCCTTTAAACAAATTTTATGAATTTTTAATTTGCTATAACTTTTCATCGGATATAGCAATAAATGAAATTATCTTAGGGAAAGGTTTACACGTGGATGCTGTAGGTTTTATTAATCTTAATTTTCCTTAATTTCATCTGGATGAAGATAGACAATTCTATTGACTTTTGCAAGCGTGTTTATGAAAGGGTCAAATACCCGGCAGCCTTTCAACTTAATGGAAGTCCAAGTTTGAATACATAAAATCAGATTCTATGACACTTTGAGGATAATTTCTCATATAGCGCAGAACATTATTACAATAATTGGATAAGTTTATCTAATGTATACTACTTCAATTTGAATGATATTACGTATTACACATGAAGTAATGTCCTCTCACACAAAATCGAATCTATCTCATTATGCAGTAGGTATGTGACAATTGTCTAGCCTAAGGCAATCAACAAGGTGTAATCAAATACGGATATTGAGTCTAGCATAAGTTGATTGGTAATATGATCAATTGATATTACATTATGACTAATTATAGAACATATGGTGTACTTAAAACGTTGTTGATCACTTTATCCTAATGAGCTTTAAGTGTTCTTTGATATAGGTTTCTTTGATTGCAATAGATTTATCCAAACACAGTGAATACGTTATGACACATAAAGCGTGGTAGTAACACTTTGATGTTTTTAGTGAAATTTTTGCCTATATACATTATGTTAGTTGTAGTAGTTTTAGCTATTTGCTACGTGCAGCTGGAACTGAACCTTGATTTGGAGTCGCTTCCTCACAACCACATCGAGAAACAAAATCAAACTCCATATTATTCCCAAAGCTCTATTTTGCTGGTAAATCAACATAGTCTTCAAAATGTAACTCCAGCAACACTACCAAGTCAAATTCAACATAATAACCTTTCAAAATGTTGAGATATTTTTAAATCGATAATTACAACCCATTAAGTTATTCAAACATCCATCTACAACCCTCATTGTCCTGTTGATCGATTCAACAAAAGCTAAACTTCCAAAGGAAAGTATGATTTGACACAGATATGGTTTGGAAAGCTAAATGGACAAAAGGCTTCAATTTCAACAAAACTCACCGAAACAGAATAGACGTATAACGTCATAAGTGGGTCATTATAAAGCTTGCCATTACACAATCATCACCAGTCAATGAACTTGTTGTTCGTTCTTGCCAAATGTTCGCAATTTCAATTCGTTTGTGGAGGCTGTAAAACACTCTCTGGACCAGAATTTGAGAATTGAGTTCATGAAAAGCTCGTCTTGCGCAAATCGTTTCGAGATTTACATGTACATATATAACTAAAAGAAAAAATCATATCCTGCTCAAGCGCAAATATCCTTATAAAAATGTAACATTCTAAGAACTTCAAACTTCTGGAGCAACTAAGAGCAAAGCTGTCAACTCAGTGTGTGTTGTAAAAGGACATGGTTTCAAAAAGCTTTGATGCTCCTCGCCACTTTTTTCACCACAGTAAAAGGCATTTTAATGACTGATAATGGCTTTTCACAGCATTCTATCCATATCTTCTTACTATGCGGAATGATTCATTTTTGCTTTGTGTGGAAATTTCATTTTTCAAAACTTCAAAACGATTTTCAGTCAAAAGGGATTCATCATATCTTTAAGGACACTTACAAAGAAAATACGTATTCGGGTTGTATGTATGCGTCCAGTGGTTCTTTCATGTATGTAGATATAATTAAATTTCAGGATGATAAACAACTTTTTTGTTATAAATTCCAACAGTAGCCTGATCCTTAAAAATTATATTTTCTCTTTCCCTCAAGTTTTTTAGCCGTTTTACTTGCTACATACGTTACTTGAAGTTTTTATTGAAATTTGTTAAAGCCTATAGTAGCTTTAAGTAAATGCAATTTTCAATGGAAACTTACTTTTTACATCCTTATTACTTTATTGTTTTATTCAATATAATTATAAATTAATTGGAGAGCGTGTAACGATTGAAGGATTTTGAATATCTACATTTTACGATTATAGTTCCAAATTCTTATTTATTTTACTGTGATATAAAGCTTGAATAATTTCTTAAGATAAATTTACTAAACAAAATTTATAATTATGATTCAATGAGGCAAATCATTTACCAATGGGCTGTTTATAAAAAATTAATTGCTATATTCCCTTAAATAATAATGAATCTGAAAAATTTGTTCTTTATGTTTGCTGCCGCCAATGGATGGCCAAAATAAACAAAAGCTGGTCCCCATTAATAAAAACTGGCTTCGGAAATGATTTTTTTAAAGATAATATTTCAGGAGGATTCTATAATATTCAGAGAAATTAGCAACTTGTATATAGAACCACACCCAGCTGAAGATTAAGCCTTATTGAAGAAGAAAGCGTTTAATCTAGCTCATTGGAGACAAAAAGTGTTTGTCATGGCATTCATTATCATCACATTTTGGTTATCTCGTTCTTAGCACCTTGAATGTGATATTCTTATACAGATGCTTTACCACACAGGGGAGTCCTTTAAAGCTCCCTCTTAGAAGTTTTGCGTCTTCAAGTACCATTAATACAGATTGTACTTCAAATACAGACCAACTAAACTACAAAGCTACAATTTGTAGCACGAAATATTAAGCAAAAAAACAATTTAATGTCCTCTTCCCAGGCAATAAAATTACTGGAATCAATACACGAACCATTGTATGATATATGTATTTCCTTTGGCGGAAAATTGTGGTATATTTGGCGCGCCATATGGCAACATTTATTGCTTTATTTCCGTGAAATTATGACATGATTTTGAAGTGATGCATGGTTGGCACGTTTTTAGTGTTAACTGAATGTGAATTAGTTTATTTTCCAGAATAGCAGAAGAGTTTCTAGTTTCCAATGAATAATAAAATTCTACGACAATCAAATGAAGCCTATCGGAATATATGGTAAAGTAGTTATTGTATATAAAATCATGGATAACTGGTTGACAAAGTTTGAAATCATTTTGATATCACATGGTTCGAAGGTTAAAAGTTTCCGAATAGAAAACTTGCAAATTCCATTTGGAGAATTCATTCATTACCGAGAATTTATGAGGCCGGATTGTTAAAATTTATGCTCAACCACACATAAATAACTAAACAGAAACCAAATTTGTTACAATTTGGTCCACCAAAAACAATGCGGTCATACAAATGATTTACGACTTCAAGGAATTTTGGGATGCTTTTGAAATTCTTTAGTATAAGATTTTCTATTTTGCCTAACCCAGTTAAGGGAAACGTTGCAATTTCAGGGATAAAGAAATGAATTGTTGTATCGGGATGTAATAAGATATTCTGATACCCAAATCACCTTAGGGTATTCGATGAAAGTTTACGTATTAGTAGGTACTCATCATGAAGGGAAGGATGAAATGAAACTTAAATTTTCCTGTTTAAATAAGTCTGAAAAGTTGAAAAAGTTTCAACTGGAATTATTTACTGTGACCATTGGAACTTTTAATAGCCATCCGATGAATACTTTTATTTATTTAAATTTTAGTTACAAGCTAAAAACTTTTAATGATACTCCTCAAAAGTTATGCACTTATTTATTCTTGTTTGGAGTTAAATGCCTCACTGTTGCTATTCGGTAGGATTTTAAGATGGGTTAGCTATCCAAGCGCTATTATGTAAAGCTTACTTTATACTCAAATTACCGAAGCTGTTTGGATGAGCACATTAAGTTATAATTAGGCAGAAAATTTTTTCAAAAGCCCGGACATTTTTTTATTAGTTCTGTTCGCTTGGAACCTTTTCTCAGACATGAAGTTTGGTGAAGAATAACATTAACCTCATTGTCCACGTAATGCTTGACATTTCAAAGTTTCCGGCGCCCAGGAACAATTTTTACCGCAACTATGGATGGCTTTCAGCTTTCGGACACTGCAGTACAACTTTATCTATAGAATTCCAATTTATGATTTATGACAAAACTTTGATTACACTATACACAGTACTGAAACCGGAGAATAGAGCGCAATAAAAGAGCAAAGTTATTGTCTTATAATCGTGTAACGCGTAGCCGTTTTGAGTGAAATGTGGCTTTTTACTGCATTGATACGAATGTCCTTTGGGGACACATACATATACAGACATAAAAGGATAAAACACTGCAGTAGTTTTATTACATTACGATAAATTTATTTGGAAAGGACAAGAGTTTATGACACTGAAAAATAACAAGACTATTATAGGTTATATCTCAAGAAAGGCAAAAAATAATTTTTATACAGCATATTTAGAAGGGAGAGAGAAGAAATTTTGCTTCGGTAGCACACAAGGTTAATAATATTCCAATATCTTCCTAGTATTGCTCTATTATTTATGTTCGTTTAAAGTTAAAAAGTTAATAGCCTCACGTAGTACAGACAAAATGAAGTTGTATGTCCTTGCAGAAAAGCTTATTTTTTCCTTGATGGCACGCACTTTATACGAAATTGTTGTCATAATCAAATAAGACATGAACTTGCTATCAAATACGTGTGTGTGCGTGTCGCATTTTTTTCGTTTAAAGGATTTAATACGTGACTGCCTTAAGGTGTCGTCCAGCAGTGTTTGTAAGATGTCTTCATTTTTTCTCATATTTATTTTTAAGAATCTTCATATTTTATATGCTGGGGTTATGTGGATTCTTTCAAGCTCGTTTTGGATCCAGCAAGGATTTCCGGGAAAAAATTCACACGCCTTCTCACACTATAATTCTGTTTTCAAAATTTTTAATGAACCTGATTTTGTACAGCCGATATGCTTTGGATGTTGTCCTGGAATTCTTGCCAATGTCAAGCGGGCGAGGTTCCCGTAGTGACTTTGACTTTGGAACAAGGATTAGCTTGACACGTGGCTGAATTTCCATTGATTTTATCCCAATGTTGGATATGATACATTTTCGTGGCAACTTATTATGTTGAAATACATATGGGTTGAAAACGTATAGCTCATTCTTTGAATTTTTAGAAAAATATTGTATTTAAAAAGTCGGTACTTCCATTCTGATAAATGGCACGAATCTGATAAATGTTGTTCCAATGAAAAACTCAGGTTGTACTGTCAAGAACCTCGTTTTTGCAGCTTCCATCTTAAGTTGTCTGAAAGTTTTTCATGGCACTGGCTGATTATTATAATCTTCGATGGTACATTAACGGACGACAGACGAGTACTCAAAATCTGTTAACCGGGATTGTATCCGGTAAAACGTTAAAATTTATTATCAAATCAAGAAAGAATTTTCACACCATCAATAGATAAATATTACTCAGTCATTCTTCAGAAAGTAAGTAATAAAGAAAATAGATTTATATCCTTCAGCAGTATGTCTCTGTTGAAAATATTGTGTTGATTAATTGAGCGTTTGAAACAATATGTTCCAGTGTATTAAATATATTAAATGTCACGGTCATAATATACGCTTTGTCGACTTCTTGACTCTATCTCTGATACTCTGTAGCTTTGACACTTTGAAGAGGGACCAAAATTTATGAATCCATCATGATGAAAACGGAAATAAATTGAAAGCAGGTGGTGTTAAAGCTTATTGTGGGCTGAAAGCTGTCACTGTTATTTAAACAGCTATAACAACAATGTGATGACAGCTACTTTTAATATTATGGAGGTAATAAAAGGATATCGATTACGACTTAACAAATTCTCTTTCTCAAATTTGTTGTCACTAATGTGACATGAGATATCATCAAGGGATAAATGTAACGAGGTTTTTGGAATTGAGTTTATGAACTTTGAGACGTATTCATTTTGTGAATTGAACAAGGATTAAAATGTCTGGCACAATTAACTCAATGCTTTTCGTCATGTTTCCTGGAAATGGAGTTTCATGAAAATTATATTCTTCGGAGATTTTATTGATAGTTGATTGCAATGAATAAAGTTTTTAGTGGAATTTATGAACTGGAAAAAATTAAAAGTTTATAAATTCCTGAATTACTACATATTTTAAAAACCGGAAGAAAAATCAATACAACATATTTTTTCTTATATAACATGACTTTCTACGTCCTTGAAATTCTCTCGTTCCCTTGAACAAATAAAAGGAGGAAATTGATTCAGCATCTGGTGACGATTATTGACTTCTTATCAAATTGAAAAATGTCAAACAAACACGTTCTGTATGGATCAGATGTGCATACGTTTTATGTTAAGAATAAGGGATAAGAAATAGGGTAAAATCCTGGAAATAGGAATGAAAGCTAAAAGGAAAACAACCAAAATAAACGATATTTTCTCAAGAGGATACAACAGGATATAGTACTACACTTGCATTTGGTAGGCAATACATCAAATTGTGTTTTCGTATTGTCTTTAGAGTAAGTCATCCATTTCTGTTTTTTGGATCGGAATCGATTTATGTTTGGTATTATGGTGATTGTTTTACCCTTTTTCGATTTGGATCTCGAGATACCTACTATACATTTGTTTTATCGGAAAACTTCTTATTCCTTTATTTTGGATTTACTTGTATTCACCACTTGATATGCTCATTAACTCAATAGTGAATAGTGAATCACATCAATAGTGAATTGTAGTTGAATATAAAATTTTCTAATGCTCCTGTTGATGTTGTTGAAACATCCACATCTTTCATAATGATTGAGGGACTATCTATTGTTTACGTGTTCCTCATATCAAAATCAGATTTCAATTCATGTTATGCAAGATGTCACAAGGTTTTCTAAAGATTTTAGGTTTTGATTTCTTTATCAACTTTAAACACGATCCATACTTACAAGGTGCGATACAATCAAAGGAATCGAAGGTGTAGATACAAACAAAATCAATTTTCAAATTGTCAGATTGAATAATCTCGGCGAAAATTCTCTTATCTAATTCCATATCAATTACTTAGAGATAAGCCACAAAGCGTTTTCAGCAGATGTTGCAGAAGATATTCGACAGAGAAAAAACAGGTCACATAGTATGGAATTACTCGGCCACAAACAATCTAGGTGACATTGGCAATGTGAAATTTCGCAATGATACAAACCACAATTCCTGAAAATGCCACCACACTTTCCAATAGATATGCTTAGCTCATGCATACTATATGTGATTAGTATTCACTTGAATCTGATATTGCATCCACTTTTGTACCCTTAAGACATGAAACCATTTAAAACCTACTACTGTAGCATTATGTGCCCAAGAAATAACAATTCAATGGGACTGATAGTATTTGGATAAAGTAAAATAGAAAGCCACATAATAGCACGAGTCTTCGGGATACTGACCACAAATTGTAAGATTAAATGGATTTTGCAAAGTATTACCTACTGAACATTTCATACGTCATTAATGTCCACTAATGACGATTGTATTTCAATTTGATCCATTTTTCCTACCCTCATTATACTAAGATCATTAGTAGGTTGATTCACTGTAATTCAAGAACAAGTCACGTAATGTCCCTCAACTAATCTCTCGTCCTCTGTGTTGACCATAAGTTACTTCTTCAACTTTAACCCCTATAGACGCCTTGGAGATAATTAACTTAGATAGCTTAATCAAACAAACACGCCTCTTCTTGCAAGTGATAATGTCCCATATGAAAGTGCTTAGAAACAGCATTTAACCCTGATTTACTGAACTTGCTTTTGTTACAAGAGTCAGTGTTTGATTTCATAGTTATATGAATACGTTCGGATGTTAGCATGTTTTGGGATATTTCACATTTTATCTATCAGACAATTTGAAAGCTTAAGCGCAGGTCATGTTTCTATCAGGTTTGTTTAATATAAATTTATAAGATTCACTTCATCACCCTATTTCGCACATCATTTGGAATTTAGCCAGACGTTGAAACTTGGTTCCTCCAGCTTAATTTCTATTCTACTTACTGACTTGTGTTAAGTAATCCAAGAGCTTGTAATTATGTATATATCATGATGCATTCATCACGTAATAAAGAGTTGTAATATTATGAGGAACGGTACTGAGACTTAAGTCCTCATACTTTTGTATGTATATTTTGGATTAAGTTTAAAGTATAACTACCACTTGAAAGTATATCAAATTGTTACTAGTGCCAATTGGACATGATATGAAACTTGATATCACAACAAACAGCCAAGATAATGCAGTCTGAAGCTACTATGAGAACATGAAATATCCTCTACACGGCATCAACAATTGCAAAAAAACTGCATTCAGAATGCATCCTTGTAAAACAATAAGTAATCAATACATTCTCGACAATCCTTCAACGTTATCCTCATTGACATGAATTGCTCTTGTACTATGTCTACTCTTATCCGATAAAAATTTTTCATTTTTATGACACAGATAAATGACGTTCTGGGATGCCTCCCCCATGGACTACTATGATATTCTATGTTGTATGTCCCTTTTTGTGTTTAATCTACACCATCTTGAATAGAAAATGCAAGGGCTATAGAACACTTGTTTTATGTTTTTGTTGTTTTGAAAAATGATTCTACTTTGAGTTGTTTTTGCCGCTAATCGAGAGCGAACGATTTACAACAGACAACTTGTGAAATACTTAAGTACATTATTACCATGAGCTTGGACGTAATGAGCCTTTAGTGAAGTGTTAATCATATCCTTTACTTAATATTGATGCGAGTCAATTTAACTTGTGACTACTTTTTGACAAATCGAGGCATTGATTGCAAACAATATTGCATATAACAAGGATTATACATTTTACATAAACACAGATATTAAGGTATTACTTGCTAATCACCATGAAATATTATCAATATTGTAATACCGCGTAAGTCAGATTTGCTTAGTTTTCAGGAGAGACGAAAAACTGCATTACATACACATGTGTGGTCATGCTGTGTTGTGTTACTTCTTTTTAAACAACGCGCTCAAATTTGATTATACTTATATCCTCCAGTGTGAGCCCATTGCGCGGAAAAATAATCTACCGAATGGTAAACACAACGTCAAATGGGCAATTTTTGACTGACGCGGTATTGTTCGCTGGACGACATTTTGTTATATTTTATCAAATTATATATTCATCTGTACGTACCTATGTACATTTCAATGTTTATAAAATGTATAAAATTGATTTAAGTCTTTACACAATTCAAATTTCTGTCATGCTTTTAATGAAACACAAATGAATCTCTTTTTATTTTTAAATAAATATTTGTCTTTAACAACGGAAAACAAACAAAATTAATTTTCAATTCCAAGAAGCGAATTTCATTTGAATAACAATAACAAATATAAACTGCAGTAATAAAAAATTTGTCGTATAATTTCCGCATTCATCGGAATGCATCCAGTAACTTTGAACAAAATTACGTAAAAATGTACAAAACTATTTTATGATGTTGAAAATGGACCAACTAACAAAATATTTTTTGGCAATCTTCAGTTGAACATAAATTGCTGTAATTTCTCAACTTATAGTATCTTGTGAACTACTGTGGTAGTGGCATGCATTCGGAGTAAAATGTGAGCCCCATCAATGTTCATGCTACTGCTAGTGAATCCATGTCCTGTAGCCCGGTGAAGTCCTGATGCTTGGCAAATTTTGATATTGTGTGGTATTCTTGTTGTTCGTTCTTTACGCAATATAGACTTCAGTCTAAAATTGTATATAAATTTTGTTTATACATAGAGGAATAAAATTGTTATGTCATGTTTCAAGTCGACGACAGACGAGGTTAGAATCGTGTCTGTATGGTATCGTAAGGAGAATAGCAAACAAACGAATGAGATTGGTATATTTTAGAGACATTCAAGGAACCTAAAATGACCACGACCAAGCAACATTAACAACAATAACATTGAGTACTGAAATTGTGGTTTATTGGCATGTGGTGTTAGCGTTTCATTGGGTATCAGAAGCGAGTTTTGTGAATTTATTACTGAAACGTTCTACTCCAATGGGCAATCGAAATGTCCACTTGAGGCATGTTCAACTCATTTACATTCTCGATAATGTCCTGTCAATTCAACAAACTACACATGAAACACAAAATTCACCCTTATTTTGAGCTTGAGATGAAACCATGTATTTTGTTTGGTTTTATAGCTTTTGTCAGTGTTTCAAGTGAAGCCGAGCCGCAATTTTATTTTGTTACATGTACTGGAATTTGTCACTCCATCCTTTTTGTTGTCCCTTTGGTTTGTTATCTAAAATACTTGAAGTCTCGTAAAATTTCTGGTAGGTCACGTACATTTCCTCCTCTTTTAGAGCAAAATACTATCCTATACAGTCTACATCAACCATTGTCGATACATTTTCTAAGCACAAATGTTCGTTTATCGAAAATATTCGACACACGTTCATTTATCTATGTAAGTGTTTGATTTATGGCAAATAAAAGCTACAAATTTTCAAAATTTTATATGATTAAATCTTCTGAAAATTTACAACAAATTTTATCCTTTCCAAAGTTGTGCATGTCAGTATGTATGCTTCATGTACTTTGTATCTTACTTCATGTAGTACGTGTATCTATCAGTTTGCCCTCTGGACTTTGCTCAAATTCGTGATAGAATTGTTGTTTCAAAATTTAGTTGTTCGCTTCGACCGTATATTATTATCCTACCCATTACTTCATACCAAATTAATATGTTAATAACTCAAATGATGATTTGTATGACTAAAGAAATATCGAATTTTCACTATAACTGTTCTCATATTGTATAACAAACAAATTGAAAAATATTTCCGAAGGATTTTTCTACCAAAACTTCACCATAACTAGTGTCTCGTTCAACATCATTTTGTGGGTGTTTCGTTTAACCATACTTGGGGTGTTGACATCTTCAAAGGTCGTCAAGATTGTGACCACATTCAACATAATATAGCACATCTGCTTCAAATTATTTTTGTTTCTGTATTAAATAGACCATCTACCTAGCACGCCCCTTCACATTGTGTAAAATTCATTTTCTACCAGGTTCACGATACACCAAAGCATAACGAAAGAGTCCTTTTTCAAAATTATTCCTCTTTTTCGTTGAGATTGTCAAACGATGATAGTGTGCCAGTGTCTTTTGTGATATCAAATTACCACAAAAATATCAGACACTCCAATCTGCCTTTGTGAAACTTCTCCAGTATTTCTGGTTTACACAACACGAATATGGACAAGGAAAAGTAGGGTGTATAGTACAGCAAGAACTGAAATATAAAAAGTACTTCAAGTCAAGATAAGGCGATTATTTTGCGAAATTTGTGTAGAATAACAAATGACTGTCTCTGACGTAACCTACTTTAGAAATATTTTCCATGGATATTTTTTTCCTTAGTAGATATATGTACCTACTTAAAGCGATTAGGTTGTTTCATTAAATCCACATGCCGTTGATGATATATAATTTTGAGGCAAGATATTCCATTTGCTTCTTAGACTAAAACCTGTAGTTTTTCACTTAGTTCCTTTTCATGCTAAGATGTATGTATATGTACCTACTCAACACTTGGCCTAAGAAATCTTTAAATATAACGTAATAAACCGTCTGGCGTTGCTTGAAATCAGATCGCAAGGACTTTAAACTTTATTCAACTTATTTGAAACAAGTCTACAAAGTTTGAAACCATAATCAAGTCGCACTTGTGTCAACTAATGACTACAAGGTGAATTGCAAAACTTTCTTATGGTTAGCAAAAGTACAAAAATCAATTATGATTTTGCAATAATGCCAAATTTAATTGAATTCCGTTTTCATACATTTGAGAAACTCCAAAAGCTAATTTTTCTTTTTTAACTTCAAATGAAGAAGTTTTCCAACAAAATTTGGCAAAACATCTTAATTGAGTCCAAAGAAGTCAATTTATATGTCAAGACAAATTATTTGGTAGATTAATGATTGCACGAATACTACACTTGAATCCACTGGATTTGTAGATATATGTAGTGAAGTTCGAAGTAATGCTGATATAGAGTTCGTTAGCGAGTTTGCTTCGAAAAAGTTTTTTGGAAAATTAGAACTGCTGTAGAGTTCTATTCGCAAACTGATTTCATAACATGAAATTTTAGTGGCAAACAGTTAAAGATGTTTTCTCAAAACTGATACTGTTACCTGAAATTCTATTGATTAAGGGATTCATTTCAGAGGTAGCTTTACCGACAACAAATCTTTAGTAAGTCTCAATTGTACTATAAATCAAAAATCTTCTCATTTCTTAAATACAGATACTATAAAATATCTCGAGTCGGATGTAGTTAAGGATGAAAAAATTTCGTCCAAATTTTCTTCCTTCAAAAATATGGAATAAATTATTTAGTCATGTAACCCAAAAATCTTGCATACTTCGTTATAGGCTTTTCTAGGGATTTCATATCATGCAATTTGTTTCTGTGCTCAAACGATTCTTGCAATTTGTGTTAACAAAAAACCAAGTGATTTCGGTTTTTTTACGGAAATCATTCCAATTTTGGAATTTAAAAGACAGGCAGTCGGTTGTCGGTATTCGAAACATAAAGTTTTCCAAGAAATTGCTCCTTGTACAACCCAACAGTGTAACAGAATTTATCCAACATCCAAAATATGTTGTATAGGGCAACCATTTCTACGGTAGAATGGTTTGCAATAATAACCTTATTTTGAGACGGTTGCTCTAGAGAACATATCCAACATATTTTCATACATGAATCAGCATTTGTGGGTCACATTGAAGGTATGCTAGGATAAAAAATTGCTACAGTTAGTCTCTGAAGCAGAAATTCAATTTCTCAATTAAATGTGGAGAGTTTGTCAAAAAGAGTTATGAAAATCGATCGGAGTTTTGCTGGAAATTGTAGCTTTAAGTCTCGCACGAATGGCTTCAATTGAAAATTTTTTCAAAGTTGCATTCCGAATCAAATTCTTCATTAGATATACAACAATTTTAATAAGCAATAACACTTTAAGTTTAAAGTGCCCACAAATTTTTGATCTAATTTCAAAGACAATTTCATCCCGCGAATATAGTATAGACAAAAAATATTAACTTAAATCAACCTGAAGGAGTGTGTGCATTTCAATCTAACCTTCGGGCATGTCTTCTTTAACGGATGCCACAATGCCACACGGATTCTAGCACATCTCCGTTAGTTATTTGGTTGACTAGAGATTTATCCCGGAGCATATCCTCTTCTACTTTTCTGTTGTTTTATTATCTTCATACTAAACCATGCACCCTTCCCACGTGTTTGGGATGATAACGTGGAAATACTTTCTATGCAAAAAGAAAACCTTCTACATAGATACATATATCCACAAGCTGAAATATTTTTGCTACCATTCATTTCTGGTAAACCTCTTGGCACGTATAATGCTCAAGCAAATATGGCATTTGGGTAGTGGTAGTTTGCGGGAGAATGCTAGTTTTTATTCATAGTTCTTTGGCATTTTCATTTGCTTACAGGATAGAAAATGTACACAATGCCAAATATTTACTTTGAGACAGTCAAGTGTATGAAAACGTGAAGGATTTGCTAGATCCTAGAAGATGCTTATTAGGATTTCAAAATTTCCAACAGGAAAATTAAAGTCATCACTGTAGTTTAGTTTAAATTGATAAAATATATAAAGGGATCACTCTTTCATGGAATTGAGGATTGTGTGAAACTTTTTCGATATGCACTTTGTATGAAATTGCTACTATTGATGCAGCTTTAAATATAGATATTATCCTTAAAGGCCCGCTCTATGTAATTTTGATGGAAGAGTGAAATGAAGCCTTTTCTCGAAAATCCTTTAATTCAAAATTTCAACGCCATATTTCATTAAGAAATTCTTCGAAATTTTGTCTGCCACAACAATATATCGGCTTCAACAGAATATGTGTTATATGGAAAATTTTATTTAAAGTTTCGTTTAAATCAATCAGAAGCTATCGTGATTATTATTCATGCTATAAAACAGTTTAATTTAAATTGTTCAACTCTAAAGTTATTGAAGTAAAAATCAGAATTATGAAGAGTTGAAAATAGTTTGTGGAAAAATTTTCAAGTCGATTCATAAAACCTTTTCTACTATCGCTGGTAGTTATGAAGTTACTCTCTAAGCAGATGATTTTGAAATGAAAAGTTTTCAAGGTAAGCACTTGAAAAATCAACATGTTATTCATTACGAACTTACCCAATTCGCATTCGACTTTGACCTACTTTTAATTCAAAAAGCAGCAAAATGCATTTATTATGAATAGGAAAAAATTATTTGAATGCGTTTCCACATAAATTTTGCAGTCGAAATCATGTAATGTCACACATGAAACTTGTACAACGATAAAAACGTGTCATTTCCTTACATATCCTGTTTATTAAAATAATTTTCAAAAAGACATATCCTTGTAATATGTACAGGAATATGAAGACAGGTGCTTTATACAGTTGAATCAGTACTTGTCATAATTCTCCTACCTGAGAGTGCTATTATTTTTATTTTATTTATTTATATTTTATATTACCTTCTTTACATTCCACCAAACTGTCGCTGGTAATTTTTTTATATAAAGCCTTCTTGAAAGCAGGTGATATTTACCAAAGTGACGTTGAAAATCTTGACTTTATATAAAATGCTGTAAGAGAATGAAAGCAAATGCGACCTGATTTATGAAGACGATATATTTTCCAGAATTGCTTGTTACCTCATATTATGGTATATTTTTTTATAGCAACTTTTTACATTTTGTTATATATTGGCATGTGAACATAGTTATAATCTTGTTCGTTTTGGCTTAAAATCAACTACATCAATTAAAATTACAAATATCTTTGTATCAAGTAATTTTCGTTATCATGTGAATTCTTATCATTGATTTTGGAAACATATCTAGACTGGCTTTAGTGGTATCAAATCTCGTTTTAATGAACGTACGATTTGCCCTCTAGAATATCAAAGCGTAGTCCTTGCAAAAAAGCAGAGTTCGTTTGATGAATATATCGCGAAAAGAGCATTTCAAATCAAATTCAAAATTATCAGCTATTGTAGTCCGACAACAATAGCAGCGAATTTATATGGCGATGTTTTACATAGTTGTGTGTAGTTGGTTACCGGTTGAGTATTCCACTATATTGCATCCAATTAAAGGCATATTCTGTAAGCCTATTGATTGTTGGGTGATAGGTTTGTTAGCAATGCAATTGACGTATCAATAACAGGACAAACAGGACAGCCTATATTTGAGTCTGCTATTATTGTCAAATCCTTTGAAGTGAAAGTTCCGTTGGTTTGCTTTCATGGTTTCATTTGATATTGAGGTTACTGGTTTTCACTGTTCAGTGACTGTATGTAACATCATCAAACATAGGTATTCTTTCAAGTCTGCTTGAAGAAAGGTTATCCATTGTGGCCGACTCTTCTGTATCTTATAACGCAAGTTGAAGTTATTGCGTGCCATATTAAAAAATTTAATTTTCATCTGAGCAAAAGTCACCATACGCAACATAAATTTTCCATGATTTACATCTAAACCCAGTACTTTATTCACATGAATGCATTGATTCCTCTACAAAAGCGAAGCGTAAAACCTTGAAATGAATGCTTACAACATTTGAATTTCTTTCAAGTAGCTTTTAAGAATGCTAATGTCGGATCTAACCCCTTTGTTTAATTGGGTATAAAATTGGCTTTGAAAATTATTGGAGAAAGGCTGACACTTGTTAATGGTGTAAACTTTTTTCAAAACGTTTTAAGCATTCTCTTCCGTTGGAAATGTTGATCCTTTTTTGAGAAAGGGCACAATATCCGGTTGGAAAGAAATTTAAATAGCCCTTTTGAATAGTTGATGTGTGTACGGAATTTTCAAGAGATTCGTATGAATTCTCTTTCTTTGGTATGGTTTAATTTACCAATTGAAATCTGATTCAGCAGATCCTTGATCTCCTTTCATCTGCATACTTGAATGGATTCAAATAAATTTTAAATGCTAAATCCTTTCCATGAATTCAATAGTTAATTCTATTCCATGTATGGCGAAATAATTCTCTAAAGAAATTGTATAGTCTAGAGTTTTATTGCATTCGTCGAAGGCAATGTAACACACAGAAATAAATCACGATGGACTTTAATTTTTGTGCCATTGAATATGTTGGAATTTATTTCTTTTAATTGATAAGGACTCGAATCCTGAATAAGGTTTCGAACACCATCTTAACTGTGTTTCTTAACTTGAATTTATTGGTGTTTAGTGAACGATATATAGATTCCGAGTAATATAGCAATGCCAAAACTAAATAACTACGAGAAAACTTAAAAGCTTCCCTGATTTACATAAGTAGAATTTCGTATATTATTTATCCAATAGATGTACTTCCTGTCTACTCACAGTAGGTATTTCATCAAGTTTTACCAAAAAATGGAAATTTCAATAAGTAAATTTCAGTAAAAAACGTAAAACTCCAAGAACATGTTTTAATGTTATGGTTAAAAATTATCTTTGATATGTTCTCAGCTTGCTATTCAAGTATAGTGAGCCTTTCTGTGAAAATCGAATTTTTAAAACAATTTACTTTTAAAGAAAAAATTATTGAAGTGGCACAAAAATTATTCACAAAAATTTCGTTCTATTTAGAAAATTTTATCCCAGAAAAGCCTGTGGGTAAACAGACCCTTATTTGACTAGCAAACAAGTCAGAAGTAGTAGCGTTGTGTTTCTTTTTTTTGAGGAGAAATAAAGCTTAAATTAAACCAAGGAGACGCAACGAGGAAAATGAGGATTTATGAACAAATTTTAGAAAATTACTTTGTCAAGTATATATTTGGAAGTTTTTGCGAAGAGTTTGTTAACAAAGAAAGCATAGTTGGACATTTTGAACAAAGGAAAATGTAGGTCAAGTTAGTTAACAAAAATGCCATAATGTTCGTAGAAGCAGCAGCTTTTCACGTTGACTAAATTATCTTATAAACTATTGGGTATAGTATGTGGTATAAATCAAAATCTTGTGTCTTACTCTCTGTAATAATTCCTTTAACCACAATTAAATGACTGTAAGAACCAGAAATACGTTTCAAGTATGACTATGATAATATAGTATGAATACGTTTTTACCTTACAATTGGTAATTGACATTTCGTTGACCATTAAATGGGAGCAGCATCGCAAATGAGTCTTGAGTTGCCAGTAAAAATGTAATAAAAATCAAATGCCACATCCTGCATACCGTAAAGGATGTCACTTAAATGGATAGCGAAACAAGAACTTGTTTAACAGAAAGCACATGGTGAATACAGTTTTATAACATCAGTACATGCAGGAAGTCATTAAATGTTTGTGATCCCTCGAGGATAAGGTGTATCCATTAAGGTTTCTTTTATAGTGAAATTAGGAGATTTCCTTGTACAAGACAATTAGAGCAAGTTTGCTTCATTTAATCAAACAATCTTAACAAGTCATGGTCAAGTAAGCTTGAGTTTTACTACAGTTGTAAAACGTATGAGAAAGCTCCTAGAATTATATTTTAATGAGGAAAATCTCAAACAGAATGTATACACAAATTAATAATATGAACATTTGTATTCATCGGAAACTTACTATTGTAGATACTTGAAGTCAAAAAGTTGCAGGAATTTCCATCTAAGATTCTTTTAAGAACAGAAAACTATGACAAACCTTCATATTCCGGTTAGAGAAAGAAAATAAAGGTTATCAAGTGCACCGAATGCGAGAGAAGTCAAGTGAGTACATGTGAGGGAACCTATCATCTTTAATCCGGGTCGTGATCGAAGAAGGGATCTTATTCAATTTCAATCATTTCTCGAACAATGAGGATAGATTTCAATGGAAATGAACTCTTATTGGAAAGAAAGTAAGAAAGTACGAAAGTCAAACTACTTCTATGCTACACAAAGGATGTTGTATTACATGAAACAGATTTCCGGTTCGTCTTCTTCCGTTTTGTATTAAAACTATTGAAAGTAGACTCTTAAGGAAGATAAAAAATTTTGTGAAAAACGAACAGAAGAATGCTTACATAGAGGATATAATCAATAGAAGAATGTTGAGAATTTAAACAAAAGATTCTTTAATGGAATTCCTCTTAGTGAATGTTTCTTCCTGGTTTCCAGACAAATTGTTTTCAAAGATTCTTGTACTATTCAAGGAGACAATAAATGACACCTGGTACACTTGTCGTACAATAAAATGCAATACCGGAAGAAAATTGCATTTTTCACTGTACCCAGCTGTAGGTGCAATGTTCTTTTGACTTCAGATCTGTAAATATTACATCGACATCAAGACAACTTCTTTCGTTTGAAGCAAGCTAGCAATATTTATATAATATTGCTTTTTCATCTTCGAATTCTTGCACAGTTTCGTGTATGTATATGATAAGAATTCATTTAGAGTCTAGATAATGAACAAAGCCGTATTCAAACAGTGTGTTACTTAATACAACTACATATATGAAATATATTGCATTCTTCAAAATTCTTTAAAGACAATTTAATCCAAACATTTCCATTTAGAAATTACTTAAATTTTTCTTGGCTCTACGTACATACGAATCTTACTCAATAAAGAAATTCATTTGGTTTTGGTTTATTTTCCTCCAGAACATTGCCTTAAATAAATTGATGAAAATGTTATATGTACAGAAGCTGTGAGCTCAATCAAATTAATGCACTTGAACGCATTCCTTCCATTTTGCTTGCTTGGCAAAATACCGATAATAATTTTGTATGTATTGGATATTGAAAACATCGATTTATGGAAGTTCAATGTATTTGACCCTGCTTTTATATTTAAGTAAATATTTGTAACAAGGATTGTAAAGTCTGAGATTGTTGTCCGTGCATAAACTTCTGAATAAGACCATTCAGGATTCAAATACAAGTTGAGAATGGCAAACCAAACATGGTGTGCTTTTAAGCCTGTACTATAAAAGGAAATTTGTTATACCCAAGTGTAGTTGTTAGTTTGGTAGATGCCTTAATGATGAAATGTGCATGTTTATTAACAAACCGTTTCACAAAAATCCAAAAAACAATTTTCAACTATTTGTATAATGAAACAACAGCCAGAAATCTTCTTATTCCATTATTTAATACTTTATAAATCTCACTCCTGAAAGTTCACAGTGTACAACTTCACTTAATATTCAATAATTCCTTATGCTGTCAGAGTACCAGAAAAAATGATTTTGACGGTAAAGCTTCATTAAATTTTCTTTCTGAGTGCATTACATACTTTTCATAGTTGGAAGGATTAATTTATAGTCTATGATTTCATCATATGTTGAATATCCGTTTTGAAAAACTCTTGAAAACAATTCAGAGAATTATTCGGTAGGTATATGTTTTTTAAAATCAAAAGGCTGCTGACTTTAAATTAAATGCGATACATTTTCTGACTTTCAGATACATTCTCAATTATCGCCCACAACGATACATTAATCCCGAGAAGCTTGTAGTGTGGGATTGTAAAAATATAGATGCTCCAGAAAAGTACTTACGTAGGTAAAACACCCAACAGGAAATTAAATCAGGAAGTTGTTGTGAAAGTATAACAACGACAAAACCTTTTACGTCGGACTAAAAAATTAAGTGAAAGAAAGGGTTTCAAATTTTCCAGGATATTGGAAACAATTTCTATAATGTTCCAAGGATTTACTTTGGAGTCACAGGTAATATAAGAAAGAGGCGGATACGAACGTGGAATGCTTAGAAATATAAATTCCTTGACACTTTGTGCTATTAGATTTCTATATTCCTTCGTGGGATGGATCGCATTCACTACACAAAATTTTTATTTGATTTACGAACTCGAGAGTAGTCACTGAATTAAAGTAAGAAAAAGGTCAAAGATTTATTTTTGGAATGTATTTATATATGTATTTCAATATTCCACAAAACTATGTTTGTATAAATAAGGACGAATATTTCACTTGAAACATCGGCGCACAATTTAAAGGTCTACATATCTATCGAGTTATTAATTTTATTCAACGCCACTGTTATCCAGCAGATCGATGATGTGGTCTTTTTGCAAAGAATAGTGGTGTTCGTGGTTTTAAGAGAATGACACTTTAAATTAGGGATATTAGTATTCAATTACAAATATTGTAGTTTGTTGAACAAACTTTACCAGATACAAGTTTATTTTTGATCAGACAAACAAATTGACTTATCCCTGCATTCATCACTATTGTTTGTTTCAAGGCAATGTACACGAAACAACCCCTATAACATCGTTATCCTATCATCTACCATTAAATTTACTTTTCCGCGTTAACAGACACTGCTTCACTAACCAAGAGGACCCATTCAGGATAAATATATCTTGAAGCGAAAATCTGTAGACTTTATTGCCCTGAACTTTATGCCTAGTCTCGTGATTTGTATCATGCTATAGATTTACCCGATTACTAGGGCTTCCCAGACACTGCAGAACCATTCGGCCCTTGTACAAAATCGGCATAATGATGGTATTTTTATGGTAATTATTAGTTGAGATGACTTTCAATAAAATGAATATAAATTCAAGCGTCAAAATATTTTAATGACGGATTTCTAACGCTTGTCTATAGAATGCCATTCTCTTTCTACTTACCCTACCCCATCAATCATTCATTTTGTAATGTCTCGTTATTCTCATTGAATTGTATATCATCTTCCTTACAACACTTCGTCTTGGGCGATAATCGATATGCAAATAACGCAAAGAAAATTAATTGCTCTTTCATGACATTCCTTGTTGTAGTAAATTAATATTTTGTTGTAGTACCTTATACACTTGGTGTAAAAATGATGGACGATAAAGTTGATTATAATTCAAAGATGACACTCTGAATTTAATTAATAAACTAATAACCACTCATAATATGAAAACTGAATTGCTTCAAATACATGAATATCTTTGTGAACGTATTAAGTCATTAATCAGTGAGGACATGATCTTCTTGGACACGTACCCTTCTATTCATGCAGAGATACACTCATGTATAATTATGTATGCTAAAATTGTTAATGATGTGATTTATAACATTTGAAACAATGTTCTTCATGTTCGCGCACATATATTTTTCTGAGCATGATTGCTTCCATTTGTGGTATTCACTAATTGACTTTTAGTTTATATGGAAACTATGTATCTTAACTCATTAGTATGTAAGGATGAAAATTAGCTGCACGAAACACGGAGACCTTCTGAGCTAACACTAGGTTTACTTCTGTTGGTTTTAGTTATTGATTTGGGCTACCAAAACGTTATCAAGTCTTTTATAATAAACTGCAAATATATGTTAAGTGAATTGTATTGTATAACTCAAACATTGCCGTTCTCGGTTTGGTTGCATCTCACAGCATGAATACCAAGAAACATTTATTGTCGTGGCATACCACATTTCAAAGCAATACAAGGAACCACAAAACCCAAGAATTTCATGCATGGAATATCCTATTAAATTTTACTATAGCTGTAAATCCTTACACAATACTAAAAAGCTTTACCACCGCCACAGTGCTGTGCACAATGAAGCAATAAAAGTGCAATCGCTGTAATCGCATACAACAATCTTTGATTTTGTTGTATGGTATAGCTGCAATTTTTTCCATTTCTAGGGCCAGTACTAGTCAATGGTTTGTTGAAAATTGAAAATTGTATACCGAAATTACTTGGGCGGGTTTTTCACAATTTTTCTCGTTTTATTTTTCCATACCTTTTTTCCAATTTCAAATGTTTCCCAGCTTTTCCAGCTCACATTCTAAGTTGATCGAAGAAATTTATATCCGGAAGTTGTTTCCAGTTTTTATAGAAAATACTTTTCCAGTTGAATTTGTTTTCAACTCTGCACAAAAATAAATTTCAAAATGAATAAATTGTCTTTCTGCGTAGGTTTTTTTCATCTGTAATCCAACACCAGAGAATGTGCTAAAGGGTATAGGTTGAAACAGGAAGTTCATGTTAAAAATACAACAACGTTAAAGTCTATTTTAATATATTCAACATTCATGTCTTCCTCGCGCTACCTTCACCTTCAACTTTTGAAGAATTTTCCATTCTTTATATATCGACTAAAATCAGATAAAAGGTATCTTCGTATTCGTGCACGAAAGGAATATATAAGAAAACAATGGTACAATGGACACCTATACCCGTAAATGAAAAGACTTTTCGAAAATTATCAAAAATGCATTCTCGTTCACTCGCAATCAAATTTACTTAATTAATATTTTCATGATAACTTCATTCGTAAATTTTACAAAAGATGCCATAAAATCTCCTGTGGACATAAAAATTTAATTAAATCACGAGTTGAGTTTACATGCCAAAGCTTACCGAGATCATTAAGCTTGCGCGAAATTAAAAATGTTTCCTGGAATGGAAAGGACAAAACAGAAAAGGAAATCAACTGAAGGAAAAAAAAACCAATATGGATTTACTAAACGCTTCATTAGGCCCTAGTAAGTTCCCTCACTAATCACACTAAATGAATTTATTATTAAAGTCGTTGTCGCAAACCGGAGGGTATAACTGATGTGGGGCTCCGCAAAATCCAACCGAGTATGAAAAAGCAAAGCACTCATATTTGAACGTTAGTACGCAGTTGCTTAATCCAAATTTACCAACTTATTCTAGGTAAAATCCCTACTTAATCGAATTTACATATTTTATGAAAATATTGAATTATTCCGGTGTATTAACTCGTATATAGCATATTTGCTGGATGTTATTGAACATTAATGACATGTTAATTTGAACTTAATTCTGCTTTTTCCTCGTGTATTTTGCATGCTCCGTGGCAAATCTTGTATATAAGGAATATCTGTATCTCTTGAGAGTTTATGGAAATTAATTAAAGCTCTTCAATGTTATCTCGATATCTGTTTTCGAAGTCGAGAATATTCCAAAGAAAATCAAATTTTTAAGAGTTACTTACTTAGCAAAAACTTCACTATCCATACCATATCCTGTTGAACCCAACTGAAAATTCTGAATTTTCTGTTATCCGTTTTTCCTGATATTTCGTTCTTCATTTTGAATCCCTACCATTATTCGTGGGTTTGGTTTTGTTGTTGCGCTCATCGTGAATTTAGAAAAATTGTTAATGCTTTAAAGTTATATTAAGGACGAATTTTCCTTGTTTGTTCTTATACACTCCTTACACAACTTCTTGTTGTTTTCCTTTTCATCTTGGCCCACCAGAATCGGCTTTAATAACATTAAACTTTCTTTCACAGTTCATCAGATGTAAATAATGAAGATGCTACAACCATCCTTGAACCCTGAATGGAAAATGGGATTAGAAACAAAATTCCTTCGATCGTGGAAAATCTCATTAGGTTAACTCAGGGCTCTATGATAAAAAAATCTAGTTAAATATACCTAAATTTTGCGTCGTTGTGTCCGAAAGATGAGGACGAAAATATTATGAAAGTAACATTATCAAATATGTTTATCCCAACCTCCTAAGCCTAATTGATCCATTGACATTACAAGTATATCCCTAGATCCTTTGAGTAGAAAGTTTGGATTCATTTCGTATGAGCTGGATATTTTAAATGGCAATAATTTGAATAAATGCTCTTCAGAAAAGGTAGAGCCTTATTATGACTTTCGTTTTGGGGACAATTTTCTTATAACATTGTATTTTATAAAATGATAAAAGTCTTAGCAACCTCTTAAGAATTCATCCTTTTAACTTATGAGGAATCAAATGGCTAAAACGAATATTAACGTATGTCCCTTTTCAGACGTTTAAAAGCTTATGTCAGGATAACAATTTTTTAATAAGTAAGTGAAACTTCTTAAACAGATACTCGATTTTTCGCCAACTACTGCAAACATTTTTAAAGAGCAACGAATATTAAATCCCTCAATGCACATAAATGGTTTGTTAGTTTTTCACTCTGGACCAACAGTTTAAAGGTTATACCTATAAAACATGTTATACATTGAAACACTTTGAGTCTTTTCAGTTGCAGATGGTTTCTTTCAATATTAACGCTATTTGTGAGTTAATTGGCATTCTACGCTCTACATCAAGTCACTTTGATACTATGAACTTAGAACTGTTTCTAGTTTTGCTCTTTACCTACATTTCGAATTGTAACTTCTACCTTTGTTTGTTCTATGACCGTAAACAAATTCTACGCAAATGTTGTTCAAGTTCAGAAAACTTCAAAGCCTCTTTATGAAACCGCATGCAAAATTTAAACTGAAAGTTTTTCTGCTTAATAAATGAGTTCTGTTCGTTTTGCCATTCGAGTAATATCACCTTGAACCAACAAATTCAATGAAAACGATCTGATATATACTTGGATCATATACAATGGTATATTCTGTGACACAATAAACAATAACCGGTAAATAACTTTGAATAGATACAAGAAGAATAATTATTTGTGAGTAGTGAAATCAAAATCCTCATAACTCCAATGAACTCAATGGGCTACTTTACTGCTTTTAGTAATGGATGGATTTCCCTCGGATGTACAAAGTATTCGTGATATTTACTCACACAAAATATTATTTTCGAAGTCATATAACTAAGTTTATTACAGAAAAAATCAATTTCAATTTTTCCTTTAACGTTTATATCCGTTAGAATTCTATTGGCTAAAAAATAAGCGCATGTAAATGAAATATTCGGACAGACATATTAAAATTTTGATTTTTTATTCCAGTAAATTATTGTAAAACGATATACCTACTGCTGAGAGCAGACATTTCTCAATTACAGAAGGAAAAGTGCAGAAAATATTCAAATTCATACAGCAGATGAAAACACTGATTCAATGGAGGTAGCATCAATTTACAAACAGTTTCACATGTTCAATAACGATCAAACAAAATTACCAAACGTTCTAACACTATTGATGAGGAATATATCGTCCAACTGGATCCTATTCCAGCAACATCGTATTGCCATCCAGAACTATTCAATATGGGTTTGTTCCAGTATGTTTGTTTTATGACGGTTCTATATGTTTCAATGAATGAAGGATGTACCATCGAAATGGAAAAAGTGATTTTATTTCAATTTCTAGAGTAGAGCATGAAATTCAAATTTGTATGTGATTCTATGAGACTCCTGCGACATGTCGGATTTGTTTCAATAGTTTTTTGTGAAGAAAAAATCGTAACGATCTGATATCTGTTATACTACTAGATATTCATAGCTTTGTTAGAAATCGT
Source organism: Chrysops caecutiens (assembly GCA_963971475.1). Lineage (NCBI taxonomy): Eukaryota > Metazoa > Arthropoda > Insecta > Diptera > Tabanidae > Chrysops > Chrysops caecutiens. Next base: position 73,862,534 of record OZ020568.1, read on the forward strand.
TTTATCAGAATAATTTACTAGCAACATAGATAGGGACATATTGAAAAATTACGAATCAAATAAAATGAACTTCATAGCCATAACACCATATTATTATTTTCGCCTTATGGAAAAGATATTCCATTTTGTTCTGAAAATAACTAGAAAATTCCAATGAAATTGACGATTTAGTTTGTCCAAATTCCGAAGTAGTCAATAATCGATATTTGTTATAATAATCGGAAATAAAGTGAGTGTGTAGGTACAGTGAAGCTCGATTGTAAATTACACGCAAAATAGATTAATATAAAATGAGACAAATGAAGAAAATCTAAGCTAAATCGAAAGCTAGCCAAGAAGTCAAAGCACGTACAATCGCGAAGATTAATTACAGACTTATTTCCACTTAGTCCTGTGAACTGGAAATTCATAAAATGAGAACGACTGCCACTGAATTAAAAAGATTTTCAAGAAAGAGCTAAATAGACTTAAGAAAGTCAATTTATATTTGCAGGGACATTAAAGTCAATGTTTGGATGGGTGGATTGTTGAACGAGGGTAGTACATTTTTCTTAGAAGAGTATCGAAAGAAGAAGGAAACATTTTGGGATAATGAATGGAAACTTAAAAAAGTTTAAGTGCTTTTGCGAATATTTAAGTAACTTCAATGAATTTGAACTCTGTTAAGTATGTAAATCTTCCGTAGTACTGATCCATCCCTTAATACACTTGGGTAACCCACGAATTATGTCTTTGTAAAGATTAACGACAAAACTCTTCAAGAAGATATCCAATCTACTGTCGGTACGTGTCGGTCTAAGTACTATCACTAAATACTATTAAAGTCTTATTTATTAATTATCTTGTTATACTACGTATCCTAAAATGTAGTTACTCACAGCAATACCCTAGATATGTAACAGATGCTTTGTATATCTATATCGATAATCGATTTCATCAATTTTTCCAGTTACTCTATAACATGTACCTCAGGATATGTTCATAAGTGTAATCCCTTCATTCTATTAGCAACATCTGGTACGTGCTATTGATACTCTTGATTTGGCACATCCTCGTGGTCATTTCAACATTCTCATGAAATATTACCGTAATAAGCATTGTGCTTTTGTAGTTTTTGAAAAAGTGTTAATTCAATTCAAAGCTTTATTGATATATCTTTATCAAATCAATATGTATTTTAAATGTAAATGTAATTTCATTATGATACAACTATAATCTAACTAACCTTGTGATTGTATTGTTCAAACTATTGTTAATAAGTTGTTGACAAAGACGCTTGATTGGACGATATCTTGGTCAATTTTAATCACATAATTCTTATATCCAACAAGATACTACAGAATATAGTTTTTCTACTTCAGAATGTTAGGTATCGATAAAATATCATAAAATAACCCATTAATATCGATTAAGTCAGTTTTTTCTTTACATAAGACTTAAACGTTCACAGAAAATGGCCAATTTTATTGGCAATTTGCCGGAAATTTCTTGGCCAATTCTCTACGTTTATTTTATTCTTCAGCTCGAATTTGATTATTCTGAAAAAGATAACACTTTTATTACACAAAAGTATTTCCGTTCTATTGCTATCTTTATTTTTCTAGCACTTGCCCTAAATTTATGTTATCAGTTTCTGTTTGAATTGTGAGTGAATATTCCATTCCATCCAGACGTTGATAGTAAAAATTTTTAAGGATATCAGTTTGTTTATTGGAAAATGTTGTCTTTTTATACTTTGATTTATTGACTTAACAATACCGAAAATTTAATTAAAAATTTCATTAAATTCAACAAATACAAAAAGCTTGATTTTATTCTATCATTTCCTTTAGACACTGAGCTTTGAGCAAATTTACTTTATTACTGTGTCATAAAAGGGGAGTACCTACCTTGCAAATGGATTCCAACATTCAAGTTTTTCATTAATTACCTTTCAAGTGTATAAATTTACTTAAATCAAAAGCAGGTAGAATACCTAGAACGAATGCTCCTTAGTTACAATATTATTGATGAATTCCAGCAAAATAACAGAGGAAAGCTTTAAGACTCAAAATAAATTTGGTTAAAATGCGACAGACGCGACATAATTATGTACGTCATCAATTACCCTCGAAATGATATCCCTTGTGACGTGGAGGTTTCTGGAAATATAACATTCAAAATGTGAATGTTCGATTCACTGTAAATACAAAATTAAGTTCAGGCTTTGAATCATTTTATCACATCCGGGTTTGGTGACAAATGTCCAGAAGCATGTCAGGCTCGACAGCATATGTTATACAAATTTGCGTTGTCTGCATTTGGAGTTTTATGGTTCGTTAGATCAAATAGAGTTTTGAAAACACTTTGAAGTTTATTCATACATAAATAGTATTTCGTCATCCTAATTAAAACGGCACATGCTGGCTAGTTATGAGTGCAGATGGTTTTTTGCAAGTTCCGACACTCAAACACCGTTTGATATGACAAGGTTTACCTTGAGCAGGACTTCACCCTTGTGTGTTTAAGAATTTAAAATAAATTTTAATGTTAAACATACTCTCTTCTTCGTTTGTTTGCTTAAAATTTTAAAGTTCAAGGAACTATCCGTCGAAATATCATGTTCCCTTGTGTGATAAGTAAATTTGAAGTTTTAAGTGAATGATCAGCGAAGCGCTACAATTCATATGTGTGTATACGACATTGACTGGAATAAAATCTTAAAATTATTTCCCGTCCAAAACAGTGTCACGGCAAGTAATCAATTTTCATTAAACGTCATTTTAGTCTTTTCATCGAAAACGATGGTGTCAGTCTGTCTCCTGTGGATTCTAGTTTCATAATGTTGAAGACAATACTGAATTCCAGCATAAGGCCAGACATTTGCCTCACATCAAAAACAACAACACAAAAGTCACTTTTTCATTAAAAGCTTGCCAGGAATATCCTCATCTCAACAGGTGTACTTTCAGCTTCCAAATCTGTTGAATAAACGTTAGCTTCAACAATACATTTCGTGGTTAATTCAATCCTTTAATGTGAGGCACCTTAAAGGAATCTCTTTTGTAATGCCTCTTTAACTGACTTTTGTGAATTCTAATGATGATGGTAATGGCCAGGATATACCAGATACAGTTTTTTGTTTTGGTTATTCAGTCAGTTGAGCATTCGAATTTTCCTCAAACTGTAATCAGTTTTAAAGTTCATTCAGTTTTCTTAAATGAGTATCAAAACTAGAACATATTCTTGTCAGGCACAAAATGCAACAAGAAATTGGTTTCGTTAAGTTACGTTGTTAAATTTAATTTTCCTAATTATTTGACAAGTATTTAGCTTACTGAAACAGTACAGAAGTTTTCTGGAAGTTTAAGTAAATGCAACGGATTAAATTTTATACTCAATACTTCACGAAATCAAACTCAGAAATTTTTTGTTCCATATAATCCTTGCATGATATTGTATTGTCACTTAAGAACCAAAATAATATTTTAATTACACTAAGGCGTTTTGCGTTAAAAATGTATTAACTTTAATAAAAGCTTTTTGCATTGAACCATCTTTAATTAGCTTTGAAGCGTACTTTGAACGTAGTACATACATTAAAAATGTTATAAGAACACAGTCAAGAATCCTCAAAGTTGAAAATATGACGTTATAAAAGACTTTGTTCTTTGGACCTTGTAATTCGATAGAAAGTGGAAAAAACGTTGAACAGCATAAAGCATCAACGAGAAATATTTCTTCGCTTTTCATGTTTTGTCATCTATACGTGTAATCAACAATGTCTGGGATGCTGAGCTTGTAACCAACGTAGACTTTTATTTTTTTTCCAGGACTTAAAATGAATCCTTAAAATCAAGGTTGCAATGCAGAAAATTCGTTTGTTTGAAAAAATGCTGAGTAATTAGTGATTTCCTGCAGACCGTAAAAAATTAAGGCGGGACGGGCTTAAAGCCAACTTGAAGGATTTAATAATTTTTTAAAGCCTCAGAACTCTTGGCAAGAAAATAACCTGATGTTTGTGTGATGAGTACCTGCGGTTTCTCCAAAATGAAAATTGATTGATGACGTGGAGACACAGATAGATCGCACTATAATTTGGCACGAGGCGTGACATGATATGCTTGGGTAAATCATCATTCCACAGTCTGTCTTTATGCAAGTGAAGAGATATTGCCTTTCATAACATCAAAGAAGTGTGGAAAATGAAAAGAAACAAATTCAAACATTTATCTCTATAATAGAGGAGCATCCATTCATTACGTGTATAACTTAAGTTCAACAAAATTTTATAAATCGCTATGATCAAATCGCTTAGCATGAAGGATGCAGGTGTGTAAAACCTTGAAATTTTCAACTAATAAAGTTTCATTTTCCACCACAAGTCCTTGTGCAAGGACACGACAAAGTGGAGAAGAAGACTCACTGACTGAATATCCTTGATTTTTTTTCCTTTTCTTATTTCTACATCTCAACGGAATTTTCACATTTGCCATTTTATGCATTTAAGGATTTTCCAGCGCGCTATATTCACATTATCCTTTCACACTTTTTTCCTGATGCCCTCCTTATTTTTCATTTCCATCTTTATTTTCCACGGTTTTTGGTATCTTACTTCCCCGAAATAAATTAGGTTCTATTATTCTTCGTGCTACATAGACGTCTCTAGTTAAGAGGTATGCTTGTCTCACTTTCAGGAGTCCTGTAAGGTAACGAATTCAACGTGAGCGGGTAATGAAACCTAGCGGATCTTGTTTCTTCAAGGAACGTTAATGTGAGGAATTTTAAACAGAAGTCGTCTATCATTTCATCATCCTGTGACTGAGTTTTGCTATGAGGTGATTCATATCACCGTAAATTATGATATACGAAATTTCTTCGTGGTTTTCAGCAACTTCTAAAGAGAATGGTGTTTGTCGAAAACCAACAAAATGACTTATAAAATTGTAGTTATATGATTTTTGTTCTTAACGCTATCAAATATGATTTTATGAAATTGACTCTCTTGCCACTTTCTTTATGAGTCTGCATGCAAGAGGGCGAAATTTAAATCGATTGTGAATAGTAAATAAACTGAGTGGAGAATAAACGGATATATACAAAAATTAATATTTTAAATTAAAATATTCTATTAAATATATATTTACCCAGGTCTATTTAACATCAAAGAAGGATTAAAATTTCCAATTGAAATAATCCTATCCAACAGCTATAATCATTTAATAAATATACAAAACTGGCAGACGATGTAAACATATCTAGGACCCTTGAACAAATTAATCTCGAAATTTATTTGTTAGATGATTTCACCAACTGTTTAAATGAATTTCGGATATTCAAACATAAAATGGTCATTAATGGCTTGTTGCTTTTATATGCTTAATTAATATATTAATAAAAACAAATTCTCTGAACACCATAAATGCAATGTTGAAAATAAATTCGTATTCAGAGAAGGATTAAATGAAAATAGGAATTATTTGTTTAGCGAAAAAGTGTGGTTTAATTTGATTATATTGAATATAGAATAAATAAGGAAAATACTTGCAACTCAACGGTCCACTTCGTTCAATAATATTGTGTTTATTATTGAAAGTATAATCTCATACTCATAGTTATTGTCATTTCCTTCCCAATTTGTTATAAATAATTCGAACATACATACAGTGCAACCATAAACAACCCTCAGTAGCCTAAATCCTTCTAAATTTTCCAAGGATTTTCAATGAAATATAAATTTTTTCACAAGACTTGAAATCGGAGCATATACCTAAACATTTGGGTATCGATAAAGATTCGACACTTTTGTAAATATTTGAAATAACAAAAGTACACGCATCACATAACAAAAAGAACCCTATTCATATTCTCAACAATGACAAAAAGGACTTTGTGTGATGAGGTTCTCTTGTACAGATTTTTCCAACTACATTCCCTTTTTGCATTTTTCAAACAAAAATTGAGTCTATATTTTCAAATATATTTTGTTTGCCAAACTTATTATTCTGAAGTGAAAATGCAAACAATGGATCGTTCAAGCAAACAAAATATGATAACGTCAAGATAAAAGTTCTTTTTTGGTCCTTTGCAAATAATTTAAAATCAGCAAAAGAAAATTTTCAGAAACAAGAAACCTCGTTTCTATCAGTGAAAAGTTTTTTATTCTCAATTATTGTATACTTTTCTTATATAAACATATCTACATATCGCATTTAATCAGACTCTTTAGCTTCGATAAAAGGAATTTTCAGGTTTTCAAGTTTGTTTTTAAACTTCTTTTTCACTTTTGAAAAATGTTTAGCTTTAAGGTAATTTTTTATTGAATATCGAATAACACAATTACAATTCCAAATTTAATGACTTTTCAAGAACATAAACGTGTTACAGAAAAATTTATTTCATCAAACGAACCTTAGAAATTTACACGCAAATCCAAAAGTTTTGATATTCTATATATACGTTACAATAGACCCAAAAAGTGTTTGAAAAGTGTTGCGGGACTCCCTTATTACGAAAATTTTAGTCCCGACACCATAGAAACGTTAATGCGTGTACGTCTGGAAAACGTAAAAGTATCTTTAGGAAGAAAAGCCACATCATAAATTCGATGAATTTTTCTGAATAATGAATTTCACAAAGAAGTATTTAGTATAATGCCACGTGTCATATAGCAAAGGAAAATTTTTGAGACTTTTGACATGAAGATCAAAAAATTTTGCGAGAAAATTCTAAAGAAATTTTCCCGTAGGACGAGATGTATCGGTAAGACGTTATTGATTTTCAACTTTTACGATGTGTTTTAAAATAAAATTAAAATATATATTTGTTTAAAGGTTTTTTATGAATTCAGAACTTGGAATTCTCACAGGCACTAAAAGAAAATCTTATTTTGTAGAAACCAACAATCAATGATTGACGTGTTTTTACCATACAATCTGTAATTATAATTTCATTATTCAAAATCTGTTAATGCATGTTCTAGAAATAATATCTTATTCATTTTGAACTATAAATCCATGAACAACAGCAGGGGGTAACTATAACAAATTGTGTTCATGTTTAAACGATAATTTTGAAAATAATATTCAGCTTTTCGGATGTTTATAAATATATGTTTCGAGTTTGTTCCTATTATTCTTCAATTAATATTCAAACCTCCTTAACTTTTGATTACAAACCAGGAACATTATGTTCTATTTTACTCCTCTACAATCTTTAGTATAACGTACTTATGGGATGCCCTTAATTAACACATGCAAATCCATATACATAACAATGCAGTGTATTAGATAACACACGAATGCTTATTTCTGCCCTTAATCTAAGGAACAACAAATTTTTGGAACACATAGCATTAAAATTACAAAGTTATGAATTTAATGAGTTCGTATGCTCACTACGTTAGTAGCTATCCAAGAACGGGATGTGCTATTTTTGTTTGTATACATTAGAAAATATGACTGGTGAGTTGTACCTTCATTTGTTTGTTTTAACTCAATTGAAATTAAGTTTCATATCGTACAGTTTTGCGGAACTTTGTGGTATTCATGACTAGATTTTAGTTATGAAAAAATATATCTGTGGCTGGACACATTTAAAAACCACTTTTTACAGGTTTCCATAAAACGTTATTAGTTTTAAAAGTAAAGTTATGCTCACAATAAGTGTAAATCATGCAAACTTTCATAGGGAAAACGGTAAACTAATATTCTTTGCCATATTAACGGTCATCACAAATGGTTATAATTGCAAGGGAATATAAAGTCCGGTATACTGAATAAAATACATAATATTGTAGAATTATGTAAAGTGAAATGAGTTTTATATTGGAAAAGTTATCACATACACACAGAGTATGGTTTGAATTTTCCACTGATATTATCTCACAATGGTTCAAATGCTTTTAACAGCGATGCTTTGATTCAAACTCTTTAAACTGCGCTATTAACGTTTATCACAAGTCAATGTTTATTTTACCAGCTTTTGGCTATGTCAGTTACCAAAAAACATATTCACTTTATAGGTTAAACAATTTTACTCATGTTAAAGGGGATAAACAAACAAAATTTTGTTCAAATGGCATGTAAATATTGTATTCAGTGAAATTATTGATTTTCGATTGTTCGTTAATTAGAATTTTTGTCAGTTATTTACACAATTATTATTATAATGATTTTACAATAAAATTTTCACAGGTTTGTATTAAAAATCTTGAGTGCAAGAAGCGAGAAAATTGAATGTGAACAACTTTATATAAGTTGTTACCATTAACATGTACTAAAAAGTTGAACTGATAACACTATAAAACTTTGAGCTAAGACAATTCATAACTTTTCTTTTACCCATTTTATACAGCATTTAAACTTTCTTATAACGCCTAAGTCGACACCTTACTTCCAAGTTGTTTCATTTTTCTTCACAACCATTAAATTCATCCTTTTGTATATATTGTTTTATGACATGCACTTTAATCTTATGAAAAAGTTTATGGCTCAAGCAAAATGCATTCCATAATACGATGAAAAATTGCAACAAATTTTTTTAATTTTCTATAACTCCATGAAAATATTTTCATCCTCATGCAGTGGTCGTAAAAGTGATTTCATTTTAAACGACGTTAAGTTTTACGGAAACGATGCACGTGATTTTTGTTAGCATATCTAGAAAGGCGATTACTTAATGTAAATTTAAATATAAAAACTGATTGGAGAGAAATTTCGTTTGCTCATCTATATTCAATCTGAGATTTTAAAACGTTAGACGAAACTAGTGATTGCACTTTCAAAAATATCTGACTCTTCAATAAATCATTGATATTGTTTTGTAAATTTTCATAGAGGGATTGTAAAGTTTTGGTAATGCAGTAAAATTTATAACAATTGAGAGAACAGACTTGTTCCTCACAAGTACTCTAGTATACAATGTGCAATTGCTGAAAAGCTCTTTATGTATTTCCTCCCAATTTATTTGGAACCATCGAGCGATTTTCATTTTTCCCATTTTCTATCCAGACCTTCCGCTCTTGGTGTCAGGAAGCGAACTTCTTAAGGAAATTGCAGGAAGTAGGGTAAGAAAGGAATATTTTTCAACCCCTATATTTACCACGAATCCAATCGACTTTATTCAAGGTATTGATAAATGGTACAAACATTAGGGATACATTATAAATTTTTGTCGAAGTGTAAATGTTGAGATAAAGTTACAGTGAAAAAAGATTATAAATTATTTGTAAATTGGGTTTTATGGTATCGATTTTATCTTAAAATTAATCATGCCGTGAAAATTTCCACCAACCATTGGAAATCAGTTCAACGATGTTGGCTCCATTCAAGTGTTATTATCACGCAAATTTAAAATTATCACTTTTCGATGAGTTATGAATGTACCATTGACGATTTAAATGTGATAAATTTAAAGTACTTTTTCAAAATTTATTCAAATTTTCAAATTTATTTTTATAGCTTCATTTAAAATTCCTTACCTGAAGCTTTCATAATAGACATAATGTAGACCGCTGTTGGGAGAACTCAAAACATTGTGGATCATAAAGTCGACATTCAAAAGCAAGTTGTCTTATATGTGTTTCACATTAATGCGCGAACTAAGAAGAATTTTCTTTTTTAAGATAATCTTGTTGCATGAAGAGGCTCAAAATTCAAAAGGAAAAAGTTTCATTTCAATGCCAGTTCAAATTGCAACACCTTTCCTTAGTACCATGAAAATGCTTCTGGTGTCCTGACAAAATAAAAAGCTCAGCACTAAAGGACATTGTTAATTGTATCATCACAGTCAACATGAGCATATAGTCAAGAACAAGTATTATTTGTTAAAAATTTTTTTCAAGCTTTTGAATTATCTCAATATGAAAAGAATTTTTTGTTCTTTATAACATATAATACGTTGCCGGAGGTGTTCATTACTCTGTCACTTTCAAAAGTATAGAGACTTTTTCTGTTGTAAACGAACCTTACACAAAATGCATGGAAAACTCTCGAGGGTATTTTTCTGAAATGGCATTAAGACACTTTAGTTAGCCGGCGTTTCCTCGAGCAATAAATGAATTTATAAAGATATGCTTGTAAGTATTATGGAATTATGTTTGAATACGTTCCATAGAGCTTATATCATTCGTGAATTTGCCGTGTCGTCTCCATATATAATAACGTTCAGGTCTGAAATTACCTGACATTTTGTGAAACTTATAATTTCGCTCGTAATTACCTTCGTGAATATATTGACAGAAACTGGTTGTTAACGATTACTTTATTTCTTATAGTTAAATTGCGCGTGGAAGATACATACAATTCATCTCCAAAACACATCAACCTCTTAAACTGTCAGATTATGAAGTTACATACAGTAGACTGTATTATAAAGTTTCACGATCTTGTATTGTATCCATAACATTCTAGATATCATGCACCGGAAAGACGAAAATTTCTTGGTCTTCTCCTTAGGTGGTGGATTTAGTAATGTCACTCATGACATTAGAAACACCAAAAGGAAAAACGAACTACCGCAACTTAAGTCCTTAACCCACAAGTTTCAGCACATCTTATAAATTATTCATAAGTCCCTTGTAGAGAACTGATCCGAATGCAGGTTTATCTGTTTTACTTATATGTTATACGTATAATCTACCAGCATTAATCATGCGAAAATATAGTCTATACACAACATTAAGTGACACTGTTCGATAAGAGCACTTTATTCATGACCAAGGGAAATATTTTTCAATGGGGTGACAATTATATGTAGTGCTCCACGTAAATTTATACTCTATAGAATTTGTGAATGATAGTACAGTTTTTCTTGTCTACTCACATAGAAAATCCACAGTCATGGGAGTTAAATACTTTTCATCACTCATTCACTCACTTGCAATTTCCCGAAGGATTTTAATATGTTTATTTCGAAAGTTTTCATCCTGCGGTGATTACGTGACATTTATGCTCAAGTATTTCAGCATTGATGAGGGTGAGTGATCTCAATTATTTACGGTTTGATTGAAATCCGTTTTTTAATTAAAACTAAACAATTATACTCTTACCAATACATGCAGTATATATTCATTATGGAATCTTTTGAAAACCTTTATCCTCTGCAGCCACATTCAGGCCAGATTTTTCCGATTTAAACATATTTCTCAGATGGAAATTGACATCACAGCATTCAATCATGGTAGCTCGTAAGCCACTTACTGTCAAACTGACTATCTATTCTCTGATAAGCTGTTATGAGATTACCTTAATTGGAACTTCAAGTAACATACATCGATACTGATATGTAATCTGCTTAAACCACCCGCATAGGATATTGCATTGTGTATTATGTCTATTGATTTTAGAACCGAGGACTGCATTTGGTGGATTCTTATCATCTTGTGAATGTGGAAATCGCAGATTCTTCCACGTTTATTAGAGTATCAATCAGGAATATTAAGCTTCAGTGATACTACGAATGAGCAAATATTTTGTGTTTTGGAACTAATTATGAATAAGAATGAACAAACGTATGTTACGATATGTGAAGATGTAAGTATAACTTCTACAAGTTTATGAAATTTGATCATTCCAACCTTAATATAAATCTACGACACATCAATGGTCTCAAGAGTATTATGGTGATTCCACAGATTGTCGCAGGAAATTGCCTGTATATGAGATAAACATATATTCAATGGGCAAAAGTTTGTAATTGAAATTGTCATTCCTACCGAGACCGATAAATTTTTATCACTTCCCATCTGTTATCACCATATTTTCTGCTGTTATCATCATGAAAAGCAACAAAACTATGTTCCATCCCGTGCATGGTTATTGTACATTTTTATCGATGATAGTAAAAATTTTAAATGGAATATTCATTCAAGTTGTAGTGTACAATATACATTTGTATATGAACCTACACTGAGTGATTGTCATAAATTGTACTGTAAAATCAAAACTTTAACAATAAATTTTTCATGTGAACAATTTAACAGTTGTTCAAGCTTTTTCATATCCCAATAACTTCAATAACACAAAAATCTAGTTTTAGTTATACCGAATCATTCTTTATGCATGTTTTCTTCATAAAAGGACAATAATACTTTCCGTTTTGAATAACAATGCATATAAAAATCAATTAAATTATGAAAATATTTTGTTTCCGTGTATTGGAAGATTATGAGGATTCACTGTATTACAACGACTTAAATAACATCCTCATTTTAAGAGCTTTACATTCACTAATTGCAAAATTAGTACCTACTTCTCTTCTCAAATTCATAATACAAACATTATCCTGCTGTCATATGCCATACACAGTCCTTGGAAGCAAAGTTTATGGTAACAGGGACATGAAAATATGTTGTTATATTCGTAAAAGCGGATACCAAAAACTCATCGATCCTTGGACACAAAATGGATGACTGTAGTTTAGAGGACAATGTGGGACACGTTTGATGGATGAAGGATTTACTGGATGTAGGCTTTTCCCTTGAGAAAAAGGAATATTTCAGTTTTTAGTTTGTTATCAAACTTGTTGTTGTCGTTATCCTTTTGCAATTTGTTCTTCAACCGCTCACTAACGATACACACATATATGTAGATATGTGGTGTTATATGCAAAACAAACTTGTATCTGTTGGGCATTTTTCATTTTCATAAAAAGTCAATAATCGTCACCAAGGGCTGATTCAATTTCCTCCTGTCATTTATATAACAGAAGTTAAGATCTCACAATGTTATGCGACGTTCACACGTGTTGGTTCTGATAACTACTGATTTGGAAAAATTTTTGGTATCTTTCATATGCACGTGGAGATTTGACAATGACAAAGACGTTATGAAATCGTACTTAAATCTTTACAACCTTAAGAGATTCTTGACATATCTCCCATATTTCGTTGTTGTTGACCTCATTTCAAGCAAACTAAATTCAATATAATCTAGAAAAGTAAAACAGCAACAAAAATCAATTAGCGAATTTGACTGTGCCATTGGAATGATATGCAAACTGAGTAAGGTAAGGTAATTCAAGGTAACCTTCTATCAGTGTGTTGACTTCACAGTGTCTGGAAGAATACACGTGAACTTTCATTGTTTGTACAACATAATTCTTGGGAACAATTAAACAATCGTTCTTGATTAGAATGCTTAATATACGTGCTCTATATCAACCACATTTTTGAGACGGTTTTCACAACATTAACATTGTCTATTACGCTCAAACAACTTCGACAAACAATTTAGAACCTAAAGAAACTCCTTTTGTCTTCTTAAATAACTCTCTTCTCGGAAAGGCTCCTATTCTGAAGCAGTTGGTGTCTTAGTTTGATTAGAGACTAGACTTTATTTTATTTTGATAGGAATATATGTTATATTTTTCAGAATCAAAACACTCACTGTTCGTAATTCGCTGATATATTAGAACCCTTTCTAAAGAAATATTTCATATTTGTTACATTAACCAAAAATCTACAAATTGAATTATATGACAATATTCCAGTAATTTTTCAGGTTTATTTCAATGTGCAAATTTGAAAATATTTATTCCCTTCATTTTACAGAAAATTATAAACATAAAACTGTTTGTGCTCGTAAAATTATCAAAAAGATATGAATACCAAAATAATTCTATTTATACAACAACAACATCTTGTACAAGATTGCTGTTATAAAAATTTTTTATGTCAAAATAAACAAGATTCAAGCACACATGTACATAGAATATATAGGTTATATAGAAGAAAGCATTAAATTTATATTCCCTGTTAATAACTTTACCAGCCAATCTTCGTCATATAAATTATAAAGCAAGAATGTCAATCGAAATAATACTATAAATTATTCAAGACACTCAGTTGTTCATTAAGGAATATTTTGAGAAAATTAATTTACATCGCAATTTCATTTATGCTGGAGACTGAACAGTCTAATTAAGGATTAAACAAAATTGGCGATAAATAAGTGGTTTATTTTCCAAGATATACAATAGATTTATTATTCTCATATCAGTCATATGACATTAAGGTATTCAATAACACAAATTTTTTGATACAATTTCATATATGTATGACAATATATGACAATAGTGTTTGGCTTTATTCAGTTCTTAATATCATTTCAACGTAATTATATTAGCCAGAGTGGATATGAAAAAGTTCAGTGCACACTGCCGTAAAGAATCTTTTGTTCATTTTGTTTTCCATTAATATTATTAACTTCGGCATTCTCGAAAGTATAGAAGTAAACAATTCATCATATCTTAATTAATTGCACGCAAACTCACTTAAAAAGTTTCATGGCGAAAACAAAGTTTTGTATCTCTTTCAAGGAACAAAAAAAAACAGAAACAAGTGAAATTTGCCAGAAAATTTTGGATCTTGAAAGGACCCCAAGTACGAAGTTGAAGTGAATCACTTTGGAATAGAGGGTAATGAAACACTGTAGAGGGATGGAACGTAAAACAATGAACTTTTTTATTATTAATTACTTTTCTCCACACTCATCAAGATGAATTCTGACTCTCTTGTTTGGCTTTCTTTGAGCTCTGGCCGTGTTTATCTACCCACTACTGTCTTAAGGATATCTCGAACTACTGGCCGGAAATGAAAGGCATATCTTCGAAAAAATGCCCCGAAACAAAAGTGTCAGTTACGATTTTCTTTTGATTTATCAAATCGTAACATTTGTCTTGAAGAATGTGTTCATAATTTGTTTCTTTCACATTTCGTTATACTTTTCTTCTCAGATTTTTCTTATTTTTATCTCTTGAAATATTCTGCAGATCTGCAATTACATCTTAATCGACTGTAATTATACAAGCATTTGCAAGTCCTTTTTATTTCTTTAAATCTGTGAATCAAATCAAATACACGTAAATTTATTTTCCACAACTTTCTTCATTTGGAAGTGGTTGAACACTCTTTTGTCACAACACCTCAGTTGATAATCCGAAGAACTGAGAAGAAATCAAAGAAAGTCGAAAATATCCTTGGTAAAAAGTTCACACCCAATTGCCACGCACGCATTTTTTCTATTTCTTAATCAAAAACTTTTGACGTATCAATTTAAGGCAGTCAAGGATAAGAACTTTTGTCAAATCCAATTAATTGTTGTTTTCTGTCAGAAAACCAAAAATAAGAAAAAATTCGTAAACAAGCAGTTAATCTTTCATCAATCAAATTTTATGCTCAACTGACCGTAGTTGATACAAATACAAGAGCAAAACTAAACTAACATTTCAATACCAGTATGTGTACTCATATGTTGACCAATATCACTTATCCTTCCATCGATGTCCTTAAAGAAAATCCTCTTAGTTTGTCCTTGTTAATCCCGAATTTAAGGTATTTGTGTTATTCGTCGAACTTAAATCGTCGCAAAGTCAGGACAGGATGTTTTTTGTGTTTGAATGAGTGTGAGCTGGAATGCTTTCATTGTTTCGAGGATATTTATCCCTGATACTCGGAAACGAGTTCTGATCCTGCATATGAACCTTAGGTTATCTCAATATTTAAAGTATAGCTCTGATAAATGAAAAAGCAGAGTAGTGTTGGAGACATCTCCTGAGTTCACAGAGAATATAATTGTTATCTCCTAAAATGATTTTTGCTTAGCGTAAGCTTCTTGAGTTCTGAGCCGTTTTTTGTAGATATTTCCGTAAACTTATTTTGGAACAGTTTCCCAGCATCTTTACGTTGATCTCCTGATGAGACTTGAAAGCATTACGCTCGTGCTTCTTTGATTGACAGCTTCATAACCTCACAACAGGTGATGGTTTTGTATGAAAAAAGTTAGTCAGCTCCACAATGTCAATCAATTTTCTTCATTTAAACAATTTTTCTGAGCATGTTTTTTGCTTGTACTTCATTCAACATAAAAAAAGAAAAACCTCAAACACCACAACAAGGCGAATATGAAGTAAACGCCACAACGAGGCTTTTGAAAATGATTAAAAGTGAATACCCTCATTCCAAAAATTTTAGGCAAACCTTTCTTGGAAATCAATCCAAAAACTTTGAAATTTTCAGAATTACAATAAACGAGTTTTCCATGAAATTATTTCCCATCCAATTTATAATACAAATGAAAGTTTCGACGTGTGAATGTACTGCTAGTGTACAACACGTATTTCAAGGGTTAAAGCTTTCATCTCGAAATCCTAATACACCTTATTTTTAATTCAACGAAAAACCCCAATGTATCGGATATTAGAAAATTTTGATTTTTTTTTTTGTTAGTTCTTATACGGGAAATTGTTCATTTTCCACTTGGACCTTAGTTATATCATGTGCACGTTTACCACTTTCCAATTTTCAACTTTTGTTTTTAATTTTTCCTTATTTTTTTTAGGAAACCAATAAAAATTGAGTTACGCTTTAATCAAATTTTTACAAAACAATTTTCTTTGAGATCAAATACACAGTACCAAGAAAAATCGATATGTGTTCAATTTGATGTTGATATAATTGAATTTCAGAAGGGAAAATGGTTTTTTAATAGAAATTCTTTTTCATTTTCTTCTCCTTATGAAAACCATTTTTCTTTTTCTTCGTCTTTTACTTCTTAATCTCATTGATTTATTTCTTGAAGTTTTTTTGAAATTCCTTTTATGCATGAAAATTGTTCAAGCGATATTCTAGTAAGAAAAGAATCACTTTAGAATTCTATATTTGGGACAATTTAATATTCTTTAAAGAGCTAAACGTATCTCATTCAACTGCTAGAATATTTAAATAAATAATACAGATTCGAGCATTGTTACAGAGACACCAGTTCTGTGAAATCAATGATTGCCCTGCAATTTTATCATTTCAATAAAACATTAGCATATATTGTAAAAACTTACCAGCTAGCAAACCCAAATGACACTTTGATAACGTCCCATGAATTATTATCTTACAGTAGCATGACATACATCGTAATAAAGTTGTTACCTCGGTACAAGAGGGAATAGCAGTGGGACCCGATGACAACCGCCAAAATTGCTATTTTCCAGAAACTATTCGTATGTCTGCTCTGAACTGCATTAAATTTTCTCCAAATAGCACTAATTACTTTTAGTGGCTCATTAATTTTCATAAGCGAAACTTTGCCATGTTTAAGCTAAGGCTCAAAGCGGTTGTATTTTGTTGAAACTAACCAAAGGGATGAACTTTGAACACAACAAAAATTTTCAAAACTATACAAGTATATTTATCATACCACTGCCTCTTCCTGTTCAGCTTCAGACACTACCTCTGTGTATGTTTTTGTTGTTCAGAAATTTTAAAGCAAAATTTATGTCTACCAAGGTCCAAGTATTCTCCCTCGAGGGATACCTTCTAACTAGGCCACATTTGTTATATTTCGATGCACTACCACAATACGGACATAGACGTTTTTGAGTGCCGTGTGGTGTGGTCATTCGCTTGATTTACGATTCTCCCCAAAAATGCTTGAATTCGCATATTTTCCTATGAAAATATTTTACATCGCAATATAAGTCTACTCAAACTTTTGTCTGCTAAAATCTGAAATTTCCGCGGCTATACCCTTAAGTGTTGCCAGGGCAGAACAAAATCCATATTCCGAGAGGGTAGGTATCCTTATGATCCAGTGAGCTGAATGACTCTGTATAGGTTCAATATGAGGTTTTCCTACAAGAATTATGTTAGTGGTACAATAGGCTTACACAATGCTATACACCATGCAAAGTGTTTGGAAGCTTTTTGTAAAATGAACGATTTCCAGCTTTTGTTTTCAATTACAATAACAAAATTTATTACACCCCAAATTGCCAGAGGGTTTCACTCGACACCATCGATGTGGTCTTTTATCTTGAAACGTTTTCATAGCTCCAATGTACATAGTATTACGGTTTAGTGAAAGTGTTTTAAATTCTAAATGCACTTTTATAATGTTTACTAGAATTTCACTTTTGTATTTCCTGCAGTTTACTGTAACCCAATATTAAATGTATTTAGAAAATTTTCCAGTTTCTGCTTACATGAGAACAAATTAATTTGCGATGCAAGGAAAGAGTTTGACCACTTAGACCTTGGTATACCTGGAGCGATTTGATACATGTAACCTACATGAACTTATAATGATGTTAATGTATATTACCTCTGTCTAGTTAACAATAATTAAAGCAATAGTTTCTGGTTATTGTGTGTGGGAAATTACAGATGAAAATTTCCATTAAACGTTTAAGGTTGAGTGGTTTTGTCGAAACTGTTAGTAAATTGATACCAATTAATAAATTTAAAGGAAATTACTGCATGCAAACTATTATTGAATAACAAAATAAAAATTATTAAGCTGATAATGGATGATTTACAAGTGCGTTAAATAATTAAAACAATTCGATTATGAAGTGAAATTATTGATGCATATTTTGTTTTTGTCAACTGCAGAATGCTCATAATTTAAATATCTAATATAATGAAATCATTGCTGTAATTTAAAGTCGTTTAAAGTCAAATTTATAACATGTTAGAAGATCATCATGCTTAACTTAAAACTCAAGGTGCTTTATACAAATAAAACTAAAAACACAAAAATCAGAATTTCATTATCATTTGAAACATTCAAAAGTGACATGTTGCACTGGTTATTTGAAAACCCCATAATCCGACTCAAGTGGTTTTGGTTTTATTCAAAAATAAAAATTCAATTCTATCCCAAAAGTTTGTGTTATTTTAACTATCTATTTTCAATTAAAATTCTATACGTAACCTTTTCGAATACAAATGTGTGGCAGGATCATAAAACGCATATATGTATGGATGTATGAGATACTCTTTATGGGGGACAAACGAAAGGCGTAATCAGAACGGAATCTCCTCGCCACTGAATGCTATCATAACCGCAAAACGTTGAAGTACTACCGGAAGAGCTTTTGGCTGTTTTAATTAGTGATAAATGATATCCTTGTGATAAAAGCGGAAATAGTGGAGTTGAAGGTTTTTAATGACTTTATTGTGACAACGTCGCTTTATTTTGTGCCTTGCAATGAAGTTTAATGGAAATTTGGAATGTTGGAATGATAAGTTAGTTTGTTTTAACGACATACGAGTGTTTCTTCTCCCTCATATCTTGATAACATTCGTGTGTTACATTCAAATTTTTGAAGGCAGAAAAACTCCCTTTTATCTGTGCTTTCCGGTTCGCATGGTAAAATTCAAGAAAATTTATTTTGTTCGTTAGAATTTACTTCCATGAGACAAAATACCCTTTTGCTTGTCTGCATCAAGCTCAGATGACAGAAATTTCTCTTCTATTTTTTATATAAAATTAAATTATCAATTAGCTTTAACGAGCTTTTCTGAGGAGTTTATATTTCAAATGTTCACATAAGAAATTTCCCAGGTGAATTATACTGAGTTTCTTGAAATCAGAATAGTGTATAGAAACAACACACGATTTCGCATAGAAATAGTTACAGCAATGATATGAAACTATCAAGGATTTTAATTGTATCCCAATTATTATTTAGAATTGAATAAAATTATCTCAAATTAAATTGACCATGAACTAGGCTTTAAAATCAGTTCAATTAGTGTCCTTAGTATAAGAAGTTAAGCAGTAAACAATTTTAAGAAAACTTTCATATTGTACAAAGAGAAAAGGAAACGATTTTTTCAGTCATTATATCGAGTCAATTTAATAAATCCGTATAAAATTTCCTATCAACCAATTTCACAAGCTTTTAATATCGCTATCTACCGAGATTAAAACTTAATTACCTATTAAACCAGAAAACTGACATTGAGGGAAGAAAGAAGACAATGTAAAGAAACAATATTATTAAGATTTTCAGGAAATTTTTAATCTGAACGATGGCAGATTATCTTGGAAATGTATTTCTTAATTACGATACTTACACTTGAAAATTACGAAGTTGGCGTTAAAGATGAAACATTTTTACAGTGTAAAGTTATTTGGTAAATTTTTGTAAGCAATACTATATGGCTGTAATGACCTTTAATTTAAGGACACAAAATCTTAAAGTTCAATTCATTTGTTACCTACTCGAAACCCCAATTTGAATAAGGGACGGTCACGATAACATATTCAAGTATGATAAGATTTCCAATTTCTAGAATCATGTAGAATCTTCTGAAGATGTTATACACCCCTTGAGATGACGACAAGAAGTTCCGGAGCAAGAATGAAATTCAGAAAAGGAAAAAACACCCAACAAACAGCGGATAATCTCCAATCGACTCAGTAGCACTTCCTTTTCCATGTACGATTTCTGGTCCTTGCTGGCTTTTGTCCAGCAATTTTAACGTTGAATACCCAATGGTGAATGTAAACCGAACAACTTAACCCAAAAACAACCGGAAGTGAAATAATCGAAAGACAACTATTTCCGACTTTTATCAATAGTGCATTGTGAACTCCTTCAACAGGTATTTTTCAATGAGTGAACAAATTGTCCTGTTGGTGTATTATATTTGTTGGTGGTCCATTTTCAATGTTCTCTGGGTGTGGTTTTTGGTCAATAAATAGTTATATCGATAAGCATTATCTCAATACATTAAATTGTAGTGTTAAAGGCTAAGGGAAACAATTAACGAGTCTGTTGTGTACAAGAAACGTGATTTAAATTACAATTCTTTGAAAAACTTTAAGAAAAATCATTAACTTTCTAATTGAAAAATCCTTGCTGATTTGAAAAAATTCCATCTCAGATTATTCACGAGTTACACAGGTAAAATGGGATTAAACAACGAAAATCAGATTTCAGTTTTGCAACAAAAACACGGAAGTTATCTAAATCATCAAATGGTGTTTGTTTAGCAACTTTAATACACGGATGCCTTACCCTAGGGGCATAAATATGGTCTAAAATTTTAGTTAGTATATCTATCGTGTAGTAATTCGTTGTTTTTTTGTGCTATAGTCAATACCCTTGAGTACATAGAAATTTTGCTAGAAAGCCAAAGGATATAAATATGAATTTTAGTTTGTGTTTACTTTCTCCCTATTCGAAAAATATTGAGTCAGTGTTTACTTTCGTACGAAAGTTTTCCACCACCATCGAAAAATCCCTCGTGATTGTAAAAATCCTTTTGGATCCTTGCATTTGCAAATAAAACACGGACGACTACTATTTGTACGATCAATACGCAATACGTTGTACGTAAAATTGGGATTTTCTAGGATTTATGGTACTTTCCTTCTTGACTTTACCTCAAACATTTGCTTACCTACTGTATAGGTTTTCATGCAATTCTAATAAAACGTTTTATATGATTCGCTGAAACATATGGATATGTCGGAAGCTTCCGTCAATTATAACTGAAAAAATCATGTCTGCTGTTGTATTCCAAGAATTATAAAACCAATTTTCTATTTTGGAATGTGATAAACCCATTGGTATTTGCTTAACTGTACCTGCTGGCTCAGCGGAATTTCCTGAAGGGAAATATGTTTTTTTCTTTTGGAACGTCAAAACACGTTATGTGCTCGTTAATAAAGGGAATCTAAGTTGCATCTCAACTCTACATCCTTTTTCATATCTCAGGTAGACTCTGTAAGTTCAAGTTATCAAACTGAATATCTTTGGAGTGGCAACATCAATAAAGTTTAAATCTAAACATTTCTCATTTGTTGCTTGCTATATTTAATATTTTTTCAACTTGATAATTTTAAAGTTTTGTTTGCACCTAACTTCTCTCGAAGTCCTATTGAACTTTTGAAAACGATAAAGTTTCATTTGTTCCCAAACTTTATTTAACAAAGATGATAAAGTTTTTCTTAAATGTACTGAAAAGGACATGTCCCAGCTTTTGAAAAAATGAGTTCAATTCTTACCTCTTATCCTTCTTATACTTGTTCTGTCCTGAATTTCAGCCTTTTTCCGTTCTAAACATTTTCTCACCTAATGTATCCTTGTTCATAAAATTTATAAAAATGCAATTTCAAATTTAATGCTTCGACGGATTTCCTGTTTTAAAACTTCTCCCGAATGAGTCACTATACAAATTTTGTTTCTTATAGATACGAACATCTTACAGTTGATTTATTACTAACAATTAAATGTAATCAGGAGAAGTTAGTATTCACAAAGGGATAATATTATTGTAAGAGAAAATCCAAAAGGTATGACAACACAAACTTTATGCTTTTCATCTACATAATTGGAATTTTCACATCCGGACAAAATGTTACCACATACGAAACACTTTGTAATCCCAATTCAATCAAGAAACATATTGAAATCACATTTCAACCAAAAAGACCAAATTTTGGAATTATTATGTTGTGGAAATACATTCCAATTTAGACCCTTTTCACTAATTAAAGCTGATAATGACCATTTCAAGCTCTCTGTTTCAGAAAATTGAAATTTGTCACTTTCTTGAAGTCTACAGTTAATAATATTTTGTATCCTATTTTCCAAAGGATAACAATCTATTTCAGAATCAGGTACATTTAGCATTGGAAGAGGAAAATCATTTCTGGAACAATTTGTCACTTGATACAAAACAGTCACAAACAAACAAATTATCATTTGGGACACAATTTAAATCAAAGTTATTGTACGTTGTAATAATTTTCTTGAGTTGTTTTCAGCAAAGCAGGATATTGAATTATGCCTACAAATCATTTTATGGGTTATGTGATGCTGTTGCGTTTTTTTATAATGTATTACATGTCACATATAGCTTCAATTGAAGTATCTGTTCCCTTATTAAGCTATGAAAAGAAACCCATTTGCCATTACGACATTCGATTGATTTGTCCCCAATGACTAATTTTGTAAGACATTTAAATTCGTTTTTGTATGGGGCCTGATGTATTGCAATAAAAGTGAAGAATACATTGAAAGGGAAAAGGGTTTTGGGAATAAGTGCCTTAACAAAGTCCTTAAAAATTAGCATTCAGGGAATATTATCCTGAATTGCTCACTCAAGGCAGTCTATTTTCGTGAAAAGCACAACAATCGGCAGTTTTATGTACATTACCATCTCACCCCCTTACCCAAGTGACTCTATATTACTTAGAGATTTCCTATTCTATTAACTATTTATTAACTTGTTGACGTTGACTTATTGCCTGCCATTTGAAATTTGCTCCAAAACATGTCCTACCTTTTGGAGCAATGGCAAGAAGAAAAGTTTTGAGAAGGGTTATAGGTTTCCCTTGGGAAATTGGGGAACTTGAAGAAAGGTGGTTCATGTTATTGATTTGTAGAAAGGAATGAAAATCAATTTTCCTTAAAGTTAAATCTTATGTGAGTATTATAAGTTTTCGTTTTGGTGGAAACACTTATACTTACAGGAAGTATAACGATAAATCAACAACAGTATAGTACATATTCTGTACCGATCAAATCAACACAAACATTTTCGAGAATAATAAAGAGCTTTGTAAGAATAATAAGATCTCTAGATATCCATAACGAAAAACAAAAACCACATTCAGGTACAACATCCCAAAACCAAAATAAATTTTTCACTTTTTACTCTCCATCTACCCGCACTAAATATTGTTATCCTTTTTGTACCGGAAGTAATATTCCTCAGTATCTGTTGCCAGAATACATGGAAAAAACCACCACATTCAAGAGGAAAATATGAAAATCATTGAAAAACCCTCACGGGAAAATTATCCCTATTTAATGAATACTTCCACCGCGGAAATCTCTTTCGTCCTTTGAAAATTTCGTATGTTTTATAAATTCCATCAAATGAAAAATGTTTATAATTTATTTTTAATGTTATTTTAAATGCAAACAAAAAAAATAAATAAAGGAATAAAAACGGATGAGCGACTTCTTGTAGGTCTTTGTGTTATTAGAGCCATTAATTACAGTGTAAATACGTTAATGAAAACGGAATGTCCAGAACAACCAAAAGCAAGCAATAGTAGGTTATAAAACAAACGTTTTAAATATTTTTTGGTGCTTTCATGTTATTTTCAATTCATTTAACATTTTTTTATTATTTTTGCCGCAATGTCAATGTTATAAATATTTATGTTCCACATGCTGAATAAAAGTTTATGATTACCATGAGATTTTAGCTTATGTTTAATTTTCTCACATTATCACGTTCCTAGAATATAGTTTCTAAAATAAAATTTTTCAAAAATTCAATTCAATTGTAGGTATTTGCAAACAGAATATGAATATAAGCTTTATTTATTGTGAGGATAGTAAATAATCACGTGTGACACTTGCATCGCAAATTAAAAACATCTAACATAATTCACAATGTCTTAAACAAAACAACAATTACATTGATTACAACCAAAATGAGTTGCCGGTAATTGACGAAGGTCTTAGTTAAACCTTGTCCTTTATCCCATCTATTTAATAGTTGTATAAAAAGTACGATAAACAAACGTTAAACTAATCCATGAAATAAACGTACAAATACCATAATCCACATGAAAGGAACCTCTAAGCCATAAATATCCCAAATAGCATTCACATTCCAAGAATTTTGCGATAAGAAATCCAATCAAAATTGTCCTGTAATGACTTTTCTTACTCACATAAAGCTATTCGAAAGGGATTATCTAAAAATATGGACTCTTTCACACATAACCACATAATAGGAATCTGTCTGCACACAAAGGGAAAATTTATCTTAGCAAGTTTTTATAAACCACAAAGTATTTTATCTGTTTGTGTCGATTTGGCAAACTACACGTAAATGCTCAAGAAATTCTATTGAGATTACAAAAACTTTCCTTTCCCTGAAATATATTCCTTTTACTTAAAAAACAATCAAACAAAAAACATCAGTAAAACCTCGAGAAAAGCTTCAAATGATGGGCAAAACGTTTGTTGTGTTTTCTACATGACCGCTCATTTTAATTTCAGAAACTTTTCAGTAGATAGTATACGATGATGTATCTTTATCGTCCGCATGCATTTGATTTAAAATTTCTCCATTTCATAGAGAACCAACTCAACTTCAATATATCTGGGTACATTTACATCCCTTAAACCATTTTTCGTTTATACTACAACAAAACTTCACGTTCACCGACTTCCGTGGGATTAGGTTCAGTTGTCCAATTTCCAACAAGTTGGGCATAACCATGAAAACCCAGCAAAACTTTGGGGAGTAGAATTTTCAATGTCGTTCTTTTTCTATCTTTTTACAAGATTTATGCGCAGAGTTTTAATTTGTATAGAATGAATCCTTCTCAACTTTGAAAACTGTTTGATCCTTTAGTCGATGAAAAGTTTATGTGAAAAACTCTAACAGTTAGCATATAAACTTAGCTTAAAAATATGTCCTTCCTGTTGAAATAATATGAATGTTATCACATAAGCAAAAAACGAATGAATTTAAAGGTTAAACTGTAAGGATATCTATTAAATCCTTGCTTGTATCACATACGCTTTGTGACACAGGATTAACTCAAAAATGTCGTTAGCGACACCTGTGTCGAAGTTATCCATTAACCGGAAGAAGCAAGTAACCCCAAAAGTTCAAGCTTAGCTTATTTCGCCAAACTTTGCTATTTTTATTGATTTTAGACTTTTATTGATTCGCATATGAGTAATATGTTTCTTTTATTACATTGTAAAATTTCCATTATAGGGAAAAGGAAATTTTTCTAATTTTTATGATTCGCTGAATATCTTAAAATAATATTTTCTAAATTTATTATTCGTAAAAATTTTTATGCACAATTTAATGAGAAAATCTCAATTTAAAATTTACTCAAAATTATTGAAACTTTCAACAAAACACTTCGAAGACGCGCAAATTCCATGGACATTAACCGAAAGACTTCCTGTCAAGAAGGCGTTTCCTGAAATCGTTTTTGTGTTTGTTTTTTCTTTGTACTATAACAATTTCAAAATAAACTAAAATCTTTTCTAACCAAAAAACTTACCAGGAAATCTCTAAAATGTGGTTTTCATAGAAAAATTTTAATCAACAAAAAAAGGCACACAAATGGAATTGCGTAATCATTTTAATTTGCTGTCTTAAAGGCAAAAGCTTAAATTTAATCAATTTGTGGGCAAAAAGCAAAAAATTTTAAACATAAAAGGAAAATGTGTTTGAAGTGATTTCCTCCACCTCGGGATAGCCCAAAACTACCAGGCCCGTGTGTCCTTGGAAATGGACCACAGCCTTGTTCTCTTTATCCCGAAAGCTTTTTCAGCAATACTACATTATCCAAAGTGGGGAGAGCTTTTTCTCGGGATAAAGAGATACTTTTTGAACTAAACTCTTGTACAAATTCCAAGTGTGTTTCCCCAAAAGAGTTCCTCTCATCCATCTCAATGAATTGATAATTTCGAAAATTCTGGGTAACATCTACATTCCATGGAATTCAATTTTCTCCACTTTGGGAGACTTTTCTCCCCGCTTAAAGATAAGAATTTAATTTTGGTTTAAGATTCAATAAAATACATCAGAGCTCTACACTTGGACACACTGAGCTAGTGACTAAAAATAAAATAAAATTTCTAGTTAGCAAAATAACGCAACAAGATGAACTCTTGTACGAAAAATTGTCTCGTTTCGCTGATTGACGATACCGTAACTTCCGCTATATTACGAAAATAATTAAAAAATTTCAAAAATTCCTCAATTCTTAAAAATCAAAAAAAACATTTTTCTTATTATATTGTACACAATATCAGGACGAGTGATAAAAATGACTTTGAATTGCTTTCAAGAAAAACTTTCTCGTGGGACCGATTTACTATCTCAAGATGTCACATGTGCGTCATTATAACAAGATATTAATATATAAATAAGTGTCTCAATTCTATAACATAACATACATATACACATCCTTTCCAACAACTTCTACTCGAACACTTTTACTTTTTGTCACCTTTTTGGCTTGTGCGTGTGATGAAGACGATAAAACGATTTAGTCGAATGTTATGTGTGACGTTTTTGTAGGGATAAATATATAGGGTAGCACAATTTTCCCATCCGCTAATTTGCACCTTATTGTATACAACTTTGTGGAAATTTCTAAAAAACTTTATCAATTTCCATGCAGTTTTGTTCATATATATATATATGTAGAGTGCTACCCTCTTGTTTGGGTTAATGAAATATGTCAAGTTTCCAAGTGCGAAGAATTAATGTATTTTTTGGTTGGTAAACCTTTGTCAAAGTTTTTGACATGTTTTGATTTCCAACAGTTTTCGCAAATTTATCAAATGAGGTTCACCATGATTCTGAAGTTTAAGACTAAACTGGGGCACATACATACATACCTCCTCTCCGAGGTATATTTCCTCGGAATAACAGAAATCCTTAGAATAATCGTAAATAAGTTTGATTTTCTAGAATGTTTCCAGACGTTGCTCTTCAATATTCTTATGAAGTTTGGCTTCACATTTTTCGTTTCCTGAAGCTAGGAAACTTTACTTCGTCCTTGCACTGAGTTTCGTCGAATAAAAATATATTTTTCAAGTTAAATTTTGGCAAACTGAATATACATATAACGAGTAATTTGATTTTCACAGAAGACAAACATATTGAAAATATGTTTACTGCCGTACATAAAGCTGATAAATGATTTTTAATAACCAATTAAATTTACATCACACGAATTATAGACTTACAACATTCAGTCATTCAACAACGATTTTCTAATAATAACTTTTTGCATGGAGAAAAATGTCGATATCAAAATTTGAAGACGAGTCCAAACAATGGAGGAATCAAAAACTTTTCCAATAAATTAATTGAAAATGTATTAAGCATATTATAACAACTCACTTCCTGTGATGGTAGAAGTTGCAAATTATCTCATGAATGTCATGTCTTTAGAAGCTATCAGACGTGGATAAAGGAAGAAAGTAAAGATGAAAATAGAGTCTGCTACAATATATCCAAAATGGTAATATTAAAATGGTTTTGTTTTTAACGCTCCTTTCGAAATGTAATTATAAGATTATGATAACAATTCGAAATATAGTTATTGTAATTATCCTGAAAGCAAAATCGTGTTTTTACTTCGTTCTACTTAAATGATGTTTTCGCTGTGAAAGTTTTTATTAGATGGTGGAATATTACCATAGCAATGTTTGTTGTTCGGATGATGCTTGATAACAAATGGTTTCATAAATTTTAACTTTTTGATAAGAAAGAATTGAAAAGTTTATAGACACAAATAGAAACCAAAATTTAGTCGCAGCTTTGGTTTTAAGATATCCAATGCGATAAACTGAGATTAGAATTTATAAACAACTTCTAAGACTAGGTTTTGTCATGCTGTGTCGTATATGTATACAATGAATTTAATATTCAACCAAATAAAAGAACAACTGCAAAAATGTTGAAAATGTTGTCCTTCTTCAAATTGTTAGCGTCAACTGACATATTATATACATAGATATATAATCGGTCTTATATTTAAAATTGGAGATATTTTCATACATAATTACATAATATCGAAACGAGGTTTTTTTTTTTTAAATTTACATTTATACAAACATAACTAGAATTGTTCAGTCTTTATTAGGTAATGCAGAATCACTCTTCCCTCTAGTATAAGTTCTAGTCCCACCAAGCATTCTATCTAGTAAACTCTGTTTCGATTTACGTTTTGAGGCTAAAACTTCTTTACAAAGCTCATGGAAAGCATCAGCAACTTGTAAAACATGATCAGCTGCAGAAACTTCACAAAATTTACATTCAAAGTCCTTTGCCAGAATTTCACCTTCTTCAGTTGTGATTTGCCTCACGTGTACCATGTCAACTTTATTACCAACTAATGCGACTGGGGTTTCTGTTTGCAATTCAGCTTTTGCCTTACGTATGTAGTTAAATGACTGCCTATCCGTTATGGAATATACCAGAAGTAAACCATCGGCCCACTGTAATAATTCTGATGCATTTGGTAGTTCCCGCTCATCCGGCTGTAAAATGTTGATAATCCAAATTGCACGTTTTGAGAAAGGAAATGCAATTTTGGAACAGAAAACTAGATTATTATTGTCATTGTATTTTGCTACAAAACCATATACATGTATACCTTCGGGCAAGTATCCAAAATTTCAAGAAGTAGAGGTTCACCGTCAATTGTAATTTCATGCTTATATCGACTTTCTGAAAATAAACGGAAGACAATCTTATTTTAAGGAAGCAATACTTGTATTAGAAAAGGAAACGATATTGTACAATTTCCATTTATTCTTGGGACATTTTACAATCAAATTGCTATACATTTATTTTAGAGGGTTTTCTCAGAAACAACCAACAAATCGATGTAACATACAAACAGCTATTAGAATTCTTACAATTTAGAAAGGGTTGATTCACAAGATATGTATCTCCATATTTATTGGAAAAATATATTATACACTCACCTGTTTGATGATCGTACTCTCCAATATACCGCTTCGTCAGAAATCTCACAGTCAGTGCTTGAAAAACAAAATGAAATGAGCAGTGTTAAAAATAAAATTAAATAAAAACACATGAAATATTAAATGTTTTCTAAGTTATTTTTAAATAAAAATTATTATTTTCACTTGAAATATAAGATATAGCAAAAGGGTGCTAGAACCCTGACTCTGTGGGGGTGTTATTCATGAAAGTATTTCAATTTGTTTCCACAAAATTCCGATTGATTTAATCAGAAAAATTCTTTGGTTGAAAGATGGAAAATTATTTTAAGTGACATTTCTTGACAACGTTTTATGTAATACAGAAAATATTCAGAACTTTCATCTGATTTCAGTACAGAAATTTTCAAATACCTTTTGCGTCAGACAACAACATCAACAACAACAACAACAGTAAGAGCATTTGACATTGAGCGAAACTTGCCAAAATTTTCGAAATTTTCCAAAACATTCCGCAATTGTTTTAGCAGATAAATTAAAATTTGATTGTTTTCTTTCGAAAATCGTTTCAACACGCTGATTGCCAGAATGAATAAGTTAAAACTCAATCAGCTTGTAATGGATTTCAATAGCGAACATTTAACCCTTTTCCAATAAAGTTCACGAGAAAAGAAACATCTCACCAGATGCATTTAGGAGTATTTTTGTTTATTGAAGGTCTTGAGAATTTTCAAATCACAGATAAACAAGCACAAAAAGAAAATTAATTCCACCAAACTCTTTGATAACCGTCATCATCCATCAGTCCTAGAATCACACACGTTTACATTTTCTAGTTTTCATTATTCTCCCTTTGATGTTTCAGTTGTTTTAACGATAAACAACATACACACCTTAACAAGTATTGTATTGTAGTATGACTGGAAAACGTCGCTTTGCCTCATTAGGGTTGACTTAGCTTATGACAAGGAGGATTTTGAAAACAAGGGCATGTTAATGCATACGCAACAGGAAATAACTGATCCGAGTCTGGCTAGCTGATTTCAGTTTGTCCCTTTGATAATTATACACCATACAATAAACATTCCTACATACCAAACCAACTCCATCCACTTTCAGCCCTTGTTTGCTGCACGTATGTTTGTTTACGTGCTTATTCTACTACATTTCACGTGGACACCGTCAAACCATGGTCTAGGCATATGTATCGCCTTTGATGTTAAAGCTATATTAACCCTTGTGGCTATATTAGCCTACTGCTTCTATTCATCACAAACAGAGATAATCGGCTTCAAATACACTCGTCTCTATTTTTAATGACAAACGATCCTTGTGGTATCAATTCTGTTTTGCTTAAAGGGATGTCATTGTGATAAGGGCCAAATAAACCAAATTATGACCGAGTCCAAGGATATGTAGAAATATCCTTTGTCATTTGGAAACTACTGTCACTGACACTTTACGAAAGTTGCAATGCAAGTGTCATTACATTGTGATTGTAAATCAGGTTTCCTAGTGATTTCACAATTTATGATGATTCCAAAAAATAATTTTCAAGTCTTATTAGTACAGTAATACCTCGACTTACGCGACCCCAACTTATGCGAACCATGAGTTACGCGATTTTCAAATCGATTCGTCTCTTGCTTGAGCGTCACACAAGTCTCGATTATCGATTATAGACTTAACTGGATTCATTGCTACGTTCGGCGCGTGCAGACTTGTTTTTTTCATATGGAAATTTGACAACTCTCATGCTGGATTCATTTTGCGGTGAATTCAGTTCTCTCTCTGCCAAAGTTGAATCAACTTCAACTTTCGTGCGGAAGATTTTTGTTTTCACCGTGAATGTGTTCCGCGTCGCGTCGTTCGATTTGTAGATTGTTTTAAAAAGTGTGGCAGATTCACGACGAGGGAATGAATGATGAACAAAGATACTCTCTTCGCGACGAATTAGTTCTGCACTATTTCCTTTTCGCGCGGAATTAACGCTTAGCTACAATTTATTTTGTGTTATGTATTTATTTATTATCCACGGAGTGCCTGTTTGTTATCACATATTTTTTACTCGACTTTCGCGAATTTCACTTATGCGGTCATCGGTCTGTCCCACCTATCGTGTAAGTTCGGGGTATTACTATATACATAGTACGATCATCCGCTGACAGAAATGAGAATATCAATCAATCAAAGGCTAACGATATGAGGATGGAAATTACCATCAACTCGTGCAAAACAGGTGGATCTAATATTTGTAATGAATACACTTGTCTAGCACCATTTATTTGAACTCTAGTTTGTATCTCCAAAGAACTCCCCCAAAACAGATGGTTTTTTATCTATAGCACTATAGTTGATCGAGATGTTCTTGCTTTGTTTATGTTAAAACATCATGTTTGAAAAAGAAATTTGTTATTGAAGGTGAATGTTCCTAGTAAAACCGGAAACATAATTTCTTTGTAAATAAGTAATATAATTAGCATGTTATTTAATAAACGAACCCAGCAGCAGTGCGCGGTTTGTGACCGTTGATAACTCATTTATGAACGTTTAAAATAGACGAAATATAATTTTTCATCAAAGTTTGTTGCGTAGGTGAATGTTATTACTTGTACGACACAACAGCAATGGAAAAATTCATTCACTTTTCTAAATTACCGAGTTAACGTTGCCGTAACTAACTACCTTGACAGTATAAATTGCTTACCGCTTTTACCAACACCTGGTGCGCCAAGAACAGCAATTTTCACTTCCGATAATGAGGATTTCTTCCTTCGTACACCACGTGTTGTCATATTTTTTCCAACTTCCAACACTCCAGTCCTGTACTATCTTTGCGTTATCCTTAGTACCTACTAGTATATACGATTTTTGTATCGCACCAAATTTCTGTAATAAATTCTTTTACTTATTCCACTGGAGTAACTGCTTCAAGGAGTTAAATCTAGAGTTGTCTTATTTCAATCCACCAGCAATTTCTTGATTAAATTCTTATGTTCACATTTATTTTCCGATACTAACAAATAAATAACGCCACTTGTTGCGAATGCAGAAATATGACAAAATAAAAAACCACAGTGAATTTTCGGAAAATTCTCGAGTGATAAGAGGAAAATTCAAATGAATCCACTATAAAATTAAAATTTCCCTCTTTCCTTCACAAAACCAGACGCGATGTTTTTATTTCTTAATTTATTTTTAAAAACTTCTTATTGCAATGCCACATTCCAAGGATTTTTAAAATTTCTCTATAGTATTTTAAATCCGGCAAAGCGATAAAGATATTGCGTTTAAACTTATGAAACACATTAAAATCGCCAAATGATTCGATTCTTAGCTTGTATAAAACATTCTGTTAATCCGAAACTCCCGGTTTAGACTAAAAACCCAAACAATCCCTCCTATCCAGCCGACGGATCTAGAACCCAATAGTCTAATCTCTGCCCGCTCATTCTCAAACCGGATGCGAGAAGATTTCGAGCTCGAATAGTAAAAATAGCCATGAGATTTGATTTATACCCATGTCGGAGGGAAGAGTTTTGCCACAAGACTGTACATACTTCATCTCATAAACAGATTAGCCGATTAGATTGGAGCTACTACCATCAGAACTATTGTATGATGAGGGCTTGGGAAATTTAGAGCAACGTACAAGTGCATTCGGTCATTCATAGTTCGCAGGATACGGGACGAATTAAAGTGGCGCTAGTTGTGGATAAAAATTTCTTTACATCTGTAAATGCCAAATCTTGGCGACACACTGGACACATACATCTCAATAGTGTTGTAAATCAAGTTTCTATTTTAGTTGTCGACTGTTCGTGTTTCCACTTGTAGATATTTTTGGCTGCAATTCTGTGTTTTGGCCCAATTTTATAAATGTTGCATATCGGTCTGTGCAGGTTTTCGTTTGTTGTAACTACGAAGAATTTGAAACTGCGTTCATTTTGTTTACATTGCGGTAAAGATTACTTGTAGCTGACATTTGCTTAAGGAGCTGCTGAAAGTTTTGCTACATGTTCTGAACAAATATAGTCCAAGGTGTTTTCTTGTTATGACAAGATTGAGAACTTTCTGATTTATAGTTTCCTGAAAAAACAAAATATCAATAAGACTATTTGCTTTTTCAGTACCATCCGAAACAAGATCAACAGTGATTACAAATAAATGACGAATAAAATCCTTGAACGCACTTTAAACAACCTTTAGCGAATTTTTTAAAACAAAACACTTTCTGATCGAAGCAAACAACTTTTCTTGATGGAATGTCGAGTATTTGTAATTGCGAAATTTAAATTAATCATTTTGTTTATCTTTCATATTTTCGTCAGATTTTCGAGTCAAAAACTAAATTAAAATTGAATAAATGCAAACATATTTGGTCAACAATTTGTACGAAAATTTCAATGGATGAACTAAATCGAACTAAGCTAATTAGAAGACACGCATTTGAACTTGGACGAGCAATTATTGAGTTCCTAGAAGCTACCGAGCCTGTACCGCAGAAGCAGTTTGTCCGTCGTCCCCATGCATATCCCGTTGATTTGATTAAAGGTAAGTTGCCTCCGGATGGGTTTCATATGGTAACGAGTTTATTGACAGAACATCAACCAGAGGATGAGTCTATCACAAGAGCGTTTGAATCATCTCTTCCAGTAACTTCGACACCTAACCGTCAAGCAAAACATACTCCAACACGTTCACATAGAGGCGAATTTATTGCGAAAGACAAGCGCCCTGTCTTCTCCGAACAGGACGGTAGGTGGTACTCATTGAAGCAAGAATCTCAGCGTTATCCTCCAAATCAAGTATGTGTCCCAAATGTTTCTTAAGTATTCGGTTAACTAAACATATTTAGAGGCAGGGCCCCTTACGTCCACAGGGTACAATCGAACTTGACTTCCATGGTTTGCGGAATAATAATCTAAGCCAGCAAGACACCCAACTCGACTCAGGCTTAGGGCTCACAATGAATCCAACATCGAAATCTGAAAATCAAAATATGCCTCCCTCTAGCCTGCAAGAAGTCACAAGGGGTTCATCTAAACGTGTCAGGACGGAAGTTGGACCAAACGGTTCCACTAAAGAGACCACATGGGTGGAATCCGACGTCTCTTATTCTGATGCAGGGACGATGAGAGAACCAAGTCAGACACAACATACCGACAAACTTCGAACAAAATCCAACCCGTCTTCATGTCCCTGCGATAAAAGAGAAGGTTGGAGTGATCCTCGTAAGGTTGATTTTATGACGTCGCCAACCCTGAACAGTGAAGATGAGCGATCTTTGGATGAAATTGTGGACATCACTTTGAAGGAGTTTTCAGAGATGAAGAAAGCTATGCAAGGGGCTGAGAGTAAGAACTTTACATGTTATTCCACTCAATAACCTTCTGAACTTTTAGGTACACCTTCAAATCGAAAATCCCGGAACAGATCATATAAACTAAACAAGTAAGTAAGTACACTCTTCGATACATGGCTGGAAAGGAAATTTAATAATTTATAAGTAGGTTTCTAGCTCGAAAGCTTGTCACTTGTGAGAAAAACCTGACTGAACTCCAAGATGAAATCCAGCACATTCTCAAGGAAATGTCGGATATCGTCTCTACTAAAAATACACATAACGATGATGAACGCACGGAGATGGAAGACGTGGTACTTTGTAATGACCAAATCCTAAGAAATTCATCACCTGAAAATGGAGGACGAATTGTGAAAAGTAGTTTTATTGAGAAAATCTCGTATCATCCAACTCCGAAAAGGGATGGGGGATTCGAGATCAAAACCACTAGAAGGTTGAATTTGGATTTAGGGGATGAAGACGAAGATGAAAAAAAAATCACTCGAAATAGAGAAGAACCCCAAACAGAAGCAAATGATGGTTCTATATCCGATAAAATATCGATAGTAGAACCAACAGAAACAACTCCAGAACCAAAACTCGACGAAACACAATCGCCTCAAAACATCAGAATCCTTCTAGCTAGTAAGCCGACAAGCGACACACCTGACATCCTGAGATCTGGTAAAGATGAATGACTTACAATTTCCTTTTTAGACTCACTTGCCCAGTTCTAATTGTAAATAGCTCACAATGTAAATTTTTGTAAGTGAAGTATTGTAATGAATCAATTTATATGTAATAAATATTCGTATAAAAATACCCAATGAAAGTGATTCTTTGCCCAATTCAAAAACCAACCGTTCAAAGTGGGGCATTGTCTGGTGGACCTGTGCAACAAGTAATATCATTTACAACCTAATCTTAGCCAATATCAAATCTAGCAGACAGTCAATAACCAACTCGTATAAAACGGAAGCTCTTCACCATAGTCTGTGCCTCAACCATGAATTCAAGCTTTTATTGAATACCGAGACCAGAAAGCATTGCCATAATCACATCAACTCGAAACTATTCAAATGTTTCTATGAACTGTGACCACCTGTGACTATTGATTGGAAATCAAGTTTCAGAATTATTTAGATTCACTTTCAATTTATTTGAGTACACAAAAGCAAAATTTACGAAAATTCTCTTCAATCAGAAAACATGAGATTCTTACTTATTATTTTGTAAAATATGTAAGCTAGATAGATATGTACTCCTCTTGGAAGAAGATCTCGGTAGAGTTTTAACAGTAACTCTGATGTAAAATTCCAGCGTTCTTCAGAATTAGTAGCTTAACAAATCCAATATGTCAGTAGGTAGAAGATATCTTTTAGGTATTCTTTAAATAAAAGTTGAGTCTAGTAAGTACAGAAAAAGTGGTTAAAAGGATTACTGTTATACTAAGGATAACTTGCAGTTTAAAGAATCTTGTGTTAAGACCAATAAACAATTTAAACTTAAACTTAAAACAACCTATGGTTGTCGAAACAAATTTGTATAGTTCTGAACCAAAATAAAAAATATAACGGCGCCAAAAAACGGAACCGTTTTTGTTCCAAGCCGAACCAAAATATTTGAATTTTGAATTTCGCACTGTTACAAATACATATTCCTAGTCAGAACCAACCTAATTAAACTTAAAATTATTGAACAACTGACTATGTAACGAGCAAATGTGATAACGACAACGAGTTTTAAAAATGTTTTAAAGATGATAATGTACGCCAGCCACAGCAGTTGAAATTCAATTCCGTCTCGAATTAATTTTGTATTATTCAAGAAATAGTTCAATATGAAATAACTTAACAACGCAAAATAGCTCGAGTATAATATGGTACCTGACCTTCATACCTTATCGCACTGGTTGTAGCAAAACACCCAGATTAACCTTGTCATATTTGCGTGTAACAGTACAATTTGTTGTATACAATTCCGAGATCATTGCACCCAGAAACAATTTCCTCTAAATTTAATAAGATGAAACATCCGATATCTGATTAGCAGTTGTCTGTGAGCCCTAAATTATATAAAACTCATGAAACAGGTGGCAAAAAGCTCAAGGTGCACCCGAGAGATTTAAATGGAATTGAAATTGTTTTCCAATAAGTCGATCTGAAAGTTATGTAAATTTCCATCGCCGGTTAGTAAATAACATTGGCCTCGGAATTAGCAAATAGAACAATGATTAAGTTATTCATAACAGATGAATTGTTTCATTAACTTTGAAAAGCCCTTTAGTTCCTAGTAAATTCCTAAGAGTGCTAAATTTTACAAAATTTGGACCACTACTATTATTATTTCAAATTTGTTGCAAAATGTTTAAAAAAATATGAAGTCAAGCTGGTTTTCCAAAACTGGTTCCAAAGCTTAGTTTATTTTGGGTTAATAAACAGTTCTTTTGCAAATTTTATCTCATTTGGATTTTGGATTTAAAAAAAAATATTTCCAAAATAAATATACTTCCGGAATAAAATTATCTCAAAAATTCACGAAATATTATTCACATTTTCAATGTTGATTTTATTTAACATGTACATGTATGTAAGCATTTTATTTTAAAGATAATATGTTTATGCGGTTAAAGTATATATATAGTTTTTAACAAGAATTCCAAAATCGTTGCAAATTCTTCAACTTGCACATTTAAGAATTAGATAAGTTTCAAGCTTTAACAATCTTTTCAACAAAATCTTTTCACCATCACTAAAATATCACAAATCTGATTTAAAAGCTGAAAGGTGAAATAAATTTGAAACAAAATAAAAGAAGAAATTATTTGTGCATAAATATAATTTATCATTTTTCACGTAATATACAGTACAAAAATAATAAAATCAATTAATAATATTAAGCTTAATAAAATTAAAATAAAATACAAAAAATGAATTATTCAGGTTGCAACCAACATTATTGAGGAACAGCGCAATCATGATTTAGATTTTATGAAAAAATACTTGTTATTGATACTGAAAAGGTAAAAAGTATTTAAACTTTGTATAAAGAATAAAATAATAATAAAGAAATTTTAACGAAAGGATGAAATGTCATAAATATCGTTAACTCCGCAATTAACAATATCTTACTCAATCCTTTTGTTAATAATTATTAATAATAAATATAATGAATGAATACTATATAAAGTGCAATTTTATGTAACAAGTATTTTTGTTAAATTCAATCTCATGATGGATTTTAACGAAAATGCACCGAATATTTTTTAAACATTATGATTTTGATGATAACGATGAAGTCACATGAAATGTCTCTTATAAACTAGAAATCGTATTTGGTGGTTGTAATAAATAACAAACAAAATAATAATAATTGTAAATACAAGTACAAGAAACTCAACTACTATCTACTTAATAGAAAAGAAATTTGATACTAATAAGTGACATATGTAAAATAAACTAATAATTACTGTTGATTGACGTGATTGTAATAATTATTAAAGTTTTAAGATGTCATTGTTAATATCTCGTAAAATGTGTTTTTTGTAATTTTCATGTAATTACAATTACCATTTGATATTTTGTGCTTTTGTATTGTATATACAAGAAAGTTACTTTAGAATGGTGTCTTTAGTTTAGCTACAGCATTTGACAAATGTAAGATTTCTGTGTTCATTTGGAAAATGATAGCTTCTAGTTTATCCACAGAGTCTAGAATTTCGACACGTTGTGTATGTGGATTGAAACGGACTTCAAATGGTCGAGACATTGTTGAGACCCATCGTCTGAATTTCTCTTTAGCATCTTCGAAACTTTCAGCAACATAATAAATTGGTTGATATTCTTGATCCTGATATGGTTGAACAGCTGTTGATGCTGGTTCGAATGGTCTGTGTTGTGGTTTGTCACTAATAGCATGTAGAAGTTCACCGTATGAAGACAATAGACCAGCTCCGTATGCTTTTACTTTGCCATTTTCCATGCAAAGGCCGAACTCAACTGTGAACCAGTAGACCTGAAATCACAAAAAGAGAAGGAAATTAAAATAAGAATCAAGAATTGTACTTACTTAATAATTATATATCTATTGCTCAAGAAATCTAATAAAGTGTAATTAAATCAAAATAAAGAATTCTCGTGGTCATTCTTAAGTGGAATGTACAACACTTTATGCATAAGATCAATCGCTGTCTTATTAAGTGGTGATTAACTAGATCACCTAACCATGGAGGTTGTCTTTAATAGATTTAAGTAGCTCATAGTCAAAAGTCTATTTAAATCAAGTTAGCTAAATTAAGAACTTTAAAAGCAAGGATTTGAGTTATTCTACCCAAGGCTATGTCGCGTGCTTCATTTGAACATCGACATAATCAGGTTCGCATGCCATTCGTTGTGGTGATTGTAAGCAATTGGTAATCGGCAATTTTAATTAGAATTAATTTCAATGCCAACATATTTACTGTTTCACATTTGACAGGTTTGAATGAAAAACCTATTTGGCTTTTAACCAACTAACCGTAGCTCACATGACTTTAAATCACAAGAAGTCTTAGCACAGCTGTCTATGGTTGGCCATCAAGTTTAACCAATGTCCAAGTATAAACTAGCGATAAACACCTTTAAATAGATAATGAAACTATAAATTAAATGGTAATGATTATTTGGTGGCGTCCATAGACTGTAACCTCGACATCGTCCGCCAAAGCTGTTCAACTTGTTCGGGTTTCGTAAAAGAAAATGGCAAAAACGTGGGTTTGTTGGCTTTTTTTCCACATGCAATATGAGTTAATGTTTATTTAAATCAACATTACATTGCATCGATTGGATCTTGACCAAGTACAGTGCATTTGCCTTGAAGTTTTTAAAAATGCATAAAGAATTCCATAAGACTTGAATAATTTTCTAATTTATTTTCATTTTCTGAATAATTATCATTGGCAATTAATTATTTTTAACAATTGTATGAAGAACAAAAAAAAAAACAATTACTTACAGTTGAGAGCTTTTCAATTTCTTCATCGGATGCACCCAATGATGCAAGACCAATTTCTTGTGAGAACTGTGCAAAACTAGGATCAGCTAGAAGAGGCATGTGTCCAAGCAATTCATGGATGCAATCACTGGAAAGAAAAAATTTTAGAATTTATAAATTTTTCAATTCAAGACATTCTAACGACCTGAATAATATAAAATCATTATTGCATTAAAATTCTATTTGATGGTGACAGTTAAATTATATTACGAATCACTTTAGTCATTCCTTACTATAAAGGACAACTCAATTTGTAACTTTTCATGGTATTCAAGACAGCTTTTAAGCTAACTACATAGTGATACTGTTAATAGGCAATTATTATCTGAAGAATATGAACTAAAAATCAAAAGGTTCTGACGATAGTGATTTTAATGCAATAAAAAGGGTCAGAATCAAGTTATCGGGATTCATAGGAGATACTTACGGTTCTGGTGTGTGGAATGGTGAGTTAACATGTCGAACATATTGTGTACTTTGGAAGATTCTAAATGCCAATGAAGCCAAAAAGTCACGGGCTGTTAGAAGACCAGCAGCTGGTCTCAGTGTGAATCCGGTATTTTTTCGTAAGAAGCTGCTCATCTCTTCAAGTTGTGGAATGCGGTCTTCAACAAAGATACCTTCTTCTTCTAGCTTGGCAAATGCATTACGATATTCAATACAAGCATGTTTTGGCATTAAATCTTGAACGGTGTTGAATACAGATTTCCAGGTCTTGTTCTCAACATCGGTGTATTCGATGTATGGGATTGGATCACCGTACTTGTATCCAAAAGCAATTTCAGCGATTTCCTTACGACGTTGACGATATACTTTGTCAGCGAAACCGGGATGATTCATATCTAACTCTGGTTCGTATTTGGTCATCAAGTGATTGCAATTGTCCAATTCGGAAGCGTGTTTTGGGAACCATGGTGCCTTTACGCTGAGGTTATTTTCAGAAAGCAAATTGACTCCTCCGAAAGATGCAGATTTACGGAGGGAACGAATCAATAGCAACAGGTTTGAGCAAGTCATCTTGACACTGATCAAAACGTCGAATTGAATTCCTTCATGTCGTGAAACTCTTGATTCCAAATGTTGAACCGATCCATGGTAAGTGTCAACTGCTTTCAATATACGTCCTAATGAAGCCATACCGTCCTTCAAACGGACAATCAAAGCAGCATTTTGTTGAGCATCAGGTGATTCAGAAGCAGCATGTTCAATGAATACTTCATCTTCAGTTAACTCAGCATCTGAATATGAGAAAGGTCTATGTTAGATTGTTCTATATACAACTAGCAGTAGATAATTTCAATAATACAATTTTAGTATTCTTGCCACGCAAAAAGTAACTCTAAAAGGAACTTAAAATTAGGGATGATGGCAAGAAATGCGAAATGATTTTAAGAAAATTGATGGCAAATGTACGAGTGTGAAAATTTCACCCTCCATTGACTCGATTTTCTACTCTCCACTTTATGACAATATATTTCTTATTTTACGTATTTCAACGTATTATATTTCACTTGATATTCGTTTCTTTGATTCTATATTTAGAACATTTACTGAATCAGGAAAGAGCATTCAATATGAAAAGTGCTTTAAGAGCAGGACGTGGGTTTCTCTATTGTACAAGTTAATCCGAATGGAATGGTAACTTCTTAAGCAGAATGTAACTTACTTGGTGGTTGTTGTGATGGACTTCCATTGTTATTAGTTGGAGTATCTTCATTATCTTCATTGATATCTACTGGTTGTAACGCAACTAAACATAATACAAAATAATACAAAATTAAAATCACATGCTCATAAAACGAAATTATATATAATGAACCTACCTTCTACTTGACGAATGGGTTGGTCATCATTTGGTGCTGGTCCCTCTAATTGAGGTTGACCATCAAATTCAATTTTTTGATCTTGTTGAACTTGATGTTCTTGAGCCTGAGCTTGCAGAACACAACTTTCTAAACTTTCATCTTTACAATTGAACAAACATCGAACATGCAGACAATAACATAAAATGAAAATAAAAAAAAAAGAATAAAGTAAATAAAAATAAAATTATAAAAATTCATTATGTATCACATACCATTGGTTCTTTGACGAGCTTCTTCCAAACAAGATTGTTTGGTCTGTTTGACGACAATCGATTCAAAACGGGCATCGTCAACAAGTGATCGACGACGGGATGGATATCCATTCTTTAAAGGAATAAAATAATAAAACATATAAGTAATATTCATCTAAATGACAAATCCAGTAATTGTGATTCTAACAAAGTCACCTTCTGTTGCGGTCATATAAGAATAAAACGGAAACAGAAGTCGGAAAAGCTTTTACAACTCTTACTTCCAGTATTTCACTTTATCCCTATCTTAGGATTTATATCCTTATTGTAGTTATGGTTACGCTTAGATGGTATTCGAGGCTTAAAGGGAAATTATACAGAGGAAATGACTAGGAAATAAGCTTTCTTTAGCATCTTTCCTTAAGCCAATTCACAATTCTTTTTGACTTCAAATCATACCGACTTTCTTCGTAATTCCTTGGTCTTTGTCATGACATTTTGATATATGTATGACAATGACGTATGACACCATTTTAGAAATAGTGCAACTGGTATCATTAAAGGAGTTATAATGCCTTTGAACAATATCTTTAGGTGGTTATCACCTTGAAACTTTTCTAGCTATGAAAGGAAACACGTTAAATAAATTGAACAAGTTACGCAAGTACTAAACATTTTTCATGGTACTTGCATTGTTCGTGATCTTTTGAATTTTTCGCTTTATCGATCAATGGTAACTGGTAGACTTGACATTCGTCAATGGCATTTCGTGGTATATCTTAGTTGTTATTAACAGTTTTTTCAATTTATTATTGAGTTTCGTTTTAGACCGCAATTTTGGATTGAAGAAAGTTCTGAGAGCAAGGTTGAATTATTACGGGTATTTCGTTTACTTTTGACAGTGACCATCAGTGGAGGTTAATTTTAAAATTTTTCAATAAATGTGGAAAAAGTATGTATGATTGGAAAACATTACAAAATTTATCAGTATTGAAAACGAAACATATATTCGAATTTTAAGTAAGAAAAATTTTAATCTGATGATGAAGTTTTTTATTTCACCTGCGAATGTGAAAGACCGAAACGACTAAGATGTTTACACATTTTGATGGGTTTGAAATAACTTTCACCGTCTTAACGACGTATCAGTAAATGATAACTTTTAATTATGGGTGTTTTTTTTTCGACAGTTTGGTTTTTGTTTCTGCTTCAGATGGAAACATTCCATTAATTTAAAATTTTGTTTATTTTTTGTCTCTCCTCCGAAAGAAATGCTTCGGAATTGCCGGAGATAACTAGCAGGTAATAATACTGTAAACATGAAACTTATGCAACAATCAACAAAAGAAATTGTTATGTTATATAATGTTTTAAAAGAGAAAATGAATGATTGCAAATTTTAGACCTTAAGCAAGGTATCTTCTTGCAAACGAAAGTGAGCAACAATTTGAAAGTAATTTTAGTTAGTTAATTTTGGCGAAAATCATTTCAACACTAAATTAGATATTAATAAGAACTTACCTCGATACTATAAGATTTCTTGATAGCGAACATTTCACGGTTCTTTTGTGCTGCAGCGACTGCCATCATGATATTCTTATGTTTTATATACTTTTAAAAGTAATAAAAAGGATAATGGAAATTTTCGATCACACTTGTAATCACCCAATAAATGAAATCTTGTCCTTATTTTGTACTGATAAGCCTGATTTCGATCAAAGCTTAATCACACTTTAAATTAATCACTGCTTAAATTTTATTTAACACGAGTAGCAAAACTGTGTCTTATTGCTTCTATTGATTTTTTTTAATATTATAATAAAAGGATCTGTGCTTATCGACCACTGTCCTTGTTTATGTTGAAACAATTATCAAATACTTGACGGTTTGTCGAAAGAAAATTATAAATTTGAATTTGAATTAAGAGTTATATTCACTTTAACACTTTTTCTACAATTTATTCTTTAGCTCTATCTGAACACAGATCGTTAATTAAATTTTTAATTAATTAATTATTATAACGAGAAACTTTGAAGTCAATAATTACGACAGCTACTAATCTCTGAATTCGATTTGTCTATTGCGGAGGAAAGCAAATCAATGCATAACTCCTCGGGACTGCAATCACTTTAAATACCCGTCAACAGAGTGGGTCTCTCCAGTTGAAGCCGCTAATGACCCCTACTACACAATCACAAAACTCCTTTCTTGAATACTGTCACAAATACACTCCAATCACAATTTGATTGTGTATCACATCATATAAAACTTCGGTTATGACTCTCTCTGTATCGAATAAAAACACAAGCTGTTATGAACTTGATAAGCTAATATTAACTTTTCACTGTGATTGTATATGTTAGCTTCAATGCGTGCGTATATACAGAATTCAAGTTTTTCGCTGACGGTATTTCGTGCTGGGAGTTTTCTGGGCTTTTTTGCGAAATATACGTACAAAAATTGTTACTGATAGCATTCGAGCTTTGACTTCATTCCATTAACAACGTCCAGACGAATAGAGTGGTTTGTGTTGGTGGAGTTGTGATGTCACGCATGCGTCACAGAATTTCCAGTTGTGATTGGTGAACAATTTATTCGGGGGCGCCCCGAACCTTCAAATGAAAATGAATGAAAATTATTAAAAGTTAAATAGGTTCAGTAACAACAGGTGATATAGTTCTTAATAGGTTTTTCTCAAGAACTCTCTAATGGATTTCGAATAAATTTTCCACATTCTCAACGGAAATTTTTCGTTTGAATTCTCTATTCTATGAATAATAATTTCTGACTGGTAAAAATATATTCATTCATAATGGAAATGCATTTGATACTAATAATTATCAATTATTATTGTAATTACAAATGTAAATGATCACTGTTCCAGGTGTAACAATGCATTGCGTCTAATAACTTGTGATATTAACAAATTATGTAATATATATTCATGAAACTACATTTAAATCAAATTTTATTTATAATATTCAATTAACTTAGAAAAAAGTGAATAATACTAGCTTTTGTTTGATTTATAGTTGAGAACTTTGTTTAATGCATTTCAGTGGCTCGTGTCAGGTTATGGCGCATGTGTTTATGAACCGATTCACTATATTTTCCATTATTTGTTAAAACAATTAAGTATTTTAGATTCTAGCTGAATATATTAATTCTCCCAAATATAAGATTTTCATTCGTTTGTAATTTCATGTCAACATAACCAGAGTTAGTCAAGAATTTTCTAGTAAACCAAGATAGTGACAATAAATCCATGAATTTTAATCATAATACAAGATCAGAATTAGGACACAATCGCTCTCAAGGAA
Organism: Chrysops caecutiens; assembly: GCA_963971475.1. NCBI lineage: Eukaryota > Metazoa > Arthropoda > Insecta > Diptera > Tabanidae > Chrysops > Chrysops caecutiens. The sequence goes on from OZ020568.1 coordinate 73,907,532, forward strand.
TATATTCGATCCTTAATAAATATCTCCAACAGATTCTAAGCTTTGGTAACATGTTTTGGTATACAATCATACAATTATTAAAAACTTTGGTAACGTGTTTTGGTATGTTTTGGTTTTGGGACCGTCAGCTGCAACGCTAGATCATGTCAACAAGTTTACAACTTTAATTTAGTATCCAAACACTGTGATTCATATGATTTTACAATGACGTCCATTCAAAAGTCACACGACTGCGTGCCAAAAATAGATTTTTCAGGGGATTTTCATAAATTTTCAAAATTTTCAAAATTTTTCTTTGGAAAAACGTCAATAAGTTTTCGATGAATGCCGTGAAAAACGTCATTTGTGTTTTGAATATTCACTAATTCGGAAACACGTTTCGATGTGAAGCTTGATTTTGAAAATCTGGTTTTAGTAGGATTTCTCAAAGTCATCGAAAACCGGCAAAACAAAAATGAAGAGGCATGTGAAGTTGTGGTTGACAGATTTCGAAAATTTTTCCAAAAAATTAATAAATTCCATAATTCCTAGAAAACTTCCTTTTCTGTAATATAAAGTTAATCATCCACGCGTGGCTTCATGACATTTACCCTGACTTAAAAATTTAAATCTGATTTGCTTAACAACATGACTCACACCTAAATTTTCGTGTTTACAAACAAAGAAAACGACGCTAATTTTTTTGTCGTTTTAAAAATGTACTATTGGTGGAACAGAATTCAAGAACTTTAAAGTAATCAACCTGAACGTAAAATTAAACTCTAACTAAGCTATAAAATCTGGAAAATATGTATCTTAAGATAAATTAGAGCACAAGTGCGTAAATTAATCCAAAAAACAAGCCTTGAACAGTTGATCCCTTCAGGTCCGGATATTTTTAGAAATTTTAAAAATCCCTTATTCAATTACCTACATACTACATATCTTATCTTAGTTGATATAGAATTCAATTGACATTTTATGAACTAATTACTTCTGTGCAAATCACTTCCGTTTTCCAAGTGGTTTGCTCGGCATTTACCTAATTGCGGAAAATTGGATTTTTTATATATCTTCTGTGAGAAAATTTTATTAAAATATTCTAGACATAAAATTTCAATCAAACACATGTCCTGAAAAAGCGTTTAATTGAATAACAAGGTGAAATAAGAGAAAAAGTGTTGGAAAAGAATTGCAAATAAATCACTTTTCATTAACTTAATGGTTATTATTTACTAATTGCCTCATTGCTGTCAATACTATAATTAATAATTTTTAATCTAGTGATACATGGTTAGCCTGGGGTATTTGAAAGAATGTGAAAAGTTATCACGTTTGACAATAACATTAATTTGATTATGTTGTATGGAAATGTGTTTTTAATTTGAAGTTATTCTAAATACAACAGCGGTGGCGACATAAAATCATAAGTATCGTTTGTGGATATCCTTTGTGGATGAAAGTCGAAGAAGTTCGTTGAAATTTTTAAGCAGAACAATCGAATAAAACGTGGAGTTTAATATAAACGGAGGAACCGTCGTCAAGTAGCAAATTTCAGAAGGTCAAAGATGTATACTTCTCTTCAGAATTGACTTCAAAAATGATTAAAACTCTTCACAAAAGCCTAACAGAGAATACACGTGTAATTTTACATGTTCCGTCTGTACGAAATTTACATAAATTGCGAATTTGAAAAACAAATAAAATAATTTCGCACAACGGCGTCGCATATGATCACGTGGACAGCCTAATTTTGTGATACGAAATCCATAACTTGAAATTTAAAAGACATGTTAAATCGGCTAAAGCTTCGAGATATAGAAAAAAAATCTTTAATTACACAAGCGTTACAAAAGCTGAAAGTAATTTTGAAAAATTTATATTGTGTTAACTGATATGGCAAATATTTGTGCAGATTTTTGCAAAATAGTATATAAATGAGTTTTATAAACTTTTCCCTTTGATGATTCCACATGTTACATATTTAAGTCTAGCGTGATCAATGAAAAATTATACTTTACTCTACAGTATGCTTTTAACAGATGTTCTGGATGCGGAAAACCAACTTAGTAACTGTGAAAAACATAATTTATTTACATACAGTTGAATGTTGATATATGATAATAGATATAACACGTAGCACGCCGGTAGGAGTATGACATTAAAAATATGTTTATACTGCAGGTTAAAGTGACATTTGAAAAATCCTTGGGGATTGTTTGACTCATAAAAGCACAGTTACAACTTGAATTACAGGTTAACTAAATAAAACCATAAAATAAACCCATAAATCTTTCCCTCGATTGGATGATATCAAAAACATGTCAATTATAATTTTCGTTGATTAGTAAGAGTAGATTTGTAAAGTTATCATTGAAGATGGTATGGATTTTCGTGTCAGAAACAAGATCAATTCAAGATCACAAAACACTTTCAATCAATAATAATCTACCATTCAAGGCAAGTATTGTGAAGTTTTCCAACGCTCCGGAAGAGAAAAAAAACATTGTAACCTTTTTTGCTATCTTGAAGAACATAAACATGTTTTGTTAACATATTTTTTCAGCAACTTGTTGAATGCAACAGAACTCCTTCTCCTTTTTTATTGAACATTTATTCTCATTAAAATGTAACCAGACACCGTCTTAACTGACGAAAAGCGTATTGTTCCAGCAAATCGAATTGCTAGTGATAAATATATCTTATGGAATAAATCCTTTATTCCAACAAAATGTAACAAGGTGGGTAATTTGATTTCAATAAGGATGTGAAAAACTCCTCATTTCAAAAAATTATCTTGTACTACAAATATCCAAATTTGTAAGCAATTAACCCATATCAAACTTTCTGTCATCAGCAACATCACTTTTGCATTAATCGACATATCATGTTTTGACAATTGAAGAACTTATTTGCACGACTTGACGGTAATTGAATAACACAATAATTATTATAATGAATTTAATGCACCTAAGTGCGAGTTTTTACAGAATCTATTTTTTTAGTTATGAAATAATAGTCTCGTAAGAAATTTATAAAATATTTATGAGAAATTCTAAACAATCAATGATAGTAAATGTCAAAATGATAATAAATAACAATTATTTTAAAAATTACTAATGACAAGTGATTTCAGTTAATTGGGTTAAATTCCACAAAAAAATCATTAAATCAACATGATATAAATCGTGCAAGGTGAAAGTACTCGTGATCGAAATAATATATACAACAGATCGAATGTGTACACTTTGAAACCACCTCCATCATATTATTGATAATTTATTCTTAAGTAAAAAGTACAACTCTAAGTAAATGAACTTGAAATTAACAAAACAAAACTTGCATGTCAAGAATCTGTATAAATAAAACTTGAAAGTTTAATTTTTTGAATTTTTGTAAAAATATAAACAAAAGCCGACAAAAGCTGAATTTTGTCAATTCCTTATTGGAAAGCATTTAGGGGAACAAGGAAAATGATATGAGTTTGTTCCAAGATACGTCCTTCATATGTCATTCGTAGAAAATAATAAAGAATTTAAAATATATTTAAAAACTAAAATTGAATTATAAATTTATCTTAAAGATCTAATTACAAGAGTTCTTCTGACGGAAGCTATTTTTTTAATGAAGATCTATTATTAAATCTTTAAGCCTGACAAACTGGTCATCGCCGTTTTATTTCGGAAATGATTGTGATCGACGTAGTAATTTAAATTTCTATGAAAAGGAAAGTCATTAGCGTCTCAAACATTTAAAAATTTATTTTCATATCCATTTTGTATATAACATAATATATTGAGACATTTACAAGACTTTAAATGTCGAATGATTGCAATAAATCAAACTATTAGTTTTCATACCTCAATACATTGCATTGGATTGTGTGGCTACTGTTGATAGTGTTTCAAAGGCTATCAAGAGTTGAGACTTTAACTCAATCATATTCCCAGATCCATTGAGACCAAGGTAATTAAATTTAGTAAATGCCATTAAATGCACGACTTCTAATAAGAGGATTGTCCTACACGATCATGTTTAACTTGATCACAATTTGATCTTGTGTCAGCACATGCTTGAGTCAATTAGCTTTCAAATAGTTTTAAGTTTATATTGATTAGTTTGAATACTTAGCATACGTTTCACTATCAATTACGAAAAGTAGATAATTTCATAACTATTCTAACTACTCTGTACAATAAGAAAATTTCATGAAGGATACAATTTTAAACTTTGCACAAAGGTTTTGTTAATGTATGTATAATGACATAATTCATCCTTACTATGCAGTATCATGGATGACAAATGTGTTGTTGATTTGAAATTGCTCATTTCCAGAACAAACAAAATGGGTTTCGTTTGATGTTATTGAGTCAGCATTAGCCCAAATCTTTTATCTACCCATTCAAAAAAAAGTTATATAACATTATCTATTAACATTATGTATATTTATATAAAAACAAATGCAATAATGTCAAACATATCAGACAGATGATCAACAAAAGCCGGCTATTTTTCTCACAGCTATCAAAACTCGATTAAAGTAAATTATAATTACAATAAAAAAACTCATAATTCAAATTAATGCTTTGAACAGTTGTAAAATATTCAAGATTATATAAATCACGAAAAAGTTTTGTAGCAACAAGACACTCACACGTGCCGATTACGCCAAAGATAGAAAGGTGTATAATAGATAAATGTATGTTTTCACATTTACAATACACTAATAGCATAAATTAATTATTTCAGTTAAAATAATTATCAATACTTGAATGATTTCAAATTCCGGGTACGGTCTCTAGGAGGTTTTCTGACTCAGTGAAATCAAGTAAAAAATGCAAGAGTTATATAAAAAATTTATAAAAACCAATCAATTCTGTTCGTTAGACATTTCCATGAATTAAACACTTCCTTATTCGAGAACAATCTAAAAACATCCTGAACAAATATCTTAAAGACTTCAGAATTGTTTAAGTAAAAAGCTCCTTGTGTTATAGCGTGAATTGAAAATTTTAACGAACAATTTACTCGCAAAATTCCTAAGAAGAAACAACCACAACTGATCAAGATAAAATTTTTTATTAAGAAAACTTCCTTTTTCATGCATTCATGACATTCGATTGTCCTGTTGAGTCTTGATACTTTGTGAAACTGGTTAAACATGTTCGTAGATTTTCTTAAAACAAGCCTAAGAAAAGGTAAAAAATTTTAAGATCTTAAATACGTTGGAGCGTGATTTAAAAAATGTTTTTAAACTTTGTATGTCGATTGGTGTCAGTGTATTTTGATATGAAACGAGCTCAAAATTTTGAGTTTCCGACATTGTCTTGAGTCACACTATCGAAGAGATGCTTATATTTTGAGTTGAGGTTATTTGAGAAGGTGAAGATTTAAGGCTACGTGCCATTTTACATGTTTGATATTTTGGCCAAAACTTACGACGACATAATCTACCATAATATTGACAATGAGATTTTGCAATTTAAGTGACTCAATTTTGTGTCTTGGTTTAATTAATTGTAGATCTATTTTGTATTTCTTGGAATGTATTAATACTTACACGTGCTGTGTTCAATCTTATGGTTTATAAAAATTCCAGCTAAAAGAGAACCAGAAACGAGCCACATATATCATAAAAGCTTTATCGTTGTTTTCTTATTTTATAAGGACAAGATTATGCGGCTAGGATTAATGTCTCTTCAGTTAGGTTTCCATACCATTTTACCATGTATGCTATTTTTATGAAAACCTAAATGATAAGTAATACGGAATTAACATGAAAATAAAATTTAAAGTTATCACTAAAATGTGTAACTTTGCAGTACTAAACAATAGCGCATTTGATATTACGTATAATTCTAAAACTATTCGATAACCCTCCATTACACTCTTTTTGAATTATTCAGTCTAACGTTTCAAGGTAGTTGGGTTAAGGCACGATATAAAATAAAAATTATAAAATTCTACATAAGTTAAAAACCAAATCAAGTGTAAAAGCCGAAATAAACGTGCATTGGTTTATGCATAGAAGTAATATACATACATATATGTAACTGTTAACAGCTTTTACGAATTTTTAAGAACAACTTTTACACAACAATTAATCGTGTGCAACCAAGCATGATCATCAACCAAAGATTGGTTATGATTTATATCCGTTTTTCTAAACTGAATTAAGCAGTATCTCAAAGGTTTGCTTACATGAACAGATTTCATAATAATACTGAAAATGCATGAATTGTAGTACCTACAACACTGGCCAGACTGCAGTGAACCGAAGTGACCTGTCGTTATTCATAGTAATCTTAATCAGATTTAGGAAACACTTTGCTAACACCTAGGAATGAAATTTAGGGACTTTGTAGATACTGATGTTTTTACATGCAAACATTCTCATATATTATATAACACTTCACGAAGAGTTTGAAACGATAAGACTTATCTTAAGGGCGTTCAGAATATTTTGAACATAGTTCAAATAGGGAACGGATATTAGTTCTTAATTTTATATTTGTAAATATTTACAAATTTCTATATCCTGTTGCATAGGTAACGAAACGATTTATATCCCAAATAATTTGGAATAATTTGAAGAAAAATTATAAATTTGCTAAAACTTTGAATAATGAATTAAATGTGTTCCGGTTTCTTTATGTATAAAATAAATAATTGAATGAGTCATGAATCAGATAATTAACCATTTCAAAAATGCATCGAACATTGCATGGTAAGACAATTGTAAAAAGTTCAAGCAAAACTTAACGCAGCATGAATTTGCCCTTGACAACTTTAAGTTCAAATTAAACGTGTTAAATTAATTAATCAGTCAAACGTAACTGTAACAAAAAGGAAAATTTTATTTTCTTATGTAATACAAGGAACTTTTTATTTGATGTAATTGAATTTATACTTTCAATGTCACTGAGTCATCTTTCTTGAAATTTGTCTGTTGAATAATTTCCTGATGTCTTTGATACAAAGTGAGCAGCGTCACACAAAGAAGAACGTCTTGAAGTGCATATCTTATTGTTGGTCAAAGAAGTCCTTATTCCTTGAATCTGTCATTTTAGTATCTGAAAATTGATTATATTCTAGTCATAAGTCATATGAAACTGAAAATCACGTGATAACGTGGGACTTCATAGATAGAAGTTGAGTAGAGGAACGAAATCATAGAAAACAAGCTGATCTAGTCACATTTATCAAATTAGTCATTCTGAACGGAAGAATCACAAGACAACGTGGACTAGAATCCAGTTGTGAAGTTCACTTTCGTCAAGACACGTTTGTGCCGCATGTTAAAATTCTTAACTTTTTTCAATACAGAAAAACCCCTTTTAATTACAACCCAAAATCAGGTTTCTACTTCCAGATAACCAACGTCAAATCATATGAGAAGCTGTCCCAAGTATCACATCTGGCTTACGCACAATACCTTGGAAGTTGACGCAGGTTGAACTACATATTATATTTATCATGTATCGGCATTTCTCGGCCGGGAGTTTTTCCCAAATGACCAGATGTTATAAGTTGAACCTGTGAATAACAAACTGTCATTAAATATGAATTGATAGTTTTCATGGCAATTTGTTTTAATTACTTGTAACAAATTATATATAAATTCCAACACTTTTCCGACATCAACGACAAGTGAGGGTTTTTCCAATACGTTTGGATTTTGTGCCTGATAGGCCACGTGAATGTGAGAAATGTTAATTATTATGAATAGCGGCCAAATTGCACTGGATAAACCCATTCAAGTTCCCAAATTTCTCCAACATACATATAGAGGGATATAAAAATTTGATTAACTTCCAATATCTATGAAATGAAGATATAGATATGTATATACTATTTGTGTTTCACTTTTACTGGATATTAAGAATTAAAGTACACTTTTGGTGTATTCCAGGCGTTTAGAGCTATTTATAGATAACATGTTATCTTAACAGCTCTCGTGTGAATTTCAAGCATCCAAGGCATGACTCCAATATCATGAATAAAAGAATTTTCTGTTTTACTCAAAACAAGTTTTCTAGTTTATTGAGTCGAGCCAACTTAAAAGTAAATAAATCAATGGAAGTATAGTTCTAATTATGGAATTCTTGAATCGTTTCTGCGTGAAGCCCGTCACAATAAAATAGACAAGAGTAGACCATCTGGACAGGAAAAACCTTTAGTCTATTCAGAATTCATTATAGTTCTCGGTTAAAATCAAGTTCACTGGATTTCCCTTGGAAAACCCGTTTCTTTCTTAGACAAGTTGGAAATCGAAGTAAACTAAAAGAAAAAATGTCATCAATTATCTTCATCATGACTCAAAGCAAAAGTGCAAACGATATAATGTAATTTGAAACGCATGTGCAACAGCATTAACTCTAAGAAAAGCACCACAGGATACCCCGAGGCAGTGGGCAAATTTCTTAGATTTTAGGGAATCCCAGGCCGTTGACTATCAATTTACCTTCAACGGGTGCCTGGTGTCTCTTTGATTGACGTGCCTTCTGAAGGTGTGTGTTTAAGTTGCAGAAAACCTGTTTTCAAGGAAATGCAAAGCTACAATTTGTTTTCTTCTTCAATATGACATAAATTTAAAGTTTATTATTTTAAAGTGATAATAAATTTCATACATCGACCTATTCAGACAAAGAATCCTTCACACATTTTCGAACAAAACATATGAGTGGGCCTAGCCTTTCCACTAAGTGTTTTGGGGAACCCCAACTCCATATTTCAAAATTGTTGATTATTGAATATGTTCACAATTCATTGAAAGTTTTGTTTATGTTGTTTGGGTCCATCACCCACTCCTATAGTGTTCGAGCAACGTAATCGATTGTGAAAGTTATCCAACATGCTGTCGTCTGTGCTGGACAGGTAACAATCTCAAGAGCATCACTATGACAGGTTCGATTGCCTCTATACATTTATACCAACCTCCAAAACATTGTAGACAACTACGTCATTCTCAGGGAATTCACCGGTTTGCCCCGTAGTCAGTATTTTCCCAGGTGTCCAACGACATCAGTTGTTTATAGTATACAAGACTCGGTCAATGATTTCGTATAGCGCGTGGATTGGTAGTGTGTCGGTTGATGACGTTGGTGACGATTATTAATGACTATAGCTGACAAAATTTTTTTTAAATTACTAATGCTCGCATCATCAAACTTTTTCTTCTGACATTCACCGTAGTTCCATAACTTGAATCTTTGGAGATTGTCGTCACTTTAACTTCGTAAAATTATAAACCCAAACGGGTTCTTCACGAGCGCCATTTGCCATGTGAAACCTTGTAAGCTTTTATAGCAGCACGCGCTACCTAATTTGTTTTCGATGTCAGACCAGACGTATTGTCATTGTAATTTGATTTTTGTATATTATCATATAATTTATTTGTGCCGTCACACATCGGATTTTCCCGATTTGAGCTATTTTTAGGATCGAATTTGATTGTGAGAAACATCTAAAATGAATCTGTTGTTTGTAAACAAAAATGTGATAAAGCCGGGTTTTTGAAACTTTCTAAGATTATAGCAACTAGCCAAAAAGAATCATATAACCGTTTAACTTTAGAATGTCATTAACTATGTCACAAAGATCATGTGATAAATAATCAGAAGAATAGGCGCAATTAATTAGTTATATTTGGTTTTTCCTAACCGCAAATAAAATATTTTATTAGGAATATGTAGTTCTAATGAAATAATTCAGGAATGGATTTCTTGATTTTATATTTCAGCTATACTTTTCCCAGGATTAACATAAGCCACAAAACTTCGACACTAAAGGTTTCTTGTTCTAAACTTTTCGATCTTTGGTGATTAAGGCCGGTTTTGTGTTGTTTGTACGTTTTTGAACAGAAGAATCAATCGATTTTTGTGGTTTCTTGGAATTGGAATTATTTTCGTCCTTATCCAAATCTTCTAATCGATTGATTACATAATCAGTCTTCTGCTACAGTCTAGTTGAAACTTTTTATTATCCAAATAAAGCAGGCAAATATTTAGCCGCTTTAAAAACATTTTTTGGTTACTACATAAATTTGAAAACCTCTATTTTATTTTGACGTGAAACGTCCACCGTTTGATATATCAATTTTCTAACATTTATACCCACGCAACTGCAGTGAACCTGATCAGACACTTACATGTGCTAATCCAGATCGAAAGAAACAATTGACTTGTATGTTTTGTCATTACTATGGGATTTTGCGACAAATACTTTATATTCATAGAAGCCATTTATCATGTTTAAATGATCTTGTTAAGCGCTAAATTAATGTGAAATGAATAACTCCGCATAACAACAATAACAGGTGACAACGCCAAGAAGACCAGGTGTTACAAAAAGCTCACGCGTGTAAGACAGTAGTTAGTAGTTTAGAAATCAACTTTGAACAAACAGCAAATATCGGTTACACCTTCGATCTTTCTAATTGCTCCAGTCATTCCGTCATAATTGGTGTCCAGATGCCGGGGGTTCTTATTACTCAGAATAATTTAATGCAAAAATGTGGGCCTTCATGCATACTAGAACTCATTATCATTTGGCACTTATGAAAATCTTAAGTAAAACTTTTCAAATTCATTTCATTGCCGCCTCATATCGATGCAGGGTAATTGGTGTTTTCAACGATTAGCATTTGTTATCTCAAAAATTCATATTTGAAATGTAAATAATTAATTACATTCAATTATTCACATTTATAAATACCTTTCAAAGCGAAGCATACTTTTACATGGATCTATTGAACGGATGTTCAGCACCTTTCCAGATGTCTACATATAACAATCTCATGAATGTTATATAACATTTCAGAGCAAACGTGTTCAGCATACTAAGTATTTTGAATTGCTAATAACACCAGAAAAGTTCCTAGTCAAGCTTATTGTCTATTCATGTGTTTTTGCTACTATCTATGTAAGTAATGGTCGCATACGGAAATTGATAGATCAATTGTATCTGACACTAATCGACCGAGTCACTTTCAACAGAAATGAAACTGTTGCAATTGATATATGGAGTTAAGTAGCAAGTGTTAATAAGCAATTAATTCTTAATTACATAACTAATCATCCTACAGGACATGTAATTGTTCTCATGGATATAACTACAACATGTCACTTCTTTGGAATTTTCTTCCTATAATTCTCGACATTTCAAGGAACTTAGTTCCAAAAAGTCTTAACTCCAGATTAATGTAGGAAGTGAAGCCACACATTAACCTTAATCACTGTTATCCATTTGTGATTGGCATATATATTTATAGCTAATACAAATCAATAAATTCATTGACGCGTTCCATATAAAGTAAATCAATTAGAAATTCCAGTTAATCTGCATTATAAGCTTAAGCTATTACAATATTATACATTACTATCAAAGTAACCGGAAAACACTCTCACTAACAGTAACTGATTTATTTTTAAAGTAATTTTTGTTTTGAGAAAATTGTCAAGGACATTGACTAGTAGTTGTTTCCCGTTACGGTTGAGTTTAACATGTGTATCAGTATTAATTATTGTCTTAATAGATTTTGTCAGATAATGAGAATCTAATTAATATCAACCATCAATTTATTTTCACTCTCCTGTGAGACATATGATTCTTTAAAATCTTTTATATTGTAGAATGATAAGTATAAAATAAAATAATTATTTTCTACCAATTATCAGATTTTCAGAAAACATGCTATTCGCATGGACTTCTATTCATATTTAACTAAGTAAGCAAAAAGCAGTTCACCTGTAAACATTTAATTTTAGATTTTTTTTTCTAGTCCAACCTGCAATTAATGTAGAATTTATCATCTCATTATCTATCAAGAAAATTGTCCAATGAAAACATGTGTGCACATCGTAGACCTGGTGTAGACGAACAGATGCAGTCTTTTATAGAAGAAAAATTTCATTAATCTACTGCGCGTAAAATATGTTAATAAAAATGTTCACATTTAGAAAGCATAACGAGAATAGAATCTAGAACCAGTGGAAGGTCAAACTTGTTACTAACTCTGATTGATGTTGTTCGAGGTGCTTTTGTCGACACTTTTCTTCACATAAGTCGATAAAGCTTTAAAACACGCAAGTGATATTTGCTAAGAATTCGTGATTTAATTCGTATGTAAGTTGAAAAAAAAACACGAAAATAACGTTAATTCAATAATTAATTCTTCATTGTTTTCACGAAATTGCAGATATAGATTATAGAATAGTAGTACTTATAGCTTCTTTATCATCTATTAACAACATTTGATATACCTTCGACATTCCCACCTGTGCCAATTAAAACAAAGTGTGAATAATCAAGCGAAATTTAAAACGGGAAATTATTATTATAAATTTAAACGTAAAACTCAAATTAAACGCTAATTACCTTATTTCAAGGATTTGTTATACGAACAGTAAATGACTTAATGTTATGCAACATGCAACATGATTTCTGATGGACTTTACTGGGATGGAAAATTTGATTTTCGCTTGTATTTTTGTGCTAAGAATATGAAATACAAATACAATATATTTTTTTTTTAACTTTATTTTAATTGATTAGTATTAATTATATGAATTAACATTATAGAAGTTCAATAACATTACACGAATGTTTTAATTCTTACTTTATTGGACTTGAAACTTTTTTGAAGGACACGCATTCAATGATGGTGAACGTTTTTTGATCTTGTATTTTACAAGTTAACGAATTAGTGCAATTTAGAAAGCAATAACAGACATTTCAATATCACAGAACTATTTCCAAGTTTTCTTGTTCTGTTTTCTTAAATACGCATTATAACAAGAAGGAAATTTATTTATCTTAACCAGATACTTATCTTCCCTTCTATGCGGTATTGTCCACCTACTTGTAGTCCATGTCAATATCGTTAACGTCATCAACTCAAAGGACGGAAAGAGCAGAACACAGCCTTACATTGACACCTACAATTAAAGGAAATCAATAAATATCTTCTTATCAAAACACATAATTCATCATTTCGTTGTTCGGAACTATAATTCAGGATAAACATGTTGACTTATGGAGTCAGTTTCATTGCCACCAAGTTATTGAAAAATGTAAATCGTGAAACAAGAATTCTTGATGTCTCATTTAGTGCTGCTGTGCAATTTAAATTAGCATAAAGCTTTTAGGTCTCAATCACACTCAATATTCATATGATCATAATAATCCAAATAAATTACATGTTTGAATATTTCGAACAGGTGTTAGGCATTTTTCCAGATGTTTTTGTTTTGTCTTTCTTTTCATTCGAAATAGTTATTAAGTTTTAACATTTTGGTGGGCCGCGAAATTCGTTATCAGAGGCAGGAACTTAACATTACCATAACTAGAAACTTACAAAGAGCATGCAAACTTACATGTTCCGGCACTAAATCAAATTTTGGCAGTAATTTCTGGTTTAGTATATTTGTCAACCTGATTACCTTACAGAAATGTTTTTAATTCGTGCTTTTTTGCAAAAAACTAGTTCCTAGTTAGCATTACCTACAGTTACATTAGAGCCGTTCGCATTATAACTCAAACCTATACTTACAATTTTTATAACATATGAAGTAAACAATTTATGCAAATCGATTAATTTGCTCGACATTAACGTTCGCGTAAGGACTGTTCTCTTAAATCCACTACAGCCTATAGTAACACTTTATATTCTTTGTTCTACCATGTCTTTATAAGCAACAGCAACCTTACAGCCCCTTTTCGAGATTCCTACTTAGTCAACTTATGGTATAATGTATTGAAACAAGTGTATCAATCCTTGAGACACCATTAAGAAAGAATGAAAATGGATTAACTCTGGTCTTCTTTTACAGTAGATTCAAGGATTGACATCGTCTCAATGGCAAAAAGATCTTGAACTAGTTTATGATATGTTTACTTAATTGCCCGTAAATGGATAGAAAACGGTGTATAAAATATAAATATAAAATCTATTATAAAACACACCTAGTATCAGGTGTATTGATAACGAATTTCAATATGTCAAATCAAAACACTCTGAATATCATCATTTAAATGTCATGTTTATAGTCCCGAGGTGAGATAATCAATTAAACTTTATATTTATTTCCGACAACAATATTATATGTTTGCACTTATTTTGCTCAAAATTATGTCCGAAAATTATCACATTAACGGTCATCAAAAGCGTTTCAATGATCATGTAAAACGAATTTTAATAACTACAGAATATTTTATAGATGAGGAAGTGACTATAGATATTGGACGAAATAAATAAACACTCCTCAAATTTGTAATAGGCTTAACGCATTTGCCAGATTTTCAAAATCATATATCACCATCAATGATCAATCATTCCTACATGGCTATATTTAGACACGCGCATAATGCATTAGTAATACAGAATTCATAAAACATCCGGTATTTTAACTTAAGGGCAAACATTTTTCATATTTTTCAGATGTTTCCCACGGTTTTTGGTAAAAATTTAAATAATTACTGTCTCTTCAGGGTAATTAGTTACAAAAATACACGTTTCGGCATGAGCCACTTATGGACAAAAAGTGTGCAATCAAATTCCATAGAACAAAAACACTAAACTATATTAGAAAGTGATAATACTTATTGATTAACAAATTACATATTTTCAAAACACTTACTCATTGATGATTAATTTGTTTGGGTAAAATTTCGTGTTAGAAAATCTTGTTTTATAAGAACTCAAATGGTGTAATTCCGATTTGCCTGATATTATTCATTTAGTCTCACAATTGTGAAATTCGTTTAGCATGTGGGAAGTTTCAGAACCAGTTAACTAGTTAGTTAATTGGTTTTAACTCATGTTCAAAGCTTATTCTTATACGTTATATAAAAATTATTTTCGTGTATAAGCAAAGATGTTCGCTTCAAATATGCAAAAATTTAAAATTTTACTACAATTACAACTACAAACGTCGGCAGCACTTAAATTCAAGTCAATGAAAACTAAATTCTTGGTCAAGTTCATTTGCAAACGTGAAGGTATTCCAAAACCGGATAAGATCTAATAAATCTTTCTAAATGACGCGGTTTATTGGATATCAAAGCAGGTTGTATTACGGAAAAAATACAACAAATCAAAATTGAATCTTCCCTTGATTTGTGGTAAGATGTTAATTCTATGATTAGCTCGTACTTGTACTAAGCCTGTAACTTACAATTAGAGGAAGTAAAAAATGCAACAGTAGGAACACTTTCCGTTGTATGGTTTTTAAATTTTTGAGTTCATTTGTTTAATTCTCCTTTGGAGGTAATAAAATTTTTAACCAGGTTTCTTAAGTAGGTACGTGGAATTACTTTCATTGTCATCAAGGTGATAGTGGTCATGACAGATGACTATAAAATTCATGGTTCACTGTTTGATGATTTCGAAATCAAATAGAAAAAAATCTATTTTAAGGTAACCCCTGATTCATGGCAAATGTCAATTGTAGTGATTCAGAAGTGTTTGAGAAAAAATTTCCAGTATTGAGGGTCATGCACTTTTTATAGTCGAAGAAATAATCGCAGGTCATATACTAGTAATTTCATTGAGAACAATTTGTCACGTAACCGCAACAAGTTCTATGATCATAACGTGTTTTTATGTATCTATAATTCTATGTTGTATACTATAAATAGTCAACATCACGCTTTGTTTAATCTGATTCTAATCATATCAGATCAATGGCAAAGTTATTCTCTGGTGGATTACACATGTATGTACATTTGTGGCAAAACCCGGAAAAGTAAATGTTTCTGTTCTAGAAGCTTCTATTCTTAAATGAGCCATTCTCATTCAATAAAACTGTCACTAATTTAGACATGTAAATATTAAAATATACTAGGTATATATGACGTACGATATCGATTAAGTAACCGCTTGATCAACCTCAATCTCAACCTTTATCTAATAACCGAAGGACACACTGTCTCCCAGGGTGATTGAGTAATTACCTGGTTTCCCTCTAATAGTGCTTTAATAGCCAATACAATTGCGGGTAAGTGAAAGAACAGGTGTCTAACATGGGTATTGTTCGTTAATCGCTATAGAATGCATCTGCTTAAAGGCAGGTCACGAACAAGAGAAGACGACTAGTTGTGATAAGTTTTTATTGATGCAAATGCATCTATTAGCACTCAATAAAAAATCACGTGAATCTATGATTCAGATAAGATCTTTGTTGTTCGTGCAGTTAATGAACCTAAGTTAATATTTATATTATATAATCAAAGAACTATGTTCTTTTTGTTACAGTGACAAGATCTTCCACATAGATCTTTATGGCTAAAGCAAAATTCTTAACTTACACGTACCAAATAAATTTGTAATTTTATATTGCAACTGATTGAAATTGAATCAACAAAACAACAGTTCTGCGATTTGTAAGATATGTTAAGTTATATATAATTTAAGATTTAATTAACAATAACAAAATAATGATTTTCTTAACATTTTCCTGATGATATTATTTTTATTAATAAATCGCAAATTTTATAAGAACACAGAAAGAACGTAATCTTAATCGCAAGGAAGTTATAAACAATGACGTCAATTCCAATTCAAGGCTTCCAAAATGTAAGTGCTCAATATGTAGGAATGTCTCAAGACAAACCAATAAAAAAACATTTAAATAAAATCAGCATAAAAAAAGTGAACAAAATTAATTTTCAAAACCTTGACAATCATAATGTAAATTTTTGTACTTGCAAGTTCACGGTGAAAGACAGACAAGTTTCTTACAAAAAATCAACAGCTACTTGAGCTTGTCTTGAATTTCGTACAAAATTTTATTTATATATTTTTTATAAATCATTGAATCATTGAATGTCATTGATGCTACACTGTAGGACGAACGACGTGTTAGAAAGTAATGTAATTTGTAAGTAAAGGTTAAGGTTTAAGTTCAACTAACTTTTTTGTTGATCATTGAAATCCGCAGATGAAAAACCACTACAAATTACTGATGCACGGATGAATGTATAATTAATTACCTAGTAGCGTGTTATGGGAGGAATATTTTAATTTTTTATATACATATTTGGCTCACCTGTCTTATTTAGTTATGATTAAGTATGACATATTGTGATAACTATTATCTGTTTGGATATTCGCTAACCAGTATGAAAATGACTAGGACTGGGAACATGATTTCGGCCTTTGAACGTGGATCTTCTATTGTTGATTTATTTGCAACTTTAACTTTAACCCGACTGACAACAGGTGAAAGGAAGCTATTCAGGTGCAGAATATTAAAAGTTTCAGTAAAAGATTAACAATTATTTCATACATAACGTAATGATTTTATATAATTCTAACAATTAGATATTATTGCAAATACCAACTACTTCATTCACATCATTTTAATCAATATAAATAGAGAATGACTCAAAGAACTCGTGAACTACTTCAGATTTGGATATGCACGACCGTGACATAGCTAATAAAAATTCAACCAGACACTTTACTTTTGCAACAACTGAAATTTTACATTCCACCTTAATACTATTACCGAAGGCTCGTGAAGATGCTATCTTCATTGAGTATTAAAACATTCACTCATTTGTAATGCACTAAGCTTATCAAATTCAGTCGTTAAAACTGAATTAACTTGTTTGTGAGTTATCTATTTTTAGAATACCATCTATCAAACACGAATTGCATAGAGACTTGATAATAATGAAGAGAAGTTCTAATAACATCTTATCCAGCCAAACTAAGATCCTGAAACACTTCTCGAACACTTGATTGAATTTTGTTACCTATGACAGATGAATTCTTTGGTGGAATTTGTGATGTTCGAATTATTCGTGTAACGAATAAACATTTGGAAGGACTAGCAGCATTGAAAGGATTTTCAAAAAGTTCTCCTGAATTCAGGATAAAGGTAGCTTTATGTACGATAATAAATCCAAATTACGATTTTACGGATGATTTATTCAAGCGTTTATTTCCACAAGCTATCAAAGCTAAACAAAATGAAAAAACTAAAAATTGAAGAAATCAAAAAAGGAAATGAAAATAAAGTAGACGAATAGAAGAAAAACTCGATTACGAACAATTACTCTTAAGCTGTCTTTTGGATTTTTCATTAACAAGGTCAACTCCGATTCAACCGGTATTCGGTCATAAAATGTATAGACAAAAGGAGCCATCATTCAGGTGGCAAGGTGAGAAGATCTAGAACTTTCAAACTAAGAACCATCTTAGAATCAATGTAAACTCTGAATATAGGAAAAAATTAGTTTCAAGAACTTGTGTTACGTATGTGTTTCTGAAGTATTTTATTGAGGTATCCAAGCCTTCTGACGTTTCATGGACAAACTTTGATTGAGATAATCCAACTAAAGTTACCAACCTGTTACGAATATTCGGCTTAATGGCCATGCGTGAATTTTTTTGTAAATTTACGCACGTGTAGGATCACATTGAAAATGAAATTTTACGGTGTGTAAGAATGCGTGTAGATAAATATTTCTTAGAAGGAATTCAATCAAAATAGACTGAAAGCATCCACTCTGAACTGGACTAAACCTGATTAATTTGTAATGTGCTACGTGTAGATAGGTTAACAATGCAATTTAAAAATAAACGATATTATGTGCATAGATCTGCATACATAAATGCATTGTTCATTCTATATATCGATGCATGTGTTATGTTCTTGAATATTGCAATTCTTTTGTTGCTTACGTTCGTTTACGGCATTGCTGCATTCAGGTGAAAGGGACGGTGACCATTGATAGGTTCAAGGTAACCCCTCTCGATGTTAATGCTTTGGTTTTCACGTATAACAGATGCGGATTTAAAATGAAATTGAAATTTAGTTCCGTCAGAATTAAAACAATTTTTATGTCAACATAAATATTACGCAAATTGTAACTTTGTTCCAAAACAATGAGAAACAACCAATCATGTTCCATTTTTCAAGGAATCGTTGGCATTTCCATGTTAACAACAGAAAAACCTTAGAATTTGGAAAATTGCCCATTGACATGGAAAGTTTGCTTGCCAGAAAGCTATTGTATCTTACATCATACGTAGATTGACATTGACTTCGTGTGAAATTTACACAACAGTAGGTACCTACCGGAAAAGGTATTTATTGTACCGGATAAAATGCATCTTCATTGACGGTTTTTGTTGCACAGATGCAATGTTTTCTGCAAAATTCTATATATGCGTATGAGATAAAATCCTTTTGAGAGAACGTTTATTGGCCACACACTATTATCTGAACTGGTTCATGACGTCACCATTACGCAACCATTAAAATGTAACTGGATCTGCAACAAGTTGGATCAAATAAACTGGATCTGCAACAAGCTCGAAATCGAGAATAATCCTGATGCTACCATGTTATCAGAATACTACAATACTTTTATTGCTCTCAAACTTTTGTATAGCAAGGCACTTTTTCAGAAATGGAAATTTAGTGGAAAATGTCAAATGGAATCATCACAATTCACAATCACCTGACACTCATCCTCAATAGAGAATGTTTGGTCCTACATAAAGTATAGGCTTAGAGGAAACGAGTCAGTTGCTGTGTTTCATTTAACCGAAAATTTCGTTTACGGAAATGGAAGGCACTTTTCAGTAAGGTAAAATGGCAAAATCTAACCTAAATGTTCTCAATTTCAAGTTTTTCTTCGATTTAATTTGTGTTAAATCTATTTTTAAAGGATAAAATTTCGATTGAGTCAATTGAATTGACTTCAAACTTTTCTATAAAAATCTTAATAAACCAAAAATGTCAAAATAAACCAAATCCATCTAGTGGAAAACTGACTCGTAACTACCACTGGCAATCTACTTGCGTACATGAGCAAGGGTAGATTGCCACCAGCCAAGTACTTTGCCAGTGTAAATGGAACACAGCAAGTTAGTTCTGTTTCGTTGCAGTTTGAGGACACTTTCCGACGAATATGCCGGATATGTAGTGGACATTGTGCCTCGCAGACGGCATTTCCAGACGCTAATGGTGATTGGACTAAGTGCTAATATAATTGCGCAGCATGTAATCGCAGCATGTCCTATGTATATATGTTTATGTAAAATATAAATAAAACTAGCATTGATTTCAATGTATACGATCTTACTTAACAGACTGTAGGTTTATTCTACTTTTGTGTTTCAACGTTTTTCCGTTAATTCAGTGTCTTGCAAAAGTACCAGAAACGTTCTACGGACAATTTCTACTGCTTTTCACAGATTCCGTTTAGGTACACTGGTCAGTTGTTTAACAAAACACTACCCTCCTACCAAATGCGCGCCATCTCTTATTTAATATTTCAAGGAAAACTCCTTAGCCAGTTCGAAAACCTGGAACTGGTGCATGATTTTAGGCGCACGCGTAAATAAATTTCATATTCTATGGCGAACACTTCTGCCTGATGTGGTTTGATCACAGACTCTGTTTGAGATGGATTTTCATATTATCTGATACAACGAAGTGACATATTATTTAATATTGAGAAAACTGATTTGGTAATCTTTGCAAATATATATAAAAACTCAAGACAATCTGTGATAAAATGAACAATTCCGTCACAGGTCGAAACCGGAAACATTCATGTGCTTCAAACGATGAGTACCTATCGGAGAATAGTCTAACTTGGGGGTTTGTGCAACTTTAAACACTGCGTCTTCTGTATTATACTAGGGAAAGAGCCACGGTTCACTGTGTCACATAGAGATGGCGAGTTATAGAAGATGAAGTCATTCTTATTTATCTCTTTTTGTGATTACTCTGAAATTCAACATGGCGGACCCATTGACAAATGACGGAAGACATACGAGTAGTTTTTGAATTTTTATTGTTAAGTAAACAAAAAGGCAAATAAATCGCTTCGTTTTGTGGATATGCGTAGCAATATTAGACGATACTATTCCGGGAAAGTGCAAAAGAATGCAATGAAATGCTATTAGTTAAAAAGTTCATGTTTTTGTTTCAATAGAAAATATACATTTTTGTTGTTTTGTGTATTAGAATTTTCCGAAGAAGAAGAAGTGCAATGTTGTGGTTGTCGGCCACTTTGACATGTCAAAGTGTTTCTGGCGAAGCGAATGAGTAGTTTTAGTGAAAATTGTTGAATTTTGAATGGAGATTGTTTCTGTTTGTCGGTAATTAGCCAAGTGAAAGTCAATGATAAGGGTTTTCCTTCGATTTGAGACACGTGGAACAAATGTAAGTAGCAGACATTGTACGAAGTTATCAATTGAAATTTTCGACAAACAAAAATCGGCCCATCTTTTGTGACTATCGTGGTATTCGAAGCTCCATCCCAAATACGATTCTGATTTTGGGCATATTTTCACTATTTTATTCGTAATTTTCCACTTTTGGTGCGTTTTCCAGTGACGTTTGCTTTGCAAATTTCTTTTGGGATGTGAAGGTGTGAGGTGGACTCTAGACTGAATCAATACATATCCAGCATACATGCAAACATTGTCATGTGTATGCGTGTAAACAGACGAAACAGTGTCAAGTGTCAATTCATTGCGGGTTTCGCAGCCTAGGGCAACGTAAAAAATAACGCCAAATAAAAGACACTCCTACTCGCCTTTCGGGTGGCTGTCTCGATCGAAGATTAACGGAAGCCCCACTTGCAAATTGGGGGGTCGTTTCGTCCGACTGGTCCAACAAAAACTCTTGCAGACACCGTCGTCATCGTTTGCTGGTATACACCAATTTTGTGTGCTCACACACACGTACTTCTAGCATAATCACATCGGACCACTACACCCACATCAACTACAAATCGTAAATAATGTTTTTTTCTGTTTATTATGGCCCCATCGAAAGGGAAAACGATTGAATGGGGGGAAAGAACTATTTGTTCCCAGTGGAAGTTTCGAGATAAAATTTGGGTTTGGTTGAGAACTTTAGCTCCAATCCAATTGGAAAAAACGAACACTTGTAAGGCAACGCAGTGCAATTGATTGCGTGGAAAGAGCAATTTTCATACCCCAAAAACACCCCGCACACACACACAAGGAATGCGCTCAGTTCTTGGCACTGACCTTGAAACAAGTAACGCAAATTGTTGGTCAATGTCAAGTTAGGAGTGAAGAAAGTGTTCGTGAATTGTTCTAGATTTATGAAAAATTATAATTTGTTTTAAAGTTATAATTAGTAAATAAAAACTAAAATTAGTGACTGACATACTGATTGTGATGTGTAGTGAGTGATTTTCGGGGCGTTTTTAAACACAACCTCAGTACAACCTTGATAAACGCAAGTAAAGGAAACTGTGGCTGCTGCAGTAACCAAGTAACACATTTCAATGGCTAGGAACGAAGAAAGACAGTGACGTAATTACACTTATTGTCACTCTATGTACCATACATATACATGAATATATGTCTCTTATCTATTCCTTGCTAAAAAAGTCTGAAATTTTCAACTGAGTTTCCTTACACTATCTACTCTATGTGCTTGGTCACAGCTACTTGCGTTTATCGAGGAGTTGCGACTAACGAGAGTTGCAATCATTGAGGTTATACTGCAGTTTCATTCTTTCTTCGAGGTAATGTTGAGGTGCACAAATTCTATTCAAAGATGTGTCTTGTACAGTTTGAGTTTTACGACAGTCTAGAAATTTCAAAGTTGACTTTAAAGTATCCTTATTTACTCCCCTAAAATGTATTTGCAATTTGAAATAAACGCCTTGTCGTGATTCAAGTGAAAAATTTTCTAAAAATGAATGGTATTCAGACGGTTATATTTTGTTTTTGTTGTAAAAGAACTTTTCTACAAAAGTGGTGTAATTGAAAAATATGTTTTTCACGTGAATACACGTGCTGCCACCTGTGGCTTCAAATTCACCATCAAGCGAAACGAGAACTTAATTTCATGTAATTTTAATGGTGGCTAGCAATCAATCATTTTATTTTCAGATGCTGTGTTTGTTTTGTGGTAGATGTGGTTCATTAAAGTTGTATCTTTTGTAGCTAAACTGGAAAGTTCTTCACACATGCCGTAAAGTTTATACTCAACTATTTTGTGGAAGTTATAAGAAAACAACATTGCCCTTCTCCTCCAAACAAGTAACCTTAAAAAGCTTAAACTATAACTGAAGTAATGGATAAAAGAGAATCAAATGCGCTTGACCTGATAGACTATATAAAGCTCGTTTCAAGGGAGCAAAGTACATCGTCCTGAGACTTCGGAGAAGGACTGCTGCTGTTCTTCACCCACATGAAATACTGTTTTGTTAGCTCTAATATACGAGGAATCTTACGATGGTGTAGATACCCACAGAATGTCCTTTCTTCGTCGTTTCTAAGAAACTGTTAATAAAAATATAATTTTTAATATTTTCTTACTCTCAGTTTGTAATTCAATACATGAGCCCACAATTTTACCTTGTATACTTACAGGATTTATAAGGTCTTTGAATTGATTAATGAATGAAAATCTGTTTGTGCAATGTTGCAAATTCTTCTTATTTTAAATTCTTTCAAGTGCACTTGTTTTGCATCGTGTGAAGTCTAGGCTTGTGGAGGCGTTTACTTAAACCGTTGAGACATGAGGCTAGGTAACATAAAACTTCCAGATCCGAGATAAGAAGTTTTTCCAAACGTCCCAGATAAGGCTTTAAGAATGTTATGGTTGCAAAAATGCACGTCTGCAGCTAAACAAATTTTGCAATAGAAATAAGTTTTTGGGTCATGTTTCTGTCTTAGGTTTACGGAAGTCTAGAAAAATTTGCAGGCTGTAGCTAGAAGCAGATGTGTTTTGAAACATGAGTTTTCCCTTTTAAGAATTTCGTAATAAGATAGGATCATTTTTCCTGTCTAGTCTCATTAAATCTAAACTGAGGGATATTATTTGAGCGTAGGTACCATTTAATAACTTAAAATGAAAAATATTCCATCCTTTTTCATGTAAAACGGTTATTTTCGTAACGGAAAATTTTCCTTTAATATAAAATAATTTGGAGATACATATCATGCAGGGCGTCGCGTCCGCTGTCAATTAGTATTTTGCGAAAAGTGACATTTTTTGTCATTGCTATTACTCTTCAAATTCTTTTCTTTTCTTTCGAAATTCTTTTACCGCTTCTACAAGTTTCTCCTCTACAACGTCGCAGGGATTTTGATCTTCTTCCATCTTTGAAAAAAACATATCGAAGAAACTTTGACAATTGAAGCGCGACACGTGAAAACCGGTTTCGAGTCGGTTGGACTTTAACGCGTCCTGAGGCATCGTCAGCATTTAACAGCTGTAATTGAAATGTCTCGCCCTAAATTCACGACGCGACGCCTTTAGATGTTTATTCGTTTCATATTCGATAATGTTGTTCCATTTTTGAAATTTTATTCCATTGGTTTCTTTGTCTGCAAACTTTGACGTTCAATTGTTATTTCGATTGAATTTTCCACTTCATAGAATAATCCCTAATTAAATTTTGTATTTATGAAAATATAATATTCACAAGAAGACTTTCATCACGCGGGCGTAAATCAAAATTAATGGGAATAATTTTGGTTTAAAGTTAAAAATAAAAATCACATTTTGATTGTGCAGACGTTTCGTTTCGTCTTACAGAAATTCCAAAGATAGAAAAGCTCTTAATAACGCAGGTAATACAAGGATATCACAAAGATCAGGTGGGAAGCGTGACAATAAAATATTTCGGTAATCTATCTAAATGAAAAATCTGTAAACATGTTCTACGAAAATGCAATCGATAAAAGTTCAATTTCAATAAATCGCTATCAATTTCTGCAGGAGCTATTGCCTACAGCACGTAAAATCCTCATCGAGTTTTAATTAAGATTCATAGACGAGCAAAGATGAAATTTCATGAATTTGCTAAAGTCACCAGGAATCGAGATTCCGTGAATCTCTTTGTCTATGGTGTAGTTTTAGTGGAAACAAAAAGGATATACTTCCTGCTATCTTGATAAGTATTAATTGTTCACTAAATCCAGAGATTTAACTTCTTGAATTATTTGAAAAGTACCTGATTCCTTATCAGCTTACAAAGGCTAATCCCGCTCAACACAGAACATGTGGCTGTAATATCTAGTGCACTATCACGGACGATTTACCATTGCTGCACTGAACCAATTGATAGGTAACACGCCGATGTTGTAATAGAATCCTTAAAAACTAAAATCGTCGATTAAGCAGATCATTCACTTTAGTAAAGGAAACCTTATGAGTCTTCACTGGAATCGGTCAGTAGCTATAATGGCATTTGTGCGCTGAAATACTTTTCTAGGCTTTCACCATGCAATTTGCTCAAGGTCTAAACATTAACGATTCTTTTAAGTTGACCTAACTCAATAATCTTGTAGTCGTGAGTCGATAAACGATTTTACATCATCAGGTTTCTTCTAGACTATTCGTTCTACCTTTTCTTGTTATATGTTTAATAAGTGGACATAATACCCGTGAACTCAACGATCCAAGTTAATGTCATTTGCATACTGAAACAAACTTTTATTTCGTAAGTTTATATAATAAATCACGAAAATAAGATCTGCTTGTTTCCAAGAAAACTCCTTGTGTCTTCATAATTTTTATGCACTGAACATGTCAAAGGTTGATGCACTCGTTTGTCTTTGTCCAAGAAATTCTGGGAAAATGAACATCCCAAAGTCCAAGTGAATGTTGAGAAAATGATTTTATCAAAAAAATTCAGGTTAACGTTGCAGTTAAAGTTATTTTCGGTACACCTTATCGCTTTTTAGTTTTTATATGAAACTAAGGAACACAGATAACTCGAAAAGTCATTTAACCTTAAGGAATTTTATTCCTCTTCGAAGTCATTAAAATTCTCTAATAGCTCACGTCTCAATAGGCCTATGACCTCTTCGCAATATGCTGTGACAAGGTAAACCACGTCTACGTGTTTAGTGAATTTTTCACGTCTGCTTAATTACAGGATCTGTCACCATTTTACTAAACATGCTGACAAAGAATGTGTATAGTGCTTTAGAAGGATGCGTGGTAATTAATGTGCTTTTATCGAGAGATTGACGTCAACAACATCAACATTTCGAATGAAACTTTATTAAAATTGTTCGCGTGTAAATCAAAACTTTGCCCTCAATTTAACCTTTAACCTGAAAAATTTTCTCTACTTTTAAATAGAGCTATTTGTTTTGATCCCTTGGTAACCTTCAATGCACCTGCTTTCGACTGATGGAAGAACGTAGATTTTGACGGCCGTCTGGATAAAACGCCAGTGGCAATTCAACTTCCACACTAAGGTTCAAATTGAAAATACCTGAAATTCATCCGAATTGCTTACATTATACAATCCTCTCCGGGAAAAATATATAAAATTAATAATGTTGATTTAAAAAAAAAAATTCAAAAAGTGAAGTTGTTTCGATCCTGCCAGGAGTCGAACCTGGAATCTTCTGATCCGTAGTCAGACGCGTTATCCATTGCGCCACAGGACCACTTAGAAGAGTTTTCACTAACATGTCATTTGCGTCTTGACCTACGAACGAGTAACTTACCTAGTATGTCATTTGAGTCAAGTCACAATTAGCTACTATGTATCAAGTTATTAATAACCTAGTGATATTATAATTATTAGTGTTAAGAATAAAAGTTATTTCAGTGAATTTCCTTTTGAACAGTATACATCTTCATTAAGGCATTTTATCATGTACAATAATAGAAACATATAAAGTTATGTAACTACGAAATCCATACGCTAAATGGCACTCAAATTGCAGAATCGGTTTCAGTTTCCATTTACGTTCCCTTATAGGTTTTGTAACGAATTTCTAGGTCATGGTTCAATATTTACACAACCAAAAGCGATAAAAATGCAAACAGGAATAATATAAATCAGCGTGGACAGGGATAACCATGTTTAACCTCATGTCTGAATCGTCCCAGTTCCATTTCCATCCTATCCTTGTTTCGATAAAATTTTTAGAAAAATTTCAAAATTAAATTTAAATTAATTAAAAATTTTCAAAAAACATTCAAAACAATTGTCTTGTCTTGTCTTGATAAATGCATAAAACCTATAGTCCATATATAACTCACAACAGATTTATAAACGTCTTTCGGATAATAATTATGTATATCTACATGTCTACGTGACGTTGTTACATAGCTTCTATGAACGAAAGTGAAATTTACCAGACTTTCTTCAATGGAAACTCATATCGATTTTTAGAACAACCCTGAAGTTGCACCACCTGTTCCTTCCCTTCTTTTCGTAATATCTATACCTTTTAATAAAAACATACACACATATGTCGTTGGAATATTGATTTACACTTTTGTGCTTTTCCTCAGTAGTTTGTTTTAAGTATAGCTTTCAAGGGTAGGATGAGATGTAAACGATTTTCAATAAAATATTTGCTTGAAATAAAGAAGACAATTTTAGATTACTTAATAAATTTTACGTGTTCTTTCAGATCTTAATAAGAAATGAGTAAAAAGAGCTCAAGTAAGGTTGGCGTTATTATTGACAACCTGTCCATAAAACAGGAGAGTTCCGATGCGGAATTGAACAGTTCGATTGATGGAGGAGATGAGTCGGGCAGTGAAATTGGTTCGGCTCAAAGTGGTGACTCCAGTTCGAAGAAACCGTACGAAGAAAAGCAGTTAAGGTAAGTTCACTCCATTTTCAATAAAACATGCGAGTGTATAGCATATATACATTTTAAAATCCAGTCACGCCTTTAACCCAAAGAATTTTTTAAGCAGTCTCTTAAAAGGTCAAGATTTCTGAGCATGTTCCACTTGATTTGAGGAAAAAAATATACCTATATAAAAATACCCTACCCATTTCATTGCATCTTAAATGAAATGACAACGAAAAAGGCAAGCAAACCTATTGTAATTGTTATGCCTTCCGTTCGTTTTGCTTTAAGGTTTTCTTGTTTTGCAATCGATGAAAAACCCTAAGCAGAACTTCTAAGTCTCATTCTTCACATGGTTGTGCTTCTGCGAATGAACAAATTCAAAGTTGAAGAACATCAAAGCAAGAAGCTTTTATGTACAACAGCATATATATTCATGTGCCTTAAATAGCTATATAAAGCTTCATCGTTGTATCTAAGAAGATTCCAAGGTAAAATATAAGTTGTTGGTTTGCACATTTATCTGTTTTTTGTGTAAACTGAATGACGTGACCTCATTCTGATGAAAAAAAAGGTTTGAGACATCTTAAAACCTTTTGTTTCCCAAACATGTATAACCTTATAAATAAAACCTTTAGGGGATACATTTTTATCCATTGAGAAAATCAGAAATTTTTACTCGAATTGGCTCAATTGGACATGTTGTTGAGACATAAGGACCAATATGACATAAATACGATTGAAGGATATTCACATGGTAACGAATATGAGTATCCTTCTGAAATACATAAAAAACTGAAAATACATAAAATAAACTTGAATACATCAAAATCAGCGTTAAACATTTTTTATGAATCTGGTAAATTCAAATTTAATGCTAAATGAGTTAATGAATATTAAACTTTTGATTTGTATAACTGGCCTTCGAGATACAGACGTCATTCGCGTCCATTCATCATACTCACTTGATTTGTGACGTCTAGTTCTTGAACATGAAGAAAAATCTAAATGTCTCATTGATTATCAATGATGGAAATAGCCCAAAAAGGAACTCAACAACGCAATAATAAAACGCATGTTTTGACCTTCTTACATCATCCAGTGACGTCGAATCAAGTCTACCCATCACCAAGTGTCTTGTAAGAAATTTATGATTGTCTTGTGATCGTTTTAAGAACAATCGATTTTAACCGAAGATGCTCATTTTCAAATCTAAGATAAACAGTGCCATGTATACAAAATATAAGTATCATTTCCAATTTATTAATAATATAATCAATACACAGTCATACTAAATCTCAAAAGTATGATATACAACAAAGCTTAATCCGATATCGTCATACAAATACAAATGAAACAAATACCACTTTTGGTGTTTGTTTACGATTTGGTCCCAAGTAATCGAAATGGAGGTATAGTGCTTTTAGTAAATATTAGTAAATTGATAAGTTTCTTGTGATAAAATGTCAACTACTCTGTCTATACCCAGTTTCACTGGTTGTTATATATCACAGAGAATGAAGTAATGTTGTCTACCATACTTACTGTAAGACGTATTGGTCTACTTGTGAATGGCAAGAGGCTAGAGAAGCTATCATTAGATTGGTTAGCTATAGAAATTTAGAGCTTATAGTTGAATATGTCTTCCAAGCTCTGTAATGCTTACGTTTTGATGACTATCTTTCGTCCCCAAAGTAACAAATCATCGTGTGTGTATAATAAAGTTTATATGCTTACAAGGACGATTTAATAAAAATATTTTTTTTTATTATTTTCTTTCAATCGTCTTCTGTCGTTTTCTGCGAATGTTTCCATTTCGTGAAGCTTTGAAAGCTTTTATACTATAAATAAAACTCTTCATTGTCTGGGAGCTCGGTAAGAAACGTACTTAACAGCAATAAATGATGTAGCGACCGGTGTTACCGAATGACAATAACAGTATTACATGAATTAGATATTAAGGACTTGTACTAAACTCAGAATAACCTTGTTAAAATCTCCTGTTTATTATATAACTATAACTTTAACCTACATGTACTGGCTAGAATGATCTGGCTCTGATGACCATCTCTGAAACAATAAAATTATAAAAACTCGTCACTCACTGATATCTCCTCGTAATATTTTGTAGACGACATGGTTATATCATGTTAACCTTTTGCTTAACCTTGTCGATCGAGACGAACATAAAATACAAAGTCTCATTGGAATTGATTCAGAAATGGCACAATAGGAGCTTGGAGCTTGAAACCAGTCTATTCGTTAACTAACATCATCTAAGACAACATTAAGTATAACTAAGGATCAGCTCCTTCTCTTTCTTGATTTCTGTCTATTCTCGTTAAACCATTTCCATGTTGTATCATTTGTGAATGATATGGTACATCTCTTGTCCAATTTAAATAGACTCAACTGAAATTCGGCTACATATAATTCACAATTATATAAGAGGAGGTAATTTATTCATTCTACATTTTTGTATACTCTAATTGTGTTTATGTCCAAAAAAACGCATTTATCACTAAAACACATACGAATAAACTATTCACATTTGTTTGTATTGCGATCAACTTGACCTACGTCACGTCTATTTAGGGTGGCTATCGCAAATGTGAATGCAAAAAACTTCATCACAAAATTCAAGAGGAAATTAATTAAATCTATGACAGAAAAGCTCGTCATTTTAAATTTTATTTCATTAATTTAAATATACAATTTTAGAACGCAAAAAATTGTGTATTACATAACTTCAAAATTAACTCCTTACTCTATAATATTCCGAATCTGGCAACTCTTATCGTGAATTTCAAGTTTCCTACAAAAAGCTCTGTAATCAAACCATTCGTATCAAAGAGCAAACTCAGACTTGTCAAGGTCGTGATAAACTTGATGAAACAGAAATACGAAGTAAATGAACAAGAAGAAGAAAAACCAAATAAATAAATGAAGATACTACAATCATAAAAAAGCTAGAAATATTCAAAACAAAACCATAACACTGAAATGAAAAAATAGACAATTGTCTGATGAAAGCTTTCGTCTTAAACTTTTCCATTACTCAACTTTTATTCTAAGTTCTCTGTCGCAATAATGCAAAGAGGCCGGTGTTATGTACATGTGTATTAAACAAATACATACATGTATCAGCACATACATGTAGCGAAATTAAATTAGCAAAAAATGACAAAAAAAGCTTAACTGCTATCAGACGAAAAGCTTTCAGTCTGTGAAGGACATTACAAACAATACAAGAAAGTGAAGCTTGTCGAAATTTCAAGTACCCACATTCATATATACATTTTGA
This sequence comes from Chrysops caecutiens, assembly GCA_963971475.1. Lineage (NCBI taxonomy): Eukaryota > Metazoa > Arthropoda > Insecta > Diptera > Tabanidae > Chrysops > Chrysops caecutiens. Next base: position 73,938,383 of record OZ020568.1, read on the forward strand.
AGCGATACACATACATTGCTATCAGTCTTCGCGAGCTTTTCCACTTGTTTTCGTAACTTGGAATCATCAGTTTTTTATTATCACCAATAGCGATTACAAAAACAACTAAAAACTTAGTACGATATTCTGTTATATGTATTAGTGCGTCCATTGTGTTGTATGTATTATAGTATCATTTTATTTACAAATTTTATATGATGACAACGAAAGCTGAGCTTGTTTGTGGGAAAAAGTCAAATGCAAAATCTCATGAAAAAACAGTCTTCGGTATCCGCCTATAATGTGAACACGATTAGGGCAGGCTTAACGCGAAATTAGTCGCGAAAATTTTTGCTTTTGATCGGATTTTTTAATTTATTTGTTAAATTTTGAGATGATTTTTTTAGTTAGTTTTTTGACAAAATGAAAATGTGAAATGAAATGATAAAGTGATAGAATGAAAATCAAAATGAGAATGTTTAATGTGTTAATGAAGTGATACGTAAATAAATAAATAAATAATTATTGATAATTGTGCTATTTAAAAATTCATGTTATATGCTGGAAAAAGAAATGTTCATGTGGTATTCATGATACATTTATATTGTATATTGTGTGCAATCATATTGTGTTAAATAAAACAACACAAATTTGTTCATCTGTGCTATCAAATAATTTTTTGTGATATTTGTGTCCCTGAATTGATAATATGATATGGAAATATCTAATACAAAAAGCTTACACACATACAACAGTGCATTCAATTATGATTATTTTTGTTTGTGCTTTTTTTCAATTGAATATAAAAATTGTGCTTAAATTAAATGCGTGATCCCTAATTTATTCAATTGACTTGTATTGATTAAAAAGTTTCTTTGATTTTTGTTATTATTTGTTTATTTATGTAATTAATTAATTAATTAAATTTTTATGAAAAATAACGTGTACTGAATAAATTAATCATTTTCGGTTTTATCTCAACATCATCTTTCTTTAATCAGTGTTGAATATCTTCTTAAGAAATACAAATAAATTTGATTATTATACATAATATAATATAAATGTATATTGTGACATACAAAAATTTATCAATTTCCACAGGGAAAATAAAATGAAAATCTCAATCTAATATAAAATTTAAACAGTGACATACTATATGTGTCGACGTATATTATAACAATATAAAAATCAAATTTTTGAAACATGTTTTCGTATTTTGTCCAAATTAAATCGACCAAAAATGAAGTTTAAAGATTCTTGAAAAAATTAAAAACAAATTTATATAAATCATAACCAATTGAAAGTATAAAAATAGTTTCAGGATATTCATAAATGAATGCAGTTTATCGTTTCGTCTGATGAATTCTCTCATAAAATAAAACAAATAAGTACCACTTAATAGCATCAAGGAAATTTTTGACAAAATTTTCCTAAATGTGGGGCGAGGGGAACATAAAATCCGCAAATTGACGGCATCAGAATCAAAAATTGTTTTTATTTTCTTCGTAGATACTTTTAAAACAGAAAATGTGATGAAAAATCGGTTTCTCAAAACGTATATACTGTTTACAAAAAATAAATTAAATAAAATATACAATAAAACCAAATGAAATAAAATATAAAATATAAAATAGGAGCATCTGTGTATATGTATACTGCGTATGAATGTATTGAATGAATGTTCATGATATAATAAAGTACAAAAATAAAAATATAAAATTTTTATATTCTTCTAAATGTTTATGTATATGTATTTAGCAAGAAAAAATATATATATAAAATTATATTAGTTGATTAATCAAAGACAATTCAGACCAATACGATGAGATACCTTTTAGACGTATATATATTTAAGACACTTGAAAAATCTAAAGGACACTCATTCAAGTATAAATAAATAAAAATATTTTCCATTTTCTTATTGTATTGTGCTAAAACGCAATTCTTTAAAAAACATTTTTCGCTGTCTAGTGCCTGAAACGGCGTTTCTCGATCTAAAATTGTTTCATAGAAAAATAAGTTTTTCGCGCCAACTATACAACAAAACATTATATGTGCAAGAGAGCTTGACTTCAAACTGAATATAATCACTGCACGTAATAAATCCCGACGAAATTATTTTCAATTGTTTTAATTAAACTGCTTTAATCCGTCCGCGTCAGGATCATCATTGTCAAATCGAATCCAACACCTTAAAACCGCAGTGTCCTCTTTACAGTATGAATCATATATAACTAACAGGAAAGTATTCCTCTCACGATAATCGAAAGATTTAGCCGGGAAAGTTAAGTAATTAGATAGAGTTTAAAATAGAGACACTTTTAATATAAGGAATTGTGTGATCTAATGTTATTAGTGAATCGAGTGCTGTTATTGTATTGGTTTCTTCGTTACAATCAAAAGTTATAAAGTGAATTAAATTTTCTACCCTTTAAAAAATTATTGTTTTTATTTATTCGTTGTTCTTAAACCAAAAGTGCAATTATTCAAAAATATATAAAATATAAAATGTTATCACTGTTTAAGTGTATTCAATGTTTTGATGTTTCAATGTGAAAGAGCTATTATCATTTTAAGAAAATTACTTCAAATAAAAACATTAGTTCTATGTTAAAGAACTTTCAATCAACGGAATGAGGAAAATGTTAATGGTTTGTAATAACCAAGGCGCATAGTTTATGTTTAAAGTTATCAGGAATACCTGTTTTATTGATAAAAACTACAAATTAGAACAATGTATGGTAGTCGGCTTTTTTCCAAAATATGACAGTACTGATCAATATATTTGATCGAAATATTAGATTCAATCATAACCGTTTCACGCACTTCAGAATCAATTCAAGTCAATACAATCTTCATACATTCAATGGTCCTGTACATAGTACACCTTCACCCTAGGATTCTTGAACAAAGGAGTCAAGTTTAACTAGATTAATTGCTACAGGCAACGTTTCAACCTAAATAAAATTCGAGGTTTTATAATATCGAATTTGTAATCGGATATTCATCTCAATTACTAAGAATAATTCGTAATTATTCATTAACTGCTTGAAGTGTAGTCAAAGGAAATCGATTCAGCAATAGACCCCGAAAGTTTGTGATGAGTTTTATGCAGAGTCCATTTAGATGGTTGTGTTGGACACTTCCCTTGAACTCATAATATATTTTTAAAATAACCGACTAAAAGTAACTACATATCTCCTACAGCAATCAAATAGCAGAAAAAATTGCGTACTTGCAGAACCAGATATTATTTTTCATTTTGAAATTAACTCAATTATTGAAGGTTTCATCATGATTACAACACATGCTCATGAAAACTGGGTTAAAAACCCTTTCCCTAAATGGCAATTTTCATATAAAATAATATGAAAAAAAAACTGTGAAGCTCGTGTTAAAGTTCATAGCATTCATAAAAAAATTTCTTGGAAATTTACTGACAGCAGAACTTGAAATAATCATATTTCATGAATTCTTGTGAAGCCCTTCTAAAGAAATTCATTGCAATTAATTTTTTAAACGAAATTCTATCTGTTTTTTTGTTAAAGTTTTTTGTTAATTAAAATACGCATTTTATAATAGAATAAAAATCAGCTAAAAATAATATGAAATTTTGTACAACGTGCAAGATTCTCGGAAATGAATTGTCCGTATAAGGGTAGAAGATAGCTACTGTCTAGACATGACTTTTCAGCAAGATTCCCTTGATATTCCTCAAGTTTCATGATCCATGAGTAAAATCTTCGAAGTTAGGAGTAGCCATATATCAGTCTTAAAAATTTCAACATTACACGTGGAGCTGCAAAAAGAATTTCTTTCGTTTTGCATGGCAAAATTAATCACAAGTTCAAAGGTGAAGGTTTACTCTTGTTTTTACAGCATTTCATGATTGAGAACGCTAATGAAATAATCAGTTCTAAAATATTTTCAAATCGTCTTATTGTTATGAAAATATCACAAAGGTTACACAATGACTATATAATTGTGTTAAATTAAAAGGGGTTTCTTATTAAAAAAAACTTTGAACAATTTCGTAGAAACCTTCGTAGAAGTTTTAACTTTTTGTTCCAGGAAAGGGATCTAATACAGAACAGAGTACGTGTTATTTGTTTACATGAATTTTCTTATTTTCAATTGAACTTGCTCCATGTTAATTCTAATAAATGTCATGTGTAAGTAATCCTTTAGCAGATTTTATTCTTTATTGTTATTCTTCAACAAAAATTCATAACTCTTCGTAGAAGTTCGTCATATCTCAAAACAGAAACTTTCCATTCTTCTTAAATCATTTCCATGTGGTTTCATGTTAAAAGGGTTTTGATTAAATTTGATCAATCAATGCAATTCAAATCAATGAGTAATTAAACTTTCTTGAACACTTTTTCCTAAAGCCAATGAATGGAATAGTGTATATGAGTACAGTAGGACCTCGTTAATTCGGACTCCCGCTTATCCGGTGATCTCTGTAATCCGGACGTTCGATGCTGGCGGGTATGTTTAGGCAGGAGACGTTAAGTGCGAATATGAGTGGTCTTTATTAATAAATATGTTACTTTGTGTCAGAAATTTTAACGTTAAGGAAACTTTTCCTCACCACTTCCTCTGTAAGATAAGAATGGATACAAAGTAATATACGTTGACTTCAATTTTCGCTATAATCAAACGCGTACGTGTCAATCCGTTTTCAGTTACCTTTATAATTACCTTTATAATTAATAATTTTACTTTTACTTATAATTTTAAAGTCCTTAACTTTATAATTAATAAATTAGATATTAACTTATGTTGAAGATGTGTTTTATTATCATTAAAATATGTATTGCATACTATAGTCCGGACACCTCGCTAATCCGCGTAGGGTCTGATTTTTGCCTGTCCGGACTAGCGAGGCCCTACTGTATATACTTCTGCAGAATATCCAATTCATACGTAGAGAATTCATCCGAATCGCATAGAATAAATGATTATTTGGGTAGGGCATCCTTGTTTACTTGTCTATGATTGATATTTTTTGATGTACAGACTTATAAAGCAAGAAAAATCCTTGTAATTGCCATTACACAGATTCTCTGATATTATTTCGAAAGTGTGTGTAAATTGATATTTGATAACTAGCCGTAGCCTATGGTAACAACACACACCCACATCAAAGAATAGACTTCAGCACAACATGATCTCAACTCTCTACGTTTTCTATGTTGTGTGTATCCCTAATCCACGCAAATTGAAAGCATATAAGCCTGCCAAATTGAATCTACAACGTTTTGTATCGTATCAAAGACGTTTTCTTATCACAAGTACAAATCAAAAAGCTCTTCTCTCCATAGCTTTCATTGCCATATCAATATTCTCTGCTCCATATTTTCCGTTTCGAGCAGCAACGTTTTCTTATTTTTCGACATTTTTTACTCTGGTTCAATTACTCAATACCCTTATAAAATTTTGTAAATGTATTTCATCCACTATGATGTGAATATTTTCAATTCAGAGTATGTTTTGAAAAATCTGTCAAAAATCCTTAAAGATTTTTACCTTTTTGTACATAGGTACTACGCTACCCTCCATCAAATCATCGTCTTAGAAAAAATAGACGTTACTAAGGGAATTAATAATGGCTTATTTACCAAAAAAAGAAACAAAACTCAATCCAGACGAACATTCTATCCCTCGAACGTCTTAAATTTGTCTGTCTCAACGGTTCTTGAAAAATGTCTTATTTTTATAAACGTTAAGACTTTCATGTCGTCTCAGATCTGGTACAGTATTTCGCATTGAATAACCTAATTTCAAACAATGAAAAATTAATTAGAGATTAATATCAATAAGATATTGTCCGGTAATATTAAAAAATATCCTTTTGGAGCAATTTTGACTTATGGACTTTCTCATTCTCCTTCATTTTTCTCCATTAAATTGGGGTGCAATGCGATTTTCCAGAAATAATAACGACATTTGATCATCAGTTGACCTTTGGTGATGTGATACTATTCTAATCTAAGGCTCATGGTACTGACTATGTCTGCAAATGGTTTTATACCATAAGCTTCTTTGATCCGTTTTACTTAGGTAATTCAAGTCTGATACAAAGCTGAACACTTTAATTACCTTAAAAGCTTCAAACGTCTTGTTGCAATTGAGACATATAATTTTATTTTATTTATAATGCTACATTCACATTCTTATTCTTACATCAGCCGGTGTAGTACCTACATACATACTGTTCTGAACGTGCACAATTTTCATGCTTGACTACAATAGCAATGAGCAGTTCAAACAGCCAAATCTAAACCAATACGAAAATGACTGTATTTGTCATAAGCTTATGTAAATTCCCATTACATATTCAGATTGCGTATGGATACTAAAATTCACAATCTCGTTCGTTATAAAGCTGAATTTGGCGTCGTTTCATAAAAGCTTTTTCATTCACAATAGTAAATTTTTTCTTGTACGAAAAAGCGAAATCGGGTAAAATACAAACGCAACATTTACCGCTTAAAACATCGATTCCAGTAATTTATGCAAATTACTTTAAATAAAAAATAAATGTAAATTTTCTTTGGTTTTCCGTTTAACTTCATCTCAATAGCTTCAGAGTTACGGTTTAGTAGCATGTAAGCGATTCTGGAATGAAATGCTATTTTGCACAAATCATCCAACCGGAAGCCTAAACTTGTAGCTTCAACAACAAACGTTTTTCATGACGTGGCGAAATATGAATTTTAATATGTTTTCAAAGTTCTACAACATTGAGAAATTAATTATAAAGTACAATATTTTATGTCTTCTTTTTCTGACTATTATGTCTAGGAGTTGGGTGGGTGTTTTTAATTAAATGAAATTGTAAATTTCTCAATTATTTTGAAATTACTTTAAAATGATGCTCAAGCTTTCAGACGTTTGAAGTTTCAAAGTATGAATAAAAACCGCCAGCAAGTTATCCCTTTAAAATTCTTTTCATTCAAAAGCAAATTGTGTCTGAAAATTCAAATAATTTAAATTACAAAATTTTGAATTTGATTATCAAATTTTCGGAACAAATTAATCTTCAAAGTCAATCAGTGTTTTGGTTGGAAAATTTCTATTTCTCAGAATCAGGAATTTTGCATTCTCGCAGAACGAGTGACTTAATTTTGAAATTTTTTCACATAATTTAATTCGCAAATGATAATAATGACTTCCAGAAAAAAACTTAAAAAATTATTGTAAAATTCATTTGTTCTCTAATAATTTTGAAAATTAATAATTTTTTTCTTACCCCTTGCAATCACTTTTGCTGGTTTTGTGATTTCTTCCCATGAGATGTGTCCATACAGATATGATATAACAATATTATTAAAGCAAGTTCAATTTATATCCTTTTATGAAATGCTTAAAACGCATAGAAGATCTCACTTGTTGGTTCTATAAGCCTTTCACCAGTTTATTAGGTGCTCAATTGAGTCTAGTTAGTAATGCAAGAAACATTTTCATCTAATAGAATTTCGTTGGCAGAAAAACATGTCATTGAACCGAAAACGATGGCAATAACTCAATCAACAGTGTGTATTTTGATGTCACAAATACATAATCCTGATTGAAAATCACCCTTAGCGTCATTGACCGCTTAAGTGAATTTAAGTATGCTGGTTTCAATTATTGGAAACTTCTTATTTGTTTCAAGTCACTGAAACTAAACCACCCTTAAACGACCCCTTCGGAAATTTATTACCAATATTTGAAAAAGATTTTCAAATTTAGAAATCATGTTTCAGAAAGCTGTACCTACCATACCGCGACTAGCTCCACCAAACTATAGTATAAGTTCAACAACATCACCATCGAATCTTTCAATATCATCGAAAAGTCCACTTTATTCAAAAGAAAAGTAGATATGTTGACCACAGATCAGTGAGAAAGCTTTAAAACAAGTGGCAACTGTATTTCGTTATAACATTCGAAAATATCTAATTTGTAGTTTTTATGCAAAACTTTTAACCGAAAACATAAACTATGTTGTCAAAAAAGCCAAAGCGTAATATTTATAAACGTAAACTAGTTTTGATTAATTAATCGATTTGACGATTTTTGTAATATACGAATAGTTAACGTCTTTATGTTTTTATGAGTATATTATGTTTTATGTCTTGAATGTTGCCTTTAGCACAAACACGCTTTTGTGTAATATTTAACGTCGTACAAAAATTTACGCAGAAGCGCGAATCAATGGATAAATTCAATATAATGTTGTTTTGCAGAGTTTAAAGACTTTGGAATAAATTTAAAATGAAAAATAAATTGACAATTATAATTGGTTTATCTACACATTTTATAATTGAAACAACAAGTTTGCACAGTAAACAAAAAACAAATTAATTATACTACATATATACGATATACGGCGGCAGCTATATGAAATTAAATGTAACAAGTGCATACGGAAAATAGTGGTCCAATTTAATTGAATTATAAAATGAAAAATTTTACATAAGAAAAATATTGAAACGTAATTTTAGTTGTTGATTAAATGAAACTCTTTCCTACAATCGAGCTTTTTTGAAAATATTTTCTGTTAAATTTGAGAGTAAATTTTGAGGGTAATTTGAAAGCTTTGTGAAACGAATAAATCCCTGAGAGTTGAGAAAGTGCTAGAAAAGTCTTGATAATACGATTTGCTTATAGAATGCTAGTGAAACTCATATATATACAAGATGAATTAATACTCAACGACAATTTCATATCAAGCAGTTTTGCAAGGCTTGTGTTAGTGCTTATTAAAGTGTGTTGAATAATAAAGGTGAGCTGTTAAATAAATCAACAAACCGAAAAAACTAAGAACTGGATGCAAAAATATACAATATAACATATTATATGTATATATATTTATATCATATAAAAGAGTAATAAAGTGTGAATATTTAAAAAGCTAAGTTTATTGCGTGTTTTAAGTTAATTATATTATACTACATAGAGTGTTCCGGTTTTATATAGCGCGCATCTAGTTCTGATTGACTAGTCTATCCGTCTGTCTTCTCGACACCTTATGGAGGTGTGTGGTTTTTGAATTGGTGTTACATTTCGTTGTCACTTATTAACGAAGAAGATATAAGACTAGTCACTGTCAAATAGAAAATTTATAAACGGAGAAAAATATAATTAATTTATTTATTTTCTTTTTTTTCCGGAATTTTTGAAGACGTTGAAATAAAATTTCAGCAAAAACATACAAAAATAAAAAGAAATACAAAATTTGAAAATTTAATTTAGAAAAAAAATATATTTTTATTGAATTCGGAATTAATTTGAAAACTGTCAAAATTGGGTTCAATAACGATTTAGTGAAGATTGAAGAACTGGATTATACAGAAGAATGGAATTTAGATCAATCACAATTGACAGGCGGAAATATGGACAATATGAGTACATCGAATTATTATCCTGGATTAAATAGCTCACAGGATATGCAACAAGAACAACAAACAATGCAACCAGTTATGCAGCCACCGGTGGCTGTTAGTTGCACATCACCAATGCAGCAACAAATAAGACCACATATGCAGCAGCAAACACAACAAAATAATGAAATGTATTATAATGCATCATCGTATATGCAAAATGTATATGCAGAAGATTCGAGTAATCAACAGCAACAATTTATGGAATCACAAAAACCAAATGAGAATGTTGCAATTAAACAGTATCAATCACCTCAACCAACACCACCTGCACAGCCTTCATATTATGAGGCAACATTTCATCCACCATCAACATCACAATATTTTTCCCATTACTATACTCCAATGCCTTTGTCAAGTATGCAGTCAACATCTTCAAGTCAAGGATATTCGACGAATTTTGGGCAAGCCCCATGGTATCAACCTCCAGCTGGGGGTGCTCAACATGAACAAATGATGAATATGTTGCATTTTACAAACAGGTAAATAGAATTCATCCTCTACATCATTAACACGTATAATAACTCACAAAAACACGAGGTTCGAAAATGTCCCTCATTTGTTTTTCTAGATAGAACCTACTGGGATTGGTGGCCTTATCAATTGACACAAATAGGATATTTTTATACAATTTGTACTTTATTTGATTACAATAAATCTTGATTCTTCTAAAACCTGACCTATATATCTCTTTAACTTATTACGAAGCAAGAAATAAAGACAACAATGGTTTGTATTAGGGTCAAATCTTCACCTAGAGTATTAAAGAAGTTTTCTATGTGGGTTTTCCAGCATTTTAGAGGCGCGAAACCATTGTACTTCATTAAACAAACGAAGTTTCCCAGTTTTAAAGATTAACTTATTGACACACATGAAATTGATAACTCCGATAATTTGAAGACTCTTGAAGTTTATAGACTTTGATAATGGACTGTGGACTCATACACTCAAAGAACACATTATAAACTTGTCAATATTATTCTCCGATTTGTTATTTACTCAAAAAATTTGATAGAAAATTTACTTGTATTTTCGAAATTTTTCGCTCTCAAGCACACTCTGTTTGAACCTTCATTTCATGCTAAAGTTGCAAACGCGGATCACGTGTATTTTATAATTAAATATGCTTCTGGGTGAAATTCCAACATTCCAAAAAATATTTTCTCAGTTTAATCAGGCCAACTTCCTTTCACTTCTTATTTAATAATTACAAACTTCACTCTTCTTGAAACTTAAATATTCGCAGTTTTAGCATGTTACACGCATTTCGTACATTAAAACTCCATTCTTCCTGCGTAGATCTTTTCACACTTTTTATCACTGAAGCGATTGTGCCAATCAACTGGTTAAAAAGGTTTTTCCACTCTCAGATATTGACAGAAAAGGTTTTGAAAAGTTTTATTTCTATTATGTAACTGGAATATTTATTTTTATATCAAAAAGATGAATGCATAAAGTATTGAAGAAGTTCTTCCCCGCTAGGGATTTGAAACGGGTACTATAAGTTGAAGTTGCATACTTTAAAAGTAAACTAGAAGTCCGAGTGAATCCAAAATTTTCAAAGTCTGATGCAATTCTGGGAAACGTAGAAAAACCTTTGTAGATTTAAATTTCTAAGTGATGACTAAAGGATGATCACAAACTACAAATGCGGATGTGGACCACCGTTTAAGATAACCGAATGTGGTGCTACACCGCACTCAAGATGACCACACAAATTGATTTTATTTCTTAATTGTCCATGCATGATTTGATGCAAGTATCTTCATTGACTGATCATAAAAATAATATGACATAGCCATATAAACTCCACGTTTTTGAAATTTTCATTCTCTGTTTGTGAATTTTCTTCTGGTTTCCCACAGTTCATCTTCTCTTTATTCTTTGATTCCGAATTAATTGACTGTGTAATTTCCATAATTTTTTTTGTGTAAAATTGAGTTTCACATGAATATGAAAGAAAATCCAATGTAGCGTAGTGATGATATTTAAAAGGTTAATTGCATGTGTTCAAAACAACATTTGTTAATGCAATAGGATATTATTGAAAAGAATTCCTTGCACATCGATTTCAAATATCCAAATTAATCAATTGTCCCTGAAATAAAAGCTTCTTCAACAATTTTTCTCTTATATGTATATTTCGGTTTTTCTCATTTTCATATTTTGTTTAACACTTGAATAAATTTTATCGATTTTGTGTTTCTGATAGGCATCGAAATTCGTTTCACTGTTCCACATTTCTTTACGATCAGTTTATTGTCTCACAAAAACCGAAAACAATTTTCGATTCATATAATCAATACTTTATTTGTGCTGTCATTTATATTTTTCATAACATGACTAAAGAGAATGTTGTAACATTACCATACTTGATATATTCATATCATAGATACTTAATTCGCAATAAAACCGAATAATAGAACTTCCGAAAACAATGCCGAGTACGAGTTAAACCCTATTAAAGTACGATACAAGGTTCTGATGGAGGTTTCTGGTACGAATTTTATTTAAGAACTGTAAAAGTATCCCGAAAAGACATTAGAGAACTAACAAAGTTCTTTTTGATTGTAAGTAAGTTTCAAAGTAACAATAAATCCTCATATGTCTTAACTACAAGATATCGTCATTTTGACTTTAATTCCACGTCTTAATTAGAGATTACTGACCAGCGCTACTATCTTTTGAGTATCCTTTTGTTTGTTGTAGGTTTATGATTTATCATTATCATGTATGTACATTCCTGGGCTCACTTACATGAAAATTTGTAAAACAAGTAATACATTCTAAATTATCAACATTCCTCTCAAGTGTCAACGAACTGAAACAACTATTTACATGGAAAAAAGAACGATTTAGCTGTCATCGTTTATGTTCGGCATTAATTTGAAGGCAATTCGCTTACTTCACGGAATGTTAATGAGGCTGTTTACTCAGTAATTAGTATGTGGAATCAATACCACCGACAGTCATCATTTTCTATATCTGTTAACATACTACAAAATTCTTAATGATTCTAAAATCAATTGTTTCACTGTATTGCGGGGTTAGTTGAACAATTTATCACTTGATCTTGATTCGATTTCATCTAAATTCTGTGATAAGTATTCTGATCGACAAGTAATTTATTCGTTTCTTAAAGTCTCCTAAGAAGTTTGTCCTTAATAATCGTGGTTGAAAGGAACGTTCACATCCCAACGTCAAAGTGGAAATTCAAAGATCTACGCCGGTAAATTGATTTCGAATTTTCGCACCCCATAGTGCTTCCACAAAGTGCACTTATTCAATGAACGCCATTCTGGTATTCATAATTCAGCAAAACAGAATTTATATACGTATATACTTCAACACTTCAAAACAGAATGACTTTTGTGAAATCCATCTGTTGGATTTTTCAAGAACTACTTTTTCGGTTCGAAAACAGGGATGCATCATTGCATATGTGAGGAAGAGACAAAAAATCACTTTCACGTTGACTTGGGGATGTGAACGTTTCTTAAGAGCTGCAGCCGTTTAAGTGAAAGAATCCCGTCATGCTCAACTTACGCCATACACAAATTTGAGCTTATCTCTAAGCACAATATTTAAACAATTTTATTTTGTAGGTGATATTTGTATTATTCTTCTTAAAAATGTTCCCTTTTTATGAAAAAACTGGAATAGCTCGAGGGCTGTCAATAAAGATAAATGAAGGTCATCAAATCATTGTAACCTTTCACCCTCATAAAGTATACAATGATTTTAAGTAACTAAAATAAGATCATATTGTTCGTTTTTCTGACAAAAATATTTTTATAGAACAAACAAAATGAACATCCAACTCAAGCCTAAAACAAAATGGCGATGCTTTAAACAAACACAGGATAATTTTTTCGTCTGAACCTCTTATTTACTCATTCACTAAACACACTAAGGAAACTGCATGTTTATCTGAGAAAGCCTAAATTAAACCTAACAATTTCGTGTGTTTGATCCGGCTTAATACACCTCACCCGAAAATAGTATCAGTATGTATCAGATAAATAACGTCTAATATACAGAGGGTTTGCTAAAATAACCTCTGCGCTGGTGTTTCATTCGTCCCAACGCAATCAGTACCTATCGTTAATGGGTCGCAAACCGGATAACACCTAAATTAGAAATTGTGTCCTTGTGATATTCTTGTTTGTTGGACAAATACATAATACATGCACGAAAGTAATAAAAATTGTCACCGACTGCAATAAGTCAATTGTACGTTGTGAACTCAATTTTGACATCGTGCCTTTAATAAATTGAATTGAATTCATTAAACATTTCTAATATAAGTCATATACCTATCGAGGTAACACCTCACTGTAGTGAAGATATTTCATGTAAAGATATTCGTGTAAATGTTTACTGTGGAATAATCGCAACTTTAATTCACCCCAGAGAATACTTGAATATTTAGAAAAGTCACGAAACATGTAACCAAAAAATTCGTAATAAACCTAGAAATTCCGCATTAGCCTTAATTTCATAAACTCGAATTTAAAATAAGTCTCCTGTACCTTTCAGACTTGCATAGGCAACAGTTCTGTACATGTGTTCCATTTGGTTATAGAAACATAATCATGATCAAACTCTCTATTTTAATCATTTGAAAGAAGCCGTATTTGATTTACTTACATTTGGTTAACTAAGTTTTTGAGGGGCTTAACTAATCATCTCTGGTTATTATAAATTAGTTTCGGAATTTTCCGGGAAATATCAAAACAATAATTTTTGTAGCTCATTGGTATGCTTCACTAACTGAACAGGGAGGTTTAACAAATATGGTAGAGAAGCTTTCACGTACTTGTACATGATCATCTAATGAATCTCATTAATAAACTCTTAAGTATCTTATAAAAGTAAATCTTATCTATCAAATGTAAAAGACTTAGCTAAGAATGTGTAAATAGAAGCAAATCACGTCCGAAAGTACCTCATGGACCAACCTCATATAACCTTAATGTAAGATACATGCGACACTCTCTTCGAAATGCATTTGAGGCTACGTGCTTTAAGTAGCAATCCCTCTCTCGGTACGTGCTACCATGAAACATATCCTTAATGTAACTGAATCGTGCCACCCTTTTCCGGCAGGGATGCGTTCCTAAGAAAAACATTTCACATTTTCTCAAAGAACAAATAGATTACATCCTGATTGAATTTGAAGGATGTTGATATAAACTCTATTCTCTAAGCAAAAATGAAGCAAAATTCTGTCAAGTGATAAATTTCATAATAAAACATAATCAAGGACGGATATTTTTAATAACATTTCCATTTTACTTTCAGGTAAGCTTATTACAAAGATGCAGTTAATTGTAAGTAACTGATAACTAGTGAACAACGAGATGTAATTCAACAAACAACAAACATTTTGAAAAAATTCTCGTGACCTTTCACCTTGAGTATGTCAAAGAACCGGGTTAGCTTTTGTTTCAACCGCAGAATAAGTTTTATTTACAATAGTGGTTTATTTATTTGGGAAAAGTCCTTCAACCCTTTAACCAATAAGGTCAAATCTTTAAATTTTGGTTGCCTTTAAGGACAGCGAAGAAATTTGTGGAATAATCGCTAGATGAATATCCTTTCTTGATGGGTTGACTGAATACGTAGAAAACGTCTATACAAATTTGAAATCAACATCTCTCATAATGGAGGTTCAGTGAATTAGGTTTTCTTGTGATATTATTCAACGAATTCGAAGATCCTTCAACTAAGTGTCTGGTAAATAAGAGAGATTCAGGTTTTCGTTTGCTTACAGTACATTTTAATTTACATGCATATATTATGTGTAATAATTATAGAAATGAAACCAGATAAAAAACCTACACGTGGTAAAACTTTAATACTTCGAACTTCTTAAAGTCTTAATCGGGAAACGTTCTTAATGAATATTGTTTATCCTTCTATCCAAAGTCGAAATTCAGAGAAATGATGCATAGTATAAGCTGACTTTTATATTGTTATATTACACAAAATAAATAAACATTTTTGAATTCTAAATTCAAGAATCACGTTGGGGAACGTACACATCTTGAAAGAATTCAAAATTTCGCATATTTAACAGAAACAAGTCATACAATATGAATGCATCTATGTCATCATTTTTGTTTTCGCATATTCCATGTCTGACCCAAAAACTACTTCAATATCAACGCTCACGTGTAAGCTTAATGTAATATCAGGTCGCTGTTAAATGAAGATTTCATGGTTTCACTTGAGGTTATATTACGAATTGACGGGCAAAACCGCGGAACGTTTAAATAATGGAATGAAATTGCAATACACCAAACCACGAAACTTCCAAACAGGTGTGTCATTGTTAAGGTGACTCGTTAACATGACAAGTCTCTTATCTAAAGCTACTGCTTGAGAAGTGCAACGATTGAATAGACATTAAAAACACGAAACCAGTACGTAATAAAAGGCGAAGGTGTTATCTTTGTCATGAGCTCAATCGTGTTCTAGTGTTTTCTACGTTAATAATCCCTTTTTAAAAGAGTTTTCTTTTAAAAACATCAACCGAACAGATCATAAAACATTTTATAGCTCTAAAGTAATTGTTTACGTTATTTTCATTGTAACGTACCAGTACTTTAAGTTGTAAGCGTTAAAGAGGTTCCAATAAAATGCACTGAATTTCACAAAGTCATATAATTCCGGTTTTCAATGTTTTCATTCGTCCAAGATAAGACAATCTGTTATCAGCGATGGGTTATAGAAAACATACAATAAATCATTTTTATTCAAAAGTAAACATTGTAAGACATAACAAAAAGTTTTTGTTTTTTGCATGAAATTTCAAATTATTAGTTTACTACGAAATACTAGAAGCTTTTTGAAGATAAGCTCAAATGCAAGTTAGTAAGTAAATATTGCTCAAGAATATCGCGTATATGTACATAACGATGAAATCAATTTTATAAGGTTTATTACATTGTAACGTGCATGAAATAAAAATGCAATTTTATTACATTTACATTACAATATTCCATATAATGCAAAAGTTGTTCTATTATATGACTTGCGTGAAGTGTTATTGAAGTAACATGTAGGATAGGGTACTCGTATGTATGCGAAATTGAAAATTAAGTTATATGGCTTGTTTTTTATGATTTGAAAAATAAACCAATAGCGATAAGACGAAACTTCTTGACTTTTGTAGATATTGTTGCGTGAGTTTCCTGGAAGATTAATTAAGTGAGTCCTTCAATAATAAAAATGTTGTTTTCATGTTCACTTTTGATAAGAATGGCGCATATTAGCTGGATTTAAGTACTTATATCGTATTGATTTGGGTTTTTTGTTTATTTAAAAATGTCATCAGTAATCCATTCTCTATGTAGTTATTATAATATATAGTTATTTTCTCGTGGTGGTGTCACATGAAATATCTAAAATTAAACAACGTGATCATTCAGTTTATAAATTTAGAAATTTAAATCAACATTACAGGACAATATTTACCTGATTTTAAATGAACGGACAATCATAAGGAAAACTGATTTGCAAAATAGAATTTGCTATGATGAGTAAGCTTTGATTGTCATTTGCTTTAAAAATATTTTATTGCCATTGATCTACGTTGATTCTTCCATTTTGGATGGCATTTAAATTTCATCGCTAAGCTTATCGTCGTTTATGGTAGCAAAGCTTGAGTAAACTCCAAGTTTTGAGTGGAATTATCATTTCGAAACATTTTTATTACCGTAGTTACGCAATTGAGTATGTATTGGTCTTTACGCTTTACTCCCATCGTCAGCTATTTCATGTGAAACACTCATGAATGTATGACGAGAAAATTCTCTAGGGTAGAAAGCTCGCTTGCTTTATCAAAATTCACGTGATAACATCATTCAACCGCAAAAAAAGAATTTAATTGAAAATATATTTTTTGCAATTTCTGTATAATATGAATTTTAGATTGCAACAATGTTTGCGTTGAACAAAAAAAAATAGTTTTAATTCTGACCTTGCACTTGTTCAATCACCTGTAGATATCAAATACGGTTTTACAAGCAATACATACGATTCAATGTGAATCTTCGTCGGTTGCCAAGCTTTTGATTCTTTTTATGGGTTTTTGAAATTTTTTCCTTTTACTTTGAATAATTTTTTTGCTGATATAGAAAAGGTGTTTTAGTGGCTGAATTTTATTATACCAAACACTTTTATTTATCAGTTTTCAATGCTTCTGTCTTTATGTATTTTGTTCTGAATGAAAACAAGATGGTGAAAAGTACTTAATCGAGAAAAACTCTGAACTGAAAGCTTACAAAATTTTTCTAAAAGTGAAATGAACTTTTGCCTGATATAATTTATACTTTCAGTTCAGTTTCGCAAACTTTGCGAAAGGAATAAAGAACAAAAACTTGTTTCCTTTGAGTGATTTAAATTATATACATAACTCTAAAACTTCCTCAACCCTTTATTGCTAAACTATCCTGTGAATGACGTTGTTACTTAACATTCGTAAAAAATACGACATGGAAATAAACGGGAATAAATAAAAAAAATCTTTTTTTAGAAGTATACAAGTTTTTAGAAAATACAAGCATGTAAGTTTGCTGTCATTTCTCTTGACTGAACTGAACAAAAGGCACAAATTTTTCTTGAATTTCGCTCTGTAAGTCAATGCACGAATGACCCACGATCACAATGAATGCACAAATGACGCACGAATACACGTGAAATACTGATGGAAATATTTAGGATGGTACTGTGAAGTAGAGGACGCGGAAGCGCCGCGAACATTGTTTGTTAGGAAGCATCCGTCGTAATTTTTATGATATGTAGTTTAGTAATCTAAAGTTCAACTATTGAGGAACTTTGCCAAGAGGTGGAAATGCCTCATGACAGAGGAAAAAAGGATCGAGAAATAGGAGAGGAAGGGGATAGCGAAATATAAAGGGCATCACAATGGGCCATTTGGCCACCGAGTGGGAGC
This sequence comes from Chrysops caecutiens, assembly GCA_963971475.1. NCBI lineage: Eukaryota > Metazoa > Arthropoda > Insecta > Diptera > Tabanidae > Chrysops > Chrysops caecutiens. The sequence goes on from OZ020568.1 coordinate 73,956,758, forward strand.
GGATCGCACAATCGGTGTGAACACTCCACCCTGCTAACCTAACCTAACCTTAGTAATCTAGGATTTAAAAAATTTCCAGTGGCATATATGAAGTTGTTATAAACTAAAATCGAACAATATCACTTCATAATGCAACAAATAATAAAATATAATCAGTAACCATCTTCTTCAAGGATGCACTTGTTCCAATAAGATTTAGTAAACGTAAACATGTCATAGCTGTGGCGCCTTGGCTACCATCATTCCAAGCAAATAAAATCTACAAATGTCAATTCATAATTTTTAAATGATATTTCTCCCTTATTATGTGGTAAAACGAAAGAAGATGAATCGTATATCTAGATCACCAGCTGAGATAAAACGCCACCATGCTGTGATGATTCTGCAACGGATTTTCATTTGATTTCATAGCTATATTTGAAAGATAGACTCAATTTGGATCAATTTTTATTATTAGAATTAGATAATTTTTTAACAAATAAAAATAAATTATATCCACGCATTTATTTTTCTGTGTCGTGTTGTCAAAGATACTTTACAAAATATTTGTACTCAAACGTTAAAAGATTCGTTTAAAAGGGGATGCTTGCAAATATTTTAGACATTTCTTGACGTCACAAAAAAGTTTTTACATGGAACTATAACAACGTAATTATGCATTGCCTTTCATACTTGAACCAATTTTGTTTCATGCCCTTTTCGAAAAATCGTACGATTCAAGGCAGGTGATTATCTGGTAATTACACGTGGGTTTAACGCGTCAAATCTCCAGACTTATTCCAGAGGAGTGTCAAATGTGTCAGGGTATTTTTGCTGGTTCTATAATGTTTAAACCCGAAGTTGTTCTAGTCCCTTCAGGAGATTTGTTCTTTTGTCATTTGATGTCTATGTCATGTTTTAACAACTAATTAATGTTATAGTTAAGGCTAACTTTCACTTCTCACGTGTGAGACACTCATGCCTTGTTTATCTTTAAATATTTCTTTATTCAACATGTTTATCGTTATTTGAAACTTCAAGACACAACAATGAACCTACATACGTACAGGTAGGAAAAATACTACTGTTATTTTGGGTAGAATTCATTGAACCGTTCATTGTCGTCAATCCTACACAAATTGCTGTTAGATTTCTCGTGTTTGTGAATAGTAACAGGTAAAATTTTTTGTTTACTCATAACGTAAAATAGATCACTAATTGGTTATACATAAATTCATCATAACAATCATGACAATTTCCAAATATTATATAACCTACACTTGTATCCAAATAAATAAAACTCTTATAAGAATATTATTTCCGGAAATTCTATCAAGAAAACGAACCATTTGGTGTTAAAGTAAATTTACAATAAAGAAAATTATAACAACCTCGAAAATTTTATCTAAGCATTTTTTGAGAAAACAAAATAAAAATAACGAGTCAAAAAAGCGTTTGATAGTAAGCGCAACCTTGAGGAGCGTCAAGAAAAAAAGTATAGTCAACATCTGAAAGAGATAAAATTTTGAAAAAAAAAAATATGTATCCAAGATATAACGAATAATAAAATATTTATTTGTGTAAATTATTGTTATATTAAATTTTTATTTTCCTTGTGGTTTTGATGTTGTTATATGAGATCATATCAATTCCGATGATGACATCTCTGTGAAGAGAGAAAAACAGGATTTTCGGTTAATTATTCAATATTTGTTTAAAATATTCGCAGAAACATTTGAGAATTATCTGTTAATTATTTTAGCATTTTTAATATACAAATATATATAAAAAAACATTTTATTAAAGTATCACACAAAACATACACATATTAACTAAAAATCGATGAATCGTTTTTCGGTTTTTTATTTATTTAAAAAATAAAATAAATTTTTTTTTATTTGTCATCGAACGCTTAAAATATTTTTGTCTCTTACGAAAATTAGCAAAAATGATTGGTTCAAAAGCTATAAAAAATGGAAATATATTTTTAGATGTTTTATTTTTTTTTTTTTTTTTTGTTTTTGGCTTATTTTCGTTTATAATATTTTTTTACAAATTTCGCAGAAAATTTTAATCTCGACGAAAAAGATATTGATACGATGATGTTGGTAGCAACGCATTCAGTATTATGTAACAAGAATTATTTAAATCCTACTAGGAATAAAATTTGGAAGATATTCGAGACATGTACGAGAATAGCCAGAGTTATTTTTTGCATTTTCGAAAAATTTAATTTCATAAAAGAATTGCATAATAAATTTTTTGTGATTTTGTTTTAATTTGCGTCAATTAATTTATAAACTATTGTTTGAATTTATTGATTTGCATTTCAACTGCAAATTATGTGCAGTAAATGGCGGTCTCTTTATAAGACGCAGATGGTAGAAAAACACATTCAAGTTGAAGAATTTAATTTAATTTGTGAAATGTTGACAAAATCAACTAGGGAGGTAGAAGATGTGACGAGAAATGAACAAATAAACAAAATGTCAAAGTCATAGAAGTTATTTTTTATTTACGCCATATATGTTCGAGAAATCAGTCAACCAAGCAATGATCGAATCATATGAGAAAAATACAATAATGAATATTTCCACTGTAGTTGTGTAACAAAAGCTTTGAGTTAAAGCAAAAATCTAATTCACAAGAGCAAATTGCCGCAAAGACTACCAGACAAAAATCGAAGACCTAGGCAAACATCAAACATATAACAAACAAGCAAGCAAACAAACAAACTAAATTCAGCCATCCATTCTAATAATAAAATTGTTATTTAAGGTCAGGAACGTACTTTCATAGTCTACAGTCTATAGTCTGATGATAGTCTGTCGGACATTTTGCCTTTTGCTATTTTAGTTTGCTAAGCAACAAACGCGGCTTTCGCGCGGAAATTATAAGACCGCAAAATCGCCGCAATTCATGATCAAGTCATTTTGAAAAGCGCGCGCTGAATTGATCATTGTGAGTCGGGTTGTTCTCATGTATCCAGTTGGATAAACTTACATATATGTATTTCGTAAACGTTTTCATCACATCCATGATGATTGAACAAACGTGAAGGAGAGTCAAGTGATGCTGCTGCTGTTACCAGACTCAGACTTTAATTTGCATACTTGCTCTTGTCGCGAAGAAACCAAACGCTTTGTGAATGAGTAATTATAGATGAGCGGATCTTGTTGAAATTCCGTCGTTGTGTCTATACTACCTTAAATTGATTGACTGGTGGGCTGTCATCTTATATCTCTGCTGCTTTGTATGGAACACTTGTTCAAATCCATGTGACTATTGCGTATTGAGACCTAGTCACGTTGAATTGTCTAAAGAAATTCAAATAATTTCTTCTATTTGTTCTTAAACATATTTACGTATTCAGAGTTGTAAATTTGTATTACAAATGATTGATATATTCTTACAACTTCCATTCATTACTTAGACTAAGGTACTTTTCATAGACAATTTGAAAAAGAATACGTAAATGCTTCATGACTGAATTTCTATAATTGATCATTTCAAAATGAAAGGAATAATTTCCACAGAAGGTAAACTAGACCGCGATCATTGTCCAGTTAAATTGTTAAGTTGCTACCTCGGTGTTTGTCTTGATTGTATAAATAAAGTTGTATGATTGATCACAATAATTCTTTTTCCATTGGGCTATTTTAATTTTAAGCCACAATATAAAAACGTCTCGTTTCTTAAGAACAGTTCGTCAGAACACCTGAGCATACATTTTTATATTCAAAGACACCCTGAACTGTCCCCAAGTCAAAAAATTAAAACACGGCAGCAGTTTGCCAACTTTTCATTCCAACTATTTTTACAAGCACCAGATATGATGATGATGTCTCAAGATGAAATTCGATTGTTTGGGCAGGTGAAGGGTCTTAGGAATAACAAATCATTTGTTTATTTTTTATTTCTCTTGTCTATTAAAGCAGTCAAGCATTTGTTTCATTTTTCACTGCTTCTTAAAGATATCGTGGACATCTGTCTCATTAAAAGAAATTCAAATACAGAATACAAAGAAAATGATTTGTATTTCATGTGTAAGTATCAATATTGTCTTGATACGTTCATGAAGTCCCGGAATCATTGAACAGAATTAAATGCTGCCTGACACGTCGCTGACATCTGTGCGAGATTGGCGATAAAAGTAAAAGCATGTGATTCAAGTTCAAAAAATGTTGTAATTGAATGCATTATTAAAGCTAGTAATTACTTACCCCAACTGTCATAAGCTTGTTGTATTGTACAGTTCCTTGTTTCCTTGTTTTCCCTTCTGCAGAGGTGGAGTTACTTTCACTTTCTTTCAGCGAATGATTTTAACAATGATTTCGCGTGTCCAGTTCAATTACCGACATATGAAATAACGAACGTTTATTGAATATTTCATGACACTACATAACCAACGACGTCATTCGCTAATGCGCGGACATAATAAGAAGCTACTGTACACAAGAAAAATTATTAAATATAAAATTTGCCAGCATAATGCTATCTACAAAGAGTTCTTTAACTAGGAAGAAAATTCTTATATAGTTATAAAGCTACAAAATACAAAAAACACTATAACAAATGTATTGATGGAGACGTTAAGGAACGTAAATTGTACTGTAACGTACAGTAATAAGCACGAATACTTTTCTGAAATTTTTGATAGCCTCTGATAAAACTCTACAATATAATTTAGTATAACCTTGAAATGTAAAAAGAAGGCAGACATAAAATTTCTGGCCGCCCAATAAAAATGTACGTGCAATGTCATATTAATTTGGAAGTGTTAGCGCAATATCACAAGTAAAATAAAAATGAAAATGAAAATAAAATGTTGTCAACCAAAATGCAAAGTAAATTTACCAAAACAAAAATTTCCATCAAATTCATCTTATAACGTCATCGCAATGCCAGAGCTCCGTCATCGCGTTCTGGAGGTTAAGGGCAAGTGCTCCCAATTTTCGTTTATTAATTTTTATGACTAAAAATACTTAAACAAAAGCGTTCATATACAAACGAACGAATATTGTGAGGCTTGAAAGGAATAACACGCTACTAAAATTTTACTTTCAAAGATTAAATTAAAATTCCATCCAAATAAAACACAATCTTACCCTTATTAGATTTTATGAATAAACAGTATTCTTGCATAAATAATTTAGTTAATATTTTAGCGAATACAGATGGTGCTCCACATTTCATTTCATTGAGTTTTATGAGAAACATACCAATAACTAAGTCTCCTTGACCTAGGGTGAATTATCCTCTAAGCTAAAATGTTTTAATTTTATTTGTGTTTAAATTCAATTTCGGAACCATGCTTCTAAAATCTTTTGATAACACACTTTTCATTCGTTGTGTTATATGAAACAGATGTAACTTTTTTGTGCCAGACATTTATCACTGACCACTCTCTTTGGATTCTAGTGCTGTAGTCGAAATTTTTGAATTGTTTTCTATTTGACATCTTCATAATAAACAAAATTTCAATAATAAATACACAAATCATACGATCCGCACTGTTTGTATAAATCACCCCAAAAGGTTCTATTAATAAAAGTGTTTAGGGGAAGTGAGTTTTATTTCTAAATAAAACATTAATGCCTAGCTAAGTATACTATAGACCGAAGCAGGGAAGTGGGTAAAAGTGACGGAGACGAAGGTCAACCATAAAATTAAATAGTCATCCGCATTAAGAAACTGTCATCGTAAAAAATACACTCTGTCCAATATCATCTTCAGTTTAGTGTTTTACGTATTTTTTCTTTTTAATTTCGAAAAGATTAAGGAAGCTTGGTGAAAAAAAAATAAGCAAAAAATACGAAAATATTTGGGAAATTATTTTTAATTCAGTGAAAAACAAATCAAGATTTAGATAAATGTATGAGGATAATATGTGTATATTCAAATCAAGACTAATTATAAGACAAGCAAATATACTTTCTTATGATCTACTTTTAGTTTAGCTCTTATTTAAACCGATAAAAATAACAAGACTGTGATTAATGAATATCGGAAATTTTATTTGTAAGTGATGAAAATAAATTGAACTAACCTCTCCAACATTGAATATGTTGTGGTATTGGAAATGAAATGACAACTGTGATCGATTGAACAATTCAAATCAACCTGCCCTGGCAATTAAGTCCATTTAATAAGTCCTTTTATTTTTAGATCAAAGGCAAATGGTTGATTTGAAATGAGTCAAATTAAATTATTTGCATATATCACAATTATCTTTGATGTGTCTGTTTTCATCGCAACCAAGGTGGTCCTGCTGGTTGCTAGTTTTAAATAAAATTATAAAATTATAGCGACAATATCCTGATTTTAGATAATGAAAAATGCATCTTCATTTGTTACCGAAAGACGACAACCAAATTTTTATCCCAAAAGTCACTTTTGAAAAAATATCAAAGTAAACACAAATGAGTTTCTAATGACGTCAAAGTTAACTTGGCACAAATAAGATGTTATATATCACTTTGGATTTTTTTTTAAATTATATATAAATTTTTTTCGCGTTCATAAAATTTTCATATACATTTTGCCAAGTTCCATTAAATATAATTTGCATTGAAGTTTTCGCCCTTGGAAAACTGAAAATTTTCCATGATTTTAAAATTCTCCTGTATGCCAAAAGCCCTTTTAAGGATATTGTCATATAGAATTTTAAACTTCTAACATTACACCTTCAGCGTCTGTTGGTTAGACTTTTAAAAACCCTTGGTACGTAACATTTAATCGTCAATCTTCATTATAATATTATAATTTAAATTTTCCGACCTTTAGCGTGTAAGCCAGCTTTTCTTCTGGTATCAAACTTGACATTTGTTTCTTCTTCGTAAAGGTTGCACATCATGTTCACATCGCTACATATAACCTTCATAAAATTCATAACATGTCTATACGAATCTGATTTGCAAGGATGTAACTTTTCCTAGAATTGGATCACAATAGCAAAATGTCTGTGGTAATTACAACCCGTGAGAATGAAGTAATTTTTGCATAACCTGAAATTCGTGGCTGGAGGTCAAGATAACATGTTAGCTAACAATTACACATCTCTACTATTGACTTTCACTTATCAATTGCAATTTAAACAAATTATTTTCAAGTTCAATAATAATTTAGTGCGATGATTTACATTGCATCAGGTTGGTTTCCCGAAAATTTGCAGGGCGTTTTCGAAAATTTCAAGAATTTATTTATTTATTTATGTATTTAACTGTTGACATTTTAGCAGTCACGATTAATTACTTGTGTGGATATAGTTTGGTTTCGTAATTTATTGTACATTTTGCACCTTAATTGAATATGAGTACGTACCTGTTATTAAGAAATTCATAAAGTGTAGAGAGTATGTTAATTTTGAAAATAATTTCATGCAAATTATTTGTTTCAATGTATGTATTATATCTATCACACATAGTTCTACTGTTTATTACTGAATTTTATGTTAAACTAAAAAGAAGAATTTGCATGAAGTGCGCAATAGACTAAATAACGTATATTGATACGTATTTGATGATTGCATATTATCCTATCAAAATTCCACAAAATTCTAATAATAATTTCGTTATACATATACTTTTGGTACCAGTTATATTATTGAAATAATTCACATTTCGCCTTAGTCATCCGTAAATTTTTGTTCATTTGTCTATTTTCCCATCAAACGTTGTCGAGTTCAAACAGCACGTGCCGTGAATATCTTGAAATTTTCCAAGTTTCATTTTCCTATTCTAACTGCTATGCCATTACCTTTGCCACCAAACAAAAGAATATAGTAAAGATGTAAAGCGGATTAGAATAATTATACAAGAAAAAACTGAAAGTAAATGCTACTTGAGTTGTTCCTTGTCTCGTTGTCTCAGTGAATTGTTGAGTCGTTGTCTCTGTTAGTCAGAACGGCAACATAACAATTAATTGTAACATTGTCGTGATATATATCATTTCTAAGTGGATGGCGCCTACTATCACCACTATAGCTATTACCGTGCTTGGGTTATGAAAATATCCAGAAATTTGAAGTCATTGTTATTCTTCTAAGTTATTAACCACTTGTAGGAATGCGGAGAAAATCGGAGGTTACCTTTTTTAATGTTCGATTTGCATTGATGTCTGCAATGAACTTGACTCGTTCCTCCTTTTGATTTGGAAGATTCACAAGTTAAGTATCCCTTTAAGGGTTTTGTAAGGTGATTGATACAAAGTTTCGCCTTTTCGGTTATTGACAATTATCTTTAACATGAAATATTATCAACATGATGATTATTGAGTTCATCAAATTCAAGTTCTTGCCATATTCATGAGACACGTGCAGTTTGTTATTAAAGTTTTCATGTTTCTCATGGTTGTTTTATACATTTTAACATTGTATTTCATAATAAGCATTCGTGCTTGTCACTTTGTTGCATTGGAAGGATTCATGACGCCTGATATATTTGAACTTGTTCAAAAGCTGCAGATATCACCTTCTAAGACTATATTTTCTCAATTAGATTTTCGATTCAATAGTATTGTCCACTACCCGAAATTAAATTGAAATTAAATCATCAATTCGTTGTATATAGTCTTCAAGTCAATAGATACTTTTCAATTTTTACGACACAATGACCCATCAAAATAATGTCGTAAATGATACCTAAGTTAACTTCTTAAAGCACAGGGTTTAATAAAAGTTATTGAAAGTAACCGTATCGTAATAAATCAATCGTTGAACAATCTTACTTTAAGATATCAGCTAAAATAGAAACTACATTTTCACCGTAACTCCTATAGAAGTACGTCTCAAGTAGAATATGTTTAAATGTCTATGTAAAACTATAATTAATTAATCAAAGAGGCAAAATTTTGGTTTAATTAATTTTTGAATCTAATTAATTGATATTATGAAGTTAAAGATTCTCTCTTCTAGATAAGAAATGCCATCAACATTTTCATTCCTTCGGTTCGTCTTTCGTGGTGTGAACCTTTCGTTACTGAATTGGTTGCACCAATGGCTTTCTGTCCAAATCAAGTAATTACTCAAAAAACCCTTTGATTAACCTAATTAACAGCTTTTCAGATAAATGTTCAAATATTCGCATTCCTCTGATACTGATAATATCTAAAAACTTGCGTATAATTTTCACCAGATTTAACCTTAAGGCTTTTGGAGAAAGCTTTCCCAGAAGGTCGAAGTTTTTCTGAATTTTTTTCAAACATTTCTTATTTTGTTTTGTTGTTATTTTTTGCGACGACTCAATGTCATTTTTTTTACAGAAGTCCTTATTGATTTTTTTTCTGAATCCTCTTTATATAAGATTGTTCCACGTGTGAGTAAAATTGTTCGTAATTCATCACTATTTCAACTTTCATATTTTTATATGATGAGCTTTTCGTGTTTGAGATTATTTATTCAATTATTATTGATTTAATTTCTGATTCATAGCATCTTAACTGAGTTCTATTTATATTTTATGCCCTTTTTTCAATTATGTAAAATTAAATTTTAAATTGGTGCAGAGTATTCGATAATATTTTCGACAGGATGGATTTTCGCAATTATGGGGCGTGGCTCATTTAATGGAACATCAAATCACTTCAAATGGAGTAAAAACGTTTAATATTTGAAAGATTCAAATATATTCAATAATTCATAAAACAGAAGAGTAAAGTTTATTCCTCAAATCCATTCTTAAAATATTTATCTGTAATGAAAGAATTTGTAAAGTTTATAGATTAAAGCTACAAAGATCAGGATAGTCATTTTAGTAACTTGAGTCGTCTGTAAAAGAAAACTTCAAGAAGTGATCGATTCATAAAAATTTCCTCAAGAAAACTTGATTCAAACAACACCTTGTTGAATGATTCTGTATAATGACTTCCTAGAATTGTAGCATAATCAATTCGATTAATACGCAAATAGTTGTGGGTTTTTTAGTGTATTAAATTACCAAATTAATAGCCAGTGAAAACGTAACAAACTGACTTACATGGATGGGAATTCTATACACGTTGACCATAGTAAATTAAAATTTTTATTTGAAATCTATAAAAAAGTGACAATTTAAATGCAAGCAATCAAGGGAAACAAGTTTTTGGGCGATATATGTCAAGGTTTAAGAATATATAAACCAACAGATATTCGTTTTAAAAATCGGTTCATACAAAAACCAGACAAGTAATGCTTTGGAACATGAAAAGTATCAGAATAACTAAAATATATACACTAGTTTATAGTCTCCTCACTAGGACAACCAGGATACCAATTAAATATTAACTGGTTTAATCTCGTCTCGTTAAAAACTGAAAAATTTCCGGACAATCAAAATTTATAGTTGAAATTTTTATGAAGCTTCATTCAAGTTTGTAATTTCTAGAGGAAATCGCCCGTTTCAAAAATTTATATTAGATTCGAGGCATAGATATAAGTTTTACAAGAATCCAAAACTTGATTATCAGTAACCTGGGTTACATCGAGCTTTATATATTCAAGCGAAATTTTGTTATAGACATGTACAAGAAAAATTAGAATCAACAGTTTGATTCCAACACTAAAGAATCTCCGAAAAGTAGACCTAATCAAAATCAGAAACTTCTATATGTATCAACATCATACATAAAATGTATTATGCTATTACATGTATGTAATATATACAATCATATGTCCACTGTAACATGTGCGTACATAAATCATCTGTATTTCATCTCACCCTACATATACTGAAACCTACACATTAAAGTTTATGTGCCAAAGGAGAAAATATGGTGCGCAATTTATCAAGGATGTTTCTGAGAATTTTTTCACCTGAAAAACGAAATAAAGTTTAATTTCATGGCTCAGTTTTGAGATCATCGTTTTATCTGTAAAAATATAAAAATAATGCGTATATTGTATCAAGAAACTTAGTTTCAGACAAAATCTACTAATATCATTAATCCTGAGCTATTTACTTTTAAGACAAAGTTCACATTAAACCTCTTGCTATTAGTTTGATGAACCACTTCTCCAATCTGCACGAGTTATATCTTCCCTCTGCTGTTGTGATGGTAAACGAAATTTTCCGTTGCTACTTACAGAGTTCTCTCCAACCACAAAATATTTTGCCGATCCAAAGAACATAAATTTTTTTAATGTTTTTATGTGGAAGACAGCACTTCAAACAAAGTAAAATAATCAATAAATTCAAAAGAATTCATGTGTTATTGAAGGAATCGTTTTGATGCTCGTATTTCAAAAAGAATCTCTTCTTTTTATCTAAAACCTAATAGAGACTTGAAATCTCCTTGAAAAGGAGTTGTTTTCAGTTACCTTGTTGGTGAAAGCAAAAGGTGGAGAACAGTAGGAAGTTGGGTGAATGAACACTTAATTAGTATATGTCCTCCAGACATTGTAAGAGTGATCAAGTTCAAGTAGACAAATCTAAAATTTTTGAACTAACATTTCACCCTCTGAACTTATATATTATATAAATATGAAAAGCAAAATTTATCTATACGCTGGTTACCTTGTTGAGTTTTCGGTATATTTAACACTTCTATGACGAAGCGATATGTTTGCTCAGCGTATAAAATTGTATTTTTAGAGCTAATTGTGAATTTTTAGCCTTTTTATGTCATTGTGGCTAAAATCCTCAAAAAGGTACTATTAATAGCTTGTTAATGACATATAAATTAGTAACAATCTAGACGAAATATAAATACTTTCCTCGATGGGTGTTTCATTCAATTTTCCATATCGATAAATGACAAGAATAGATCCTAGTAACTTAAATTTATCTAAGTAGATTTCTTCTACACGCTCATATTGTTAATCAATATCTAGTCGATCAATTCAATATTAATGTTATATCTTTTTTGATGTTTTTCAGTAATGGAAGAGAAGCCCGTAATAGAGCCGAAAAAAATCGGCGAGATAAGCTTAATGGCTCAATACACGAACTATCTACAATGGTACCTCATGTAGCCGAATCACCAAGGCGAGTAGACAAAACAGCAGTTCTAAGATTTTCTGCCCATGGCTTAAGGATACGTCACGGTATAATTAACTTTTATTAAATATTCTTAACTATTTTTAATTTATCAAATTATTTATTTCAGTTTTCGGCAGAACGCTCAGTTCTCCGCCTAAAGTAAAACCCCAATTTACAGATGCGTTAATGAGGCTTCTAGATAGTTTTTTATTAACAATAACATGTCGGGGACAAATTGTTTTAGTATCACCTAGTGTCGAACAACATCTCGGCCATTGTCAGGTAAATATTTTCACTTTGATGCCAATATTATATGTGTATCATATTTATAAACTATCCAAAATCAAATCATTCATCCAGGTGTGGAAATAATTGTGCATATTGAAATACTATAAAATGCAAATTGATCAAAATAAAGTATTAGCTGACACAGGAATATCTTTTAAATTGATAACATAATCATGATTTAAAGACCTACACCTGAAATTAAAATCAAAATCACGTTTTCAAGTCAACGTTTGGACTTTTATTCATTCCAAGCAATTCTGATTAATCATTCAGAAACATTCAATCAATTACGGAATATTTACAAGCAAATTTCTTTGAATTTATATTTTAGTTATTTTCAATATGTATTTTTTGATTAATATATATTTTCCTGTTATACACACAAAACAAAATCATTAAAATTCTAGAATTTGAAAGTTTACATGCATATCTCTAATTTTGATGGTTTTAGAAACATACAGAAATTTCTTAAAAGAAAAACTTTAGCAATTACATATATAAATATATCGTAGAATAAGAGATATTTTTAAAATTTGTTTTTAACCATAAATACTTCCAATTTGTAATTGAGAAATCTTAAATTTACATTGAAAATATACAACAACTTTGTAACAATGCAACAGCTCTTCCGGCAGTAATTTTCAGTTAATACATAATTTTGGCATATGGTTTACTTGTGCTTTGTTTTAGAAATCAGTAAACATTTTGTGTGCTACACGGAAAAATAATCCAAATTATTTGGCTGAATGGAAATAAATTAAAATTCAATTAAGTAACCAAATTGGCTATTCTCTGAAACAATCCCATGCGTATGAATTACAAAATATGTAACACTTGAATTCATAATATGCAAATATTTGCAACATTCAGCAAACACGCATTCTGGATGTTGTGTTGGATTGAATTCGAAATGTGCAAAATGTATTTAGTAGTTATGTTGCAAAGTGTTTGTTATATTTTAATGTGTTTTTAAAGAAGAATGAAACACAAACCAAGAACTTTTTCGCCATGGTCATGATAAAATTTCAAAAAGCAATTTAAATTGAATCATTTTTTCTGTGCTCCGGTAAACTTTGCATTTGTCATTTGCGTACTCGGTCTGAAAAGTAAACAGATTCCATCAATGTTATTAACGAATGCATAAGGTACGTGCACTTTTAGTGATACTAATTTTATGCAGTTCGTGATTTCGTGCCCGTTCCCATTCTGTTAAAATAATGTTTATTTAAAGTCTAAACACACAAAAGGGAAATATTTACTGAAGTAGTATCGCTAATACCACAATCATTTATATCGACACTGTATTTTAAACAACGATTTGTTTCTATTATGATTGAATTCAATAGTTTAACTTTATGTTACTCTTCGATTTTAATTATAGACGGATTTGTTTGGACAAAGTATCCTCCAAATAACCCACCCGGATGATCATGCACTGATGAAAAAACTAATCATTCCAACTGATTTGGAAACACTCTTCGATGTGCAGCCAGAAGATGAAAATGGCGAACCAAGGCCTAGAACTCAGGAAGAGGAAGATGAAATAGATCGTAAATTAATGCAAGATAAGAGAAATTTTGTTGTGAGGTAAAAACAGTTGTTATTCTGAGAAGTGATTGAGGTTTTACTATATGAATTAATTTGTTTTACTTTAAGACTTGCAAAAGCTGGTCCGCGTTCAGAGCCAACGACATATGAACTAGTTAGAATTGACGGTTGTTTTCGACGAGCTGATCTTGCGCCTCGTGGTGTGAAAGCTAGTACATTCCCAACTGGGTTACAATTGATTCGTAGAGCAAGAGGGCGAGACGATTCGATTCCATTACATAAGATTAGTGGGAATGATATTGTAAGATTTACTCAAGTCAATAATTAATAAGTAATTTATTGATGGTTTCCTGTTCATTAAAGGTACTTGTTGCAATGGCACGGGTTATAAAACCGCCTAGAACTATTGACAGAGTTAGGGAGGCTTCATACTATGAGTACAGGACACGTCATTTGATTGATGGTCGCATAATACAGTGTGACCAAAGGATATCATTAATCGCTGGTTACATGACAGATGAAGTAAATGGATTATCACCATTCACTTTTATGCACCAGGATGATGTACGATGGGTTATAGTTGCACTAAGACAAAGTAAGTACAGAAAAATATGAAGTTTTCCTTTGTCAAATAATATGTTCTCAATATAACATTGCAGTGTATGATTGTAATAGCGAATATGGCGAGTCATGTTATCGTCTTCTAACACGAACGGGTAAATTTATATACCTTAAAACTAGAGGTCACTTGGAAATAGACAAGGCAACAAATAAAGTACATTCATTTGTTTGCATCAACACATTAGTCAGTGAGGAGGAAGGTCGAAAGTGTGTTCGAGAAATGAAAAATAAATTTTCAATTATCATCAATCGAAGTATTCCTCCCTCATCGATCGATGCACCAGCCGCTGAAAATCCTCATCAATTAGAACGTGCCATAATTTATTTAATTCAAAATTTGGAGAAATCAAATCAAACTGACGATGAATCTCGCGATGGTAATGATGAAACTGAAAGTGAATCAAGTGTCACTAGTAAAAACCATCATTTAGCTATAATTCCACCAAAAACTTGTACAGTTAAAAAATCAATTGTTAAAAGTATTGATGTTGTTAATTTTACGGCGGCGAAAAGTTTTAAATCTCGCTCTTCAAAATCACAGAATTCACCAAATTCTGGTGACAATGATTTAAGTAGCGATTGTGATACGGATAGAGATTCATGTGATGGTAATTTATCCCGACCTTCCGTCCTACAAAAGAATAATAGCTGCATAACTGAATTGAACAACTTGCCCGAAATCAGCAGCCCGAGTTCAACCAATGGCATAAGAACCAGGCAAGATGTAAGCCCAAATCCTAATGAAGTGCAAATAAAAGAGGAAGTAGCAGATTACGAAGAAGACCATGTGCCTCAAATTTCGAGGCGAGAAAATTGTTTCGAGTTAGATACTTTCAGAACAGACATGTCAAGTCCTGGTAGTTATTTAGCAGACGAAGCTGGAAGTCCTTCTAGTTATGTATACCCAGAATCGGTTGGTCGGCCAACTTCTGTTCTGAAGAGAACAAGATGTTCCGAAAGCTACGAAGATAGTTCTGGAAACATTTGTAAACGTAGAACCATACAACATGATTTCTATATATCGCCTTCAATTCAAGATCTCACGAATCCAAGCGCTGGTGATTATATTTGTTTTCGAATATGTGACTTATAAAAATTTTAAATAATGTATTTTGATTTCAGATTTGACACGAGTATTACCGAACTCATTTGAAGCCATTGATCGCTCACTTCTGGATATTCAAACCGTTACAACTGAATTAAAAGGACATTGTAGTGCATATCCTGTAGATCCAAGTTCTCAACATGAGTTAGAGGAAATTATAGTAATGAATATACATCTAATAAAAACATTATTTTGCAATTTTCAATTTTCTTGTAAAATTTCAGGAAGAACATCAGGAGCAACGTGAATTGCTAGAAAATATTCAAAATGAATACCAAACACATTTGCGAGGAAGTGCTACAACAAATATCATCAAAGAGGAAGGATCATTCAATCATCAGAAAGAAATTAAACCAAGATAAAATTTAGTTGCCCCATGTGTGTTGTAATATAGTTTCTTTAGTGGCCATGCAATATATTTTTATTAATCATCTCGTGTTATGTAAAAGACAATATGCAAGATACAAACATTGTGCAAGGATAACAAACGTGACATGAAATACATTAAAATGGGAAGATTTTTAAAATTGCGATATGATTATTTTAGTCTTTATTTGAATGGTTGTTCACAGGGGCATCAAAATCTAAAATAAATTGTTGATGGTATCAGAACTGTTATGAAAATTAAGGTTTCATTGGAAACCTGAATAAACTCTTTTTTAATGAATTAAATCGAAGTTAATATGATTTATATTATCTGTATTCTTAATATTTATTTTTAGTAGATTGATATAATACAATTTTCTTAAGTATAATTTTTAATAAAACTTACACAATAATAAATAAAATTATAAGAAGTAGTTATAAGTAAATAAATTTAAGAGCAGTATGTGAGTGTACATTTAATTAGTGTTTTACGTTTATGCAATTCATTACGCAAGTATAATAAAACCAAATTTTGTCAAAAATTTTAAACAAGTTAATAATAAGAAAAATTAACTCTTTATCGATCCTAAATAAATCCTGTAACGTAAATCATTTGTAAATGTAATGAATGATCATTTTTTCGGTTGTGAAAATGTTCATATTTAATGTATGAACAGTGAAAGAACGTATGTACATACATAGAAGTAGTTCGCAATTGTTTGCTCGATAATATTCAACTGTGAGGGAAATTTATAATAAAATTATCTCGCTTATTGTTTGCACTATAAACATAAAACGATTGAATAAGAAGAGCTATAAAATAACAATTTTACTGATATTATTGTAAAAATAAAATTTATGCGAGAAAGTTTTGCATTAATTTTTCAGTGGTTTCGAATTCTTGCATATTCTGTTTATTGTAGAAAATTAACTTCAAATCGTTTTCTGGCATTGCAACACAATTTAAAAGAAAAATTTTTTTAATTTTTATTCGGAATTTCATATCTTTGATAGTTAAATGTAATCGAAATTGGAGCTCTCAAAAAGAGGAATTTGAAACAAATCCTAAATGTGCATGATTGTATCATTGCATCTATTTTGTTATATTCCACACTGAATGGCAACGAAAACATAAATGCCTTATAGATAAATTTATTTCAAAAATGTTCAAATTATGTAGCTAGCTTTGTTCTTAGTCATTTTTGCAATAATGAGATTAAGATTAAATTTGCGTTGTTTGGAAGGGTTACAGTAAACAGTATCATCAGATATTTGAGCGAACTACAAATATTGTGTTCTCAATTGATGGTTAATGTGTAAAGTCGAACGAAAATAAATAGATTTTTTTTTTGAGTGTACATATAAAAGTGTCTGCTATAAATGTTTGATCACTTACTTTAAAAGTTATATTACCTTTGTAGATGCCCGTAACAAGCTGTTATATGAACATCAATTGATTACAAGATCAACTTCGAAATGTATACAAATAAAATTCGTTATTTAGAAAGATTTTACATTTTCTGCAAATTTTAAGTGAAGACTGACAGTAAATTATTGATGGTAGGATGCATCAAAGATACCTCAAATTTTGCCAAGTATAAGTAATGTTAAATACCCAAATGATAGTAGATGAAAGATTTCAAAAAGAAATTATAAAATTTGCGATTTTCAATACTGCCGATTGATAAATTTAAAAAATCGATATAAAATCAACCGGGACTCATTTTAAATTTTGCAGAATTGAAGAGTTCTTGTCAGGCTTGAAAGAAAGATTTTAGAATTGGAGATTTAAAACGAAAACCTTAAAACGTATTAAACAGGAATTTTTTTATGTTTATTAGTTCAAAGAATAACACGTGCAATTTAAGTCTAGAATGTTTTTGTAAAATAGCTACTGTAAAATGCATATAAAATAATGAAAAGTATGGCTCATTTTTGTTTAATGTATCATAAATTTGTTAAAAATTTTATATTTAATGCACAAAGCATATTCGTTAAGATTTAAAATAATTTCAATCAAAAAATTGTCGTAAAAAGAAAGAAAATATTTGGAATTTTAGAAATATATTTCATTTTTGGAATTGTTAGTTTTATTTATCTGGACCGCAATTCATCATCGGTTTATCGTGGTACTTACACTAAAAGGAAATAAACGAAAACGTGAAAGTTAGTTCAGACTTTCCTAGTATTAATATATTATTTTAAATTATCTAAAATACCTTAACAAAATTTGTTACTTTACTTTCATTTATAACGGAAAGTGTTGTTGATATATGTAGAGAAAATGTGGAATGCTGCTTGTCAGAAAATCTAAAGAGGAGTGGAAAATATTAAAATTGTAGTTAATAATAGGTTTAGCTAATAATGTTCGAAGTATGCAATGTTGGCATAAATAAAATGTGGTTAAATGTGACTAAAGCTTCTATCATTTTATAAGTTCATCATAGATAGTATTTGATAAGTTCTAATACTATGATGATAAGCGCCACTTGTTTATATTGTAATGAAAATAATGATAAGATGACTTTCTGCCAACGTATAGTTGAAAAGAAAAGAATATTACATAAAAAAAAGTCAAAACACAAAATTATAAATTTTTAAGCTGTAATAAATCCAAACCTCAATATAATTAATTGAACACTAAATATAAACATATTAAGAACGAAACCATAAAATACGTTTAAAATTGTTAGAGAATTAAAGAAGGAAAATAACACTATTTATAATGTTAAGGAAAAAACAGAGTAAAGTATAAATAAAAAAGAAATACAAAATTACTGAATAAAGACTGCCGGAAAATGTTAATTATTTTACAGTTTATTAATTTTCATTAAAGAAAATAAAATTTTAAGCGAAACTTTGTTTGAGAAAGAAAAGCAAAAATAAATTTATTTCTTCAATTAATGGGTTTTCTTTATTAATAAAGTTTGATCACTTTTATAAACAGTAGGTACTGCTTTTCCTTCCACTTCTTATGGACATTTGTATATCTGGGCTTTAAAATACCAAAAGACAAACCTTTTCGATCGATACTCTGCAACAGGATACAATCCATGCAACAAATTGACGAAAATATCTTCTTAAATAAAAACACATTTTATATATTTACAATGTTTATTGATGTGGTCTTTGAGATAATTAACAAAAACGACGTTTGTATATAAGAAAGTTCTAAGAAAACTTAATGATTTTAGCTGAGCATTTACTTGTCATTTAACTTACAGTTCAAATCAATACTATTTTGCATTCTTTATTTTATGGAAAGTTTTATTAAAGGTAGTATAAATAACTGAATTTATTTTTGCCGAAAATTATTTGGTGCTAGGATCTATTATGTGTTACTTATATTTATTTCATTATATAGAAAATTTTAAATATGTCTCTTGAAGAAAAGTTCATCTAAAACAGTTTTGCCAAATGCAGATATACTTAAACTTAATTAAACGAGTAAGAAAGAAAATAATATAAAAATAAATTACATATAAATGATATTGCAAAACAATTTTAACTACTATCCAGAATTTAAAAGCCTTATTACACAGTCAAAGCAATTAAAATTGTTAACTTATTATTACACGCCATTTATGAACACATTCACTCTATTCCTTTAAATCGCATTACCTCATATCCTGACCAAATCATATTTTGTTAACTGTTAATTAATATTCACAATACTTTCCGGTTTTGACATTAAACATGAACAATTAATATTAATTATACAGTTTAATTACATTATTTATAGCTTTGAAATAAGTAAGGACTAATAATCTGTTCTTAATTTTTCACTATAAAGCTACGTGTTTAATTATTACAACAGTCAGTGTAGGATTTTATTTATTAATTTATTTATCTTTTTTGGATTTAGCTTGAAATCTCTGCTGCTATAAAAATATTTATTTTATTTTCATTTTTAAGTCAATCGCACTTTGTCTATTCTCAATAAAGCCCGGGTTCACATACTTCTTTTATTCGAATTTAGATTCGAGTTAATATTCTTCACAAATCCTTCAATTTCAGCCTTTTTTCGAGATTCTGTCTTAAGCAAGGTGACTGAAATTTTTTTATATTTCTATCTATTCACTTTGGAGAACATTTTTGGGATTACTCTAATGCATGAAAATCACCAAAAATTATATTGTAGGCAATTAAATTTCTTTTTACGGAAGATTATATAAGAAAGAGAAACTTAATTGTATATATACATGCAACGTAAGTTTATAACCAGTCTATAACCTATTCAAATCTCCAAACAGATGCTTTTATCATTTTAACGTATACTTTACGTGTTGTTTCGAAAATTTATCATTTTAATAAGATATTGCTAGTGTTCAAACAATTTCCTTCCAGTTCCATTTTGATTTCGTGAAGAAATTTGTTTAAATATATTAAAAAACTTTAATTATTAGCCAAAATTTTGGTCTAACCTAAGAAAGATTTTAATGTATAGATAATTTATATGTATTATATGTGTATAGATATATTTGTTCTTACAGATTTTTTCCTTTTCAAATTAATATAATGTTAATTCGTTACTTGATAATTTTATATGGTCTCCTCTATGAAATTCAAATCATAATTGAATTTGAAATATTAAGCAGATGTTATCATATACATCACTTCGCGTTTTAAATACATTCAGCTATGTCTTTAGAGTTTTGGCTTGATGCGAGGATTTTATTTTAGAAAATATCTTGTTGATAACAAATTGTGCTGAAAGAGCTTGATTGTCAGATCATTTATAATTCGTTTGTGTTATCACACGAAGCTGAATAAATTTAGAAGTTTTTAACTTGACGAAATGCTGTTAAACTGATAATTTTGTAAATGAAAACGATAGAGAACATTATAATTTAAGACATTTTGGTAGCTTATGAGGGTATTTTGTATTTGGAAAACATTCATTTTTCTTCTTTAGTATTATAATATCTCTTTTTGAATATTGTCTGCAGAATAATGTTCTATGAAACATTATTAACTCGATTTGATGCTGTAGATAATTGAATAATATTATAATCCGTTTATACGAAAATATTGCACAGTTTAAACTAACTGCCAGCAGCAACAATAATGTTATATTTGAAGGTGTTTACAGATTTGTCGAAAATTTTGATAATGAAAAGTCTTTCAGATTTGAATGTAGCTGGTAAGTTATTATTTCATCTACTTGTAAGGAGTTTATTCAATGTATATGTCTTCAATTGGATATGCGGTTTCAATGAATTTCTGGTAGAATCTTTGAAAAGCTCGCCTGAAAATGAAAGAATATAGTTAGTCATCAAAAAACGTGAAGATAAATGTTACTCTTACCCTACTGCTTCTGCAACTGGTCTTGTTGATTCAGTTCCTTTAAAAACGTGACATGCAAATCGTTGAATGGTTGGATGTTTCGTTATGAAACCGATATATCTATGATCACGTGGATGAAATGCACAAAATGAAACATTTTTGAGCGAATAAAAATAGTCTATACAGGGTTTTCTTTCTTTCCTTATCTGAAAATAACAAAATATTAGTCAAATTATCCTTAGAAGGTTTCATGATATAAACAACCTTTGATTGAGGTCGTGATCGGTCAACCATACGCAATCCTTGGTCAGATACTTCTAAAATACATGGTTGTCCACTAGGTGAATCCCCATACTCACCAACAATTTTCCGTACTGCTTGACAAACTACTCCAGTTCCCTTGTGGGCAAGAGTTTCTACTGATCCCAAATATCCTAAGAGATATCTTTCTTTCTTAACTTGAACTGTACATGGGTCGAAGTCGTTGTATTCCAAGTCAACAGCATACGCTGAAGGGAATATTCCTTGACGTCCAGTCCTTAAATTAACACCTTCACACCACAAATCTTCAGCTTCTTTTTGAACATAAAGTGGGTCACCAATTTCAATTTCAATTTCGTCATGGTGTCGTGGATTAAATTTGTGCAATCCTCTGTGCGTTGCTTCTAACATTTCCAGTTGACTGAATGGTACCCCGCCAAAAGGTGGTGGAAACGGTGATTGCGACGTGGGGGATGTAAGCTGTGGTGACATGCTTTTAAAATCTGTTGGAGAATGTGCTGTACTGTGACCACTATCAACATCCCCTAAACTCTGAAGACGTTCTGAATCCGGACTTGAATCTTCATCTAAGAGATATCCACATTTCAGTGTCAAAATTGTCCGTTGATTATTTGGAACCATATTGTATGGTATCGAGTTCTTTGCAACGTTCATTTCGTCAGCGAGAGAAGTTTGGCCACAGAGAAACATAATGGAAGCTGTTAAAAGTGTTAAAAATAAAAGTAAAAAATCCACTCTTACGTATTCTATACTTACATTTTTTATTTTTCGGAATTTCAGGAAGTTTTCTTCGTCGTCTCTCACCACCCAAAAATGGTACTGACGTGGTACGTTCCAAATGATGAACAGAACGTGTCTGTGATACTACGTCCTGTGTTGATGTTCCTTTACCAATTTTTAAACCATCTCCAATTTCATCATCCTCAACAACGTTGGATACTCCTGTTTTGCTTGTTTTCGTCGTCGGTTTCGATATGCTGTCTGAACATATCGTATCAGAATTAAGATCCTCCTGGTCGGATAAATCACTTTTAGTCGACGGTGTGTCTTCGAAATCGTCCAGACCAGGAATTAAACTGAAATAATACGAAAATTTTTCCACAAATTACACACAAATTGATTTAGAGTCGAGCAGAATCTTAAAGATATCCTTAGTAAGCAATATATAATATCCCAGGACATTTGAAAGAGATTGCAGACAGTGGAGGACATTTTTGTTAGTTTCTTAATAGACTGTCTAAGAACACATTTTATGTCGTCTTGTGATTCGAGCACAAACACATCTTAACAAGCACAAATCGATACTTTTCGGAAATTTGTAGAATTAAAATTTAGCACATTTGAATTTTTTATGATAACAATAAATTGTGCAACACCCAACATAAAATATGTTGCAATCCTTTTTTTTCGTTTTATGTTTTTCCCTTATGTATTGTAGGGGGTGGATCACTAACACCATAGAAGTAACTTATCATGTTTTGAGGTTGAAAATTTTCACTAAACAATATGTAATTATTTGAATAAACTCACGAATAAAATGGTGTTGAGGATTTTGAGTTTGTTGGAAGCTTCTCAAATGTCTTCCGGAATTCCTCAAATTCCGTATCTGCCATTTTTTGATGAGAAGAACTACCAGCAAACTGGCCGAAGTGGAATGTTTTTAGTTTATCGATTTTACCCCCACACGGAAATATGTAATTGACATGAAGGTTTTCTTGGCTAAGGGTAGATAAATTTTCTGTATTCAAGGAATGGTTGCGTTCATAAAATGTCCTTTCTGTAGAATGGAGGGTTTTTCGAAATTGGGATATTTTCCAAACCGAAATAAAATTTCAAAAAGCAATCCTTAAAAGTCGTACTATTATTCTGCTTTAGAAGATATCTACTTAATATGAAATCCAGTAGGTATGTGCTGAAAAATAATTATATGAAATTTGTTATTAAATTTATTCTAAAGAGACATTAAATTATTTGACTCCTACTCTAATCGATACTTGTGGAAGTCAGCATGCAGCATCTACATATTTATTCTTAGGTAGACAAATAGCCAAGTGTAAAATATAAAAATCAATCGTAACGTTTCTTCAAGCAAGAGAAAGAAGACATTCCTCTTGACCTACATTAAAGTATCTCCTTAAAATAAACACTTGGAAAAATTCTTTGTCATTCTGTCGTTGCAATCATCATGAGTAAATGTTAATCTCTAAGGACTCTGTTCCTTTGAACCCACGCATCAATAGTTTCAGTTAAAAAACGTTTGTGATAGAACCATTAAAAGTTCTGGTTTGTGCAAACTCCCTTTTTATCATACCCTTTCGTCCCATCAAAACTACGTTCTAGCTTTAGTTTCGTAACTATTGTAACCATTAAGGAAATACGGGCTGACAAATGCATATCCAATGAAAAGTGATAGACACGAAACTATCTCGAAACCATTGTCAGGATACAAATGAGATTTCTATTATCCCGTACAGTAACTTGAATATTAAGGAAGAAGTAGTAAATTAGCTAAAAGCTTTAATACTTTTCTACCAGCTTTATTCCGGACATTGAGTTCCTAAATCATTCAAGTGATAAAACGGTGATAAATAAACATCAGCCGTTTAAGGTGTCGAGTTAAGTAGATACAGCAAACTTGATTCATTTAAGTGGTTTGCCATTCATATGTACTTTGTTAATGGGAAGCGAAGTTAGAATGACGTTGAAGGAGTAGTCTGAGGAAGGAGGAGTCCTTGAGGGTTTGTGTCAAAATCGTTATTCTCGATTGAAGTCAAGATACTAAATGTGCGCTTTTCAACCCTAAATGCTCGGAAGCAACAGGGAAAAATCTTACGCTACGATCTAAACGATACTATTCCTAAAGGATACATATGTATAAGCACAAATGGTGACGTAAGACATAGAGTCATCTATAAGTTTATAACCAAGTCCTTTTAGACTGCTTAAGAGGAAACAATAACATCCTGATTTTGCTTGATTCGGCCAATCAAATCTTCTTGTTTAAAATGTATAAGACAGATTGTAGAGAATGATTCTTCTCTTTCGCTTATCATCGTCCTACCCCCACGAATGATGATGATACCTTTGGTTACTTTAACTCATTGATATCCTCTGATACGAGGGTATAAAAGGTTTGCAATGAGAAAGTTTTCCGTCAGTCGCCATTTGATCTTGTTGCAAGTGTTCGTTATATAGTGAAGTGGAGCATTGGATAAGTTTTGTGCTGACTTATCAAGGATTCTAATTGATTTTTGTGCTTCTAAATTAACTTAATAAGAGTTATTCAACGACTGACTTTTCTTAAACTTTTCAATTTAATTTAATTTGTTTCATTCAAATAATGAGTGCTTCTGGAAAAAGTTTACTTGGTTTATGGCTGTATCGCAGCGGAGAGCAAGAATGGGCATTAAAAGAGGGCAGCCCAATTCATAGAAAAAAGGATTTTATAATCGTGTGTGAAACCTTTAATCCAATTAATTGAAAATGTTTCAAACATTAAATTTAATCATAGGAAGAAAAAGAGACAACAAACGGAACCGATCTCAATGCAGCTAATGATCGAATTTCTATAATTTTCACCCTTAAAAATCAAGTGGGTAACCTGGCGAGAGCATTGCAAGTCTTTCAAGAATTAGGGATTAATGTACTGCATTTGGAATTGCAACCAATGGATCCTGTGTCTAATCAAGTAAATTCATAAAATTCTAATATACAAGTGAGTGATTCCTGTTTGTAACTTAGGCTGATGTTCTTGTGGACGTGGAATGTGATTCGAAACGTCTGGAACAAGTTGTTCGGATGCTTAAGCGTGAAGTGCATTCTGTGAATTATACTGGACAACAGGAGAGTATTGAATTTACTCCACCTACACCATTATCAGCTTGTTCTAGTTTCGGTAATAATATCCACTATGACTCACAAAATACGTTTTCTTCAAGAGGATATATATCTTATTGCTAGATTTCGGGGATATGGTCTGGTTTCCACGAAAGATTTCCGATTTGGATAAAGCACAGAACGTTCTTATGTATGGTTCTGATTTGGATGCAGATCATCCTGGATTTAAGGATCCTGTTTATAGGAAGAGACGTGAACAATTTGCTACAATTGCAAACTCATATAAACAGTAAATTTTTTACTAATACATTTTGATAGTATCCTCCAGTCGTTGAAATAAATTCTTGTGTCTTTCTCAGCGGAAATCCCATTCCTCGAGTTCAGTACACTCCGGAAGAAATCAAAACTTGGTAATTTTTCAATTACTCCAAATTATGTGGTTATACTAAATTAATGACATTTTCAAAAGGAGCACAGTCTTCCGTGAGCTACACAAACTGTATGCCATTCATGCTGTTCCTGAGTACATGGAAAACTGGCCCCTTTTGGTCAAATATTGTGGATATCGAGAAGACAATCTGCCCCAATTGGAAGACGTGAGTGCATTTTTGAGACACAAAACTGGATTTCAACTCCGTCCAGTTGCTGGGTACCTTTCACCACGTGATTTTCTTTCTGGATTGGCATTTAGAGTGTTTCATTGCACTCAATACATCCGACATTCATCAGATCCCTTTTACACGCCAGAACCGTGAGTTTGATCTATTTGTTTTAAGAAATTTCAATTTTCCAAAATATTCAATTTCCAAGGGATTGTTGCCATGAACTCCTTGGTCACATGCCTCTTTTGGCAAATCCTAGTTTTGCGCAGTTTTCTCAAGAAATTGGATTAGCTTCATTGGGAGCATCAGACGATGACATTGACAAGTTAGCTACGGTACGTCCTCTGTTTATAACCCCAGCTCCTTTCATGATAAGACTTCTTTTAGTTATATTTCTTCACCGTTGAATTTGGTTTGTGCAGACAACAGGATGCCTCCTTCAAAGTTTATGGAGCTGGGTTACTTAGCTCCGTTGCTGAGCTTAAACATGCAATTGAATGCAAAGAGAAAATCAAAAAGTTTGATCCAGACATAACATGCAGAGAGGAGTGTATAATAACTGCGTATCAAAATGCTTATTATTACACCGACTCCTTCGAGGAAGCCAAGGAGCAAATGAGGTAAGATTCATCTTAAGCCTAAAGTTATTTCAGTTTCATGGAAATCGTCGTTAATATTTTGCATAGGGCATTTGCTGAAAACATTCAAAGACCTTTTGGTGTCCGGTACAACCCGTACACCCAAAGTGTGGACGTTCTTTCGAATGCCAAGAAGATCACAGCGGTGGTCAGCGAACTTCGAGGAGATCTTAGTATCATCTGCTCAGCACTGAAGAAAGTGTCAGCTCTAGATCAGAACTTGGATGTCGAAGGAATCGCAAATATGTTACAGTCGAGTTTAAGTGTAAGTGTTATGTGGTTCTGTGGATTCCTAATTAAAGTTTCATTTTTGAACAGGTTGGCGGAGACCGCAGTCCTGTGACTCCGGAGAACTAAAATAACTCGTTTGCTGAGAAACATTAGTTTTATCAACTTGGGAAAACTCCTCTCCCGTGGCATTGTGACAAATAAATGTTAACGTTAAACTTGAGAAATTCTTGCTGGTGGTCCAATTTTCATCCTCTAATAAGTGTTATATACATGTATTAACTAAGAACAAATATATATGTTTAAGTGCAAGTGAATGTTTATTTTATTGAATTTAGCCTGCTATTCCGCATGATATCACCTAAGTCACTAACTGCGCAGAAGTGTATCCTCAAAATTGTCATGGTGCATTATGTTTGAATTAATGTGATCCAACAAGAGATATCGATACTTATTGTCTTGTTAATACGCATTCGATTATCTAAATATATAAAGTCACCATGGTAGTGAAGCAGAAAATTAATTTCATTCGGAGAATTTGATTCACTCTCTGAAAGCGGGAAAATTCATTTTATATAGATCAAACACAGAATGAATGTCTCTCCGCTTTCTGGAAATGAATTTCATTCACCGGAGAATTTTCTAGATGACGTCATAAATATCTATAAATTTTTATTTTTTTTTCTAGTCTCATATAATCTGTGCACGTTTCAGGGAATTGTATATTGTTTGAGATATACTTGGTTTGTCGTGGAAGGGCACTTGGATATGGAGCACTTTAATCTTAAAAATCTTGACCAGATTACATCAAGGCAGAATTCTATATGAAAATTTTTGATTCTAAGTAATTGGTTAACTAAAGTTGTTTGTTGAATTGGTAATTATTTATATTAAAAATCACCTCAGATTTTTTATTAGTTTCCAAAGTAAACAAGCCACAAGAGTAGTGTAGGAAATAACTAAGTTATTATCTTATACAATATTTTCAAGCTAAATGCAAAAATTTTTAAGAATTTTTAAAATTTTAAATTCAAGTACAGATGAAATTTTTAATCGCATCGCATGAGTTCGTACCGCAACGCGTTCGTGGGTCTGCTTTCAAAGCATGCGTAACGTCGCGATGTCGTCTTAGAGACGATTGAAATTTGCAAACGATTCAATGCAACAAGTGTCAGTCGCCAAATTGATTCGCCCGCGTTTATTTATTGATTTTTCTAATAAAATTTGTGATTTTCGAATAATGTTTAGAAAATATAAGTGAAGTTTTAACTGCATTTGGTGTCACTAATAATTTACAGTTCCACCAACCACAATTTACACGTAATTTACAATAAGTCGCGGTCATGATGGCACGTATCATGTAACAGAACATAAACCAATTTATCACAAGGTAAGTGGTATATATTATTTAATTATTTCAACGATTCCATTTATTGACATTAGTCAAAACTTAAAACTACTAAAAACAGAACTAATTTTAAAACTTACGACAAAAAACCTGTTACTTCACTGCCTTCCATCCGATTTGTTTCGAGTTAAAACACACATTGATTCCGATATTCACTTGCAATTCACAGTAATACTGAACTGTTTGATTAACTGATCAATTCTGAGTGCAATTCCTTACATAAATTAAGTAATTTTACATTGAAATTACGAAAAACAATTCCACACCAAACCCAAAACCGCAGTTGCCGTCTTTTGAAGTTTCTTTTTCGGGTTTTTACCGACATCTGTTGTTGAGTAAATCCATTTGTCACTGGTGGCATGTTTTGAAGAATGGAAATTTGGTTCTGAGTTCTGCTAACTGAAGTTCGTGCTTCTTTCCAAGAGATGTCCAATATCCAAGGGTTTCAACGCCAGTTAGGGATTTTACATTTTCCAAGAAAATTCAGATTTCCTAGCAATAATTTGAATTTATTAATAAAAGTATGCAAAGTTTTAAATATTTTGTAAATAATATTTATTTAAAAGTCAAAACCTTAATTCGAAGATAATTGGCAGAAGACATTGTTTAAATTGATAACATCCCTTAGTTTAAATAAATTTTACGTAATGCCAACGACATGCCTTAGCTATCAGCTTTAAATAGGCAAATGGAAAAGGGTTTGTAATGCATATCATCATTTGAAATGTAAATGTTGCCCTCATAAGTTCGTGAAAAGTAACAAAATCCAGTTACGGATGTGATATATTTGTGCGAGTGTAGCTGGTGGTTTGAAGCAGATATTCACACTTAATAGAAATTTATATGCTCCTTTTTTTGGAGGAAAAAAGGAAAAGTAATTTATTAAAAAAGGCGGCGAAAGCAAATTTGGTGGAATGTGACGGAAAAAAGTAAATCCAAAGCTCAATACATTATGTATATGTAAATACAAAACCCACACATGGAGTTATACCTACATGTCAAAAAGTAGGAGACAAATAGAATTTTGTAAGGACGAAATAGAAAATTTGCCGAGAAGGTGATTGTCGTTGTTGTAATATTGATCCATTTTGAATTTTACACAACGACTGCTGGACAATATTCAGTTCGCAGTCCCCACCGGAGGAGAGTACATACATATATTTGTATATTCATCCCCTAATTTATATCACCCGTGGAATTTTGCTTCGCGACGCCTTCATTGCCATCAGCCAGCCACCGAACTTAACAGTCGCGACCAACGTTGGTAGATTCCCATTCTATGGAAATTTCGCAAAAGGCGAATGCAAAAGCATGAGAAACCAAAAACGCTGGAATCAGAATTAGCAGCATCGGCAGCAGCAGCATCATCACCATCGTAGCTATTGTCGTTGTCGTGGCTCGCCTGTTGTCGTCATAAGGACACCATCATCATTCCCCATTACTCTTGTTGGCTACATCATCAACAGCAGCTATGGTGGTGGATTCAGCAGGAGTTTGCTTTTGCTAGCAGGAGTCTGTGAATAACACAGCGAAATTCCAAGTTCGGGGTGAATGTGAATGCAAGAACGTAAATGGTAAAAAATATTTTTATTTTCTTGCCTTGAAACAAAACCAAATTCAGTGCATGAAGCAGCGATTTTTTTTTTATATTCCGCCGAACATTATTCCGGAACTCACCCCTAAAGAAAAATTTTACCGTAGAAAGGCAATTTTTTCTGCTCCACTTTCTTTTTTCCAAAGGGGACTGTCGGGGTCCGTTACCCCCAATGTGTAAGGGTGTCTTCCTACTCTTCGACTCAATACCCCAAAATGCCGAACAAGTTTTTGTCCGTCATCGATAGACTCCCGCGAGATATTTACACTCGAAAAAGCTTCAGTATTCCATTGCCTTTTAATGAATATTTTTGTAATTTCCCTCTTTCCCAATAGAATGCAAATGAAATGAAATTCTATAATTATATTGATTGGAAATCGGCAATAATTAGTAGAGACAGAGTGAGGAGACAATTTCATTTAAAGTCTGTTTGAGGGATGTAAATCTGACTTACCGACAAAACATTACGCGAATTTACGTAGAAAAAATATTAGAAAATAAGCTTCATTCTCTGTTAGAGTGCTTGGAAAAGTGAAAATTTTCAACCGACTGGATAAAATTTCAAAGTTTTCAATCATATTGTTATAAAAATTTTTCCCTGTGCAGAGTCAACTGCCTGTGCAATTTGCGATAAAAGAAATAACAAAGAGAGATTCTGATGCATTTTATTGTATATGGTGCACTTTGCAGACACTGCAATGATTCACACATATTAAACATGCAAAAAAAATAAATCATAAGGAATCAACAACAGAAGGCAGAAGAATATTCAGCGACCATGTAGAATTGGATTTATCGTAGGTGGAACAAGACATAGAGAACTATTTTTTAAAATACGAATAAAAATGAAATCAACAGAAATAGAAACAGAAATGACAACGAATGCGAAAAGGTCGCCCTTGTCGAGTGGAGTCTACTAACATCATCGACAGCTAACTCTTGCACAGTGGGTGCTAAAGAGCCTATACCTATCGTTCCTGTCTGGAAAGCTAACAGTATAAGTACCAGAGACTACGTCAACATTCATGAGTCCTTGATGGTCACCACCATTGCTACTCGAGGGTTCAAGTAGACTACCACGACTCGGTCACATCCCGAAGGATTCAAGGCTTAGGGAGACTACTATTGTACATGGCTGCGACCAGATACCGTCAATAGAAGCTACGCAGACGAAAACAAAAAGGAGTACAAGGGACGAACTATTTATTTTCTTTTTTCCTAACATAATTTTTTCCACACAATCTTTTCATTGTTTTAAGTAGAAACGAGTTCGGAAAAATAGTGCTCCCAAGCATATGAGACCATCCATACAGTTTCCATATGACCAGAGCTTGCGTTAATAGTGAAAAGTGCACTAACTTCAGGGATCCGGGCAAGTTGCATTGGAAAAACCGTAAAATATTATTAACGAAAGAGTATATCCAGGATTTATTCAACTAGTTACGTTTGCATGGATGCAATTCACGCAAAAAACAGCAAATAAAAAAAATGAAACTCCACTACATTTCACAAAACTTCTTTCTTGAAAGGGATTGGTCAAGCGGTCAATTTTCTAATTCACAAATAGCGCATGGAAATGCAAACGTTTTTTCCACTAAATTTCAAACGTTTAATTCGAATTTATCGCTCAATTGGACAATTTGTAGAGGAAACGTTCAAAACCTTCATCGTAATTCATGACACAATTCAAATTATCTTAATACTGACGAGGATAAAAATAACTCCTCATTTGATCATTTCATTGTGTCAGCAAGTCAAGCTGCTGACCATTTATTTAAGCCCAGTTACTCAATTCAATAGCATGTCAAATATGTTCCTTTTTCTCTAACAAAACTTTCATCCTTTTCAAGGTGAAAAATACTTAAAGGCATTATCCAGTTTACATATGAACACAACGACATTATAATATTCACGCAACATCTGAGCCTTCACCAACATTCAGCTGACTAATCCCAGACGATGCTGAAATTCCCAAATCCCCTTTTACACATTTAACCTTGAGCTTTCAACCCTAAAAGCATCTTTCCTGTCTAAAGGACAAATCGTTTACCCGGTTGCTACTTTATAAAGTGATAGTATCATATCGTACAGGACCACTTTATGGGGATGTCGTGACGACGATGGTGTTGACGACACCGACAACAACGACAACAACGACAATAACGACAACAACGACAACAACGTTGACACCGGCAAGAAGATGATTTCCTTCTTTCCTGATCTCCTGGAACATTTTATTTATTGCCTTCCCAAATCCACACCAACTTTGTCACTTTTTTGTGTCTTTTTTGACTCAACAGTTCCTTCTTGCTCGTGCGACGTAGAACAATATCTACTTCTATAGTACTCATGGAAAGTGATTCCATTCATAAATGTATTCTAGAGCAACTTCAAGGACATATATATATGCGTATGTGTTTATGTTGAACACAAGAACCAAGCTTTGTATAAGAGAATGTTTTCCACAAGTCGAAGAAGGTGGGTTTACCACAGAAGTTTCCCTTCGTGGATTCGAATCCTGTTGGGTAGTCACATTTACAACATTTACATATACAGATATAGTGAGGATGTGATATTATATAATTGTAAGCCATGAAGAGATGGTTCCGCCGGTTCAGGAAACGCTCAAGCAAAAGTACGAAGAATGAGCTGAACTGAAGGAGAGTATCCGCTACTGAAAAAGGTTAACTGAAAGGATGATGTTTCTTTCTGGTTAAGCTGACGATTGTGGTAATTGTGTTTGCATCCTTCGCACCCTATTTTTTGGAGCTTTACACTTTGACAACAAAATACGAATCAGTTTACATTTAATCACACATTTGTATAAATATATATAGATACATATATAAATTTACAACATAGAACGGATTGTATAGAACCAGTAATTGTATATTTCTTCGTAAATGCTACCAACGACATCCTCGGAAAATTTAAATTCTTCCTGTTAACAAAACCAACCAACCACCAGCTTCAAAGTTTTGAGGCTTTTTATCCTTCCCTTGTTATCTGGTGTTTGGAAGGAAATCATTTAAAATCAAATTAAGTAATAGCCCCGAAAATTTGCTGAGATTTTGCCAACCAGAAAAAAGAGACCAGTAAAGATTTCTAGTGTCGTATGTGGCAAACCCTAAATATGTTGGGGTTAAGTTGGTGTTATCCTTGGCGCCCTGGGCATTACACAGAAATTCTTTTATCCTGTAAATTTAGCAAGTAAACTTGTCGAATCGATTCATACTCCATTTTGTGATTTGAATCAATTTGTAGAGGAAATCATTCGTAATGGTGGATTTTTTTTCGGAAAGTTCTGGAATTTGTCTATTTTGCACTTTTGGTAGCATTCAACTGGATTTAGATTTAATTCCATCGAACATTATCCCCTGGAGCAATCAAGCAAATGATTTACGCGGTTTTTAGTTATTTAAAAACTGTGTCTCATCAATAAAACTCTTTCTTCCGGTGACTTATTTCTAATGAAAAATAGAATTTGACTGAATTCGGCACATAGGGTACCACCCTACCTTGTAGCTACCCTTCAATATGTGACAATTTGCTATCGAAGAACATATAAAATTTGAAATTATGTAATAAAACCGTTTATTACATACAGTAAAGTTGGCACGCATACGATTTAAGTAATACAGTAAACCGTCCTTCTGTGGATTTTCAATAGACCACATTTCTACTAAATCACAATATCCCTTTGATTGATTCCCCTCAATTGAAATGTTACAGATTGTAGGACCTCATGCTGACTTCCTTATAATGGGGTTTCGTTGGATAAGTGTAAACTACTTAATAACACGAACTCAACGCCCATCTGTCGGTATATGAAAAATATAATTTAATATTTTATTCATTCTGCTGAGTAACCAAGGTTTATATGAAACAAGTGCATGTAACAGCATGTCCTTTTTTAATTACATTTATATACAAAAGCAAACTCAATATTTTGTAGTGAATTTTATTCAAATATTATAATATCCGTGTTAGATCAGTTTAATATTATTGCTTATATATTGATAAGAGAATAAATTATTGAATCGAGGTTTGTAATATGTATGATATACTCCTTGCTGAATTTTGTTTAGATAGATATATCGAATGTTCACAAGGAAATCTATTAGTATTAGTATTAAACGAACTGCAAGCGAGTAGTTATCATTTAAGTTGATTACCAGTGTTGGAATGACATTGAAGAAATTTGAGATATATAATCAAAACGAAAATCATTCTGTAATATAGAATTGATATACAATTCAGCATTTATGGGAATCATGATGAAATTAAACAATTTTACATCATAATGCATGTAGTTGCATATCATGATCATAATTGCAAGTAGCAACTGGAAAAATCCATGACGAAAATTTTAATATACAACAACATATTGTAGTTGTTTCCTTTTCCTGTACTCTTTGTTAAATTCAAATCAAATTACATTTTGAATAATTCATAATATAATGGGCAGCAAAAAACCAGAAGTCAATTTATCGAATTGTTTTAAAAGACGAATCAGTAAATAAAACACATTGGATATGCTTGAGAGATGGCTTAACTCGTCTTGGCCACGGATGCTGTAGTCATTCAGCCGACAACAGACGTTACAAGATGGTAATAAGCAACAATAAAGAGTAGAGGAGCTACCGCCAGTAGACTTGGTCTGTTGTTAAATGTGGCCGACCTCCTTACAAACCGTGAAGAGGCAATATCACTTCTTCATGGATTTGAGAAGCTCTATTTGCTCATGGTTTAACTTCAATGTTGTGGCTGCTGTATAGAATGTTGAATCTTCAATCTTTCTTTTTTCAAACTCTCTCATTTCATTGCAATCTTTCTAAATGTTATAATATAATAACAGCTCTTGCTTATGGGATAGATCATTCGCCATTATCAAATAGCAAACTGCATTGATCCCATGCATTGAATATTGGATATGATGTAGAGTAGCTGGTGGAAGTTGTTAAATGTATAGGAGGAGTGTGTAGTGGTTCCCACCGAATTGCAGTCTGTGTCCTGTCTCTTGTGTCTTCGTCTAAATTCAGATTAGGGTTGTTGCAAGATCACACACGATGAGCACGATATCGTGCAGTCTTCCCAGTCTTTAACTTGAGTCTTCTATAATAAATATGTTCACAATTCACAATACAAAGTGTACCTTACCTGCTCTAGTCCATACGAGAAGAAGTCTTAAATCCGTTGTGCTGGAGTTTTTGTAGTCAGGTTGACTTTGTTCTTTTGCAAATATTACTATGTTTAATGCATATGCTCGGTGCATTGAAGGAAGCATAAAAACCAGAAAAAAATAAATAACTTCAATATTATGATGATATGATGATTTCGTTTCATGTTCTTCTCTAACAAAGCTACTGTTTGGCAAACCATGTTGCAGGAATAATTTCTTAAACTATGAATTGACTACCAATTTAGATGATACCTTATTTTGGTTTTCTTAAATGCAAATGTATAATTATTGTGTTGTTATCTCTTTGTTCTTGTATGTTTCCTAACATTTTGATCAAGTCATTAGAAAATATATAGGTAATGCATATGTATTGCATTATATAACAAAATTATTGGTTATGATATATGTAATATTATTCGAAAACATTTAAAACATTGTATGTAGGTACTTGCAGTTGAGGATAATTTTGATTTTAAAGAAACTGCGTGAATTTAACGATAATCATGATGCGTTAAATAATTAAATTTCCCAAGTGTTGAAATTCACTACGGTAAGTGAGAAGTAAATGAAAAGTTAATAATTTCCTGTTCGTGGTCGATATTAACAACTCTTTAACATAATTCGAGAAGGATAAACAAGCATCATGGTAAACGTTACGTATCACATGAAGAATTAATATCACTGGGACATATTAATATTTTCAATCTCCCAACCCACGGATATTGAGGTAATGGTATGCTATACACGGTGTGATGGAATTAATCGAATCGATGAAGTTAATTGCTCGAATTGAATTTAATAGGTAGTAGTAATCATGTGTCATTGCACGAAAAACCAATTGTCGAAAAATTCAAAAATCACTGAATCACTCTGGTGATGTTGATGTCGATGGTGGTGGATAAAAATGGATGTGAATGAATGAATGAATCCACTAACCACACTGTGACCATCATTTTCATTGGTAGTGTCGACTGGCCATAAGGCTAACCCACGGACAGTTTGCACAGTTTTTCCTATCATTATAAAAACGAAACCCTTTTTCCGATAAACTGCCTACTATCATTTATAGTATGCAACTGGTTTTGGTTCAAATGCATACTGCAGTTTGAGTTTTAACCCTTGGAAACGTATTACCTCCATGTAGGTATATATCTACTATAGACCGGACAACTCGCTAACTGACTACTGACTAGTCAGTCA
The DNA here is from genome assembly GCA_963971475.1 of Chrysops caecutiens. Classification (NCBI taxonomy): domain Eukaryota; kingdom Metazoa; phylum Arthropoda; class Insecta; order Diptera; family Tabanidae; genus Chrysops; species Chrysops caecutiens. The sequence continues at coordinate 73,992,876 of OZ020568.1, forward strand.
CTCACTGATGACTACCAAATACTGAATGATGCCTACTGACCACCGGCTATTCAGTCCACAGTCCACAAAGATGGACAGATGAATGGTTGCAGCCTATTCGGTCAATTTAGATAAGTGAATGGCTTTTCGCCGATTGTTGAGCGGATAAACGGACGCAAATACGTAAACATGCGAAAATATAAGTATTTCGGGTTATTCGTATATGCAATGCATATGCAGTTTACGAAAATCCATGTTATGCTTTTGATGGTTTTGATGCTTTTGATGCTGTTACCCGATTTCACTTCATGGATCAGTACCTGTTTATCCCCTTTTCTGAAAAGTTGTCAGTTCGTCAATGCATCGTAAAAGTGCAACCGAAAAATCTCATCATTTCATTGTAGGTATAAGCTATCAGATTTGAGTCCCTTCTATCACATCCCATTCCCATATAAATTCTAACACGTGGATGCACTGTGATCGCTGTTTTCCTATCCATTCCACTTATTTTGTACAATTTTTTTACGTGTTTTCGGTGCGTGTTGAAATCTTTTCACAGATTGCATTCAACACAATCGACCAAACACACTAGAACATGACCCCAACATGGTTATTATGTGGAATATCAATGTGCACTCACTTTAATTCCACAGCGTTACCACAAATTGGAGTTTGGGGTTAAATTTCGTATTTGGCGAATATTTTCCGCGCTACAGACGTCCATAACCGAATGCAGTGAAAGTGCAGAAAATGCAGGCGGTATGCCAATGCACAGGAGCACAGGTGCTGCGATTGCAGTCATGCAGCCAACAAGCTATCTCAATGTGATTGCATAGATGCATTCCATAGTTAAACTTTAGGGATGCTGCACAATTGGTAAAAATGCACTTCTGTTCGTTCGTCACCAGTAAGTTTGAAATGGTTTGGACGCTTTTTTGCCGCCACGCGTTTTTTTCCCACCACGAATATATTTTTTTTCATTGCACCTCGTCATTTTTTCACCACTCATGGTTAAATCACTCGTTAAATATGTTCCTGGGAATGTCAGTAGCAGGGTATAAACGCATTCAACATATGCATTTTATGCATGTTTTCGTTTCGTTGTTTCATGTTGCCACAATCATAGTCTATATACACTTGCTAGTGGTATTTCTGGAATTTTTGTTATGATGCGTTAGCCGTGCGTTGATTCACACATTCGGGAAACACCTGTAGGAGCTTAAAAGTGCCACCACATTCACACGGTGTAATTAACTCATTTAAGGGATTACAATTTTGTATGGAAATGAAATGAATGTGATATGGTTCAGTTGCACGTGGAATATAAATATAGATTTATCTTTTGAATGTTGTGTCTACGTGTGAATTGATTGATTTGTTCAATTCACGTGGATTAACTTTTTGGATTTCGTTTTTGGTTTTGAATCAACAGTTCAAAGGTATGTATGTCGATTGTTTATTTTCACACTTTGTGTAATACATTTTGAATGTTACCTGATTGCAATTAATTCATTCAAGAACATGTTTCTTAAGCAATAGATCTACAATATGCTATCAATTGAAGATATCCTAAAGGCTAAATCATTGCAATGTACAATCATTGATTGATTCAAATACAAACAACGAAATGCACACATCAAGGATAATTACCCATAATAAGGAGTTCTAGGACTACGACCATAGAAATTACCAAGGATACAAAACCAACCTGTTTGAGTCAATTTACGGTTGGGTTAAATCACTTAATTATTCATATTGTTTTACGATGACCATCTCTAATCCTCTTGAAAAACCAAATGAAAAACACTTTGCCCGTTAAAGTATAATTTCTGACAAATCCTTTGTGCTAATTGTCAATCCATAATACCATACTTAAATAACCAGACCAACAGTAGAACAACAAATTTTTCAAGTCAAATTCAACTGGACCAAAGGATCATCAACATGAACATTAACATTGCCATCTTTCCCATTTACCCTATTCGTGTCCAGGTATATCTATATCACATAGAGATTCATAGTCTGGTTGTGTCATGCCACCCATTTTGCTTGTGTAGAATAAGCCAAGAAGCCAAAGCAGCCAGATAAAGTATAAAACCTCAAATGAGAACTAAATCCCTGATCAGAACACCTGATAAATACCAGAACATGACTTAATGCTCGTGCCATCACCGCAGCACTACACTTAGGTGTGAATTTGTACAAAAAACTCTTTACAACAATTTTATTACCACATCGCCATTGCCATCGTCTTCCATCTGCCTTCCATTTATGAAACCACAAAGTTGTCTCGGTCGTTCTCACCGCATGTTTTATATCGTGTCTACATTGCTATAATATACTCTCCTGAGCCACCTCTAGTAGTGTACCATGAATGAGTATCATACATTCCTCTACATTGTTCTGTGAAGTTCAAGTATATTTTTAGCCAGTATCAATGGCAGTCTTAGTGCTCCACATAGAACCCTCATTTAGTATAACTCTAGAGTGCTGGTACTTAAGCTACTCAACGGATACCCACGGCACAAGGCACAAGGCACCAGCCACCAGGCATCAGACTGTGTGCCAGACCGTCTTCATCGTTATTCAGAATCTACTTTATATCCCTCGTCTTCTTCGTGGCCGTTGTTGTCATCATCACTGACATCTTCTTCTTCTTGTTCTATATTTCCGTATCTGTAGCTCCTAGTTCCTTGTTCCTTGCCATTGTAGTAGTCATCACCGTCGTCGTCGTCATCGTCGTCGTCGTCGCCGTCGTCATCACCATCCAACAATCAGCGTGGATTCTGTGTGGTATATGTTGCAAAGGAAAACATAATGCTTAGTGGTAGCTAGGAAATTGTTTACTTCTCGGAATTTCTGGTCTTTTCTGGTTGCCTGGTCTATTTACTGCTGTATTGCCTTCCTTCAAAAGGGTCTAAAGGGCCTTCTTTCTTGTGCATCTGCAGATTGAGATGTTTTCCAACAGCTTCAGAACTGAAACACACGTTACGTTGGTCATGAAGATGTTGAGTGCCTCAATCGTTCCGTAATTTTTCCGTATGGCATCCTTCCGAATGAAATTTAGAGAATGTAACCGAGAATTCCTTTTTTTTATACTCAACCAGGAACTTCTCGTTGTTCCAGGATTTGGTCTTACTTCCCTAGTCTCACCAGCATCCGTCGGGTATTTGGAATGAGAAGGAATCTGGGGCAACCACATGAAGTTATTTCTGGGGTTATTTTTTGTCTGATTTCTTTTCTCCTCAGACTTTTGTTTGAAAGTGTCACACAAACGTTTTGATTCGGTTCTAGATTTCTTGTTAAGTCGTCTTTTGAGGAGCACTTAATAGAAAACGATATTTTAACGACATATTAAGTAATCAAGATAAAGATGACTGGAAGTGAAAAGTTAATTTGGTTTTTTGTTAAACTTATGTATTTTGGAACTTTAGTAGGGATTGTACATAGCCTAAAAATTATAAATGCCTTGTGTTTCTATTGAAGCAAATGAAAATTATGTATATTTTACAAAATGGATTGCACTTAAAGAAACAGTTCTTGTTGCACCTAGTCCCGGAACTGGAAGTGTCCTATTTCTAAACTGCAGTGGTATCTCCTGAAGCCGGCATTTGCCTGTCTCCTCGATAATGAATGATATATACACAATAAACAAACTAACTGGAAACTGTTGTCAACATGGATCTTTATGAATTGGGCAGAAAAATGAAACTGGAGTAGAATAATATATTATTTTCAACGTGAAAACCTCTCCCCGTTCGTCAAGAACAGTGATAACCAGTCAAACTTTCTTGTGTTACAAAAAACTGTCAGATTTCAATCGCTAATAGCTACGAGACTAATAATGCGATATCAATGGCTGAGGTCACAATGGATAGAACATGTATGTACGTATTTATCGTGCAGCGTTTGGTTTGCCCGTGACGTTATCAGGGTAGTGTAAGCGCCTTCGCGTGATTTTTGTAAATTAACGTTGTGTAAAATTATAAATTAGTGTAGCGTTAGAACGCATTTAGTTAGGACGTTGCTTTGGGTGTCATTGTAAGGAGTTTGAAAAAATTTTCACCGAAATATACGAAAATTTGATATTAGAGTGAGAAAAAATTAAGGATTTTAAGGAATTTCAATAAAACGCAAATAACGAACAGCACGAATCAAAACGAATTTACAAAACTTAAAATGTTCAGTGCCGAGTAAATGTCAGAGCTACGGCAGCATCGATGAAGAAATGAAAAACAGGGCGGAAACCTATAAACTTGTGATTTGTCTATTCTGTAACCATACTTCTACATATAACTATTGTATTGAAAAGATTGATTAAAGTACATACTAATAAGAAACACTTATTATAATTTATCCCGACGTTTTCGCGGAAAATCCACACCGCGAACCTTGATTTCGCCTTAAATATTAATAAAATAATTAATGTAAAAAGTGAAATCATGAATTAAAGGCTCGTAAATCACTGAATCTCGTTTTGCATGCCACATAACTTTCTCGTTTTTGGTAAATAACAGTTCAAAAATATTTTCTTGTTACCGTCGGAATCCCAAACCAAACGAGTATCAAGCTGAAATTCACGTAAATCATAATAAAAGGTGTATACCAATACTTTAATCGTTTAATTAATTATTATCAATAAAATATCGAGCATGGATTGCGTTGTTTTTGTTTTACCTCAACGTGGATTTCTTTATGAATTTATTTTGATTTTTATTTTCAAACTGACTCTTGTGACTCTTCAACAATTTTATGTTATTTTATTTGCGATTCCCAACGCGAAATTATCAGAGCAAAGGTGACAACAACCGCAAATATCATCGTGGAATTTAATCATTGACCACATTATCACGGCCGATTTTCATGTGGAATTAAAAATTTTCGGCCTTTTAATCACATTTTCGCGTTTTATTAAGTAATTATTTAAATGAAATTTTTATGTGAATGCACACATACCATATATGTAGATATTTCAATATCATACAGCACCCATATCTGGCGTTGCTGCTCTATAGTAAGTTTTATTTGCAGCATGAAAAATAAAACAGGAGAAAATTTAAGCTGATTTAAGGCTTTTCGCATTTTTACGCGGCTTTCTTTTTACTTTATTTATAAATTATTTTATCTTATTCCTTTGATTAAAGCGGCAAAAGGTTATTTTGTTTCGGAATGATTTGCGAGGGGTGGCTTATTAATATTTCACTTCAGTAGATTCCAATTTCTACCAATTTGGTAATGCCGCATATATCCCTAAAGCCGAAAATCAGAAGAAGGTTTGTAATTAATTTTAACTTTAATTCGGATTTTTGCAAATTTTCGTCTTAAGCCTAAATTGTCATATTTATTTACCAATAAATTGAAGCTTTAATTACAAATTAAATGCCTCGAAAAACGTGAAAAGGAAAAATTCTATTTTTTTAAATTTTTCAAATCCATATCGAATCCAATAAAACTTTTTCATTTAAAACTACAACGAAAGTATAAATCGATGTTTTTATGTGCGAATTGCATTCAATAAGGTGCCATAATAACTTCCAGTAATTTTCACAATTTTCTCTTGTATTGCAATAACTTTTCCATTTCAAATTGCATTTAAAATAGAATAAATTGCACTTGCACTCGTGCATATTCGTATGAAACATTTTCCAGAATAATTAACCAGCAATATTACTTGATATATAGATATGTAAACTGCTTAGCTGCAGCTTAGCTTATTAATACCAAGTCTTCGTATTTAAATTGCAATGCCCCACTTATAGTTCATTGATGGGTTTGTAATTTTTGTTTCATATTGTATATTGCCGTCTTCAAAAGCAATTCTAGGTTTATGTATTGGAAAAAACATACTCAAATTGAAATAAAGAAATTAAATTAGAAAATAAGAAAAGTATAGTGTACTAGTGACCTCTAACATCGAACTAACTTAATGCAAGTCTAGTAAAAATGTGACCCTATTTTACGAATAGTGAATGTATTTTTAACATTCATTTATGAAATTTGCATTCACAAGTGAAAGCTTACAAATTTAGTTGCAATGAATGCATATAACACACTAATTAATATGATTCCTATTCTTATGCATTTAAAACAGGAGGAACGTCATTGAAATCGCAAAAAATATATGTTAACAATATCAAAATGTCAATAGGTTAATCATTTTCATTTGAATTTCTAAGCCTTATTTAATTAGTCCATTTCTTAGGATTGTCGGAGCGTTGTTAGAAATGTGAATTTTAAAACTATGAAATTGTTAAAGATAAGAAACTATGTGTCATTCAAAAGTTTACGGCGTTAGAAGTGAAACATTTTATGGAATGGCAGACTGGTTAACGAGAAAACAAACAGCACCCGGCAACTATTCTCTGCATTTTCTCTTTGTGCGGATCTTTCTTTACATGTACCTATTGTCTCTAACTCTCAGAAAGCAAATAGTTTAACAGATTTTGTTAGCTCGATGAGTGTAAGAACTCGAGGTTAGTATCTCATTAAAATTGTCACTTCATCATGATTATAGATTATTTAATTTTTCAATTAACAATGAACTGATTTAAATTCCAATACAAATTTTTTATGAGGTTTTCATGATTAACTACCAACAAGTGTTCAAATACCTAAATCTCTTAATATCACTTTTGTAACAATTAAAATGGGGTTTACACTGTCAACGACTAAAGGGGTAACCCTCTATGAAAACAGAGTGTGAAAGTGCATAATGAAAAAAGTGGGTTTTTTTTTGGGCGAAAAAAAGAAATCAACAATTCACTATTTTTGGTGACTTTTAACTACGTTGAGGACCATTATCACATCCGATACCGATGATGCCAATACTGTACTGTTAAAAATGAACCCCGTGGGGATGAAATGCATCGGCAACAAAGTGCAGTTGCATTCGACAAAATCGTGGGTTTTTTGTTACGTTGCAACATAACAGAACAGAACAGAACATAACGTAACGACAGAAATGGATGGTAGGGTAAAAATTGGATTCGTTTCAAAAATTGAAATTAAAATATCACACCATGTGGTTACAGATTTCATTGTAAATAAATAAATAGAATAATTAAAACAATCAATCAATTGGTAGTGGGTAAAATATTTGCATTGAAACCTTCATATCCCGCACTCTCTTGTCACGGGGGCCAATGGATGGCCCTACAATTAACAAATACAATCGTTTGCATATGCGTTTGCAAAGTGGAATTTTATGGAATTTCTGGTGTGAACTGTGCGAATGCATCTCGTGATGCATTTGGAAGATTGCATTGAATGAAACCATGTTTAACCATCACAGGATCACAGTGGCTGGCTTTTCTTCGCACTTCAGCTAAACTAAAAATGAATGTTTCAATAACAATGCCAGGATGTGCAACCATTCCCAAAGGGATATACTTTTTTCAGCTTTCAGTTTTGGGTTTTAAATAGTGACTAGCGGGTGAAGTTATTGCTCGGGCTATTCCCGGAAGCGTCATTCATTGGGAACGACTATCACATACCAAAATGTACCTTTTTTCGAGTAGCTTGATGCCCGAAGCCCACCTAATAATAATTGAAATGAGTTTTCATATTGTTCATAATTGTTTTTATTAACGGATCAAGGGTTGTTAGCATTTTTTTCATAGTTTGTTTTTATATGGTGTTAAAAGTTTATACGTAAATATTTGTTGGGTCTTGTGTTGTCTCCGTGTTTGTATTAACAGTCGAATCGTGAATTTACTCTATCTGTAAATCTCAACATATAGCGTTGATTTTAACTTTTGGTTCGTAGAAAGTGGCAGTTTTCACACATTGCACGTTTTTAATTATAAATTGATTTGAATGATTAATGGCATTTGGGTATAACTCAGCCAAATTTTTCAGTCAGCTTATTTATTTACGAATTATCTAATTACAAAAGCACTCCATCGTACAAACACAAAATTGCCTTATAGTCTTCAACCTGTTTTTGGTTGAATTCAGTAGCTTCGGATGAAACGGTTGTTGTGGTTTTTTATTGATGAAGATAATCAAGAATTTAGAATGTTAACGAACCTTTTGAAGATTAAAATCTTATTAATTATTATTAAATTAAACATGAGTCTGTATGGAGTTCTCCGCCACAACAAACGATGAGCCACATGCACTTGTATTAAATATCTTATCTTCGTTTCTCTGTAATCGAATTGACTATCGAAAGGAAATTGAAGTAATTTTCAAGTCATTTTTCAATTTTTTATTCATTTTGATTTTAAAAATTTTGTTTCGATTTGATAATGTTTTTGTTTTAACATTTTTTTTCCTCATTTAATTCTACAACGAAAACACAATTCACATTCGATTAACATTACTACAATAAGAGCATGATATAAAAATTTAATCGAATTGTATAACTGAACAAAAAATCATTTTCTAAGTTATTAGTTTTCCATTCACTAATAACAAGAAAATGTTTTGTGTTAATTACTTTCTAATCTCAATAATCAAACAATCACAATCAATTCGTGAGATATTTCGAAGTAGAACGGCATGATTTCAAATTCTGTGTGGTTTTGTCTGTGTGGAACGAAGATAATTTTGAGTATCTTCTGTCAATATCTCATTACCTGATATTATCAAAAGGTTTCAAGCTTCCTGATTTTAGAGTGACCTGTATTTTATATTTCAGAATAAGCACATATAAAAGAAACTAGTACATTGTTGTAAATCTTATATGTTATTGGAGGACAGCCTGTAAGCGAGACAATGTCGTGAAATTTACTAACTTCAAACTGTTTCTGATTTTTAAAGTACATACAATTATAGTCCCATTTGTTTCATTGTCACAAGTCATAATGTCGTTTTGTTGAGCTTCATTGTTAACATATGTTTTTTCCACTTACAATTTCATGCTGCTATTGTTAATTCTATTTGCTGAAAACATTTTCCCTTGCAAATATCCAATGACAAACCGTTTACATAAAATATAGAAAAATGTTTATTGTAAAGCTATTTTAATCTGCTTGTGGATTTGATTTGCGCTGTTATGATGTAAAACCTTTTATTAATAAAGAAATTAGTAACAACAGAGATAATTACCCTTAATATTCATTTACGTATACACTGTGTATTGTGATTTTTATTATAAGAGAGATCATCTGTGGAATTTGTTTTACAAATGCTTGGATGAAAACGGCGTCATAAGTTTGTAAAGTCATTAATAGCTATTTATGTATCAAGGGTGTAAAGTGACGCTTTCCTGCAGTCGTGGATTGCAGCATGACTGTAAGGTCCTGTCGCATGCGTACAAAGACGAATGGAGACGAAGTCGAGTGCTACAATTACACGAGTCTTTGTACGAATGCGTCATGACCGAGCGCAAGTGTAGCAACGACTGCACTCGCGGTGCATACAATAGTTTATGTAACAAATGCGTGGAAAGTTGAATTTGAGAATAATATGCACACGAATCTGTTACATAAAGTTGCACTTTACTCACTAGTGCGGTAAAATAGGGTGTGTTTGGGAATCGAAAACTTTACGCATGCAGAACGCACACCGAAAATTCAACGTTCGAAGCAAGCCGCGCATAAAATTTTTCTTATACATATAACATAGAGGTTCCTTTACAGATTTGTTTTATGAAAACTGTTTAGAAATTTGTCCATTTGCTCACATCGTTAAGGAAATGCCTGCACAAATTTTGCTATCTTTGTGCTTTCCTCAAATCGATCTCCAAACCTGTTCGAATAACACTCTAAAGTACATATAGAATACAAAGTAAATTGTTCAATTTACTAGGCTTTCGCAATTCTTAATTATATCATAAATAAAAGATATTGTGGCAGAAAGTTCAACAGCACAGTGGTGCAGTGTATTAGCTTTACATTGCATAAGCTCACTAATACATATTTAACATAAATTAGAAATCAACTTCTGGTGCTTTTTTGAGGTTTTTCAATTCTACTAAATACTTTATTAACGTCAGTACTTCCTGGAGTTACTCATAATTAGCTAGAGGGTGGAATTGGAATGAGTTTAACGATTCACCAATAATTGAAGAAATACTTCATTACAAGAATGTAGTTGTACATCATCATTACTTTATTTTTTTTTTGTTCAACTTATTTCAAATGCATTATTGAATATGATTTTAGGTTACCAAAGAAAAATGAATAAAAAATTCATCCGCAAAAGTCCACGACAAATCAATAATAATTATCGACGGTTGTCGAAGCATTTGTTTAAGGTTATTCCTTGATTGTAGAGTAGAATGAGGTTAAAGGTGGTATATAAAACCACTTCAGCTATTATAGAGTCCTAGAGTATTGGTTGGCACCGATTTCATTCCGCAAGCTTTAACCAAAGAAAATTGAATGCGCCCAGTTTAGAAATAGAAAAAATTATTATAGAACTGTTTCAGTTCTATAGAACCAAGCCCAGGATTCCCTCAAAGTTGTATTGCGTTGATGGTTATGAAATTAATATATATACAATATAAATAGTTATATACATATTACAAGGGCAAGAATATCGTCCTCGTGCTTGTATAATTCTAACTCATTCATGAACGGTTACGGGTAGCTGTAGAAGCTTTTCTAGCAATGCTAGCATTGATAATGTTCACCACCAACTAACTATGTTTGAACATCAAATAACAGCGGAAGGTGTAATTATAGATATTATGCATAACAAATTATTTCAATTAACGCTCTTAATTGCAAGAACTGGGACACGGCCGTCCCCTATAGTAAACAAAGCTCTGGTGGATAATATTTTTCTTCTTCTACTTATTTCTCTATTTCCCCCCTTTCGTCTTCGTTGTCATCATCGTCTTGGCCTATGTTAGCGTCTTCTTTGATTACAAACCATTTGAGTCTTAGTATATCGATGGAAAATTGAAGAGTAAAGGGTAATTAATTATTTTCCATTCCCTATCATATTTTATCATGTATGCTTATATAGACACGGTTATATCGGATCGTTTCTATATTATTGTCGAAGACGTAGATGGACGTCGACAACGACATCGTTTGATTGCTGACAATATAAGAGTTGAATATAAAAATTTATGTGATACAAATTTATGTATTCGTTCATATTTAATTAGAAATGAATTAATAACTATATGTGACTTGTACTTAGGACATTAATTCAATACATAGAAGAAAAAAATCCAATCAATTTTATATCGAATTTTTTTGTGATATCGACTAAAACAGAACATAAATATAAAATGAATTAAGTACTGAGGTTTTTAATTATAATTTTTGTAGAGAATAAAGCTCAGTATTTGTAAAAATTTGTATTCTAAGGTTTAACACAAACTAAATTTGTAAGACTGCACTGAGTTGTAAAAGGACACTTCGACTTTTAAAACTGTATAGCAATGTGTTATATAAGTTACATAACTTTTGTCCAGTTGCAATAAACACCTGGAATACAAAATATACTTTACACTATACCAATGTATGAGGAAACAAAATGCATTTGATTCTCTGCAAAATTCAGTTGCATTTGGAGAAGATCCGAATCATGGGGGGATTGAGAAAAACAAACATTTCTACCAAGTGATATGCATTTACGTGCAGTCTAAATGTCGACGAATAAATGTTTAATTCGTTGCTACCAAATGCAACTACTTGATTTGCATAAGCAGAAAACTAGTTGGAATCAGATATTGAATAATAAAGTATTCGGAAAATTGCTGTAGTTAGTTTTCATTCATTTATACGAAATTTCGTAATCCATTTTTCTATTACCATATTTTATGTTGGTATGACAGGTTTGTATGTGAAATTTTCAAAGACAATATATTTTTGTGTTTTCTCTAAAACTACTATGAGTTTTTATATTACGTCAAATACAAAAGAAACAGGAAAAGGAACTTTCCAATTTATGAGTTTCACATCTAAACTGCACTTAAAGAAGAAATCAATAAACGTAGACTGCGCTGCTGCTACTTAATAATGAATTAATAGCACATAGAGTTTATGTTCTAAAGTTGATGTTGCTTAGGCCTTTGCCAATGACGCTACCATGTAGATATGTATATTTTAAAACCATTTCGCTTAAATTTTATTATCCTATGCTTTATCGTTGCATATAGAAATGGAACGTTCCACTCAGAAATGGGAATTTTTTTCATCTTATTTTACGTTCTTTTTTCTAAAGGTTTTCTCGGAAAAACACGCGAAAAATCGGATCCCTTGTCCTTGTACGTCAGTCGGTGTGTGTAGTATATTGGAATATCTAAATACGGGTTCATGTGATGCTACAATATACATATTTTTTTCCTTTCCGGTTTATTCCTTCTATTTTAAAGTTGTTGGTGATGTCCTTGTTTACGTATAAACCCCATTTCTGCATATGCTGTGAATATTTTTTTTCGCATCGTAAAAGGACGACAGGATGAGTTAACTGACAACGGATATGGAAGAGCAGACAATCCACGATTTCTACTTTACATGCGAAAACGCATCCGATGGCCCAGAATGCTTTCTATGCCTTCTTGTCCATGTGCCCCTATGAGGGTGACTATGTTCTTTGGGCAAAGAGGTTACGTCTGACTTTGTTTTTTATTTAGCTAGAAAAGTGAACTCATGGACATAGATGGAGATGATAGAAACGAGAAAGTATGGTATCAGCTATGATGGGACAACATCCAGCACATACGGACCAACACTCTTCAGTTTTGTTAAAACACTTTTTTAGTTTTATATTTTTCTCTAGCAATTTTTTCTCGAAAAATCTAAACAGACCTCTGACATGCAGCATGAAAATGTCCTTATGTGTGTAGGCGTATGCAGAAATATACAAAATCAAATACATAATACGCACAACATACCTATACATTGACAATGATCAAATACAAAGACTGTTCAATTTTTAATCCCTGGAAATATTTTAAACACAAAAATGAAGAAAAAATAAAGTGATGCTAACTGGTGTGGTACTGCTTAGCCTATATGAAAGTGGAGTGTATGGGATATACTGTAGGCAGTGTCCAGGAAGTAAAGACTGGCCAACATAGCAACCCTTGTCGAACAGAGCCATAGATCATGCATTCGAGGCTTTTCTTTGCTCATACCAATTTCTCTTATATTTTCTACGCTTTCGCGTATATTTTGCAGCATTTGACCGCGTTTCGTTTATCCTTCGCTCCTTTCAAACCAATTCTACCTATACTATATGATATGCCATAACATAACCCGCAAGCGTTTCATTTTGCTTCGTTCGATTCAAAACCAAAAACAACATATTCGCCGTTTTGTTTCTAGTTCAATATTGCCTAACCTTGCCTTGCTTAGCCTGGCCTAGCCTTGCCTTGCCTTGACGGCTGTCTAGAGTCGATGGTGGTGGCTTGAACCCAATGCCGCCTCTACGATGCAGTTGTTTTCCTTTTTGCTTCAATAGAAAACGCGGGAGTGTAGTTCGAGAAAATGTATTTACAAAGGCTTGTAGATATAACAAATGTGCACGGATAGCAGGATAGCTGCATAGTAAGCATCCAGAGAATGAGTAAACACCTTGACATAGGATCCAGTATGGTTAGCACCAATGCTGGTGATGGTAGCCGTGGTTGTTTCCTAATACCAAGACAAGCTATCGATGGAATTCGTGATGGTTAGAGTATCCCATCACTATACACCCGCTAAGGATGCCTTTGCGATATTTATTTCATAGTGCATCTACAATACACAAAGTTTCGCTGCGTTGCACTTGCACTACGTTGCATACCCGGATAAAATGCATGTATGCAATCAATCGCTCGAAAGAAATTGCCTCTTGGGGTTTTGGAATAGAAATATGCTAAAGCGCACATACTGGCTTTGTTGGAAGTTCAACTGTTCACCCAATAAAAGGAACACGTCCCTTGGTCCAGTGATTCGTATTGTTTGATATCTATTGCTTAGAAAATATATTCTATTTTCCATTAAGGGCACTGGATAATTCCTTAATATTTTTCAAATAATATAATTATTTCATTTCAACTTATAGAGTTTTAAATACTATCTACATACGTGAGGACACATCTCACATATTCTGAAACAACTCTGTGTAAATCAACTAAAATTCAATGGAAATTATCATATCTAATGATTATTCGCATCTTTAATGATTTTATCCAGATTTGATGGAACTACAAGTTCTATTTTATATGCGTACTAGATTTGTTTGATGTACAATACAACAAAATCTCAATTCCACAAACTAACAATTTGAGAGTATTTTGAACGTTGACGAAGGATACGCAAACGACGGCGGTAGAATTGAAAGTAAGGTTAAGTTAAAGTTATCATACGTATATGGGATAAGTGGGAGTAGAATGGAATTGTTAAGTATAAAATGAAATGTTACGAGTAACTCTTCCTTCTCAATGGAAATTTCGTACAACACTAAAGAATATAAATAATGGCAGTTCGAATTACGAGCCTAACATCATATTCATGGAATGGTCAACACTTAGTCCTGAATGTGCCATCTAATGGAACTTAGTATTGTTAGGGCTCGATATGAAATAAATCATAACAAGAGAACATTTATACTGATCCAACAGCTAAGGGTTGGAAAAGTTTTGGTTTGTTGTAGGTACCTATATGATAACAAAACTGGTCGTAATAGTAGATAGTGTTGGTGTAGGTGTTGTTATAGGTGTAGTGTTGTCTAAAATAACAAAAGTTTTGTTCCCATTTGGTTAAAGTCGGAATGTGATGGAATCGCTCACATATGAAAATACGCAAAATTTTGTTATACTATATTTCCTCATACTGAACAGTGTCCAAAGTGTGTGTTATATGGATGAATCGTATAAGAGAAAATCACAATAACAATAGAATTTATTCTGTATGGCAGCCATACTTATAAGCATACAAACGAGAAACATCACAAATGAATTAATCCGGCAAACAAACAAACCTCCAAACATAATTTACTTCCTAAGTTATGCAATTCTATCAAAAGCACAAAGCCCAGAAATTTTCGGCTATTTCTACTCCTACTGTTTCTCAGTTTCTCATTTCTATTTCTACTAGCCTAAGTTTTAGATGTCGTATTTAGTTAGGCATCATCCTGTTTTTGTGTTCTTCCGCTTTGAGCCTATGCACATAACAATCAGAATCAACGGAAAACTTGAAGCACCCATAGATCTTTCATCATCACTACTATCATACACATTCCAATAGCTCTATGTCACCGCTTGGTTTCTATTCTAAATAGAAGGAGTTCTTTGCAAACAACAAAACAATTGTATATATGATACAATAAATTCATCAATTTATACACAGCGAGACAACATTACCAGGCTTTAGCCAGCTGAGTCCAAGCCAAAATACAATCCAACGAAAATGTTTAGAAATTTTGAATTGAACTTTTAGAATGACCAAAAGATATATGTACGAGTATAAGGTCCATCCTTTCGATTTGGTTTTCCTGCACGCGACGTAGTTGCACAGAAAGCTAGCTCAATACAAATCCATGAATAAAATTGTGAAAACCTTTTCGAGATAAGGCAATAGTTTATACTATAAAAGTATATGTACATGTTATAGCTCGTAAAAGCTACAAACTAAACCATCCATTCATTTGATAGTTAAAGAATAGTGTGTCCCATGAATTTCTGAAGATGAATGCCTATTGCGAAACGGGAATTGACCAATACCCCGTAAAGAATACTCAATCATAAACCAAATCAAATCGACATCCTCACAGTCACAACAGTTTCGTCTTTTGTATTGTTAAATTTTCATAACTTAGTTCCGGTATTCATGTGAAGGATGTGAAGGATATGAAGGGTATATGGATGAAACCATGAAGATTTGGCGATGGTTTGTTTCATACTAAAATTGCCTACAATATCCTCTTTGGTTTGACTATAGATTGTATCATACAAAAATTTTCTTCCATACTATACATATATTGTTGTTGTAGTTGTTGTTATTATTGTCATCCTTCGTTTTCTCATCGTTTCTCTATTGCTCCTTTAAAAGTTTAACGAACAACCGGTCAGAATCTCTTGTCAGTATCTCTTGTGGTTTGCAACGAAATTAATATTTGTTTCAAAATTTCATTTTGTCCCCACAGAAAACAATTTCAATGACAGTTAGTTTCTTCCTGTGACACAACTCAATAACTACAATGGATATTTGTGTTTAGATATTCAATAAAAAATACATGTATCAACTATTTGTGTCCAGAAAAATAGCAGTAAATTCAATCGATTTTCATTGTAATCAAATTTTAAATTAATATAACTACATCTCTTCTTACTTGTACAATAACTGCATAATAACATGCAGCAATATGAGACATTATCCTTATTGGTAAATACTAAATGTGTTTTGAAATATTGAAAATAGAAATTCCCTTAGGTGAGTCCTGATCCATCTATGCAAAATCTAAACACGTTGCCAGAAATGGTACCTTTTGAATAGCACGACACATGTCATATGAATATCATCTAAAGTGATCAATTGCCATACTTATTTCATTTAATGATTATATTGCCTTCGATTGATTTAACCCGTATCACATGAGCTTATCGGACGTATGTATTTAGAAATTATTCAACATGATTACATCATTCACTTAGTGCTGGACACATTCGTTGTTGCAGTAAGAAATGTTTGTATGTACTTAAGATTTGGATCAATGCAAATTACAAATTATGATATTCAGATACGTTGGAATGATGTAAATCTTAAGGGAATGCATCACATGCAATTAACGTCTTGTTGTTATTCCAAGAAGTGCACTTTTTAAGTTGTTCGATTTAGGCTATTCCATTGCGTTTGATGACAATCTTTCATGTGTTATTGAGGTGTTATCATGCCACACAGGATTACAGATGTTAAAAATCTTCGAAGCAAAGTTTGAGTTTCCATTCTTCATGGAATGATGACATTATCTTTTTGAAAAACTCAATCTTATTTTTGATTACAGATTTTTTCAATTTTCATTATTCTTCAATTGGTTGGTCAATATGATAATATTGTTGATAAACAGAATTAATTAAAAGAAGTTCAATAAGGGATATTCTCAACGTGTACCTCATATTTTTATTTATAAAATTTTAATTAATATTCCTGTGGACATTATTGAAATTCAGGAAAATTTGGAATGAAGAGTTCTAAGTAGTTGAAATATACCTAGACACAATAAATCTTCTTATCAAGTGTGTTATCATAACAGAGCTATTAAGTTGATTGTGATCACAGTTAAAATTTTTACATATTTGACAAACGATGCTGCTGCCACTTATTAGTGCAACATATAGTATATAACAAATTCATTTTCTCGCTTTCAAATTGTCACAATTTAACTGCAATGTATCACGCTATTCATGCATTTGTTGGTTAATATGCAACGCTAATCAAATAAGTGTGATCGTCACGCTAACAATGTTTTCTCACCTCTGTGAGTATCGTTGTCAAAGGTCTTTCAATTGTTACGCATTTTTAACGTGTTTAAAGTTTGTCACCAATTATAATCTGGTTAAAAATTTCAAATTTCTCAATTAACTCTTATCCAATAAGATTGTTTTATTGGAAATACATATTTTGAAATGAAGATATGTTTTCCGAGGTAGTCACATCCACGGAAAAATAGGGTAAATATATGTCCAACTGTTCTACATGAAATCCTTCCAACACTATTATTTTCTATTGATTTTATAATAACATAGTACATGATAGTGTTCGAAATCTCAATTTTCCTTACATGTGACTAGCATGCAATGAATAGCACTTTAATGCATCCAACTTTTCATCTGCATTATCTACACAAAATAAACAATTGCTACTGTCAATGATAACGACTAATTTAAAATTAATAAGTACGTACCGCTTGTTGTTAGCTGTGGGGATTATAATATAGCTATACTTGAAGATATTTACAAACTACAGAAGCTCCAAGTAATATGATTAATGACCGATTGCGTGGTTCCGCTGAGGCAGAAATATATATATCTTCTTTGAGTTGGAATCTCATTATTCCCGCGAATAAGTGTATAATATAATGAATATTATCTATATAAAAATACATAAATATGTATATAGTAATGTGAACCCAAGATTACTTTATTACATCATAGATGTTTTGTTTAACATAAACGATATTATCTGGCTTAATACTTCCCTGTCTCGTTTTTATTTCAACTCTCACAGCCACTGGAATGTGATGGTTATAAATATTCATCGAGTTCTTTAATGCTACAGCAGAAGAACGGTTAGAGGGCTCATTTCTTATGGTATGGAGTATGATGGTAGATGGTAAATGGCATTTATCTTATTTTAACTTTACCAACACTGCTCATATACAGTAAAATAAAATACGAAAATGAGCAGATACCAGGGAAGAGGGAACAATGGCGAAAAAAAATCCGCAATGAAGAAGATATTCTGGCCCAAAAGCTACCCGTCCTTGGCAATGGGGTTCAAGTATACCGAATTAAAATATACATTTTTAATAATATTTCATAAAATTTAAATATTTATATTACTAAATTTGGAATTTTCTCTTTGTGTTGTATCTCCTCATTCTCATCTCATTTGATTGCTTTGTCTTCTTTCCACACAGCAGTCCATGTATTTGTTTCTAGTATGGCAGTGATATTTCCGAGGCATGAGGTATTAGGAGATCTTCCTTTACAGTTACAGGCTCTTAACTTCACTTTACTTGAAATGACTTTATCCTTCATACTCACACTGGTGACCGAGCTTCTACAAAATATAAAATTTTTTAATCATTTTATTATGAATTCAGCTTTAATTTTTATTTATTTCCTCCAGAGTTTATGAAAAAGTTTGGAGAATTTAAAATATTCACATTTTCAAAATAATTTTCTATAAGTTTTGTCGAGAATATTTAGTTATTTCACAATTAGTTTCTTGTTATAGTTTTTGTTGCTATAGTATGGAATTTCCTTGTTTCAATTTTGCAAACAATTTATCATGAATAAATCATGTTATAGAGATAAAAGAGTTATATCAAATAACGACATAAAGAATTTCACACAAATAATGCAACAATAAAAAATCCTCAGAACTAGGAGCGAACCATGCAGAGTTGGTAAACTAATACGAAAATCTCATGTGCAACTATTCGAATTCTCTATACTGCACTCATTCATGCTATTAACTAATTCATTACTATTAGAACATAAAATGTTGGCTCATACAAGGCTTGAAGACTGTTGCAGAACATGCATTTGATATGAAATATTCAAGATGAAACAACGAAAGGACGCGCCTGTGATCATCATCACTATCATCGCTATCAACAGAATCGTCCTTGTTCTGGTCATCAGGAGCATGGTTGTCCTTGTCTGCGCTTCGTCGTCATCGTGGAAGAGTTATAATGGTAGATGTTGGTGAAATACATCACTTGCATATAAACATCCACAGTACCTATGTTGTCAGTACACCATCTACCAGTGAATATGAGCAGCAAAAAAAAATATATGAGTACTAGTAGAAATTTTGGCCCTTCCTCGTAGATTGTTGTCTATACGTAATATTTCTCGAAACAAACATGTCAGTGACCAGGTCGGCGGAAAAGACGGATATTGTGCTAAAAGTTTATGGTAAGGGGCTACGAAATAGAATCAAAAATATGCTGGGTTCTGTACTGCCGAATATACGTATAAATATTTACCCAGTTCTGCATGCAGAGAGGCATAAATTAGGGAACTTTGGACAGAACTTCACATCACATGGGCTAAACTCAAAAGTATCAAACTAGAAATTTCGTGAGTTCTCTACTTCTCAGAATGTTGAAATAACAAAACCCCAACAGCAGCGAAAAGCAACCGGCCCACATGACGAATTCCATAGAAAATTCCTATACTGCACTGGGTCCTATTTAAATTCCCTACCATTTTACTTCATTGCATTAGGATTTCGTTTATGGCCATCACAGGTCTCTCGACACCATTACCACCATCATCACCATCATCATTGTCATCGTCATAGTCGACATCATCATGCCACCATTGTCATTGTCGTCCACGACATCGACTTAATCGCAGTCGTGGTTATGCAAGTAAAATCATTAGAATTTCGAGGAAGGAGTCGAGAAGGAATTGCTGAATATGAATTCGTATATACAGGAATAGAGTCCAGGCTTTGTTTCAATGGTCACCTGATTTATACATATAACTTCAAAAGGAAAGAGCGCGTAAAGACCCTACCCTTAGGCTGACAATGGTAATTTTTCACAAAAAGATACACGAGCTTTTGCAAACGTATACGCATGTATTGAAAGCGTAATTAATTATCTTTTGCATGAATCACGAGAAACAGTATTAGAATTCATGCTACTGAATCCTTGCTTGTGATTTTGTCTTCAAAGGTTTTCAGTTTAGCTTCCGGCCATTTTCTAATGATGCCTGTACTAATAGTAGACTCTACATCAAATTGACCGTTCTTCAAATAGTAGTTAGTATTCATTTTTGAAAATAATATGTCGTAACTTCAGGTTAAAATTCAAAATCCATTCGTGGACCAACTAAGTTTGAATTATAAAAACTGATTCTAATTATAAGAACTAAACAGGAAAAAGCTAATTCAATTCAATAGGCAGGTCTAGGTAAAAGTTAAGTGAACCTATTAAGATGGCATCCTGTCAAGCAATTAACTTTCTTCCTAGAAGTAATCCTTATTGCAATAATTGGTTTTAACTTAATGAAGAAAATGTAATATACTTTAATAAAATTGGAGACATTTCCAGTGGTAAGTAATTCAATTTCTAATACAATTTTTCTTGAGAAATCAAAACTGATCTAATCATGTATATAAACAAATGGTTAATTTTTTGGTTGCGACATCAATCAAATTTAATTACTGACTTATCGTAAATGTTAGGTATATGTAGGTATGTGTCATGTCATTGCAAATCTCGTTTTCTACTTCAATTAACACAATTACGTCACATTGAAAAAGTCTCATATGAATTATTTCTTTGGCATTTATGAAAAATTTATATTTCTCAATTTGAATTGAAATATACTCACAAAAGCACCGCCACGCCACCTTCACCTCGTCCAAAAGAAAATCCGTCTTCTTAGTGGGCAATCAAGTGAATCGGTGGAGTAGGAATTGGAGTCTCAAATATAATCCACTTGAATGGTGTGTGGTACAAGAGGCAGGAAGTTCCTCCATATGAGCCATACTATCAAATGTAACAAATGTACACCGTTCACTTGCAAAAACTTGATATACTCGCATGCCTAAAATTTATGGCTACCTTTCAGCATAACTTCTGAGGAATCACTTTATTCAAAAGAAAATTCCATTTAATTGTACTTTTGTTTTGCTTCTCCTGTAACGAATGCAATCTATTTCATATTTTTGAGCAAAAACATACTAAAGTGCCTTCATTCATCCATAGATCTACTGTGGCTCTGTTAGAGTGGAGCACTACAACGGTTCTGGCAAAATACTTTCAAATTAGAATTTGCAGTGATGTACGAGTGAAATTGTGAAAGAAGATTGAGTCTCTTTTTTCCTTGTTTTGGGTGAGTCTTTAACAACAAGTGAATCCATACTAACACTATAAAACAAAAAAATACTGCCTCCATATCTAAGATATGCGGGGGGGTAGTACAATATTCCAGCATTGTACTGTTGGTAACAGTGAAATGAATTATGCCTTCTTATTCTACTTCAAACTTATTTGAATATTTTTCAAATCAACTAAACCATCTGATTCCATACACGAAGTTTCCTTGAAATTTTGATAGGCATGTACGTGTACTTGTTCTCTTGAAATGTAATATATTTTAGTAAATTATTCGCATTAATAAAATAATTCCTTTGTTTCAACGAAGGGAGACAGAACCCGTTCATACATGTATCACATTGCAACGAATTCTGTTGCATCGACGTTATGTGTTTTGTATACTGAGATACTTTTGAATACGAGTAGTTGAAACAGATTGAATACAATACAAAATAAATGATCATGTGATATAAAAATGAACAAAAATTGTTTGAGTAAACTTTAATCAGTATCATAAACTTGATATTGGTACTATTAGATATTCAAATCAAAGATGACGAAGAGTGATGCTCAAGGAGATCAAAACAGAAGAGAAAATCTCAAAGTAAACACTTTACTCTCATAACAGCCACTTTCAGAAGAGTTCTTCGATTGCTTTTCCAGAGAAAATGAGATGCAAGATAAGTAGTTTTTTTTTTAAATTGTAAAATAAAAATTTTTGTAACGTGACTTTATTTTTCTTCTTGAGTGGGTGCCGGAAGGAAGAAAATGTTTAAATTTTTTACGAAGCTTGTTTTAAGATTATAGAATTACTAGCTTGGTAGGGTTTTAATCACTCGAAGTTTTTGTATCGCAAACACCAAAAAATATTAAAGTTACTTTTTGTCCTTACAAGTGCAATCAATTTTTTTCTAAAGTCTTAAAAGCTTTGGAATATGCATCTACTTTATGTTAGTTCTGTTTAACTTCATTCTATAACAAATTGGATGACTTTATTGCATTTTAAAAAAGGGAAATTTTTGCCAACAGCAGGAGAAGAGCAAAATTGAGATTTTGCTTTTATGTCTGTCAAACAGGACCTTTCCTTACGGGCAAAACCTTCAACTTCACTGTAGTATACTTCAAAGCATAACAGCGCTGACAATCCTGTCAGGCTATGTCATTTATTGCATTCGGTAAGAAAGGCAAAAAACGTTATATGAAGGTGCATGATAACTGGGTACAACATGCCTCTTGCCCAATCCTTCTTAAAATTCACCTATGGAATCTGACCTGAACAGGACATTGGAAAAATCACATTTGACTGTCCTGAATAGCCCTTTTACTTTGCATGTTCCTGATTTTCTTCTCTTGTTTTGTTGTCTTGTCGTTGTCATGCTAGCATATATGCGAACTAAAGGCAATTTGTCTTTTATCAAAGATATGGATATATTTTCAACGTTTTTGGTAAAAATTTGAAGGCACCCAAATGTTTGTATCTCTATAGTACGTATTCCACTTAAGTCGAATGCATGCACTTTGAGGATTTGATGATATTCCTTACGGCAAAACGCTTTCCAAAATTACTTTATCTAATATTGTTGCAAATCACATTGAAAGTTTTACAAAAACGTGCTTTGTGGCATTCAATAATGCTTAAACTAAAGGAATCATGATTCCAAAAATCATTTTATAATTCAAAGAGTTTAAAAAGTTTTTGTAAATTTTACTATTTAATTTGGACTGCCTTCAAAAATGCAAAACTGTCAGTCTACTAACGTAAAGGTATGATAAGCTAACAAACTGCTTTGCAGTAAATCAGTTAATTTTAGCAATTTTCACATGAATCAGACATAATGTTGGAGAAATTTTAACGAATTTTTCTACAAAATTAAGTCGAAAATGGAACATTTTTGCTAATTGAATATCATGATTTAGCTGAGAATTTTTGAAATCATCACATGACCATTGCTTACCTTCTTCTAATAAGGGTTGATATCATTTCACTTGGAATTTCATTTCTGTCGATCAAAATTAATTTCCTTCTAAATCTCTAGTGCTGAAACATGAAAATTGTTAGCGTTTGGAGTTGAAAAATCTACTATGTCCTTTAGCAAATAAATTTACGAATTCATCTGCTGTTCTGTTGAAAATAAAAAAAACACGATGCGACTTTTTTCCACGTGTGTTTCCTTATAATTTACATGTTCTACGTGTACTGCCTTTGTACAAAGTGGTACAAACCCATTGCCAGGTAAAGGAGATATATGTCCTGTGAAGAGGGCATAGGAGATTCGTTAAGCCCAAAGTGTCCATTTTAGAATTCAAAGGAAGATTCCTTGCAGTACTGCAGTTTCTGAATACATATATACTATATACGAGCAAATGGTATTCACCAAAAATTCAGCAGTTTCGTGAAAGAGAAAATCAATTAAAATTGAATTTCGACCGTAGACAAAAATTATTCTTTGAATACACCAGGATATGGGAACTCTGCGGAAGCTTTTGAAGAAAACGATAAAAAAATTGGAGTTTTTGAAGGAATAACGACGATTGGAGTGGGTGGTTGGTTTTATCAAATCGCACGTATAGGCAACGAAAAGGAAATAAAATGCCACAGGATACAATATGAATGTAGATATAGTATGACGTGCATATTGAAGCAGTTGCAGTAGCATTACGTTCTTTGGCCTCCATCTATCACCACCGAAAGGTGTAGGTACTCGTATAGTTAGCTTTAGTGGACTAGAAGCAGAATTGAACTAAAGGAAAAGACGTGTTCGCTAAATGAATGCAGCGGCAAAACGTAGATAGATACGAGCACAAGTGGACCGCGTAGACTTCACTATGAAACAAATAAAAAAATCAAATTTCTATTAAAAGAAAAAGAAAACAGTGGAAAGAGATGAAGAGAAAACAAAAAGAAATCAGAAAAAATTCAAAATTTAATTAGCATCCAAGTGTATACGGTTCTAAGCTAAAGTTTCAGATGTACAAGCCCAGTAGTAGTCGTCACAACTGTGGGAGTTGGGGCTTGCAATGCATTCATATATCATGGCATCGTGATGTACAAAAGAAGCATCCGATACGAGAATCTATAACCCATCACAGGCCTTGCCAATGCAGAAAGGCATGGCAAGGCAAGGCAGAAGAAAATGTACGCGGACTTATATCGCCAATACATCCTGTTCACGTGTGAGACTCCAAACAATATGAGTTCATATATCCATATACCATTGGATCCAATGAATTTATGTATGTGCTCATGTTGACGTAGAGTGCATACGTTTCGTAGAACGGATAAACGTGCACAAGGTTGCGAAAATTTCTTTTTCTGTATATGCAATATTTTGTTCTCATGCTTTGAACAAAACGAATATTGCTCCACTTCGATTCCACGGTGGATACAAGTGGAGAAGAAGTACAGACCAAAGCTTAGTAGTTCTTTGCAGCCGTGGTACCATAGAGTGAGAGACGTTGAATGATTGATTTATTTCGATGAAATGAAATAGACGTAGCTTGTTGGTTATAGCTTGTAGTTTTGTAGCTTTGAGTGGTCAGTAGGCGGAGTTAAGCAATCTTCTATACAAAAGTATACAACATTCGTCTATGAATTTTCTCATCTATGCTTTTCATTCAACTTTCTCATTATTTTAGCAGCGTGTTTTTGTCTTCTATCTCGTTTCGACCTACATTTAAATAAAATCGGAAGTGGAATTGTTTCCTGGGCCAGCAAAAGTCGTCTACATTCATTCCATTTGTTCTCTCTATATCATACATGCGTATAAAGAAATGAATCTCTAGAAGTCCAACGATGTGTACTCGTTCAGTAATTATTTTCACATGCAGATACCATTTGTGCAACGTAATCTATAGTACATACCTACAATATATCTACATGGTCATGTAGATTCGCCCATTTCTCTAACTCGATGCCCGTGCAAACAAAAACCAACCGACCGACCAACCAACCAACCAAACATTCATCCATCATCTGTAGCCCATCTCTAGCAAATGCAATCTTTGCTACAAATGATGACTATGATGATGCCCCCCACTAACCCCATTCCTTGAATTATCCTTCGTTCCAAAGTAATTTTATGTCTTACACAATGAGATCAGGTGTGAGATGCTAGATTATAAGGTGAATGTGTCATGTTGAAGGTCTCAAGGGCTACTCACCCCTAATGAGGTGTGAGGAAATGTTTGAGAAAATTCTGTTAAAAGAGTTGCAAGTGAAGAAGCGCTTTTTATGGTATTATTCATTGAATTGGTACTTCAAGAACTTTTCCTTTTCGTTACAGAACTCACATCGTTGGAGTTTTTGAAAACTTTTTTTTATTTTGAAGACTTGAAGGAAAACTGCAGAAAAATTGAAAGTGAAAGGATTTTTCCTTCGGAAGAAAGTAAAATTCCTTTTATAACTTTTTTCTCCATGATATCTACGTTTAGGTCGTAGTATTAAATAACCAGGAAATGTCACATGAATCATTCCTGTTAAATAAAAAGCATTGATATATAATTTTATTAACAATTTATAATTTCTCTAATAAGACATTTGGCACTACAGTATTTCACTGTTACAATCGACAGACTCAGACTTACTCGCCTGCACTCAGTCGACGCTGGCGCTTCATAATAAAACGAAAGATGAAGCGCCAGCCATACTTAAATCTAGATCACCACTATGGGAAACATAAAAGGAAAAAATGTTAGTGCTCGTGACCGGGAACTGAAATGCGGACCTTCTGCTTGCCGGGCAGAAGCTTTGACCACTGAGCTATCCCGAGCACACTATCCCTTCCACAATAAATTGCAAAATTGGTGTTCGGGTACTTTCTCAAGCAATCGTTTTGAGAGAAATCTATGTGATGTCATGGAGGTCAAACGAGCTCGAGATCGTAAAATGTCACTGGACAAGTTTGACAAGTTTGACGACTGAAGTCGAGGTGCTTGAAAAATTCTGTCACAACTGTTTAAGTTGTCAAATTTTCAAGTATTTCTGCTAAATGTTACTCAAAACCGTTTTTTTAAAGTGGAGTAAGAGAGTGAAGTAAACTCAAACTTCTCATTTTTCTTCGAGTAAAGTCTAGTAAACTCGAAAATAATATTACAACAATTCCAATGTATCTGTAAAATTCTTCTTAAAAGCAACAAATGGTTTTCTTCACAGACCAGAGGATAAAAATTCTGCTGAATATTGTATTAAAAGAATTAGAATTATAAAAGTTAAAAATCAGAAATATTTTTCAAATCATTCACTTCCGGTCGATTTCTTCAATATTTTGATTGGCCCTATTTGTTCACGATGTAAACCACTAAAATAACAAACC
Organism: Chrysops caecutiens; assembly: GCA_963971475.1. Taxonomy (NCBI): domain Eukaryota; kingdom Metazoa; phylum Arthropoda; class Insecta; order Diptera; family Tabanidae; genus Chrysops; species Chrysops caecutiens. Next base: position 74,019,617 of record OZ020568.1, read on the forward strand.
AAAGAAAACTGAAATTAGGTAACAAAAAATCAAAATCGAATTATCAGAAAATATTTTTGAACAAGCAATTTGATACGTCACTTAGAAATCAATTTTTCGACAACATATTTCTTCATTAACATATTCATCTGAAGATAGGCAGGTACTGGAAGAAATAGAAGAATTCATTTATGAAACAAATTAAAATTAAAAAATTAATCTTTCCTTTCTTCATCACGCGTTCTTCATCTTTCATTTTTTATTATAAATTTTGTTCGTTTCACAGGCAATGAAAAAATATTACACGCTCCGACGAATCATATATTAATGAAGACCAAGTCTTACTTACTAAGACAACTTGTGTGGCTACAGCATCTTCGAGATGTCTATAAATGCTAAGAAACAATTACAATTTACAATTTCGCTAATACAAAAAGCAAATAAGAATTTTTTCCACGACCCCAGAGCTGGAGTATTGAACTCGAATCTGTTACTTGCATTTTGTAATCGATCATCTAGTTTTCATTTCTCATTAATAACGAAATATCCATGTGAGTATATTTTCATATATTATCTGATCTAAAGTACATTTTCTTTTATTGAAATTAAAACTCCTGTTCGAGAAGTCGATCGGATGGTGCTGCAAGTGACTGGAATGAAGTGGGGGATTTTAAGAAATTAAAACATTTTTATATACATAATTCGAAAATACTTTAATACAAGAAGAAACAAGAAATTTCATTTGAACAATAAATTATTTACTTTAGAAACGCCGACCACTAATTAAAGTTTAATGCCATTTTCCTCCCTTCGCCGATTGCTTGTTCAAATTTCATTCATTACTCAGTTAGGTACTACACTTCGTATTCCTTCCCTGCCAAATGTCTTCTTGAAGTTATCTCCAAAGATAAAGAAAGTGCTGTATCATTCTTCTCAAATACAAAAAACCCACTTGAAAACTGAACTGAATATCTGCGAAAAATATTAACAAACGAAAGAGTAGAAATTCAAAATGGTTCGGGTGCCCCAATGGGGCCATATTATCAATTTGTCATAATCTGGCTTCCAAAATATTTGAAGTTGGTTACTGCTTATATTGAAATCCAAACAGCCACCGAACTATACGTAATTCAGTTATACAGAGCCTGCTAAAATGAAAATGTTACCGTCATACCCTGGGAGCTTTCGTTACACGGCTACTCCAACTACGTTACCGAACCGAACAATTGGAGGTGATTGAGGAGCATAAATTATTTATGAGAGAAGAAGACTCTGGGGGCCGACAAGACGTTAACAACAGGAAAACAAGAAAATGGACAATTGAAAAAAAATTTAAAGAAGTAACGAACAAATTACCTTTCTTCATAAGAACTTAATCTGCTGATCAAATCTAATACGTTGCGATCAACAGCCTTGTAGTGTGCGAACACACCTGAACCTTTCGTACCTTTTGGAGTTTCACTTTATCGTTTTCGATTCTCTATGCTTCTTCTACAACGATTTGTTGAAATGTCTTCTGGGTTGAATGTAATTGGATGCGATGTTATGGTGACCATTTTATTGCTGTTACTGGTTAGTTATCATTATCACCTGCTATTTTATGGCACTTGCTTTGCGGGTGGTTATCCCATTTATGAGATGTTGATAATACCTATGAACGTTAACTGACATAACAGTATTCCAAATAGTTTTTCAATTTCTTTACTTACGAAGGAAAGCTCACTAAAGTTTCCCATTTCTCAGTCGTTTAGACTAAAATAGAAATTAATTGTGGAACTTTTTATAAAATGGAATCAATTAAAAGCACAATACAGAAATTCTAAATTGATTGCATTCATTCGTAAAGGCTTGAATGTTGAAAAAGTTTATCCAGTCTCTGTCCAATAGTTCTGCTACAAGGAAATGGCCGGGGAAACCATCAGCTAGCAAAGAGAGCTGTTATCGTTATACCCGCTGTCGTCAACAGTAAATATAAAATATAAAATGGCATTCAGGAAAAAGTAATAACAATAGGAAAAATTGTAAATTAAAACAAACATAGCTGACGTCTAGTTATTGTACTTGAACGTTTAAATGTTTCCACAACTGCATACCACCCTCACCCCTAAGCTGAGCTTCTGGACCAACATAGTTGCTCAAAGTTATAACTTTAAAATAAATTTTCAATAAAAAGAAAAATTTCTCATATATAAGCCATTAAGGCGGACATAAATAATTTTTATTGCTCTGTTATTTTATATTACGACTTCGCGCGATATTCCTTAGTCCTTGGGGTATATGTGGGTGAATGTTTTTCCGGAAAAAGTGTGGAGTTAAACCTACTGTTACGACTGTACAATGAACAATGCTGTTAAATAATGCTACATATAACATTGTTGTGTTAAAATTGTTGAAGGAAATATTGTGAAAAAAGCAAAATATTACAAGGAAACCGACCGACGTGGAAAAAATCCCTGAAAACGGAATAAACCCGACGCCGTCGCCATCTTCGTTACACCTTTTGATGGGAAGATTGTATGGTTACCGGAAATTCGTGCACTTAAATTTGAAATTGAAACTTTCGCTTACATTTTTAGCACAAGTGGAAGCTCCATTCTGGACCCAGTCTGTCTGAATCTGCAAACATTCGAAAACCTCAAACTTCTCAAAACTTCATTACTCCTTGTATGGTGTAAAAATATATTCGCGATTTATTAAAAATTTCAATGGTGAAAATGTTTTGAACATAATTAAAATTTTAGGAACTTATTCCCCATCAAACTCAAAATAAAAACAATACGAAAATTACAATGCTTTTGGAAAGGATATTTTCTCACACACACAATTAACGTAGTCACAGTCTTATATATTCAAAATGTTATTATTATCCACGCATTTTCTTTCTAGTTTACTACCTACAAAACAAGGTTATTTGTGCCGTTCCCAAGGAGGGTAAGAATAAGTCCATTTGTGACCACCAAACTCCTCTATACGGTTATTCGAAAAGGTGTTATTAACTTACGTTTTCTTTCTTTTACTGTATTATTTAATGTTTCTCTCTTATTTCCACAATCGAATAATATAATTGCACTCGACATTGATTCGGAATTACATATTTTTTTGTACACCGGGCCCTACTTATTACATTTTAATGGCTACTGTACGTCGAAATCACGACAGAATGTGAAAACCTGAAAATATTTTGTTATGAATATATTTTTAAATGAGCGTGGAAATAAACAACAACTAAAAATGCGTGTCAGATTAGTCAGATTGAATTCATGCTATTTAAGGGCGTGACACTAATATAGAGGTTTTTTTATAAAAGTGTCTACAACGCATTTAGGACCACTATCGGCTTTAAAATGACACAATATAATATAAAATTTATAAAATGGTGCTAGATCGCATTTCCAGTTACACACAATTCAGTTTCTTCTAATGTTCAAATTCCCAAAATCACTTAATTATCATCTCTATAATTAACCAGATTCGATTTTCAGAAATTTTCTTTTCGTTTTACTTTAAGACAAAATTATTCCTTTGAGTTCATGATCAATCGATTTATTTCGGGGCTAATTACAACCCGCAATCTAGTTCAGAACAAACGGATGAATCATGCTGGACAAACTTCTTTCTATTCATTTGCGAAACAGCTGCATTTGGAACAAGGGATGGTTGTGTTAAAAGGAAGTCTTCAAGGATCCAAATTTCTTAACAATTTTTTTAATTGAGCTCGATAAATTAGGGTAACTTTACAAAATCCCATGTTAAATGCCAGCAATTCACCTGAAGGATAAAAATGTCTGAAATTGCTGCTTATGTTTTTTAAATTACAAAAATTAATTGGAAATCAATAAAAACAAATTAAGTAGGTACATATCTCAAAATCTTCTCCTGCTTAAATGTATTGAATATTTAAAATTTCGTTTTCGATCACTTAAGCCCGCATGACACGAAACAAGTTTTCTCACTAGATTGTCAGCAAAAACCTGTGTTGGTAACTGACCTTGTCGTGGTGATAGAAAATGACATCAATGCTGTCGGCTTCGCTGCTTGACCGCATGCTAGATTATACTAATAGAATATATGGTTTTCTCAGTGCTCGTAACCAAACAAACAACAAATCAGTAAAACCAATGGAATCAATTAACTATTATTAAAAGAGTTCCACCACGATCTCTTGCATGTTCATTCATACATGTCCTTCTCGTGATCTATTTCCCTACCATTGTTCACAAAAACTGAAGAAATTTGTTAAGGCAATTTAAGACCAGATGAATTGAGACAAGAACTGAAGAGGTGAGAAGACAGGTGAACCGAATTACATCAATCATACTAATAGTATGTGAGAGTTACAGACCTCCTCACACTTTGAATTCCCCAAAAAGAATTGAAACAATTTTTGTCTGTCCCAGAAAATCTTTCATTAAATTCTCCATGATTTTTATCATTTCATACAAATATTCGCACTTGCTATGAACAATTGTACCGGAAGTACACTCACTTTTTACGAAACGTTTATTATATGCAAATATAATTTAAGCGTATCGAGTTTCGAGTTGGAAAAATTTTTATTTTTTGATTTGCAAAAAACTTTATTTAGTTGAAATAATTGTGTTGTTACAAGAGATTATAAGAGGAAATTGTAAATTTATTTCAATATGTAAATACACGAGAAGATACTTTAGTACTTCTGCCCCTTACATCTCGGCAAACCCTTCTATCCCCCCGCCATCTGTGCTGGGGGACAAGTAATTACGTTCAACTATTGTTTCCATTGTTCAATTCATTAAAAATATTTTACATACCATCATTAATTTTGTACGATATCATGGTAGAAGAAAATGGAAAATTTTATTGTTTAATTAAAGTATAAAAGCGACTGTAATTTTTTGTTCTTTTTTTTTTTAAGAAAAAACGAAATATTCTTTTTCTCCCATTTTCTCATTTTTTATTTTTGTGAATTTTGATTTTTAATGAAAATGATTGTATTAAAAACGTTTTTTTGCTTTGCATGCATTTAATTTTTATTCCATTCTCCACTGCCACCATGACTTCGCAAGAGATGTCGTCAGGCGTAAATAATGAGCTCATCGTCGTCGTTTTGGAGCAGCATGAGATGATATTCGTTAAAAAATAAGCCAAAAAAGAACATGATAAATATTAAAATGAATTTGCAAAAATAATGAAAATTATTAAATTTTATTTATTCATTATTCCGAGGAGTTAAAAAAACAAAATCCACTCATTCGCATATTCCGAAAAACTTTATTCATTCATTAAGATATCTTTGCGTTATACAGAGTTGACAAATATTATTATGCAGAGGTACCGAAAAACGAGAAAAATACAGAAAATATCGAAATGTGAAACAATGACAAGTAAATGAATTAAAAAAAAATTGGAAAAATAATAGAAAATTTTCTCATTATTATCCAAAAAATTATTCTTGAATTATTTTTCCCATTTTCTTGTTTCTACAGTCGTCTATTATTTTTACGGGGGGAGAACCCACCATCAGTCAGGCGCCAGCTTGTCGGATTTCGGCGAATACCTATAAATGTTAAACATTTTCTTTAAAATTCAGTTTTTAATTATTTTGTTTCATGTGAGTTTTTCAATTTTCAATTTTATTTTTTCTTATTTGGTTTCGTTTGTTATACAAATACACGTGTATTGGATTCGTTGCCATTCTATTTGGAAATTATTGGGGAGGGAAATTTGTAAATAAATACTTTTTGAAAAATTAAAACATGTTCGAATTCGTATAATCACAATCAGATATTGAAGAACTTTTTCTTATCATTTGATTAATTCATCAATATTATTAGAAAGACGGTGAAAAGCTAAAGAAACAGAAGAATCTTGTTGACATACGAATATAAATGTTGAGTGAAAGATAAAAGTTTTTCGTTACATGTTATGCTTTAACTTACTAGCAGATCAATAACAATTAAGAAATTTACTAGTTTAGATAAGTTATCACTTGATTCGGACATGAAAATTTGACTTAATTACTTTAAATGGTTATATGTATTTTGGTTTTGGTTTTCTGGCTACTTACCAGGAAAATATGAAAATTTATAACTTTATTCATCTGCCAGGGTGAAAATACCCGAACTGTCTTCGTGACTCCATTTACATGGAATTTCCCTCGTCTTGCTCCAATGTTGAATTTCTCGTTCAAGTTGTTGTAGCACCGCAATTCACCCCTAAAACGAGTACTCTTGGCATCGGTTCACCCTAATCCAAAGAGTTTCACTCGAATCCGCTAGCTTCACTTTCACCATAACTTTTTCCTTCACCTTTTCGCTATCGTTCCACGTTTTCTCAGTGTGTCGCCTTTTGTTGCCATCTGTGTGTCATGATCCTGGGTCGTTTACAGACATCCCATCTATATTCTTGGTGTTGTGAACAAGTCAAGAAGAAGAACAAGGGTTGGAATTGTTGTTCTTGTTGTCTGTGGAATTCTGACAAACTGTTGCTTCTTGGAACTTGTTGAAACTCTACTCCGACTTGTTCAACTTGAACTGTATGAAGTCACTGGCTACTGTGTTGTGCTCTGACCAACAACTTTAGCTACTACACTCATCCAAATACACATCACTGCATACAGAATATAAGTATATAGAAATTCCAAGTAAGTTGAATCCCCCAATTCCACAGAAGGATCCAAATCGTACAAATCGTACAAATCGTACAAATCGTGCTATGAAGTAAAGTATGAAAACTGATTTTATTGTTCCCGCGTTATCACTCGATGAGGTCCTTTCACATCTCCTTGTTTACGTCTTGGTTTTGTTCATTTCCTTCATCCACTATAGTGGCAAAGGCTCTTTTGTCTGTGCTATTCCTTCTTGCGTTTACGAGACAATGGAATCCGAAAAGTAGGAAACCAAGAGCAAATTCAAAAGATAAAAGGAGCCACTTTAGGCAATTATCACTTCTTGACATTTTATTCTTATTCGCATTGAATTGATTCTGGCCGAAAATGAAATTTAAGGGATTTAGTAAAAATTTAAATTTAAATTCCGTAATTTCCTGTTTCATTGCTGCGATTATATATTTGTGTTAATTATATTTTCGATGTTCATATTTGCCATAAATTGATTTTCTTTATGTTTGAATAAGGTAAATATTCAGCTCCGACAGTCATCGACTTCTCAATTCCCTGGCAGTTATAAAAGCTTTGAAGAGTTTTTGTTTGCTTACCTTTTAATTAAAATAAATCAAGAAACAAAATCGATTCCAATCAATTTCAAAAGCAAATAAATTTAAAATTTCTTTAAAAGCTATTAAAAGCAACCAAAAAGAGCAAAGACGTAATAAAAATTAAACTCATTCCAGTTAGTCTTCTTTATAGTAGTTAAGCAAGTTACCAAGTAGGTACTCTGGAAATATTTCAATTTTTTGCATTTGCATTTATTTACACCATTGTCCATTGCTGGGGCTAGTCTTCACCCCCACATAACCCTTATAGCTTCCACATCATTCCAATCGTCGTAATAATTTCCATATTTTCCAATGCCGTCGACGTTGCCATCATCTTTTGCATTCCCTACTATTTCACATTATTATTTACTTTTTAATTTTTACTTTTTATTTTTAATTTTGTTTCAATTTGCTCCCCTCATGACTACGAATTTACTGCCTCCCCACAGAACTTGTTCGCTCCCTCATCGTATTTATTTTAGTTTTTATTGTTTTGTGGCTGCATTTACTTTGCAACATTTTTGTGATTTATGTGTGCCGCCATTAAAATGGGTAAACTTTATGAATAGCCATTTTTGCGTTAAGAAAAACTTACTTTAAACAAAGAATAAGAAACTAAAAGTCAGCTTAAGCAGGTGGAGAAGTAGGAAAGTTTAGCTTTTGATAATATAAAAATATTATTCAGCTTTATATATTAATTATTATTTATAACCGTAAAACTTAACCATTAATTTTCAAATTTACATTTAAGCATTCCTCTAGTACGAGTATGAAAACAGCGGAGCTATTTTGTTTATCAATAAGCAACCATTGAAGTGGGAAATGAAGACTCACTGAAAATATGACAAAAAATGTATAAATGAAAAAATAAATTTGAAAGTATAGAAATGGAAATATAAATAAGTACCGAAAAGAAAATTGCTCAAGAAATAAATTTTATTTACATTTAATTAAAAAAGAAAAACATTTTCTTGAAAAACTAATTTGCATTTAACCAAGAAAAGAGAATTTTTTTCCTCATTTCTGCGACAGCCTGAATTTTGTCGTTCGTTTTTTTTCTTTAATTTTTCCTACATTTTCTTTTTTTCCAAAACAGTTTCTTATGTATTAAAAATTTTTTGCTGATGAATTTATTTTTTTCCCATTTTCTTCATTTCTTCTTAAATTAAAATGAGAAAAAAATTACAGAGGAGTAATTAATTCTTACTTGAAACCAACTTCAATAACGCAACGCACCTTTTGGGGTTCTTTGGGTAGTCGCTTCATCCCTTAGGGTTGTTGGCGGTTACTTCTTTTGTCCCCCACTTTTGTCATAAATCAGTTAAAGCAATCCTGTCGTCAGTGATTCTTTACTTATAAAAGTAAATTCAAACTTTCAAAAATTTTCGGAAGATATTTTTTCTTATTATTCTCTCAAAATGCAAATTTGTAAGTGCAGGTGGAAGTCACGTCACCTTCTGTGAGCAAAATATCAAATTACAAGTTATACCGCATTTGGAAAGAAACATACATATTTCAGATTACGTATACGTTTAACTTTAAACTACTCACTGATATCAAGATAAAGATTTTGATGAAAATGCGACATATCGCATTCATATTTCATATTTTTTGATAAAGATTTTCTTAAAATGTTGCAAAAGTGCGACATATCGGTAAGTAATAGTCTCCTACGTTTAAATTGAATGAAACAATTCCAAACCCCAATGGTGACACAAACTGCATCATACATTACCTACTGTCATGTAATGCGCAACCCCAGAGTGTCAGCTTTCAACATTTAACATATTTTCAAAGATAATGTACATTTACTGATAAGAAACTCAGTTAGGATAATGTTTCCGCAACATTTTCGTGATTATTTTGAAAATTCTTTCATGTGGATTTCTTAGTAAAAATCAAAATCTATTGGACATCAATGCGCAAAATGTTTTGAGTCACTGTCATGAGTTTAGCATATTTAAATATATCTCTGCAATATTCTTATTATTTTACTGTAAGAAGCTTGTTTAAATAAAAAAAGCACACACAGTGATAACCTCATTGGAAACTTAAGAAATACTTTGAAAACAATTTTAATATTTTAATTCGAAAATTTCCTCGTCCAACCAGTTTTCTATGATTAAGTAAAAATTTTTTTAATCGTACATACAAATGCAACATTTAAATTGTTTACAAAATGCAACATTGTATGAGATAACGACCTGCTCTGGAGATTGTGATCAGTTTACTACGATTTTATGCAATTTACCTTATCGTGGGTTTGTAAATTTGAAGCGCGAAAATGAAGTAAACAACAGAAAGTCAATCAGGTGAGTGGTCAAGTGAGGTTTACCTATTGCCTCTTGAATGTCGGGTTTCAAATCAATAAAATCGAATTTTTATATTTTAAATCTCTAACTTTAAATAAATTCAATTTTTTATTATTTTATTGATATTATTAACTTTTCTATAGCACATTTTTTGATTTCTCTTCCATTTCATTTCAAGTAGTAGTTATTAATTCCGCGTAATTTGAATGCAAATTTTCAGCTACAGACTCGTGACTTCATGCACTTTGTAGTGTTATGAAAATATGTAAGTTGTTCGCGCTCTGTTGGATCTCATTTGAAAAGTGCATCAAAATGCATTTCAATGGTGACAATTAAAATTTTTGAAGACTCACTTATTCCGGTAGCTTTTATAATCATTTTTAATTTTATTTGATTGCAATCACGCCTGTAGTTATATAAGATGAATTATCAATTTCAACAACCAGATTAAGCGTTATAGTTTAGTTCAGTTAGATAGATTTGTACTGATGCTCCTAAATAATAATACAAATTTTTGTTCTATGAACACACCTACAAGACATACTTGACACATGTTAGTCTGGCTATAGCCTAGAAATTCCTTGAAAATCAATTAATTATTTAAATTTTATCCTTCGTATCAGACAACAACAGCACTATCCGAGAGTGTTAAGAGGGAAATCTCTATTAAGATTTGTATTTAGTATGTAATTTGAAAACAAGATTCGTAGAAGATTCAAACATGTACAATACATTTAGTGTGTTTGTGGTAGTTTATCTTATTTTAATCAAGTCGAATTGAAACTTATTTATGCATCCTATGTCTAAGATTCTAACATTTCTTGTGGCTATTGATGATGTCCGGAATTAAGTATTAATATTAAGAGCTTCAACTACAAAATAGACTTTGAATCTAGACTACTTGTAGACGGTTTGTGAAGGATTACGTATTAAAATACATTTCCAAATTTTTGTTCTGTTGTTATCTACCACAAAGCTTCAGCTAATAAACCCAACTTGTTTCCATAACCAAATCACTTCTATCGTGCATTCTCTGTGTAACACTTGGAATTTCACTTTCATGTTTTCTTATTGAATAAATCTTGTTTGCAAAGGTCATGAATTACCTGTAGTCGAAAGAACCAATTACACGTAATTTCTGACTGGTTTAAGCTAAACATTTTTTGAAGATACATAAAGATATTGGTAACAAAAACTCAATACACGATATCGATATCGAAAGTTAATTTTTTTGAAATATTTTTTCTCACACTGAAACGGAAGAAGTGGAAAAAATCAAAAGTTGCTGTTAATTTTTTAAAGTCTCGCGTTTAAGATTAGCATTTTCGGATGTTCAAACAAATCAATGTCTGGGTTGTTTCGACAAAGAAAAAGTAAAGATATTAAATCGACCCTTCGGGGCATTTTGGGAGCATTCATAAAATGATTATTGGAGTTGCGTGTCAAAAATACAAAATAATTTTTGATCTGAAAAACTGCAAAAAACTGCAAAACATAAAAAATATTTCGTTCCGAAGATAGAAGTAGCAGTCTTTTGGTCCGATTTTGATGCATTTTATATTCATGACGGTCAGTGTTTTCTTTGATAGTAGCATGATGATGATGATTCTATATGAAACTGATATTGTATAGTTACCTACGTATATATCCATCTGGAAGAGATTGCCCAATGCTGCTACTGATACATCGATCAATGCTCATTAAAACCAAGAAAGATGATGGGCCTTCGGTATCCTAATGGATGGATGGACGACGAGAACAACGTATTCATCAAATTATTGCGTAGAACAGAAGCAACTTCACCAGCAAATAATATGGTTATTGATACGATAAGGTAAAAGGTGGATTCCTGCTCCGAGTTTAAACAGTAGCCACTATTGTGAGCTGCAGACTAGATACTTGTATATTTCTTTTGGTCTATAGTGATAATGTTCCTCTTACACCTCGAGCGTTTCATTTTTGTGTAGATGCAAGATGCAAAATGCAAGAGTTAGAGTGTCTATTCGTTTATTAATCTGAATATGAGGGGAATATTGAATTCAGAATTTCGTAAAAGAGATGGGAGGATTTTTATCCACTTGTTTGTTAACGTGCTTGGACCGAGAAACGCATCAGGTTCTGGCTAATTGCAAAATAACGAACGTCGCCTTCCCAAGAGATGCATGCCAGTTTCAAGCATACCAATGGTTCGGCGATTGCTTATATTGTTCAACTTCTAAATACGTATATTACATTTATTAACATAATTGCATTTCGAATGAGATTATATATACAAAACGACTTTTTTATACGAAGCAAATGTAACGAACTGAACTGAAATGAACGAAGTGGATACTGAATTTTCCGTAGAATCTGTTGGTGATGCTTGACGGTTCACCTCGATATGTACTTCTAACCCCTTTTCGCCTGTAACTGTTTTCTATTCACATTGCATTGATGCATTGTATGAGCTCATTTAGGTGGTACTTGAGGGCCTCTTTTGCCTTATTACTTCAGACAGACTTTTGATATTCATCATGCATTCTATAATAGTAACCACATATGAAATCCTACTCAGTATAGTGGGTCGTGGAATAATAATTAAATAACAACAAAAAAATGAAATAATCATACAATTCCAAAAAGCTTTGCCTATGAAATTATACAGCCATCTTGTGCCGAATGCACGGCTCTGCTTAATCCAGACTTAGTGCAAATAATAATAAAAATAATGAGAAAAAGAGGTAAAGAGTGCATCTCGAATGCATTATTCTTCTATAACACTTGATACATTGAAAAATATAGGTACCTAGAAACGGATAAAAGCATTACTCCAAGTTTGCGCACAAGTTTGAGAAGAGGATTCACTTCTGTTTGGAATGGAAAAATGAATACTTAAAAAAAGCGAAAATAACCTTTATCAATAGACAGACGCCTATCACATGTGAAAATGCAACATAGAAAAGGCTTAAAGAAAGTAAAGTAAGAGATCCACCATTAACCCCATCTATTTCATTTACCCTTTATCAGTCGTCCGCCAATTCCAAGAAGGGTATACCGAAGGATGTGGACCTTTCAATATTGTTGAGTTTTAATTCTGATATCGGCATGTCCACCAACCACCCTATGGAGGCTAAAAAGGAACCTTATGACCGATGGATGACGAAAAAGTGTATTGGTGTATCTATGGAAGTAAGATTTTTTCTACTACTTTCTTCTACATTCTTCCTGTTTTCTTTTATACTTTTGTCCCACAAAAACCCCGAAATCATGAACCACAACCAAAGAATTGTATTGGTATTGCCACCACTTCTAAAGAAGAGTCAGTCATATATCTCCTAACCTATTCTGTGTAATGCTTCGTAGGTATGTCACATATAGGTACCTTTGTATGTTCATAACAGTTTCGAGCTGTCAGTTTCTGTTTCCGTCTATTCGCCGATTTTATATATCCTTTGAAGGAAGGCTTATGTAGAGAAAATTCCTTGATCATGCATGAAAGAGGGAGGATCCTACGAAAAATGCAAAAATTTCTATTTTTTACTTCAAAGTTAATTAAACAACGTCTGCAATGAAGTTGTTGCACTAACGTGTTTATATCAGAAAATATCATGAATGTTTTTTACGTAACTATTACCTACTCGTGTACACGAAAGACACCCAAACCATGAGCATCCATTGAAATAGAAAACATTGTAGGCTAGAAGACATCAGCTCTAGCCTCGTGGAGCTTATGATTCAAAGGAATCGCCGAAAATAGAAGGTATGGATAGTGTCATCTCACACACTGTGACTGCGACGACTTTGGTTGCGTTAACCCATCCCTCACTGAACAAAAACCTAGAATACAATATAAGACTATTCATGCATGCATGAAATGCATGAAACAAGAACTGGAGAATGCAGTTGAGGTGGTGGTATCCTCAACAATGCCTAAAAAGCGTAAGCAACGGTCACAGCCAAATGGTATAAAAAGATAACTAAAGAACGAAGCATCGAACCGTCCAAGCATTTAACCGTTCACCATACCATTTTCATATCTCATGTGTGAGGAGTATCCCATGTGTGAGGCACCCCGTTTTGTAAGGGAAAAACAACAATTTATTCACCAAAAAGATGCAAGCACCAAAGGAACTACAATTCATACTTGTTTGCATGCATAGAATGTGTATTCGATACAAGACTACCACCCGTATGCTGTTGCCAATATTGCGTTACATACAAACCCCATCAAAACTCCCCATTCCCCATCCCCACGGTAACCGCTACTCATCATCGTCATCATCTATGCCAAAGTCCTGCGAATGTTTTGGCGGCACAAGAAAATATTAGGGACGTGTTGTATGTGGGTGCATGAAACACGAAATACGAAGCACGAAAAGATGTGCTAGAGCTTAGGCGGTTAAGGGTTGCTGGTACAAGGCTACAATCTACGAGCGCATAAAATCATGCATCGAATAGAAATCAATAGGAAAATATTCGTACCCATTTCGATGCGGGATTGTAGGTTCTTTCTTATACAAGCACATTTACATATACTTGGTGTATATTCATATGTCCATCAATCCATCAAATGGTATCCTCGCCAACAGAGGTTGTAGTGGGTGCATCTCCTCTAGGCGTAAATATAGAGAAAAGTTGTAGACTTGGATTTCGCTTAGATGAAGATTCCTCCTAACCCATTTCAATTTCCACTTCCATCACCACCTCAACCCATTTGGCATTAAGTTTTGGTTCGAAATCACAATCACTCAAACTTAGGTGCCACTGCAAGTAGACAGGACTTTTTCGGAACCTTCCGTTTTGACATGTTCCTCATACCACATCTGCCCAAAAAGAAAATACACTCGAAACAGAGAAACAAATAATAAAAGAAAAAGAATTTCGCCATTGCCTAGTGCCATCGTTAACACTAACATAACCCATTCCAGATCCACCGAAAAATCCATGATACCAATCCATATTCGTTAGGATATTCGTCAAAGCCCGCAGCAGAACATCGAAGCATCGAAGACCCATTGCTAGAGAACTGGGCCCTGAGTTCTAGAAACGTTGTTCTAGAAGATAAATAGAAACATTCGATGTTCCTCAATGTGCATCTCGCTTTGTTCCTGCCATCATATTTCCTTCCTATTTTCTGACAGTGAATGGTGTGTAGTCAAGGTGTATCCAGAGTAGTTGTAGTATTTGGGAATGGGCTAGTTCGAATTGTTCTACATAAACTGATTTGGGCACTTTTCTGAACTCTCTCTCTACATATATCGATACAAACCACACCAACTCGTTGTCGTGACTCTAAGGTTTGCAAAAAGGTAACCAACCATCCATCCATCCAACCAACGACTCACCCATCTAGCCATCTATCCAGTCGCCCAACGTACTCCACGTTAGTTTCGTTCTTCGAGGAGAGAAATATCAGCTCAGCAGCGGTCTTAGTTTATGGGTTCGATATGCGACCAAAGGTGGCCCAGACATCTCTCTTCCCAAAACACCTTGTATTGCATATTCGTACTCATCTACAAAAACACTTCGTTCCACGTATTAATGTTTCGATTTTGGATACTAACGAAACTGGCAGGCGTACTATATATGCATGCACCTACATCGTACCTACATCATCATCATCAGCATCAGCATCAACATCATATCGACTTGGTATAGTAGAATGCGCTCCCAATGTTTGCTTCACGTTTATGTGGGTACATATTCACATCCTAGCATCCTAGCATCCTAGTAGCTGGTAGCTGGTAGCTAGCCTAGGCAAAAGCAAAAAGATGCTCCATTGCAAATTCTAATTCCAATGAAAATATTTCTGCGAAAGGTGGAAATTTATTGTAGGAGGAGTTAAACTAGATTTGCGTTGCAGTTGTTTGTTAGTCGTTCGACTCGTTGGACTGTTTCAAACGTAACTCCTTCTTTTTCCACTTTAGTTTTTTTTTCTATTTTCGTTTTGAAAATTCTAGATCTAGATGTCCGTTAATACTGTAGTATAGAAAAATGTTTATGTACTGGATACACATTTGCGTAGGCAAAAATTCAGGAAACATTTTTGTGTGCTCCTTTTGGTCATAAAACACTCTTCTTGAGCAAAAAATAAATCTTGTAAGCTGGACAAATATTCTATGTAATCTTACAACGGAACTATTCCATCTGAAACCTGTCCTTTTAAGTTCTAGTTAAATGTATGACTATTTGAAAAGAGACTTCAAAACGATCTTTTCTAATAATGTTTAAAAGTAATGCATCCTTCTTCACGCAAAAGTCACAAACCTCTAAGGAGCGAAAAATAAAACGGTGTGCGATCAGTACACATTCTGAAAATGATCATGGGCCTTCATAGAAAAGGGACTGGGCTTACTGTCTTGTGGATCAAGTAGAACTCAATATCTTGGTTTTTGATTCTGGTTTCTTCCAGGGCTGTAAGAAAAACTGAAATTGTGCGAACCACTGAACATGGATTTTCTTCCACTACGCGCCAATTCTCTAGCCACCCGCTTGCATTTTTCATCATGTGTCACAATCGTATTGAGTCGCCACACATATACAGAATTCTACATAGAAAGTGACGTTATTTCGACGCGATCCTCGATGTTTCTAATTCTAAATGTCTCTCTATCAGTCCAGTGTACATACAGTCTCAATTCACTCTTGGTCAGAAAAGAATTTCCACAAGAGTTCATACCAGACATATCGCGTCAGTTTTGGTTCGATCATGTTACTATATATGTAGATGCGTTTGAAAGAATATTTTATCGGAGCGAGATTGGAACCGGCGCAAGTTGTACTGATCATAGCGGCCGCCGACATTCCTTCATTGATAGATCGATGTTGGAGCGACACTGTGAATACGAGGTCAGTTCAAAAGGATCGATACTGCAGCTATAATGCAGACTCTACTAGAGATCCGTTTTGCCGATGTACGGTTATTTGCATGATTTACATGTACGGAAACATCAGATGTTCTATGACCAGGAGAATCTCTGAAACTCCGTACGATTGTTAACCCAGTGTGATCATGATCATGAGGTCAAGAATCAACTTTCCTTATCTACAACAATTTTGGTGAACATAAGTTAACTGAAAATTGCGCACCCACTGAAGAGAAATGTGATATTATAAGAAATTGAAATAATTTCGATCACTTCAATTTCATTTTAGCTTCGTTATCGAAATTTTTATCGAAAGGAAAAAGCATTAAAAACAAAAATTATATTTCAAAAACCAAGAAAAATGTCGATGAACATCAACAATTGATAAAATTTCCTCCGGCGGCAGCATAATTTCATCGACAAATTGTGAGTTGTTTTTTGCGAAAGTTTTTCGATAAATTTAAATTACCAACCGTCATAATTACGAATGAATTTGAATACGCACGAGAAAGTCTTGGAAGTTTCTTCAACTTCATCACCAAATATGTAATTTAATAAATTTTTGTTGAAAAAGATAAGTTTATGAAAAATGTTCGAATGCACTTCGACGCCATATCAAAGTCAATGGTGCATGAGTGCAGAAATGCAGATATCAAAATTATTACTTCATTTTTTTGCTTGCAGTCATTATCATCATGCTCGATTTCTTCGGATTTTCACAAAGTCGGGTTTTTGAATTTTTTATTAATTAAACATAATTTCAAGGGTTTTATGCCAATCATCTTGAAAAACTTCAGATGCAGGCAATTTCCGTTACATCTTTATATGTAGGTACGATCTTGTTTTGCGTTTTTCACAGATCTTCATTTGACTCTTTGTCTACAAAAGTTTTGGCAAATCAATTTTGACAAATTATATAATTCCTCTTACATAAAAATGAGTTTCGTCAAAACAACTAACTCTACATGGATGATCAATTCTAGATCACCATCAAATTGAACGAATTTGGTTGCCAATTTACTGGCCAGGTTGTAACAGATATTGTACATTATCCAGAAGATGTAAGAACAAATGTTTCCAAGATCCTCTGCAATAAAATTACTATATAATAATTTTTGAATGCTTAAGCTAGTGAGCCTTTGATTGAACTTCCGTACATTGTTTAGTTTTGTGAACGTTCTGATCTTAAAAATTGATTATACTAGATATGTTTTAAAATGTTCCGAAAATAAGTGTAAAACCTGAATCAAATTTGATTCAAGTTTCTTAATTCAAAGCTAAGGGATTAGTTGTAACCTTTATTTACAGTAGTTTGTAGCACTTGGAAGAAACACAGATCTGGGCGGTTTGGAGTTAGTGATTTGTTGGGTACATAACAGCTTATAATAATTCGTTGTCTGGTCCAATGATGTTCTTCTACTAGTTTTCCGTGGATCCTTTTGGATCCAGCTTCTCTTATAAATTTGAAATCTGAAATTTAAGTATGAAATCGTCCTCTCTGATTGAATTGAACAAAATCGTTCTTTAACATAAGGTTTATCTATATGAAAGTGATCAAATCCCGCCGATCAAATACATGAGGAAAATTGCGATCTCGAGGGAATGTCAAAATAAAGTTTGGGCAGTTATGCCTTGGACAGACGGGACAGTTTCAACTGGGTCCTGACGTCATTATGACGTAACTAGTTCAAAATTGGATGGGAGAACCAGTTCAAGGCTCGATTAAAGATCCCAAAATTGAACCAATTCAAACGTTCAGAGTGAGTTTTGCATCATGTTGGAGCCATTTTCCAGAAAACGGAGAAGTGCGAAAATCACAAATTGTACCAGAATTGTACTAGAAATTTGAATGAAAATGACATTTCGTATAGCATTTTCTTTAAAATAGTAATTTTCCTAATCATTCGGCCTTGCATTTCCAAATTTTTTGCTAATAAAAACGTTAATTTTTTTATTCTTGCAAAGTTTCCATTTTACTTGTCAAATCAGTAATGACACTTGTCACTGACTACTTGTCAAAATAGAACGACAGAACTCATTTTAAAATGAGTTGTCTGTAGCAAGCGTTGAACTGGTGCAACGTGACGTCAGGAACCAGTACAAACTGTCCCGACTGTTAGCATCCAAACATAATTCTGTAGACTTTACGACACTGGATTTCTAAACAAACTATGTATAATGATCATCTCGGGTTAAGTAATCTTAATAAAACTGAAAGTACCTACAAAGCCCATATGGTAAAAACTCGATCATTTATTGCAACTTTGAGAATGATTCGATAACTGTGGTTTTTATGTATCAACAGGACAGGACAATGTTGATTTGTAAGACTTTGTGGCAACATTTTCCTAAGACTTTGTGTTTGTTATGTCACTTTTTTCAATAGAAAAGTCCAAAGTCTAATTACCCACATGAAAGACTCTGTTACGTAACACATCCCCGAAAGGCGGAAAAGAAGCAAAGCACCTTCAAATGCTGTATGCCATCTTCCCAGAAATGTTAGATCCATGATCTAAAGCTACATCTATTTGCACATTTGTTAGTTTTAGTTAACGATGGTTATGTAAGGAAATGAATGCGAATGACAGTGACGAAGATGGAGTGAAAAACACGCCTGCAGTGTTGCACTAGTGCATGTCCTTTCACCCGAAGCACAAAAAACTATCATCAGATGTCCATGTAAACATTCCCTCAAAAAACATCCCCAAGACGGTTCTACAAACAAATGGTGAAGGAACATGCAACTAAGACTGCACAATGTTCGGCTGCTTGCAGTGGTTGCATCCCCTAAGAGGGTGAGAAAAAAGAACAAATTTCCATTATGTCAAAATGAAAAGTTTTCTTTCTGACATTTCAGAAACGTGGACCAATTCGTATCACACGTGGTGTACAAAAGTTTTACTGGACTTTTTACTTGTTTTCCACGTACGTGCGTAGATACACCCTCTGAACGTTGAGTCGTTTTTTTCGGTAATTCAACAGCAACAACTGCATGGTAGATGCAAAAGTCTATGCAATTCATAACCACTGGGCATTTTCCTGTATGAGCAATCAGCATTGTGCTCTAATTTGCAAAATGTTCATTGGTCGAGCCGATGTTACGTCAAACAGGAAAAGTCTGGACGTTTGGTACATAAACGAAAAACAAAATTTTCACCAAAAAAATCGTTGGAAAATCTGGAAACTTTCAATCGTGGGGGTTGTATATATAACGTTACCGATAAATTTTATTATTGAATATATTTTCATGAAATAAAAATTGATATATCCCTTCCCGCCCACGACAAACTGCACCAGAACTTTGATAACAACAACAAAATTTTGCATCGAATGCAACTGGAATAGTGGACACAACATAAACATAACACGACGCATACAAGTGCAGTGGATAGTCCTTAGAACTTCGTTTCGGAAAATCCTTTCTCGACGCTTCCTGATAACGAAACGAATCCTGGTTTTGTTTTGTTTTTCCAATTCGTAATCAAAAGAGAAAATTCAGTTGAAAATAAAAAGAATTTTCCACGTGATTTTTGCATTGAAGCACCGCCTACAAAACGACCGAAGTCGTCGCGAAAACCCGATTTCAGAAAACGTGCTCCAAAACTACCCACCCGCTAGTGTACGTGCACAGTGGAGCATACTCCATATCCATGCACGTGTTTGTTCTCAAACGTGGATGTGTGGTGCTTTTTTACAGAAGCTGCGCGATTCGTGGCGATCGGGAGGCTGGGTTTATCATGATGAATAGTGGGGGGCCATACAGAAAACTTTATGCATTCAATCAAAATCAACTACAATCGCATATGTATATGCCAGTTTTGGATCCAATATATTCCGCACTGACCAGTGTACACTATCTCATATGAAATAAAAAGTATTTCTGCTCCACAAAGTGCTGGCAAAAAATCATATAGTGGAAAGTGGAGCCAAATACATTCCAACACCATTGCACACGTCCATACTCGTATGTAGCAAAATGCAAAACTGAAAACAAAACACGCTTGTGTGCGTTCCATGGGACAATTTCCATATAACTCATACTTAATACAAACACACTTTTAAGCTTATTAAATTATTTTGCAATGAATGAACGGATTTACCCATTTGTAGCTAAAGAGAAGAAACGAGACAACAAACAACATGCAAATAAATTATTTAACAAAATTTCAAAAAGAAATGTTTAGAAATAAAAGATTGGAGAGAATCGAGAGAATGAATCATAAATGCACTTTTCCTCTCTCGTTTAGCAGAGTTTCGCTAAAAGCACGTTGTACAACACAACTACATTCTCCAATCTAAGAATCTTTCAAGTTGAGAGAATTCTCTCGTCACATGGTGAAAATTTGCGAGAAGAACCACAAAACTTTCTTCAGAACTTTCTCTATGTTCATGGGTTCTTGGTATTGCCATTGCTGTATAGAATCTGTATTATATCATGTTATTGAAATTCTGAATACTCTACGCAATCAATATCACGTCTATACGATATTACGAACATCTTAAAGAACTAGTATGGATATCACATTCAAATTGTACTATATTACTTGATTGATAGTCCTCCCTAACAGGAACACGCGGTAATCATAACTCCTGCTTTTGCAATATGCAAATTGATATAATTATGTTGTTATATTTTCCGAAAATCATTGTCTTTCTTGATCATGACAGATATCTTACTGGAAAACTCATTATAATAGAACCTCGCTAATCCGACCCTCTCTTGTACTCAATATTTGGAACCACAAGCGGCCGAGTCGACGGTTCCAGGACGAAAATTTTCGCGAAAATGTTATCTTCCAATCGTAACATTTGATCGTAACATATTTTTTTCGAGAATTTTTATATACATAATGTACATATAAATTATTTCTGCTTTTTGTAATTACATATGTTAGTTATACATATATGCATTTTAATGTGTAAAACACGTTTTCATTCTATCTTGGGTTAAGTCGTCTTTTTCGTCGATCAGACCTTCCACCTGGTCCCATCGGGGTTGGATAAGTGAGGTTCTACTGTAATTCATTCAGTACAACATTGATTCTTCTTAAATATTACAATATATTAATATCAGTATTTGTATTTATTTATATTAAATAATACTTTTATAAGGTAAGTATGTACTTCATATTATTATAATTTTTATTGTATTGGTGTTATTAACATTAGTATGTATTTAATTACTTTCCACTCTTAGCATTAAATAATCATTAATAGGATAACAATTATATTACTCTGATCATTTTTATTATTATTATAACTACAAATTACCATTTTACTATTATAATATTATGACTACTTTGATTATTATTTGATTGTTATTTATATTATTGTTACATTGTACATACTTTCATCAAAAGTGTAACTAATACATTATTCTGACTAATATTATTATAATATATATGTGCTATCATTTTTATTATTGTGACATTTATTATTTCCGTTTTATTATCTTTAATGTTATTAGATATACATACATAATATAATTCTTATTTTTATCATATTATTAGTATGACTATCATTTATAGTATAAAAACTATAGTGGCTACTATAATTTTAATTTCATTATTGATTTCTGTCACTGTTATAATTATTTGTCTTTTTACCAAAAATTATTACCATCTACTGTTATTATTGAGCTTATTATAACTCTAAATTAAGTTTTGTCGTGTATATTTATTATTAATACTTTTCCTTGTGTTATTCCAGTTTTTTTATCGTGTTATTCCGTGTATCATGATCACCATTATTATTCCAACATTTTTAGTGTTATTTCTATTATTATAAGTACAGGCATACAAATGCAGCACAACCGTGATAAACGCAACTAAAGGAACTATGGATTGTCCAATAAATGAGGTTGTTGCCACAATCGAGTAACACATTTCAATGGCTCGGAAGGAAGAATGTAAGTGATCTATGCATTACCGATCACCGATATATAATTATATTTCTGCTATCACCTATCACGCTATATAACATATTTATTCATTATAACATAATAATTATATGTATGATATTCCTTGCTAAAAAAGTCTAAAATGTTCAACTGGGTTTCCTTACTCTTTAGCTGTATTCTTTTGATCACTGCAGTAGAGCAGGTCTGTCAAATCCTATACATTTATCCAGAGCAAATATGACGAATTTGTGGAACCAAGGGTCTAACAAAATGTAAAAAAATCGAAGGAAATTCATATAAATGTCAAGTGACGTTGGTAAAAGTTTGTAATCCATCGAGTTCAAATCCGGGAAGTTCTTTTGCTACTTTGGATTTGCAATCGGTAGCGATTACCAAAAGAATACGGCTTTTATGTGCTTGGCCACAGCTAGTTGCGTTTATTGAGGAGTGGCTACTATCAAGGGTTGATGGTTGATCTCACCATTGCTATTGATGTTATCATTTTGTTACATTATTATTATTCTTATTGATTTTGGTACTTCTGTTATTTTTATTATTGTTTATTAGATACCTATTCAAATTGAACAAAACCTTACATACAATATTGTCACATGACAATTTACAGATATGACTAGTATCTTACAGAAACCTTCGAGTGCTCCCCAGCAATGGTAACCCTAAAATCATGTTAATTATGTTAACAGATCTTATAAGAATCAAATATGACTCTCACATGGCGCCTTGTTTTTGCCCAAGTGCATTCCACCGTCACATGCTGTCATTTTTCGTGTCTCTGTCGTACTCACGGAATTCGGGTGTCTCTCTCGATGCGTTTTTGTTTTGAACTGCCTTTCTTGCACGTCTCCCCACAATCATTCCGGAGTACTTCTTCTACTCCACTCCAGCCAGAATGCAAAATGCACTTGTGCAGCATAGAATACTCATCTCCCAAATATCACCATCTCTCGGCTCTCCGTTACGTCACACGTTTCTCTCAAATCGCTCGCAAATGCTCTCACGAAGAAGAAAGTAAAACAAAAACACGGAAAAATTCCCCTCATCGAAATAAAATGACTTTTGTAGCACACCACTACCCTCTCACCTATATATCCAATCCACACCGGTGTGCGTGAGAATTGTGTAAATATGAATTTTTTGTTTACATGGAAATGTATTTCCAATTTTGAGGAAAAATGTTAGTAATATTTTTTTGAGGCAAAAAAGGGATTTTCCGAACAAAAGTAAAACAACCCCGTCATGTGTGTGGAACAGAGAACATGCAATATTTCTCTCTTCTGAATTTTGTAAATACAAAACACACACACCGACTCGTTTCGAATTTATGATGAAAACATGAAAAAACTTTTATGTAGCCGGTGCGCTGACAAGGGTGTGTGCGTCGCACCGACGACTGTACACTCACTGGTGTGGGTGCAATTTGTTTATTTGAATGTGTGACGGAAGAATTTTTAGTGTTCATAATTTTACAGGGAAAATCTTGTATCGTCATGTAGTGGTGTGTCAGTCTGGATCAGACGGTCGTGTAGAAAGGTAGTCGTAATTTTTCGGGTTCGTTTTATGTCGTGCCTCGGTTTATTGTTCAAAAGAAATTTCAATTAGTATTAAAAATTAAAATAAAAATCATAAAATTTAGTTGGTATTTGAAAATTTTTGTTTTATATTTAATCGGAAAAAATTAATTTTCGACGAAAATTAAAAATTTCATGTTCAATTTTATGGGAATTATTAATTGAATGGATGATATCAACAAAAATTGATAGTTGAACGGTAATTGAGCATGTCGTTGAATCGCAACGTTCAGGTGCGATGCGGGTTTGAAAATGTCACACGTAATAGGAAAAACTTTTAGTGGAAAAAGAAAATTTGAAAAATTTGTGTAATTTTTGTTAATTTATTAAAATGTCGAGAAAATATTAAAAAAAACTGCACTATTTGCTATATAATCAACATCTATTGAATCAATTTTGTGCTAGAAAAACCATAGAAATTAAAAATTAAGTTATAGTTTTAGTTTAAGTGATTGTGAATGAAAAGTATCAAGTGCATAATGTATAAAGCACTTCAATAAATTAATGAAAATTGAGGAAAATATAAATTTTTGTGATTATGACGTTTTTGTTAGAGAATTTGTGTAAATTTCAAGTGATAAATTGTTATAAACTCTTAAAAGACGGTGAAGACGATCAAGAATAAAGGAACTAAGAATATTATAAGAAAAACAGAAAGACAGTGGGAAGGAGTGAATAAATCAATCAGAACGGAAACACGGATATTGATCAGTTTAAATGATGCCGGCCGAGACACCACCACCGAAAATTTTATCACCGAATTCGGTTATGAATTCGGAGAAAATCAGAGCTAAAAGTCCCACAAGTTTGTACTCACCATTGGCTCAAGATAATCGAAATAATTCTGGTACTGAAAATGCTGAGAAACCAGTGCCATCACCGCTACAACAACAGCCTTCACCAGTTGGATCATATGGAGGATCATCTAGAGAACAGCAATCAACAGAATCTGGATGTGGAAGTGTTCCAGCTACATCGACAACAGGCCTAATATCACCAAATTCAACATCTTCAAATAAACAGAATCCCTCGAGAGCAGCACAATCTGCGACATCTCAGCAATTCTGTTTGAGGTGGAACAACTATCAGAGCAACTTGACCAGTGTCTTCGATCAACTCCTCCAGAACGAATCGTTTGTCGACGTAACACTAGCCTGTGATGGACAGTCTATAAAAGCTCATAAAATGGTATTGTCTGCGTGCAGTCCGTATTTCCAGGCACTGTTCTTCGACAATCCTTGCCAGCATCCTATAATCATAATGAGAGACATCAAATGGCAGGATTTGAAGGCTGCTGTAGATTTTATGTATAAAGGAGAGATAAATGTGAGTCAAGATCAGATCGGTCCACTGCTGCGAGTGGCTGAAATGCTAAAAATTCGCGGCTTAGCTGATGTTAGTAGTGACACAGACTCCACAGCAGCTCCAACTTCTTCATCGCCATCAGCAAGAGCTCCAACTCCTGCTGTAACAGCATCATCCCCAATTCCAAGTCGGCCGCCATCTTCCGCTGCTAGTCACGTGAAAACAGAATTTTCTGCTAAAAAGCCACGTGTCTGCCGAGAATGGGAGGTGAACAATGTTGATAGTCTTGCATTCATCAATAGAAATCGTAAGAGGCGATGGCCATCGGCCGATCATTCGGGGATGGAGAGCCCAATTATGCATGGAAGCTTAGGTCTTGGAGGTAATAGCAGTGGTATGGGAATTGGATCGAGTGCAAATAATAGTTTAAGAGAAAACTCAAGTAGTCGGTCCGGTGCCAATGACATGGGACTTGGAAGTGGTGGAGGTAATGGTGCTGGGGGTAATGCGGGTAGTGGTAGTTCACAACAGTCTGGTGGTGGTCATATGACTCCAGACAGTAATAATGATATACCATCACCTTTACCTGGATCATCAAATTCAACACAATTGTCACTTCCGCCCGCCACACCAAATAACATGCCACCATTTACAATTCCACCCCCACTGGATGCAATGGGGTTATCAACACTCGGAATGAGTCATGCTGATGATATGGAGATAAAACCGGGAATAGCCGAGATGATACGCGAAGAAGAAAGGGTAAGTCACTATTTACTGCACATTTTATTTTCCAAGACATCCCCAAAATTTGACATCTCTGTCACGTGAAGTTTTACTTTGTTTCTACCACAGAAATTGTAAACAAAATTTCCCTTTGTACGTGTATGAGTAGGTAGATTTGTGTGTATATTCTAAAAACGAAAACCCTGACATCGTCTCGAACTGATAACAAGAAAATTTCGGTACTTTCATCCCGAACGAATTTTGTAGCCTCTTGGAACGGTGGAGTTTTCCACCCAATGTTCAGACATTCATTCATTCATTCATGGAAATAATCTTGACTCAGACTGAACTCCACACCATCCCCTACCTCTCCATCAGCCGAAATAAGTCATTCTCGTAGAACATACCAAAAATAGAAACGGAAAATCTCCTTTTTCATTGGGTTAGTGTGAAAACTCATGGAAAACACCTCGAAATGGTTTGTTCACTTTCCGAAAAAGTTTCAAGACGTCGTCGTTCACTAGAAGTCATTTCGAACCACCACCACACCATCCCATCCCTCTGGGTTTGTTCCGGATGTGTAAGAGGGATAAAATGGAAAATCTGAGAAAATTGCGCGCATGTACAAATAAATTTTATTATTAAAATAAATAAAAGGAAAATTAAAAATAATGTTTGCCACACGTACGTTCTTGTACACCATGTGTAGGATACCTCGGAAAATTCTCGTTTTTCCTCCCATGAAAGTCCTGTTCCTGGAGCAATTGTTTCATGGGACTAACCACCCCGAACTTCCCTCCTTTGTGATACTGACGTTATTTTTATTATTGTTACAATTTTCACATATCTTCGATACAAACTTTCATTGCATCCCTCCTCAACCATCTACATAATCATCCCCTTGCATTCACTTTCGCCATCCGCACTTTCTCTTATCATCAGCGAAAACTACCCTTATTTGCTTCAAGTGCTTTTTGCGACTTAAGTATACTTCTCCCCCGAAGCAAGGATGGCGGAACGTGTGAGGGGATGAAAGGAACTCGTCAACAAACATTAAGATGTGGAGAACAACGACACTGGCTCCCCTCAACCGAGTTGGGGATCATTTTCAAATAGTGTAGATAGGAAATTACATTATATAAATATGTATTATAATATCACTTTGTATTTGTGCCGTGATATACCTTCATATGTAGCACAGAGTGCGTTTTATGTCCCTTCGTAACCGCATAAATTTGGATTAAAGAAATTCACTTGCGCCATTGCTAATGCCCAATTAAAGGATTTTTTACAACTTCTTGCCCTTACAGTTGACTTGTGCGTGTCATGTCCTTGTGCGGTTCCCCTGGATTCTCCGGAAGAATTGTATTGTACACTGTTCCTTCATTACTTCCTCCCTTCCTGGCACGATATTCCTCTGACTTCCGACTTTTTGGTGTTGACTAAATTCACACAAACGCAGACACTCACATTATTCGGATATCCTTAGTTTTCCTGCTGTTCTCCCTTCGGCTTAAAAACTTTGTCTTATGATATCTTCATTTTTTTCCCCGGACTAAATCGTGTGACTTTATTAAATAGTCTGTTGGAAAAAAGGAGCTTTTAACATCTGAACATGGAAACATTTTCGGAATTAGGGAGAAACATTCCAGCAGAATTTTAATGAATTGCTTTTGGACAGGAATGTCTCTAGTAAGTACTACAAAGTTTACACACAATTTGAGGAGGACGTGATACGCAACAAATTTTACATGCTAAAAACGATCCCTGTTTGCATATTTTTGAAGGTTATTCTTTTGCAATTGTATAATGAACCAGTTACAAAAAACATCCTTGAATCATCTGGTTGAACATGAAGTCAATGTTGAATTCTTTGAGCTAAACTCTTTCCTCTAACGAACAACAGATGGTGTGCATGGCTCGCACTATTTTGCCGGCACAGCATGAAGAATATCTAGTTGAGGTTCCAAAGAAAAATGCTTAAAATTGTCATGTTTTCCACTTGCTCGAAAACTCTCGAATCAAATTTTATCAGATTTCATATTTATGAAAAATCCACTCAATTGGAACACCCTCCTACGAATGCATCAAAACAATGCACCCTCCGACGGGAAGCCGCTCCAGACGAGGTGTTATTAAAATTTATTCGACAGAAACGTGTCCGAAAAACACAATTTCTTGCATGACATCTCTTTAATTAAGTTGTAATGAATAATGTCTTATATGCAGTTACAGTGTAAAACTTACTAGACACATGAAAATTTTCAATTTGATTGAATGATGCACGTTTTCAAAACCGACACGTGCAACATTTCGGTGTACTGTGTGGAACATATTTTTTCCTTAAGAAAATTAGTTGCAAATGATAAATGATTTAAAAATTAATTATAGTAACATATAAAAAAATGTATCTCAATGTCATAACTTTTAGTATTTCGACAAAAATAAATTAAAATTGAAAATGATATTTTGATATTCGAATGAATTTGGTGTTTCTTTTTTGTGACTATTTTTTTGTTGTTGTTGCTGTTGTCAATTGGAAACGAATTTAGTTGTCTAGTTTTTTGATATAATTTTTTGGTCATTAGAATAAAAGTCAATTATAATTAAATTTTGTAGTTATGTACTTGTTTTTATTTTTCGTAATCTAATTGACATAAAAATATTATTATATGAAATGAATTAAGTACGAAAGCAATTACGGAAACCTTGGGAAATAATTGATGTTCGAATTATGAAGGTTTCATATTTACCAAGAGAATAGTGAAAATTTAATTTAATTCTTTGAAAAATTGTGTTTTACATGACATTGCGATTTGCATCACTTCTTGTAACGTTATTTATCCAAAATCACAAAGTGACTAATAACCAGATATAGTTAAAGGTCTTTTCGCGTACTTTTCGAGTTGACTAAACTTTACCCGACTTTAGGTATTGGAAGAAAAATGAGATGAACATCCATTGAACATCCATTGACAACTTTACTTGATTAAATTTGTCGAGTAAAATTTTTCGATCTCGAGCTCGTTTCCCCTCCATGACGTCACATTGAATCCTCTCAATTTTGTTTTTGAGAAAGTACTAAAACGCCAATCTCGAGATTGAAACATATTGCAATATAGTACGCAAACTGACCTTATGTGGTCTTAATTGATCGTGCAGCTATTTATAATGAATCATCTTCAAGACTTTTGGCGGGAATTTTCCAAGCCTCTAACCAAAATCTGATGGTGTGCATGGCCTTGAGAGTCACACGAACTTGCTGAGCTCAAGACTTTGAATTTGCCGGCACAGCATGAAGAAGATCCAGTTGAAAATTGTCATGTCTTCCGTCGTCACGTTAAATCCTCACAAAAGAAAACGTATTTTTTGAGAAAGTACAAAAACGCCAATCTCGAGATTGAAACATATTGCAATATGGTACGCGAACAGACCTTTTGTGGTCTTAATTGATCTTGCAGTTATTTACACCGAATTGTGTTCAAGACTTTTGGCGGGACTTCAAACTAAAGACATTTTCAATCACAAGAAGTCATGTCTTGTCTTTTAATTCTGTTTCCGACAAAACAAACATATCTTTTATCTACACGCGACAAATGAAAATTTGGCTGACGAAAAGAAGAAAATTCATTTGTACTACTCTCTCTATCGCACAACCAACTTCAAGTATTTTCCTTCTCAATTTCTGTTCCGACTGCAATACAATTGGATTTTATTGCCGATAAACTTAATGAATTTTTTAAAACTAAAAGAAATTCTTGTTTTCATTCGTTGATTCTGTCTTTCTTTTGGATTTTCAATATCTCTCCTCATATTTAATTTTGTCGTTTCCCTTAAAATAAATGGCTGTACAACGTTAACAAACCAATACAACATCAGCAAAAGTTTTAAACGACAGTAAAAAGTTATTATATATTTTTTTGTAAATAATAAAAATAAATGTCGTGCTGGTGGCACTTAAGGCAGCCTTCTTGGCATATAAAATGTCGCATTATAAATATAAAAAAACATTGTAATGGTCCCTCAGGGCGAATAGGCTGTTAATGTGATGCTCTGGCGGTAATATTGAAATAAATAGTTGAACGATTTCTTCAAATTTTTCACTTTTCCGAAGAACGACAAGTTCAGAGTTTAGTCTTTTCATTTTATCAACAATTTATTAATTTCTGAACATCGACAAATTGTTATTAGACCAAACAATTTCAATTTTACCAGCATTTCCCCCCATGTTGTCTTTAAGAACCACGTCTTGACTGTTTACTCATTGATGTTGATTTTCTGTAAAGATTCATTATATTATTTTATCAATATCGAATACTATTAGTTTATATAAATATGGGAACATTTATTTTTCATGATGAGTTCATTTCTACTCCAACGAACACTTCGCATCATTTATTCATTATTTAAATAGAATTGCGCTTTCAACATTTTTCAGTGACATGACAATGAGTAACGATTTGTCGGTTGCCAGATGAATTCGAACCGGAAGGTGGTTTTGAGGGAAATAATAAAATCACATTAGTCATTTGAAAATAAAGTGAAATTTAAAGAAAATTAATTCACTATAATTTTTGGTATTGCGTCTTCTATTATACTGAATGTGTCACCTACTAACGAAGTCTACAATATAATTCATGTATGTTTTCCAATTAATACAAATTGATTTTATTCGATGATTCATGAATGAGAAAGTTTAAAGAAACATTAAAAGGTCGAAGCTAAAAACCTCTAGTTCTTTGATTTATAATTAAACTCATGCGTGAGGTTATTCGTTCTAGAATGAATAAGTTATAACTAATCGAAATAAGTGACATGTTTGAAGAATAATCGAGTGTGACGGAAGATATATTTGTTACATATATTAGAATCACAGATGATATCTGGTGACATTTAATCACGATCGAGTGCAAAACGAAAGTCCCAAAAAACAGCCCAGATTTGCACTCGATCAATAGTATAAGTTGGCATCCCTGAAAACCCGTTACCAACATCAATTGATATGTAAAATTCACAGTTTAGGTGAAAAGTCTGAGCAAAAAATAAAAATTGATAGATATTTATGACTTTATGTAGAAAACTTGAGTGAGTCCCATTCAGCGGTGATTGAAATTCATTTCCAGGAAGGGGAGAGAAATTCATTCTGTGTTTGATCTACATAAAATGAATTTTCCCCGTTTTCAGAGACTTAATCCCATTCTCCGGTGAAAGAAGTTCCTCTTCTGCTTTACGACCATTAGGATTTTGTATATTAAAATGTTTCAGAAAAACTTTTCACATTGCGAAACATTGGAAACAACAAAATCGACTATTAATGGAGTGGACTAATTTGCACTCGATAAGTGTATGGGATTTGACATTTCTGCACCACTGCAATGATTTGAACTGAAGATCGAAATTTCTGCAATTCTTCAAAAAAGAAATATTTTCAAAATTTTTTTTCAAAAATTTTCAAATTAATCCCACCCCTTTCATTGATTAATTGAAACTGGAAAACATCAAAATTAGACAAAATTTGTAAACAACAAAAACATGACAGGCAACGAACAACTGAACGAAACCACCGAAGGAGAGACACAAAAACAACAACTAGCAGAAGACGCCGAATCGGGCTCGAAGAATATCAGAAGAAATAAAATAAAATAATAAAAGGACAAGAAATAATATAAATTACTAACAAAACCTGTCTCACCCACAAATTTATGTAGCATAGGTGGGAAAGAGACGGGTCGAGGCGGGTGGTTGTTTGATGGCGGAGAAAAGTAAAGGAAAGCGCAAAAGAAAACCGTCAGTCGTGGAATTAAAATAATTTTTTTATGTATGTTTCCAGTTCAACATGGAAAAAAGACACTCATATGTCATATTCTATTGTTGTTGGTTTGGTTATGTTGCCGTTGCCTTCCTGTAGCATATAATTTTATAAAAAATATCATTTTAATTTTATATTTCCCTCTGCTATCGTCGTAACAAAACAGTTTACCCTCTTGTACCCTGTACGTCGTACGAAACCAGCATTGGTCGTATGTGTGCTGCTACACGTCGTACAATCATTTCTTACCCCCTGCACGTCTTCTTTCAATGGAATTATTGTGGAATCACACAAAAAATGTACAAAAAACATTTCATTCTAATTGTATTTCTTCTCTTGAAAACGGTCATTATAATTTTTTATATTTTTTATTCTCTTTTATGATTATTATAATAATTATTGTGTTTTACATTGAACCATTTCCACATGAGTTTGTGTTATTCGGATTGAGCGTGTATTGCTGTTTTATTAATTCCACATTTTCATATCAAAAATAAATGAATGAAACGCATTGAACCAGCGAGAATTGTATGAGTTCGAGTTGAATTGAATCGTTTTGTCACAGTTGAACGATGTCAACAGTACAGGAATCGTTGAAAAGTGACAACTGCTTCCCTGTGGAATGCGTAATCATTGACACTTCATGTGAGACTGACATTCCGATCGGATTTTTCGAATTTTCTACGAGACAGTGATTGTGTGATTCATCATAACTGATAAGATAATGTTACAATTTCACCTGATCAATGACAAGCGAATTGAATGGAATATAAATTTTGATTTGATTGGAGGAAAATCATGAAGTCACACTCTTTCAACTCTTGTTTCCATGACGTTTTAATTGATCAATTTATTGAACTTTAATTGCGATTAACTCGATTTGAACTTGGTAGTGGGTCAGGAAAGAATTGATTTTATGCTGTTTGTGTTATTTTTATGTTTTTTGTTCGGTTGTGAGAAACAAAATGACCGTAACCAGGTGTGAAATCCAAATTAAGACGGATTTTTGATTGACGGCGAGGAATGAGAAGAAAAATAAATTTACCTCACCCGATGATGTGACGCACAGCAAGCGGAAATACGACTTGAAGCAGATCAAAGCGGAATTGAAGATGATAATTAATGGAGTCGTAAGCATGGAGTAGATGTGGCTTTTGCTCTTTTCTTTCTTGTGTTACATCAAGAAAGTTGTAGGAGACCAATTGTCACGGAGAAAATGTCAATTGAGGTAAACTAAGTTTTGCTTTCTGCTCTAAGAAATAAGGATAGGACAAGAAGAGAAAAATCGATTCAAAATAAAGTGGCGAGAAATGAAAATATCGAATTGATTTCCACTATTGTTCAGGTAGTGTACATCTTCGGACTTGTCGCGCGGAATCAACGCATAGCTACAATTTAATTTGTGTGTCGCATCTATTGCTTATCCACAGAGTGTGTTTTTGTTATTACATTTTCGTAACCCGACTTACACGGTTATAGCTCGGTCCCACCTAGCACCAAGTTCGAGGCATTACTGTATCTCGAAAACTTTGTACCTACCAGATGACACAATTTATTTCAATTTCTTACCACCGATGGTAGTCTGACAGTCTGCAGAACTGCTTTAGTCGTAACGATAAAAAATTTGTCAGAATTGACTCCAATCAAGCACAAGAATGAAGATATTCTAGTAAAATCTCAATGAGTGAAGGTGCTCCGCTCATTGGAAAGTATCCCACTGGAATGTATTTCATCGGCATGTTTTTCACATTCCATTAACTCAAATTAAGTTAAGACTATATCGACATGTTCAGACGAGTGGCTGCCGCCACTGTGTTATCGGAAAATAAACAGAAACAGAAAATTTAAATCATTTAATATTTTATTTATTTAGAAAATTTATTTGATAAACACATTCCAATATGTATAAGAGGGAAATTTTTCGTTTATTAGCACACTACTACATGCAATTTAATTGGAATGGGGGTTTTTTCCCAGTTCCAAAAACTGATTTCGAAAAATTCAAAGAAAATTTAACGAAAAAATGGATTTTAAGTGAATAAAATAATAAAATTTAACAACAAGCTGTTTCAAGCACTAGATTAACTTTAATTGCACGTTTCAAAAACTTAAAATTTTCGAAATATTATTCACTGAATATGTTCAAGTATCAGTTTCAAGTACAATACGACTTGCGGTACTGTGTTTGTTTTATTTAACTTTAAATTAGTTTAATAAAAAAGATAACATAAGCGGAATAGAAAACATTACTCCATAGAGGGTTCATATCCAGTGGAGGGAAAAAGAGTTCTTGAGATGTTCTTGTTTAAATACGTTTGATGAGCACAGCACGAAGACGCTGAGAGAGGAATGGGGATTTAAGTAACAAAACAAAGACTTAACTTGGATACACAAAGAGAAGAGTAGGGGCCATAGCTGGGGGGCAACATCATGCATAGAAGAAACTTTTCTGTTTCACAGAAAATCTACTTTAATCGAAAGAAATTAAAAACAGAAAAGACCAACACAAGTAAAAAACGTGAAATAAAAACGAACATTTTGTTTAATTATCGAATTCTATGTTGAAATGAATAAATAAAATATTGTTAGGTGGGGATGGTGGAGATGGTGGAGATGGTGGAGATGGGCACCCATAAACATGAGTCAGAGTTTGGGGAGTAAGTACACGAAAATTCTGTTTACATTCGACTACCTTAGGCTTTGTGTGGAGATCAGAAGGGAAAAAAAAATCACAGAACTCCTTCTTACAAGCTCTGCATCTTGTCTTTGGACCAAAAAAGGTTTCTTTTTAGTTTTATCTCTTTCCATGGGAGCAGCCAAGACATCTGGCTGGTGTGGGGGGTAAGGAAATGAAATAAAATTACTGCGCTAACAATTAATTAAAATTACGAATGAATCAATGTGAATTGAAATGAACGAACGTCGAATCTTATGTCTTGTGCCTTGTGAGACTGTGGCGCAGAACTAGACAGAGGAGTGGAATGAAATGGAGATAATTAAAAAATTAGAAAAAAAAGATCTTAAAACTTAAGAAATATAAAATACAATTTATTTTTATCTTTACAAATGGATATTAATTTGATCGATGATCGTCATTCTCATACAGAGTTGAGCGTTCGTTGCTGGGTCTTGAATTGCGGTGAAGTGGAATTTTGTTACAATTTCGAAAAAACACATTTTTTGTTGCATGAAAAACTATGAGTTTTTTTGTTTTTTGTGTTTTAATTTATTTAACATATCCAGAGTTAGTTTTATTGGATTTTTCAAATTTTTTTTTCTCTTCAAATTTTAATGCTTCGTTTCTGTTAAATGTAAAATTTAAATTCTATGTTATTAAGCCATATGGTATTGGAAATGGGTTTTAGAATAAGATGCTTTTAGGGAATGAAAGTTGTAATGGAACATTGTAACTAATTGCACTGAATTAATTTTCATCAAAAATTTATAATTATGGGATTGGTTCGACTGTCTGCCAGTGGAATACAAATTTATTTTATAAAAATCAAATTTTGATTCTAGTTTCTAAAATACTTGAATACTCAAATTCATTCAAGTGAATTTTTTAAAATATATAAATTAAATACTAACAATTTAATTTATTATTTCGTTTGTCTTCAGCCCCACCCTAACCCATAGTATATTTTTTCATTGAATTCACGTGTTGTTGATAGCATCGAGTTGAAACGTTCCATTTCTTGGCATTGAGAAATGAAAAAAAAAATAAAAAAATAAAAATAAATTACACAAAAAGCAATAAAGAAATACATAATAATAAAAACGATCAAAATTAATCGAAAATTATTGCCCAAAAATATTTCGAGGTCGCTATTAATTTCATTCCAATTTAATGTAATTTTCAAAGAAATGAGTAAAATGTTTTAGAACAGAATAAATTCATGAAACTGTTGAAATGATTAAATAAAAAGTTGTTTAAAAAAATTAACAAAATTTTACTTATAATCGTAATAAATTTGAAATGTAGGAAAAAATTGTGTACAAATGAAAATAAACAGACCAAGGCGGTAAAATGTAAGAAACAATTTTTCCATGTTCTTTGACTTGATGCCTTTGTTGAAGAAGGGGTTGGTGGAGGGTTTTCGAAACTACAAGGAGTTCTGGTGTCGGTAAATTCAAAAGGAAAAATATCTGAAATTTATTTAAGAAATTGCGCGCCTTCTTTACAATTTCTTTATTTGTTTTATTCATTTATTTATTTTTATTGGTTTCATTTGTTGCTGTAGAACTTATTCTTTCGTTTTCAACTACAAGAACACTGAGTTTTTGACGGTACCAAATTTTATTATAAATGAAAAATAAATACAAATAGTAAGATATAAAACATAATATGTAGTTCAAATTAATGCAATCAGTTCAGCAAATCTTTGTGAAACCGCAGAGCTTTGATAAGAAGTGAAAAATGTGAAACTTTTCCAAAAATCTTATCTAGACTTGTTTAGATATTTTGATTGCAGGAAACACCACCAAACAAGCCGATATTTTCAGTGTTGAATCATATTTTCATGACTTGTGAAACAAAGTTATTACTTACTTTCGTTATCACTTCATGTAAACTTGTAACTTTTGTGCAATAGTATCTAAAATCTTACTAATATCAATCAACAGTAGGTACTTGTGACTAACAAATTGAAATTTTTTAATTCCATTAAGGACTGAACCTCGTCTTTAAACATTAGACTCAAGAACAAAGAAAATAAACAAAATTTTTCTTAGAATTTTTCCCATAATTCATTCATCTTATGCAATGCTGTGAGATGAGATAAAAGTTTAAAACACTTAACATGCATTTCAAGAGTACAGTTAAAAATGAAATGTACATATTTTCATATACATACATTCAACTTTCTTATGAAACACTTTTGATATATTTTTTTATTACTTTCATATCACAAACATATTGTTTTGTATGCGAGTGTTGCATGAAAATATTTCAAAATGATATGAAAAACTAAAAATTCTAAGAATTATGACTGCATGTTTTATGAAAAACAATTTTCTTGTGAGTGAAGATTACTTTCTTACATGAACGATTAAAATTTCATAATTAAATACAATTTCTTTCATTTGCTTGCATAACATTCAAGAGGTTATTTGAAATTATGCTTTCTACAAACATCACTTCGACCACTTTAACTCTTATAACAATCTTAAAATCGTCAAATGGAAAATGGTAATAAAAATCTTAAATTTTTTGAATAAATTAATTCGTATAACTTATGTAACATAACTTAATATAAAATAATGCAAGGAAGAAATTTTGAAGATATTGATATGATATGAGCAATGAATGCGGAATAGAAGAAGCCGAAGTAGATCGATGATGGAGTGTTCTATGTCCAGGCGATAAGATAAACATCCATCGTTGCACTTCTGTGTAGAAGGTAAATGAAGTGTTGCATTCACGTAAATAATTTTTCATTTTATAAGATGCAACAAATTTACCACTCCCCTTTCTGATGACTCCACCAGAGAAACATCGACACCATCACTCAGCAAAAAGATAAAATTTATAATTTTAATAGCTTTATCAGATTATAATCGGATTCCATATCCCGCACAGAGTCACCGGGATTAGGAGTAACGTTAGGGTTGTTAATATTGTTTGCTGCTGTTGCTCTGTTCTCTTGGTACTACTACTGGTTTCTTCAGGTTGCCGGATTCGTTCAGAACACACATTTTATGGTGATAATTCATCTTTCAATTCTTATTTATATTTTGTTTTTTATTGTATTCATATAATCTTTGAAGATATGTGTTCTTGTATAACTGGTGCTGTTCACGTCTCTTTCAACATCTTTTTCTTTTCTTCAATTCGCCTCACCTCACGAATTCTTCTTTGAATGTTAAAAGTTTAGGAGTCCAATTTCAACACTCGACGAATTAAAATACGAGGACCCCTGGTTTTGTTGGTCGTGCTGCATATGTTACATGGTCCTTGGCCATCTTCTTAAGAAACACATGTTTTGAATTCATGTTTTGCCTTCTGTTGATTTGTTTTCGTCTTACTACTATATCCAGTCCGGTATAACTATATATAGATAAAAGATTTCCGTTTTATTCTTTTCAAAAGTCAAACTGAGAAGTCTTTTGAATTGTTTCGAGTCTTATGATGAGGTAATTTCGTAAAATACAGACCTCCATGCTGCTATTCAATGTCCTGACGTCAAATGAACGTGTTAAATACCTTAGAACAACTGACGATGTAATCGTATCAAAAATAAGCCGGAAGATATTTTATTCCAATTTTAATAAAGTAAAACAAAAGACTTCTGGAATCGGGATGACTCTGCGGCACGTTGAAAGAAACAAGTCTTAATGGAAAAACAAGAACCAGAAGCTGCAGCAGGAACAGAAAATACATTCAGGCAAATAATAACATTTTGATGATGTAGAAGAAATATTTCAAATTGACTTTTAGGAGAGGTTGAGTTGAGTTTGAGTTATTGAAGTCCAAAATAAGAATAAGAATAAGATGAAGGAAACAAAACAATTCAACTGTTCGTTGCCACATGTGCATCCCAAGGGCTCAAACCGATGCATCTGAACGATCGAATCTTACAAGTAACAAATTTTACAAGTAAACGAACATCAAGAAATGCCATTAAAAATTATAATAACACAACAAAAAAAAATCGAGGAGGTACAGAGAAATATAACATTTATGCTATGGATTCATACATGAATGTAGGTATACAACATATTTATATATAAAAATAAATATAAATGGAAAAATATTTTCAAAAATAAGGTTGTTAACCCTCACTCGCCACACCGTCTTTGTCGGATCGAATCCATCATCGTTTTTCTCCGTTTGTTTCTTTCAACAAACTGTGAATGTTGTATGTTTGAGGAAAAGAAGTCATAAATGCATATAGAAAAAAAATTGTATTTATATTAAAAAAGAAATAAAATCTTCCAAATAACTTAAGACTGTACAAAGACGGAAAACTATCGTCTGTTTTGTTAACAGAGGCAACGGCAACTGCAATACAGGAAAATTAAAGCCAAACAAAAACACATAAACCGATACTACCACCATCATATGCAATTGCATCCAGCAGTCCCTTTCTGTTAATGCAATTGAACAAACTAGGGTGCATCATCGTTGTCGACGATGAGGTGGCTGAACTAGCTAGCAGTGGAGCGGTATCGTTTGTATTTCTTATTAAAACTAAAAATAAAATTTTTAAAATAAATAATGAAGTGAACAACATGCGTAAGCACTTGAGGAGTTGTTGGCTGGGTTTGTGTGCAAATGTAAACAAAACCCGAGAGTACATCCATTGCATTCGTTCGTTAATGCACTTTAACCATCCCCCGAAATGAAACTGACGTCTCTCTGGTCCAATATCCCTCTGTCCGTCAACTTAAACAAAAACATGTGCTCTATCCATTTGGCTTTCTCTAGTATCTACATTTAATACCAGAAATCAATGGTTTCATGTATATGATATGATGTGGTTTATTTCTTCTAATTCAACACCATGAAGAGGCTGAGTATACCAGCTGTTTACTACGAATACCTTCTGGTCACAAGTACAAAAGAGATGTAATGTATGTGATAAGCTCGAAATTAAAAACGAAAATTTCGAACTACAAAAATGAAATTTAATCCTTCAATCACTTGATTACAACATAATCCTTAAAAAAGATCCCTCCATTCTCTTATGCAGCTAGAAAAGGAGAATTTACTTTCACACTATAATAGAATAGTAACAATCGTTCTTCATGCTTTCAACTTTCACCCTTCATTTGAAATATAAAAGTATACCGGGAAACATTAAGTGCAAACTAATCCTTCTTTCAACCCTGCCGGTTTAACTTTTCTTGTAAGCAATCCCTAGAATTTATTCTGTGGGTTGTTCTCGTTTGTCCCTATCATCATGCAACCCTTGTCCATGAATCATCCCTCACTAAATCGTTTTCCAATTAAGTCTTCTGTGATCTAGATGTGTTCTGCTAATACCAAGATGCCAGAGAAGTATTTTATGATATAATTTTTGATCTTAGACCAAAATTAAAGGAAGGATTATGTCTTCGTCAAATTAATATAGGCATGTACTGAAAAAAAGGAATATTTTCAGGTTTTTTAATTATTTAATATACACGTTATAGTATAATATCTTGAGCATCTTTGGAAAAATTTTCAATTCAAAATATCAGTAAATAAGCCCGTGAATGCGAATCTCTGGAGGCGCCTCGAAAACAAGTTGTTAAGTGGTGAACACTATATCTCGTTACCGGGTCATCTGAAATAAAAAAATCTTTTGGAGCATTTACAAGTGAAAACCCCGATTTTCGCTAAAACATTTCGGTGAATTTGTTAATCAAAACTCTTCCTGATTATCTGTGGATTTATGTGTAGAAATAGTGTTTACAATTTCAAAAGGATCGGTCAAGTAGATTTTGAGTTATAATGTTCACGAGCTTCGAAAATGTCGTTTGCGAGAAAATCGATTTAAAGTTTTTAATACATGGAAAGAATGTTCAAGTGTAGAGAAACGACGCCAGACAAGACACTTTGAGATGGGACTACATGGCGACACCTGTTGCTTACATTGTTTCTGAATTGCACGTGGTTAGCATTGGTGACTGACTACTACAGGTCAATCAAAGGCTTTTGGGGTATTCATTAGTATCTCTTAATTCAGCCCTTCAACTGATTACTTTTGTTGTCACCCCTAATTGACTTTTCATCTTTTGCCTGCGTCTTGACCATCATCCAGCAGGTGGTATTTCTTTGTCTATGAAAAATTTTCTAAGGACACGTGTCAGTAACACAAGTGGGAACGAAATTAGCAGGACACAAAAACCCAACGAAGGATATGAAAAAAATATTAAATCATCGTCAGCACGTTTTCCGTTGCTGATTCTAATGTTGTTTGTTATATGCCTGTTGTTACTCCTACTGCTCTTCGCGTAATGAAAGCAATCATAAATCCAAATATGAATTTTTCTTGAAAAAATTAACTATCGATTTTTATTTCTTCGCCTTTCTTTGTTTCTTCCATCTTCTCTTCTTTTATTTTGTTTGCATTACGACAGCAGTTAAAAGAAATTATTCTTTTAAATATAAAAAGAAAACAGAAAAAAATAAATGAAAGAAGCAAAGAAAATTAATGGAATTTACTTTTGAATCTCCGCCCTTTCTTGGTATGAACAAACGTCCCCCTGTTCCTACACTGTGTGTTGTCTACCCCAAACCAAATTCCTAAATTCAACGTTGTCTTATTATTTTCTTTTCATTTTCTTTATTTTTCTTCTTCTGTTAATTATTGAATCAAAATGAAGAGGAGAGCAAAAAAACAACAACAACAACAAAAAAAGTCAATAAAAATAAAAATAAAATAATGAAAAGAAAAACTTTTTTCCTTTACTTAATTTTTTCCTGCTTCATTTTCTTATTGCTTTAATGAAATAACTAACTTTTAAGAATAATATACGCGTGTATATACAATATATTATATTCATTATAAATGAACAATTTTGTGTGTTGTAGAATACCCTGCTGGCGACGAGTGTATTCATATGAATTTCTTTAGTTGTTAGAAAAAGAATATATTTTTGTTTACTGTTCATTATATTATATGAAATTCGATTTACAATTCATATGTGAATACACATACCCACATTTTGTTATATTGCACATCAACTACACTTTGTATTTGAGTTTATATTTCGACAATGTAAATAGAAATAATAATTAAAACTCATACATCGTACATACATATGATTACGATTACGTTTCGGAAATAAAACAGAATACGAATACAAGGAAACAAATCTAATTCAGAAACTGCTATAAAAGTAACAAAACGTGAACACATCACCCTATAAAATTCTTTCTTATATAATTAAACTACAAACATATATAATTATATTACATATATATGTAATATTAATGGAAAAATGAAAGTATATCATCCTCACCCACACGCGCAAATATAAAATCATTTACACACATTCGTGTTGTTCTAGAACCAAAAAGTACACCACCCGAAAAATTTAGAGAAATACACACACATGCACACAGGGCTCCAACGCTCTAATTAAATTGAATGTATAGAAATCGTTAAAATTAATGCAATTAATATTTAATTGTGCAAAATTTAATATAAAACGTAACGTAGCATCATGAAACGAATTCAAGGGTGTGGATGTGGAGCAAGTGAATTGGGGAGAGGGAGAATTTCTTGGATAAAGAAAATTTTATGAGTCTCCTTTACGTTTATAATAAGATAATGCAATAGTGTTCGTATAATAAAAGGGGAATGTAATTGGAATAAGTTACATGCAGTATTGAAATTTATTTCCTTTTCAAATTAAACAAAAAAATTAAACATGCTTCAAATGAGGGTAAGAAGTATTGAAGACCATTACAAATGGAAACTAATTTATTTATTTCAATTTATTCCATACACCGTCGAAATATAATAATTCAATTTAATTAATTAACTCCCTATTCATAGGGTTATTGCTCGGCATACGACATATTGAATTTATGTGGTTATGGGTATTTATTGTGAATATTTGTATATAATATATATATTGGTATTATGATCGAATTGTTAAGTTTAGACGGCTATGGGCGCCGTAGTTTCGAAGTTTTATCAACAAATCAATAAATTCTCTTTTCTGAAATTATTCAAGATGATCAATCGCTTTCGTAATTACTTGGAATTGAAATGAATTTGGAAATTGTCTAATACATTCAATGATATTCTCCGATAGAATGAAGGCATTTGATTTGTCTTGTGAAGAAATCACATAAAATCTTTGAGTTGAACGTCATTTCTTAATGTGTTAACGTGTAATTTCAAAGTTGTAATGTCAAATTTATCCAGACAATTGAGAAAAATAAAAACAGAAAATTTTAACTTATTTCCACTTTGCAGATGTTGTACAATTTTTGTACAGCATTTTGTGCAGTCAGCAAGGTCTGCTATCCACAACAGCACCAGCATCAGAATGTATTGAAAAACTTTTTCAAATATCAATAATTTTTGCCACGTCAATAATGCAGCGATTGTTCATTCTTCCAGAGTGTAAAAAGACTATTGGAAAAGGAATATTGAAAATTTCCAATACTATATTTTAGTGTTTTGTTTTGTTTTCAGGAATTATTTATTTTTTGTCCTGGGTTTGCGTTTTGTGCCACTCAGCACCGATCAAAACTAACCCTAAGTGTCTCATACCCTCTGACAGTACTAGTTGTAGTTTGTGGATCCTGCATTTCAGTCTAAGGGTAGCTATTCTGTCTAATGTTAAATTGCGTCATGCACTTGAAGACAAAATATATTTTTTTTTATTTGTGATTATTATTATTATTATTATTGCTCTGCGTCTATAGTGGTATGTTATTGTAGCTTCTCTTGCTTTTTAGTTTCAAATGCATTCGTCATGTCAATCCAAGTGCTGCGTTTTATTTGTCATACTGGTATATTCTGTAATATTTTATGTTTTTTGCAATTGTTTTTGTAGTTTCGTTATTGTCACTTTTGTTGTGGTTTGTGTTGTTGACATTATTATTATTACTTTTTTATTATTGTTCTCGCAATTCTGATGCATTTTATTGTATATATTGTGGGAAGAGTGTGCAGAAACAAAAAGAAAAACCTCATAACACCGTATAAGTATAAATAGCACCGACACATTCATATCACAAACTCTCGATGATCGAACTTTCAAGGAGAAGGATTCAGTCTGGAGGTACATATCTATATGTAGTTGATTGAAATGTGGTGAGTGCTGAAGTTCATTTGGAAATGCATTCAAGGGTGGTGGCTTCGTCAAACTTCTGTAATCTCATGTCGAATGCAAGTTTATGTTCAAGGATGCAGTGTTAACTTTACTTGAGAGTTACTACGAAATGCGAACGAATAAAATATAAAAGTTGATGGTGGAGCAAATAAATAATGATGATGTCATCTCTATCCTTTTCTTACATCTCCATGAAATCACAAATATTTCCAATAAAAAAAGTGTCTATTGGACTATCAAATAGTTCATGTTCAGTAAAGATTCATAAAGTAATCCTTGTGTTAGAGTTTGTGTTTGTGTTGGTGTTTGTAAGTGAAGTGCTTTAGACACTATCCCCCAGACTGCAATTTATGTCACTCCAACAATGCACTTTGCTCAAGCCAAAAGGGCACACTGAAAAGAGCTTTAGCTGATGCAATTTATTATTATTAATTCATTCTACATACACATCGACTCGAAGAGATCCAGTCGATGCAAGAGATAAAGTTGTAAGCATATAATTAATGATCAAATGTTTATAATTCAAGTTAAGAACTAGCAGAGGCCAAGCTATACCATGCCTTGCCCTCTATGCAACTGGGGAGCATCAATGGTAGTGGAATGATGGGTATCGTAAAAAAGAACTCTCAGCTAAAGGAGTGGAGAAAATTTTTAATTTATTTTCCTTAGTTTGATTTTTTGTTTTTACTTTACTTTGTTGAAAATAATTTCCTTAAAGATATTTTTAAAGTAAATAACTTAATGTAATAAT
Organism: Chrysops caecutiens; assembly: GCA_963971475.1. Classification (NCBI taxonomy): domain Eukaryota; kingdom Metazoa; phylum Arthropoda; class Insecta; order Diptera; family Tabanidae; genus Chrysops; species Chrysops caecutiens. Next base: position 74,063,807 of record OZ020568.1, read on the forward strand.
GAAAAATTTCATAGCAATGGAGACATTTTGTGAAACTTTTTCTTTTCGATTTCTATAGAAAATTTAAACTTATTTTCCATGTCAACTTGTCTTCCGTGTAAGAAGAAATATTCAAATTGCTCTTTTAATATCCCATTCAAATGGAATGATACACTCATCGCGAGTGATTCTATCGATTATATCTCATGTCATTATTTCTACAAGTGATCAACAAAGTGGACATTGAGGTCCATGATTATCTTCGCACCTTCGCAACTGCACAGACCAGTGAAGCAATCGGCTATCATGGACAGAGTCTTAATGTACTTGCTCGAAACAACTTTATGTCTTTATGACGTTCTTAAAAATCCTTTAATAAAACAATAAACAATACAAGTAGTATTATTAAGTTTAATTGGCAATTTGTTTTGAAACTATTGCGGAGATTATTGCCGATTGCAGTGTAATTTTTAATGGAATGCAATAACATTCACATGTGAAGAAGGTGTTGGGTTTCTTATACATTTCTTCTGAATTTGTTGTAATTGAGAGAGTTATGCTAGACTCATAAAATGTATACAAACACATAGTATAGTCTCGTTGCAGTAATATGAAAGTATTTATTTTTTAGATTTTACTTATAGCAAGAAATCTAAAACGCCTTTCCATAGCTATTAATGTTATTGAAGTTGTTGCGTATTTTCTAAAAATTTCAATTTATTTATAATTATTTCGTTTCGTTTAATAATTAGTGTTATTTATTAAATGTTTCTTGATAATTACGTCTAATGGTAACGTTCAGACAGGCAATAAACAACTTTCTTGGTTATGCTGAGAAAATGCAAACTTTTATTAGTAATATTTTGCACAATTTCAAAGTAAACAGGAAGTTTCGTAACTTTTTTCTTTAATACAAATTCAATAACTCAAATTATGTGTGATATATGATTGAAATTGCATGGACCACTTCTGAAAATTAACGTTCCATTAATTCACCCCTTAAATCCTGTAAAAGCACATTTGTTTGTGGTTGGATTCCGTGTAAATAACTCAATCTACCAAGAAACTACACAAGAATTTTGTAATCACAGACAGACATTTTCAAGTTTATTTATGAGTTCGAGTCCTTCTTCCGATGGAGCTCGTGTAACGGCAACAATTTGTGTTTGAGAGTAATGGCTTAATACACATGATATCGGGTTATCCAGAAGTATTAATGTATATAGAAGCAGGAGCGTTGTATTTCAGTAGGGAAGATTAGACCAGCATTTTGTTGTATAGAATGAAAATAGTAAATTATAAATAATTCGTAATGATTCTTAGCAATCGCACATATAATATAACATAATATAATAATAAGAATGAAATAGAAAGTTGTTTCTATTGAATTCGCCCCGTTTTGTGGTGGATTTTGTTGCATTGGTCGTTGTTAATTTCATTATTTTTCTATCTTCTGTGTATTCACGATTAATGCGTTATTATTTTCCCATCTATACTAATGCAGCAATGACAACTAAAGTGCCACGTGTACTTCTGGATATATCCACCCGTCACATACTCATTCCACCCTTATAACAAAAAGTCATTTTCATTCCCAAACCCTTACAAAATGATATTTCTTCCTTCTACATCTTACAAATCCCTCTTACCACCAGCAATAACTCCACAATTTCCACACCTTCACTAACATTTGTAGCTAGCACGTTACACTACCTTCCTTCCTTCCTTCCTTCACCATAACCCTACACCATACACCCTCCTGTACTCACTCTCTTTGTTACTTGATTATTCTATAAGATATGAATTACTTTTAGTTTTATTTCTGACAACACACAAAGTTACAAACACAAAAGTGTAACAGCAGTTTGCGAAGAACTCTTGTAAGAGTTTACACATTAAATATGTATATATTGTATACATAAGATATATAATAAATTGTATAAATAAATTCATCTACATCTAGAAACGACGTTTTGTTTTATCAACAAAACCTTAACAATATACGAATGAGAATGAATATATATTTTATGTATAAACATACTATACATGTATCTAGAAATATATTGTATTATGTTATTATTCTGATGATATCCATTCCGAGCTGTTGTGTATGGCAGAGGGAAAGCAATTGCTTCATAAAAATAAATGTGTTTTTCTATATAATAAAAATATCAACTTGCATTATATCTACATACATATCTGGTAAAAGCACATACCTACATACCTCCCTTATAAATGAGTCTGCTATTAATGTTTACGGTAAAGTAATAAAAATGGGGGGAAATGTTGAAATGAAAAGACGTCGCTAATATAAAAATAAAAATAAATATAAAATAAAATATAATAATAACAATAATAATCGTAAGAAAAAGTTACTTTAATAGCAACAAAAACCATGAAAAGCCACGTAAAGGAAATGAGGAGAAAACTTTAAATAGTCCCTACTAAAGCTGCAATAACAGCAAGTATAGCAATAACAATAATCAAAGTAATAATAATAGCCACAACACATTATAACCTGTTTTAGTGTTTGTGTTCGCATGTAAAATAATAAAAATGAGATGTCGAGCTAAAAGTTAATGTTGATATTAAAATAAAATTTAAAAAAAAAATAGAACACAACAAAAGGAAGTTACAAATGAGTGAAACAATAAAATATAATTATATTATATGAATATTTTAATATATAAATGTCGCAGTTCAAGTAGGTACCTACTATATTATGCACTAAGAGGAAGTCAGCAATACATTCAAGCTTTCTGCATGATGTCGTTTATAAAATCTTGACATTTCTGAATTATATGCACATTTGCGACTTACATATTTAAATATAATTGGAATTGTAAAAAATTTAATAACAACAAAAAATATAAAAATTATGTTAAATCTAAATGAGCGACCTAGAAAATGTAAATCGTTTGTCGTTTAAAAGTTAATGGTCGGTGCGACGTAGTTTATTCTGTTTTACTGGAATAACGTGAATAATAGTACTTATTTAGTTTGAACGTTAGTTTTTTGTAATTATTTTAATTTACTTTTTTCTTGATTACTCTTCAAATTATAGTAAACGGAAATGAAATTCGAAGTTTTTCCTGTAACAGAGCTCGTTTGGTTTGTGTAGAAAACTTTCCTGTTTCTGTAATTTGTCCAGCAATTCGCGGTTTCAAATGAAATCAGATACAATTCGTCCTTTTTTGACAGAGGATTTCCGTTGAAGTTTTGACATTTTCGTCTTTTGTACTTTATTGTGAATAGTTTTGTTTTTCCGAATAGCAACAATTAGTTACTAATGATTATGAACTGGGTCACACTGATTTATCCGAAGCGAATTTTCAATGTGAATCGAATCGAATTGATAAAATTTTGTCGTTTGGCATTTTGGGTTCTCTGTCAAATGCGGCACTCTTTGAAATTGATTGAAACAAAAACCAAATGCGGAAATGATAATTTAAGGAAATTTATCAGTTCTTTATTGATACAAATAAGTCAATGTAATTATTTTGGAGAAGTGACTAACTAGAACAACTTTGACTGCTCATTTTCGGAGTCAAATTATTTTTGTACTTTCCTTGAATCAAGCAATTGTGATCATTGACTGAACGGCTTCTTTATGTCGGCCTGATTCAAGTTCAATTAAAATTTTTAATAAATGCGACATTTGTTGGAATGGAAATTTATTGAATTCGTTCGATGAAATATGGAAAATTCAACAACTGAATCACTTTACATGAATCAGTCAAATGTCGTCAAAGTTTCTTTGAAATTTCGGCGATTTGCTCGAATATGGAAGTTTGAAATTTTTTAATTATTCATTTGAATATCGAAGGATACTTCCGTTTCCGGCCAATTGTTAAGTGATGTCGGTATACTTTTGTGTTACAATCGGTTCCTACACTTCCAAACCAAATTGACCACCCAAAGACATTTGATTCGGATAACAAATGAAAATAGAAAATTGCGCAAACAAATTGAACTTGATGCAGTAGCAATAGCAGGAGTTCTTAATGTTTATTATCGAAACTCCCGTTTTCATATTTACATTTGTGTAATTTCTCGTTGCTCCCAAGGGAGCTGATTCAACCTAAAAATCGTCTAGTGAATCTTTGCCAAAAATAACGCTCACAGAAGACATTGTCCTTTTCATCGATCGATACTTTAATTTCACATTTCAAATACGCGCGATTTGCTTTCTTTAACGATGGGGAAAAAACAAATCAATTTTTAGTTTTTATGTACTTTCTTTCGTCGTTGTTTCCATTTTTTCGTGAAATAGCTTCGAATCCATCTAATTTCCTCATACCCACCCTTGTGAAATTCGGTTCTTTCGAAATGTAGGGAATAAAAGGAATTTAGCCGAATCGTGGGGAATTCCCTTCAGGTGAGTCAAGGTTTCAGTGATCCATCGTAAATGGTCGTTAACTTTTGTTGAAGAAATTGTGAAATCAAAAGAAGTAGGTACAATAGTATACATTTCCCTCCTCACACACTGGTCAGTCGAAACTTCTTAGTGACCTACTGAAGGAAACAAAACAACATCAACAACAGAAAACGAAAAACCCTCGTTAAACGGGTCTAGATCCTTCGTTAGCTTGTGAACGGGAAGACGATAGAAAGGACACTTAAACTTAATTGCCAGCAGACGCAATTAGACCCCTACCCATGGTTGTTCATCCGACATGTGCACCCTTAAAGCTGAAAACTTTTATGTTGTTCGTTTCTATTGTTCTAACTGTGTTGGTTAATCTTGGGTTTGTTTTTCACCCTCGGAAGAAGTTCACATCGGTTGGATATGATTTTTGTTGTTATCACAACACAACTAACTTTTATTACAATACATTTTTCCGCACCATCTGAACTCGTTTTGTTGGTTATTGGTGAAATCCACCTTGACTTTGGAGGGTGTTTATTGTTCCTTTCTTTTCGCAATAATTTTTCAACAACTAATTACACACATTTGTATTTGACTCTAATTTGAAGCTTATTTTCCTCTTATATATATTATCTGGGCAACTGCAAAAGTCTCAATTGATTATCTGTAATTAGTAAAAATTCTAAGAAATCTCATGTACATTCTGCTATAACAAAATACCAAAAAAGAAAACTGTAATGGATAATGTAAATTACAATGTTTCAAGAAACATCCAGACACTGATGCAGGAATTGTATTCATCATGAAATGCATAATTTAATTTGCATCAATTTATTATTCACTACACCACCAATACAGAACGATTCTCCACACTGAAGTTGGTCGCGTTTAGTCGGCTTTTGTATGTATACACGTGTATCAAATCCGAGAGCATATAGAACGAGAGTAACACCATCCAAGATAGGATAATAATATCCACTGAACTTTACAAAAGCTGTACATTGTATTTGAGAATAAGAATAAGCGGAATTCCGTGGCTCTCGCAAATGCAAGGGAGATAATATGCAGAACATACGTCTGTGTTTGTTGTTAAAAGAACACCGCACCATAACTCCAATAATTCGTTTCATCCCCTGTCAGGATCATGTTATACAGCAGTTCCACCACCCCAACTGTTTTATGAATGAATGTTATAAATATTATAGCACCGACTGGCAGCGGTTTTTGAAGGAAGACGTTAGAGATTGTTATAATTTAGTTTATTAAAAATGCAATATGGAATTTCTCTTATGCTGTGCCTCCCCTTCCGGCTATCTATCTATCTATACACTCACTTTGTTTCCGCGTTCAGGGTGTGTGCATAACACATCCGACTACCCCATCGTCATCACTATCCAACATCCGGCAAGCGGCATCACGGCATCATCTGCTTTTATCTTTGTATTCTTATGAAACTTGAACTACTCTTTTATTTGCTTTTGGGGAGATATTAAATAAAACATTAAAAATAACAAAATTAAAAAAAAATAAATATGATACCGAGGCTATATGTATGTTTAAAATAAAAAATTGCGTCGAATCAAATATGATGAAACGGAAAACGATTCCACACCCCCCATTCCACAAATTTCCTCTTAACAATTTCATAATTATATCGTTTCTTTCATTTCAGTACACACTAATACATTTGCAATAAGAGAATATTTATTTTTTCTTTTATATTTTGTTTTTGACGTACAACTTAAAACAGAATTAATTGTTTAATGAATCAAAAAATACAGTAGAATGTGGTATGCTGCTTCTATTGCTGAATGGCTTAGCGCGACTTGGGGCTTCTGTTCGGGTTTATCATTCACAAACACTAATACTAACTAAAATATTACAACAATTCAAACATTTTACATTCGAATACATTACTCTCCTGCACCCCTCGTTCGCAACTTTGTGTAGCTTGTATTGTTCACGAGAAACGCTCAAATGCTGCTCCAACGTAGAAACAATAATAAATTCTAATAACAAACAACGAAATGAACAATAAAAACTGTCCAATGTCAAATAAATTAAATAAATTTAATGAAAATTAACTTTTTACGACCTCAACTGCTTGTGCTGCTCCAATGTAAAGTGTTTGGATAGAGGAAAAGTTTGTTAGTATTTGAAATTTCCTGTACGCATACACTTGCTTTTGTGTAAATTATTAACAAATACAAATGAAAATAAGGTTAGCTAAATTGTGTTCATGCTAATTGTTTCTAATTTTTAATTTAAATAATTTGTGAATGTTTCCTCAACGAGATGATGTTCATATCTTATTTGACTTGTTCTCAAGTTGAACTGACGCATGATTTTGCTGAGAATTGTATAACACCTACTACAGCAGCATGGATGTAAATTAATAAAATTTAATGTATTATTTATAAATCAGATGGTTTTCAATAATCAAAAATGAACAAAAATTGAACTCCAATCGTACATTGACACCCTGTGCACAGCGTCCCATTATTAATTATTTTAAATAATTTAAATGTAGAACTTTGACATTAACAACAATGTTGCAGTGATAAAACCGATACTCAGACAGAAAATCTAATTAATAATAATAAAAATAAATTAAGTGACATTTAAAAACCGCAAAAAAATATAAATATAGCAGCTGGTAATGCATGGCAATATGACGGCAAACTTGACCAACGAAGTGTGAATGGAAGAGCGATTTTGCGTGCACATAACAGAACAGAGGGAAAAAATAAACTAAGACTAACCAAAGAAAATAAGTTTAAAAAAAAGTTTAAGAAACATAAAAAATATTCTTAACTTAATGAGTAATTTTTTTTTAATTTCATCTTATCGAACGTTTTGTAACTTAATAAACGCAACAAAGTTGCACGAACACCACGACTCGAGTGACAAGTTCAGTTTATGTTAATTTGCTAATCTGAGTTTGTTTACATTAAAATATTTTGTATTTATTTATTTAAATATTTTTTTCACTTAATATATTTGACCGTTTTTTCAGCTCTTGTCTTGTTTTTCATTTGAATTGAAATTGTTGCTAAATGTTGAGACTGGAATAAAATTTTGTTTATAAATGAAATGCTTAGGTCGCCTGGGTGTCTTTGGGAGCAGTGACTGGAAGAGTTGAAGAATGTTTCACTTGCAGAACTCAATTTGATCACAAAGAATGTTTATATTGATTTGTAAATTTATAATTAATTTGCTAATTAATTCATTTTTCATTCCTTGGCATTCCTCCATGGACGTTGTTTTCATTTCACATTTTTCGGCAATTAATTTTTCTAATCATTTTATTTGATATTATTTTACATAATTAGAAGAAAGTAGAGCAAGTCGCGAAATTTATGAAAAACGATACAGAAAACCATTTTACCCAGCTATTATGAAGTTTTGTCAAATTATACTTTCAAATCGTTAAAATTTTCGTTAGGGAAATTTTCGAAACACAGAAACTTCAGTATGAATTATTATTACTTGTTGGTAAAATAAAACTATGAATACAAAAACAGTCACGTCTATTAAATACTGCAACTAATTTATTTCTTACCATGACCGATTTAATTTTCTTTGAAATTCCATCGATCATATCTCCTGAACACTGAGGTGACGTGTGATAGAGCAAAGCTAATTAATGTTGACAGGAAAACTTTTAGCAGAGATAATAAAAAAATTAATTGTGGTTTTTATAACATATAAATACAAACGCTTGCTTAATACTAATAGCATTTGCATTAAAAAATGTATTTTGCGAATTAAATATATATGCACGAAAATCACTTATCTTACAAGTTCAAGTAAGTTCAATGATCAGAACAAGGTTTTCAAACTAACTAGTTTCACCGAGTAAGTGAACTAAAAGGTGTACAAATCTTTTTAATAAGTTCCTAAAGTTAATCACTGACTTCGTCTTTGTCAATGCATTATTAATGAAGTAATAATCAGAATCAGTGCAGTAAAGGATAATCAAAAAGTAAAAATATAACCAAGTCTCTGTCGTACATACATATATCCTCATTACAGTGAAAGAGATAGAAGAGATATTTCTCCCCTCACATAATAGCTGACCATAGTAAAGTGTTCTTAAATCCCAAAAGTCGAGAGCAGGATGAAAAATGTATTTGGAATCAAATCAAAAATTCCTTGAACTTATCGAAGCAAATGTTGTTCCTTTTGTTTACAGCATCCCCTTTCACAGGGGAGTCTAGACGGGATTTAACTGAGGGGATATAAATTTTATATACGAATCACATCCATTACATTGAGGCAGGTCATGGTAGGTACAGAGATGTGTTCAAGGTATATTCAAGATTTTATTGGAAAGGAAAGAGGTACTTGAAACGTTTGGTTGAATGTCCTTGCTGTTTAACGTTTAAATCAATTAAAAAATAAATTAGTTCATTCTGTAGCGATAGTAAAGAGTATAAAAAGTAATTTTGTTCAAATGAATTATTAAAGTACGTTTTTAAAGGTTTACTTTCACAGAAAACAGAAATCATCTTGAGATTTATGTGTACACCCTGTGCGTGTTTTATTTGATTGAAAGATGGTAAAAGATGAATACTTTGTTGCAGACTTTTCAATAACCTCTACTTTTTTATTTACTTCATATTCTGGTGAAATAATTTACTATGACTCAACCTACTCGGGTGTTACTTTAGGCATACACAAAAAATGTTTTACTTCATGTAGATAAATTTGCATTTTATATGGACCAACCTATTCAATGGAATTCAACATTTTTAATTGCCTGCATATTATATGGAGTTGCATTGAAGTTAAATACCTCAGTTACTTTCAAGGAGTAATAGAAAGCCTTTAGCAAATGTAGAAGGTCACAAGGGTTAGAGGTGGTGTGGGTATGTTATGGAGAAGATGATAAGTAGAAACAGAAAAGAATTTCGTTAAACAAACGAATTTTATTCAGTAGTAATACTTGTCCTCGTATCCTGGCTCATCTTGAAAAAATGAGTGAGTTATAGAATGGCCCGGATGGATACATGAATTCATAGACTCATGGATGATGATGTGTTGTCTGTGTTGTATAAATTCCAACATACGCAAGTAAATGATGCATGGATAACGTGTTTTTTTTTTAATATGAACGTTTTGTGTGTTTATTATTTTATAAGTTACCCAGCGCTGGGCCTAAGAGATGCAATGCCATTGGCAGAAGAACATGTAGACGTGTATGGACAGAGATGCAATTTTCGTGTTTTGTTTAAAATACTTAAAAATTTATATTGAAGTTGTGCAAAAATATTTACTTTGCAATGCCTCTGGTCATAGTGATGTTTATGATTATGTATCCATCCATAAACTTACCAGGTCATTGCAATGTCCATTGTTCATAGTCTCTTAAGGATAGCAACGTGAAAGTAACTTTTTGTCATATTTTGATTCGTTCATATCATCCTGCTGTACTCATTATCATCCTGCTGTGCTGCATAGGTCACAATTAAATATTCTGAATAAATTGTGCTGAAAAAAGGTAAGGACGAGTACATAACAAAGACAACAGTGCCAATATAATGAGAATACTCTGTTTTCGTTTTGTTTATGATGAGGTGGTGGATAATGAGCCTCGATGAGTGGAATCCTTAGATAAGATATAACTAATACTCCAACTACTTACGTATATAATAATCATTGCAAGGTGAATAATACTTCATCATGGGCTGCATTGCATTTTCGAAGTCATGAGCTACGACTCCAAGATAGGTACCTACAGGTTGAAGGTACAACACGAAGTTGCTTTACTTGGAGAACTGTAGTAGTTAGTGCAGTCTGTTCCATTCAAAAATTTTAATAGCATTCTAAATAAGAAATAACATTCTCTTTGAATGTGAGAGTGAGTATTTCCTAAGTAATACTCATTTAATATTTATTCATCTCTAAATATTAAATATTATTCCAGAAAGAGTCAGTTTATTCGTTCAACTCCTCGTTGAGTATCACAGGTATCACAGGACGAAGAGAAGAGATATAATTCCGTCGTTGTTTTACAAAACTCGCAGGTGTAGTCATATCATACACAACATGGTTGCAATCATGGTGTTAGTGGCCAAATATATCAGAATCAACAAAAATGAGTTCATATAAGAACAGAATGAGATTTAGTAAGCAATACCAGCCGCAACAGCAACATAGGTTAAGGTGTTTGTCGTCATCGTTATCTCGTCCCTCGTATAAAGCTTAAAAATGCTTTTTCGCGTTCAACTACCCAACCATTCTAGATATCATTTGGTAAATTTCTACCACCCACTCACTCTTCTTACACAAGCTTTCTGGTAAATTATGTCCTCGAAATAAAACACCATCACATTTTTACATATTCAAGCTTATTTTAGTTACGACAATATTTATGAGTTTGAATAATAAAGTTATTCTGGAGGAAACGTAATATAAAATTAATATTAATTTGTATTAACAGCAAATGAAAATAAGTTTAAAAATATAACATAAAGAAACAAATTACATGAAAATTTCGTTTAGTCACTTATTAAGCTTTGGCACAACTTTAAGGTGTACCTATTCAAATTATGGATTCAACATAAATTTTAACGTGCTTCATTAAGTTTGTGTTTGAGTATCGTTTTAAATGAGATAATTTCTGCAAAACTTAAGGAATACTTCTGAGATCAAATATTATCTTGATGAAATTCTCCAAAAACTATTTATTTTAAATAATCTAATAATATTTTTCTTTTTCTTCTAGGTAAGTTAATAAACAGCACATATATGTAATACCAGTGAATCCTACTATTTAAAGGTAAAACACATATTTACATTAATTGTTATGAAAATGTTCACTTGGAATGTCTTTCTCGCTCTTTGCTGATGATTCATGAAATAGATAATGTTCTGTAGAAATAAACTTCTTATCAAAATCAAATTCATACGAAGTAATAAAAGTTGAAATAAAGTAATTCAAAGTCGGTACCACATTCGCTTGTAAAAGATAAAGAAAACTCACTAACCAATTTCAACATTTGTTTAGGGCAATTTAGAAGTATAGAAAAAGAAATTTCTTAAGAAGAAAATATACTACACTCTCGAAGAGAACAAAAAAATTAGATAAGAACATTTAAATGAAATTGTTATTGCGATAAACAAAAATAAACAGAGAAAATCCGACATGATTTCCATTACTTTCTTAAGAAAATTTAAGATTCTCAAGATGAAAATGAAGAAAAAATTGAATTAGTGTAGGGAAAAATAATATACAAAAAACTTTAGCATCCCCTCGGCGAAAAGACGTTAATGTTAATTAGACAATTACGTACTGCTCCGGGGTACTTTAACCGAAAAAAATTTTTTTTTTAGACTTATATGTTGTACGTAAGTAGGGAAATTTTTTCATTCATAACTCTAACAAATCTCCTACCTTCAACTGAGGGTAAAGTTAAAATAAATCAACTCAAAAAGAAAATATTTAAGTTCTAGAATTTATTTAATTTTTATGTTTTCCTCAATTCAGCTCCGACGTAATTGAATTTAAATTTTGTTTTTCTTAATCATAAGGTTGAATTTTTTGTTTAAATAAAAATTTAGAAAATTAAACATTACAAAATAGTTGCTATGAGGGAGTGATTTTCTTCCAAGCAATAAACTTCAGCAGAATATCCATAAAGAATTGACAAAATACCCATTAAACGTTTTAAGTCAAAACAAACTTGGTTTATTTATTTAAAACAAAATTAACGCAATTGTAAATATTTTGAAAGTTTTATGAATTTAAAGAAAAACATTTATTTCTTAAAAAAATCTTGTGAATTATTGAAGAAAAGTTGAAAAGATCATTTGAATTGTTTAAAACGTTCAAGGAAAATTTTTTCTTCTCCTGCAAGTACATGTCGTCAACTAGGTGTTTGTGAACTCGTCTCACAGATGGCTTTGTACACAGCAAAAGGACTTGTTGACCTTCAGTTTAAAACTATATTTCCAAGTGAAAAATTATTTTTTAACAAATGCAAAATTTTTGGTTCTCATCAAAAATATTTTATCATTTCAATGTTACGTAAGCAGTGTTTTTTGCTTCTGCTAAATAAACTTTTTATTTAAAACCTTCATATTTTTACAGGTGTTAATTATTTATCATCTTTCTCGACTGCTTAAATTTTCGGTTGAGTGTGTTTTAAAATATAAATTTTGAATATAGTTAAGTTCAAATAATGCGGGAAATATATGTATATAGTTACCCGCTCTTCTTCGTCAAATTTTGGCATATGAATATTTTAAGCAGAAAAACCTTGTAAAACACATGTCACGAAAATATAATATTTAATTTAAAAACTGTAGTTCATATCTTGTGTTTGTTAATTAAGTCACACAAATACCAATAGTATGTTCTAAATTACGTAGCGTTACGATATTTTGTTTATAAATTTTTCAATAAAATTGCAAGATGGTATCATTTCATATTTTAGTTGTTAATTATAGTTTTCAAATTATGTAATAACTCTTTTTCAATAATTACGCTTTCATTCTTTTATCAGTTAATTGTTCTGTTCGTTCCAAATGAAAGCGAATAAATCAATAAATTAAAATAAAATAATTTCAAATTTCTAATCAATTTCTTCAAAAACCAGATAAACATAATATTTTTTTTAGTTCAATAACTTAAACTAAATCTTATCTTGGTTGAATTAATAATTACTATCATGATAAAGATGAATAAAAAATGACGCAATATTGTTTTAAAATTTAATTATTTTACGTTAATATATTTGCTTTCTTCATTGTTAACTGTCATATTCTTATCTAAATTGATTTTGCTTTGAGTTTTAAAGTTGATTTGATCAATTACATAAAAATGAATTATAGTAATCACTTTATGTTATATGGGTATGTGCGTAGATCAAAATCTAATTAGTAAAATTTAGTTGAAATTAATTTCTTTATTTATTTATTAATACAATTTTCGGTTGCAATTTTCTAACTTCACTTTTATTTCATTAAAATGTCGATTTACCATGAAATATTTAAAATTCGAACCGAACCCTTAATTACATTTTCGCCAAACCTTTCTCGTCGTATAATTTATAGTTATACTCGTATTTGACCAGTGGTGTTCGAGTGCAATGTTGGGAATTTTCGGAATGTATGTGAATGTTTGATTTGGGGTTGATATAAGTTCAAGGGAGAAACGAACAGTTCGAAAAAGACATTCTATCTATCCTCTATCTCATCTTAAAATTATTATCCGTACTGGAAACACTATCCTGAATCTGGTTAAAGCTTCTATTCTGTGACCAATTGCATACAGCTCCATTTTGATGGTAGATAATGCCATGAGAGGTGGTTCTTGAACAAACAAAGAGCCTCTAAAACATATAAATGGCTGGAAGAAGTGCAAATTCATAGTTAAAACAGTTGGAAAATGCAGTAAATGGAAACGCATAAATACACATTGCGTAAAGCACATTTATAAATAATTTTATTCAAATGCACCAGTGTAGGAACCGAAAAGCCTTGAATCCATGTGTCGAGGGAACCCTTCTAACCTCAATGGCTGATGAAAAGGATAGAAAGACGATTTTAGAGAAAGGATGCGTGTTAAATTTCTATTCCAGATTGTGGATGCGTCTGGTTGTGTCGTTTTGAATCATCACTTGCTTGATAAAGTATCATCAAATCGTAATTTGTACATGACCTAATCTTGTTACGTTATTTTTAAGAATTTAATCTATATCCTTATGCTGTTCACGGTTTCAGCACACATAGATTTGATTCGCTTCGGTTTCTCATTTTGTTAGCACTTTCTCTAAATCTACACAGAGACTCTGTACTCCTACTGTATGTACTACTATAAAAGATTAATGGGCACAAAATTTAGTATCGATCCTACATTTTCATCCTGTTCTAATTCTTTTTCGATAGTCTATTGAACTCTCGTATTCCTTTAGGTAGAAAAAGGATACGCACATCAGATGGATTTTCTCTTCTAATGCCCCATGCACACAAATGGAATAGACACTGTCGTAGGTACATGAAATATCCTCGCGCCCCCATATGAAATTGTACACCCTTCCATAGGTAAATATAATAAATCGCGAGTCACTGCTTCATTCTACATTAAAATAAGTTTATATAGTTAGATATCTATAAAGAGTCCGTCTCATGGGCAGTTGAACCACGCATTTGAATCACCCACTGGCTATTGTCAATAGATTGTGTTTAGCCTCCAGACGAAGAGGTCGTTGGTGCTCATGTTGGTAACATCCCTGCTGTGCTACCCGTGCTCTTATCATTTTGAATTAAATATAGGTATCTATAAGGCTCAAGTTCATCCCTATTTTCCTACACTGTCCTTGGTCTGGTCTTCGAGCGCTTTTCGCGACAGTAAAATTTTCCAACGTTTCTATGTCTACCATTCGCACCCGGCAACCTTGTCTTTGTTTACGCTGGCGACAACATTCATTTGCATCGTCGTATTGTTGTTTTTGTATTTTACTCAAAAGCTCTAAAACGAAAACTTAAATGTGTTTACAGCCAGGAATACACAAAGGTACACTCGACACACTAAGTAGAATCTCATACCAAAATCAACACCCTACCTTGTTGTATACATACAAATCAACGTGTGTAGAACGTTTGGCGCACATGTAACAATTTAAATCATTCGAAAAAGGGGAGTAGTAATGGAAATGTATCCAGTTTCCGTTGTCCTACAGCCCTTAACTTTAGTCTCTCCGTAAAATATAGAAAATTAGAAGGCGTACAAGAAGGCATCGAGTTCGCGGGGCATGTTAAGGACACACAGCATAAATCAACATACTGACAAACCTGGTTCGTTGTATTGTCGTGAACCACCGAATTCGAATGGAATAACTCATTCCACGTGGTCGTCATCAATTCTCACCACCTTTTCTAACATCATCAATTGTATTGTATTCGCGGTGTTCTATAAGCGGGTATGTGTGTGTTTTTAACTAAATTGACTACTTCGTCATCTGCACATTTACCCCGTGTACCCCATGTACCTCATAAGCTTCAACTCTTATCAGTTGATTGTATGTTTGTTGCTAGAAATCTATAGAGTCTACCACGGTTACGTGTATTAACCAATTCATTTCAACGAATATCATCCGAATAGAAAGTTCTGATCCTGATTCCCAATAACTGTAGTAGGTATTGTAACCCTTGCCACCACCCAAACATGAAACCCTCGTTCGGATAAATTTACCGAATAAATTATTTAATAATTAAGCAAACAAATTTAATTTTGTTATTTGCGGAGATGTAAGAGAAAATTTTGCTAATTGATTTTATTTAATTATGCTGGTTTCTAAAAACTGAAAATATTTTCAAAACTCATTCTTACCAGTTCAACGTTTTTACTCATTATAACCCTTTAACTCGTGATCGAACTTCATAACATTTACATTGTTCAAATGTATCACAATTTTTCATTGTAACAAATTTTGTTAATCATATCACAAAACTCATAAAACTATTGATTGAAAACTTTTAATGATAATATATAAACAACAAAAAATATTAATTATTATTATCAATTGTATTGATAAGGATGAGAATTAGAAAAATAAAAGCAAATGTTTTGTTTATATAACATATTCGATTTTATTTTATTTAGATTTCTCTTTTATTATGGTTCGATTAATTTTACTGATAATTTATAAAAATATGATAAACGCTTAAAGCTTATCTCTGAATAGTTGCTGTTGGAAAATTATTAACTTATTTGTAAATTTACATTTGGATAATTGTTATAATAATTTTATTTATCCATATGATATGGATAAGTAACCTAATTTGGACCCTCGCATTTCAGTAGAATGGTGTCTTGTCTATCATATTGTGGCCAAAATCTAATTTAACCCCAGAGTGCATTCGTAGAAAGGGTGGTTATCACAAACAGAAGTGTTCAATCGTTGTGTTTTTTAAATACTAGTTATTTTTAACAGTTTTTCGCTGAAGTATCGTTGAATGTAACAAAACGAAAAAATGAGGATAGCACAAAACACATATTTAGTTGGGGTTGGTTATGTTCAAAACCAGCCCTTCTAAGGGTGGTACTGGTGATGGTGGTGGCCACTTGAATACCGCACAGTTCAGTTCTATACTCTCAGTTCGATTCTCGTATTTAATGTGTTGTATACCATATCCAGAGAGTGTTGAATGTTGGTTTGATTGTGACTAATACTGAAGTGGGTGTACACGTCTCATGTAGGTACACGTGGCTATGAGGAAATCGACAATAAGGGTGTAGAGGTTGCGATTATAGCTTATATTTTATATTAGCGACCCTGTAGAGTGCTGCACAACATGAAGAGTTAGAAGTTCCCTCGAAGAGAATGGCTGGATTTTCAGTTTACAAGGACACTTGAATGCGTTTTGCCACTAAAAGCCTACTTACGTAGTTCCATTAACTTTATTAAATGCACAGATGTAGAATTGTGGACATGAATGGTGCCACCACCATCACTATCACTACCAGAATCACTGTCAGGGTGCGAATCTTCAGGGTGAGTTCGTGTCCCATGCATCCTAGTTATATTATATTCGAGGGCTTTGTGGTTCAGTGTTCAATTGTAATTTGAAAGAATTTTTATATTTTCAATTTCCTGTTAGTGAGGGTGAGATATGTGATGGGGAATATCGTGAAATATGAACAATAAAATGTAAAGAATTTTATTAGAAACATAAGAACAAAATTAACTTTTCGGAATTTCGCGGAATTTGAGAATTGTTGCAACTCGAATTGTCCATCGTCCGGTGAAACTAATTATCACCAGATTCGCAACGACACCTACCTAATTGCTTGCAAGTCATAAAGTATAGGGTAGAAGGTAACCCTTATGGTTATGTGTGTGCAAGTATGTTTAATTTGTAATACAAGTCTCTTATATTTGCGTAAGTATTTACGCATTCAGATACCCTGGAAAGTTTTCGCCAATGGGCAGTTTTGCTAGGTATGCATAACGTCCCAGTAATTTGTTTTAATTGAAATTCTAGGAAAGTTGGTTCGGGGTGTAATCGAGTTACAAAAACATCCCCCTCTATATGATGTACCCCTTTTCACGGGGGGTGAAATGCAACGTTGTTAGATGGGAAGATATGGGATGAATTTCAAATACCATCCATGCATGTTTGGAATGATGCGTTCTGTTGTAGATTTTCTAACGTATCTATATTTAGTTTTGGTCGTCCACGATGACGATGACGATGACGACAACGATGAGGACAAGAATCCTTTTCAAATGGGTTGCAATTCATATAAATATGTGTGTATTCAGACAGTAGTATCTAAGGGTACAGAGTGGTGTATGAAGGTTTTAAATGGAATAACTGAATATGAAACGAGAAGATATATCAGCGCACATCGTGGACTACATGTTTTTAGCTGCTGGTCCTGGTATGGTTTTGGCTTAGAAGGCTAGAATACATGGAACACTTCTGACAAGGCAGTGGACTAGACAGTTACGGTTTGCTCGGTTGAACGATTGAAATCGAACAAACTTATACCAAGTGCAAGTACGAATGATTGTATGGTCTATGCTACTATAGGCCTTTGCCTCGAAGCAAAAATTGAGAAAGTTCTGTAAAATCGCGATGCGATGTTGAATGTCCGTTTAAGTTCGATACAACTACAGGCCGTCAACGTCGTTGTTACTATCAACGTTTTCAGCATTTCCCTTGTGAACAATAATGTTGGGTGGTGGTTCATGTATGACGTGAACTTTGAGCATCACACAGAAATTTCCAAAGGCTTTCACAGTTCGTCCATCCCTACATAAGAACCACAAACCAGAGGCAAGAGACAATTGGGATGAGTTCCTGGAATCCACATCTCTAACGAGCACCAAACAAGCTCACACATACAAAATCCTACCAGTAGCCATGATAATTAATATTTGACGATGATGAAATTTCACTTCTTGTATTTTAAAGTGAAAATACGATTATTTGCCATTCATTATATTTATTTGCATATCGAAATAGTTGTACGTTGCTATTTTGAAGAGACAAGGGGAGCTGTTAGGGCAATGAATGAGATGCACCCGATTTAAATACGCGATTAGGACGTTTCATTTGTTGGACCCGTCAAATGCAATGTATACGTAAATTTTGAATTGCAGTTCGAGAATGAGAATTAGGTGTGTTCAAACGACAAGTAGATATGCATATCATATACTATTTAACTTATAAATCTCTGAACAAATCGATTATTACTATGTATTTTATTAATCGCTTTTAAAACCAGATCTGCTTTACTGTAATATGGAATTACTTCAAAATGGTTTCTTCTCTGAACACAATGCGAAACAAAAAAACTTATTTCTTAATCACTTGAGGTAGGTCAGCAAAAGGTTAGTTTGGAAAACAAGTTTTTACAGAAACAAAATTCAAGTTCGAAACCACACTAAACTACAACATAAGCGGAACCGGAAATTCATATTCGAAATTGAGTTGTTGCAGTGAAGTGAATACAAAATGAGAAATTTCAGGTGAAAGGTGTCAACCAAGTGTCACGACAAATCACAAAATAATCATCGCTTTATTGCTGTGTCTTATCTTAACGAGATTAAGAAGATCAAAAGAAAACATTTTTGCGGTACAGAAGACGACGCCACTCACAAAGGGAGCAAGAGAAATGAAGAAGATTTTCGAGCTCCACCTACACACGAATTTAAGACAAACAACAACAACAACTTTAAGTTTGGGTGATTCATTTTGTTTTGTTTTGACATTACAGACCCCAACAAATTTTTGGAAATATTTTCTGTCTGGGCGGCGGCTCCATTAATCGTTTGTAACATTCCAAGTGGTGGCGGTAGAAAAACATGAATGAAATTACAAAAAGGATTTGCTAAGAAGATACCTGATTTGATTTGAAAGAGATAATCCATTTTCCTTGGGGTGATAAGTGTCATAGAGAAAGTGTTTACCAATAACAAGACGTGAAACTTGACTCTGGTACATTTAAAAATGGCGATGTGGTGGAAACTTGTCCCTGATCCGGAAGCTGGAGGTGGAAAATTCTGAAGTGTTGTTGATTCCAAAACAGACTTAATCCCCAATAAGAAGCAAACAAACCTCCCCCATCTTCGACTCAAGGATTTTCTTGCGATTTTGTCTGCTACCAAAAGTTTTGGGGTAATTTCCATGTCCTTGTCTACGACACGTTTTCGTTAGACGCCGTTCCAAATGAGTCTCAGTTTCAAGGATGTCTGCCTTGTGCCAAGATAATTCACCATGAAAAACACCTTTGACACCATATCTTTAAGGACTTAAGATGCTTAAGCCAACAATAACATATTTAAAAAAATCAAAATTGCTTATAACCACAAAGTCATAAGTATTTCATTGAAAATATGGACTATATAAGCTAACATCTGAAGTTTATAGAGCCTTAGTCACATTCTGATCTTTCTACGTGAGACAATATAGCAATTGAAGAACGAAGATTTACCCTTTGCTCGAATCCTATTTCTAAAGAGGGTTTAATTTTATAAATGCCTTACAACACGAATATTGTGTTATGGTAAGTTAGTTACTCTGCGGTTGACCAGTGGGTATGTGGATTGTGTATACAAAATATATGTATATGTATGTATCAATTGAAGAACAAATTTATTTCGTATTACACACGAAAGGTGTATTTATACATTTTCGAATTAGTGTAGTAAGTACTGAACATTGGAAAGTTTGTAGATAGAGTTGTAATGTTGATTCAAAGTGTTTTAGGAGTTTGTGTTATGCTTGTGATGATATGGTAAATTTGTGTAGAAGCTGAGAGACCAAAGAACCCTGTAAAAGGTTAGAATTACACACTCTGCTAGTAAACTAGCAACTGCCAACTGCCAACTTTGGTAACTATCGAACACACAACACTTTACAGTTGGGGTTAATTAAGTTTTCCTTTGATTAATTAAGTGATTGCATTGTCGATATTAAAAGCGCTATAAATGCTATGTACACGCCACAATATACACACAAAGACATACAGTTCACAAGAAATAACCAAAGAGAAAGAGAGAGAGGGAGACGAGGAAGTGGAGAAGGGTTTCAATAAATCAATTAAAATTAGATTTAGTTTAATTTTCCTATGGACCAATTTGTGCAGTTGTTGTTAGTATTATTGTAGATGTTGTTGCAACTATGTAGTTCCTCGGCTAGACCATGTTGAGGTTCGAAAAGCGTCTAGATGTAAAGTTAACTTGTTCATTGGTAACCTTTTTCAACCTTCGTCAGCATGAGATCCACCTTGAGTGTTTGCAACAAACAACAAAAACACCAATTATGTTTGTAAAATTGAGATTTACCCTGAACGCACGTTCCCAAATGCATTTCATTCGTTTGCAGACTCTCACTGATGCACCTGCTCTCTTCAATAACTAAAAGAAGATTTGGGGTAGTTTGTTAATACGAACCTCCCGATGACGTTTGAGTCTTCATGTGCTTGGCTCATAGGTACAAAAGGGAGAAAATGCAAGAGACGTATAAATTTCACCCTCATGGAGACCATCTCTGTCCAGTTCTATTACCATAAATTTAGTCTGGTGGAAGAATATGCGTTACTGCACATAGAACCAGAGATTAAGTGTAAATAGAATAAATTTCAAATTCATATTCAAGTTATGGGGCAGTGATGCATCCACCACTGTATGGTTTGGGGTGTTATAATATGGTTTCAACTTCAACACTGCGGAAGCAATGAAATCATACATCACCCCTTTATATCATCATACCCTTACAGTATCACAAACACAATCATATCTTTATCTTTAATGATGACGTTTCAACATCGCCTCATCGTAGATCAGATTAAGAATCGAATTTAATTTAGTTTTCCATTTCATTCTCTTTTGTTTTTAATTTAATAAGGGATGATTTTTCCACGATAAAATGAAGTCCCACCCTTGATGAGGAATCTATCAGCCTGAAACGATAATACGATTAAACAAGAGAAGAAATTTTTATTCGAAAAACTACACAAAAAATGACGTCTGAAGACAAACGCAAAAAGAAAAGGCAATTAAAAATGGAGAAGTGAATTTAATATCGAAAAATCTAATTTGATTGGCTACTGCTCTGCGAAAGCTTACTTTCTTTTTTGTTTAGACCAGCGGAAAATGTTTGAAGGCGTAAAGGAAGTCGGGAAATTAAAAAAAAAAACGCTGTAGAAAAGGATGTGTAACACAGAGAAAAATAAAGGCTTTCACTGGTTACTTCGGTCCGTGGGGAATGTTTCGCGGAAGCATTACCCATTACCTATTGCACACCTAAGGGAGGCCACAAAAAAAGCACTGCATTTAATCAACTCACCTTCAGCCCCATTCCAAATTCCATTTTCCAGCTAGCCAATGAATAAACGATAAAAATGAAAATAAATTGAGAATAAAAATACCAGGAAACGAAATAAAAAGCCTCCAATGAATCTCATGATCATGGCGCGACGTCGTGGAAAAAATCGAACTCCTGTAAATGAATTTCTTCCCTTTTTTCGGGAAATATCCAACAGGAAAAATTGTAAATTTATAAATGCTGGAAAAAAAGTGTCTCTTCCTAACGATTACGGCTTGATAATAAGCGGTGGAAGTGAAAATTAATGGACGTATAAAAGAAAATGCCTAGAACGGAAAAATGCCCTGAAATCAAAATTTTTAGATTCTTCCAGAATATCAGGAAGGGGTGCAAATTTAATCAATGGTGGCATTTTTAGGAATATTTCAACTATTGAAAATGGAAGCACGATCTATATTTTATGAGTGCATATAACAAAAACACTTCAACCAAAACACCGGACTGTGTAAAAAGGTAACTAAAATCAATTTTAACTTGTGGTTGTAAAATGGTCTAAGAAATATCACCTCACAAAAGTGATTTTGATTTTGCCGGCGGCCGTGTTGGTCTTATAAAATAATGACCTAGCGTGTAACCATCATACGATTTTGACAAATCTTATTGATTAAAATCCATTTTGTCGCTGGAATGCGTCCAGCGCAGAGTTAAAGGAATACCACACACATACGCAGATACGCGTGAAAAACATATCACCCTTTCTCTTCTGTCACGCCAGTCTTGTCGGAAAATATGGTACTAAAAATGATCTCTTAAAGAATGTAAACTCAAACTGCGTGTAAATATGGGAGATAAAAGAAATCTATGAAGAAACATCAAGAGAAACATGAAGAAAGCTCAAGATTCAGAGTAACGTAAAGAAATGAAAAGTATAACCGAAAACTTCACATTCACGTTCGTGACGATTCCCATATTGATTGACTGAATAACTCTAGCTCCCCCATTCAGCAATCGCATTAAAAAGGCCCCCCATTTGACAACGAATTAATCAAATCAAGAGATGACATCGGGCACGAGCCCAACGAGAGCCGCCAAAGAAGCGAAAATCAACTGCCGTCCGAAGCGAGCCATCAGCATTTTTCTCAATGAATCAATGACCGGCAGCTCGGCTAACGTGGAGATAGTGGCAGCGATGACAGCCACGACATATCACTCATGCCGCCAGTTGCTTCCTCAACCCAGTTTGTCGCTCCGGGGGTATTCACTCGCTCAATAATGGCGCGGACAGTATTTTTGTTTTGTTCAAGTTTGTTAGCTTGTGCCGCCAACATCGGTCTCAGTCTCAACCTGCCGCCGCCGCCGCCTGGTAGAGTGCTCGACTCGTGCGACTAAAACAAGATTAATGGGGCCATTTCGAGTAAGATGTTTAGGTGAACACGTAGAAACGTGCGAATATTCGAAGAAAAGCTCTACAGATGCCTCCGGTGTCGATGCCGGGCTATTTTTCTTCACAGACCCATCACTATTTTTCTTCACATTTGCAATTTGCTACGTGACTCGATACTGACTAATAGTTTTTATTAGTTCCTCGTTTCTCGTCCCCATCACAACTACTGCATTTGTTAACTTTCCTTAAGAAAATATTTTTAATTATTAACACTTGTTATGTTCGTTTTTCCATTTTGTTAGTTTTCTTTTCTCTGCAGTTCATCTAATTACTAAATGAAAAAATTAAAGTTCAAAACAAGAAAATATTTTTTTTAAAAATGTTTTCTTCAAATCGAATCATGTACCAAATTAAATTTTTAAAATTAGTAATTTTAAATGACTGCATGTCGACGTTAAATTGAAAATTTAAAAAATAGTGGCCTGCACGTGTGGGCATGTTTATTAATCACTTTCTCATTTTAGCTCGCTTTCAAATTATTTATTTTACATTAAATTCATTTTGGATTGTGTGAAAATTGCTCCGTAGCATCAATGGTGACCTTGCGCCAATTCGGATTGGTCTCAAAATGAACTTTCTTGAAACAAAATTAGCTTGATTTGGTAGCTATAGTACTTTATCCTGTTCAATGAGGGGAGTAATCTGGAGCAACAGACACGTATGTGTGAGTAGGAAGGGTGACATGAGTTGAAATGAATTTGTTGTTGCACCACTTGCATTTTCACACCTTACAACCCCGAGTAGGTGAATATTTCGGTACATAAAGTATTTATCGGTTCTGGCGTTATTACCTTTTTCCACGCATTTTAACTTACATAAAACATAAAACAGATTTTGGTTATTTCTTTGGAAGAGAAAATTGATGTTTGGAAGTAGTGTTGCTTGGAAATTTTCAATTATACGCCCGTTTGAAAAAGAAAACGCTGGCGGAAAATTAATCTGGATTGAAATCACGTTGCCAAAAGCCGGAAACGGTGCAAACACATATTGGATGGTGTGGTGCATTTTATTAGTGATCCTACTATGGATTTATCTAGTTATGGATTTGGTCTGTTATCGCTGAAGTTACTGTGGAAACAGGCTCAGAGTACTTTTACGCATAAACGTATCAACGTAGAATCCTTTCTGGAGAAACCTTTCGAATATAATACGAAATTAATGAAACCTTCCCACAAAGGTATATTGAAAATAGAAAACTACAAACGTCTATCCCATGTTGTTGCTTTCGATTTCTGATTTATGGCTTATCGTATGAAACTTGAGATGTGTTCATCAGGCTAAAGACATTCACTCAGGACTAAAATCTCAAAGGATGCTTCTCATAATGTGTAATGAAGGTAAAATGATTAGTAGATACTTGTGCGATTTGGATATCGAAACCTATCACAATCCAATGCAGTCGGTATAATATCTACGTTTTTTGTGTTCCGACTTTGTTTAAAGAAACGAGTCAACCACGTACGCACGCATGTAAATTATTTGAAATTCCAGTAACTATCACATCATGAAATCAAGTGAAAATTACAATGCACTGCAACCAGACTCACAGGAGTTTGGACATGATGAATATCTGTTGAAAATTGTATGGAATACCAGAAACAACAAATATCCCTGACCGATGAAGTAATCGTATATTGGTCACCAAACCCAAATATTAGTAAACGTAGATGATTTTGAGTAGGTACTGGACGAATGAAGTTGCACCTTGTATTGAGATTAATTTTGAGGTTGAAATTATTTGTGTTAGAAACTCTAGAAAATTCAAGAACGGAACCCCCGAATATTCGTAATTTTGTTGAAGCAAATGGATATTTGTGGGTCTAGTCAGTAGTCGGGATCAAACCCAATCGGTCTGGGTTTTTCCAATTGCCTTGTGGCCATTGTATGAAATTAATTTTGTTGCTTATATTGCATAACGACAATTTTGTTACTTATACTCTTAGAATCATGTTATATGAGTTTTACGGTATCATGGAATTCTAGCCAGATATGAAATGTAATTAATTTAATAAACAGCATTATTTTGTGCCCAAATAGCTTGTTTAATTGCCAAATTATTGTAGAATGTAAATTTACGCTTCTGAAATTTAAATTTTTCAACAATCTATTTCAATTACTGTTTGTAAGCTCAAAGACAAAACAACTTTTACAATATATATAGCACATATTCCCATGCATCCGAATGAAAAATTTCTTTTAGTAAATTGAAGAATGAAATTTCCCAAAGATAACGTGAGGTAGTAGAGTTCAACGAAAGGGTTACGTTAGCTTCTGCAGAAGCTAATAATTCTCAAACCGACGTGATGTTTGGATAAAAAAGGAAAAGAAGTGGATAAACATTTTCTGGTTGGTTATTTCACATAGATTCTGAACTCACAGAGCACTGAAGATTTGGTCATGGATGAGTCCGGTTATCGATACCATATAAAATAAATTGTTTTCACAAGAAATGTAAATTGTAAACACACTACCTATATGAAATTGAAAAAAGCTAATTACAGTCAGGTTTTCAATATGTTCTTCCAAAAATCATATTTTTCAATC
Source organism: Chrysops caecutiens (assembly GCA_963971475.1). NCBI lineage: Eukaryota > Metazoa > Arthropoda > Insecta > Diptera > Tabanidae > Chrysops > Chrysops caecutiens. The sequence goes on from OZ020568.1 coordinate 74,089,429, forward strand.
ATAAAGCTTACATCCTGACTTGAAATCCATTTGCAAACAAAGCTTACTACAAAGAAGGATACGATGCAAGAATCGTATATGTATTGGTGATGAGTCAATTGTGAATTCTGTAAGCGAGCAATAAAGTCTTTTTCCTTAAATTATGGACGTCTTATACAAAATATTTTGATATATTGCTTTTAAAGAGAGAAAATGTCTAACACAAAATATTCATAAAATGTACATACAATTCACACTATTACAAGAGATATATGCATTTGAACGTTATAAAGTTGGTGCTTTTACATATATGAATTTAAACACATAACAAGAAACACGAAACATTTTACACACAAATTTATTTCCCTGACTTTGGCAATAATTTACTTTTATATCATTGTAAATTGTGTAATAAATTCACATTTAGAGTTCCTAATATAAAAAAATATAAAAATGTTAAATAAAAAGAAAATAACATAATAAATTCATATTTTTATGTTGTGTACTACTGTGTGTGTGTGTGTGTGATGGTGTCGGACAAGGATATACATTATTATTACATACAGAAACCTCGAGTACTTTCTCTACGTCCCTACAAAACCTGCAACATATCCACATTGTTGTGGTTGGAAAATTCCAGGACATTCGAAGTAATCGTTGATGGTTCTGTGGAACAGAGGAGGACAAGGGAAAACGACTTCGATATTTCGTACGTTTTATAATACGCAAGAACTTCAAGTATACGTGTACGTACTTATATAATATAAAAACAAAACATATATATTTTATACAACAATCATGTTTTTGTGTCTCAATGGCGCCTCCTTCAATGAGGTTGAATCGAGGTGGACTGTGCAAGGCATGAGACACACATAAAGACGGCAATAAAAAATTTAATAAAAGTACTGGATATCAATAAGGATATATCGTAGCCTACAGTTGATGTTATACTTTTCACTTATTTTATGAAACGAAAATAACTCAACCTCATGTTCGCATAGAACACGTTTTATGTTACGCAGATGAGTTATAGAAAATATAATATTTTGAATGTGGCGATTCAAAGATTCATCCTGTAAAAATAAAATGCTTTACTGAATTTTTGATTCACCGCTGAAAATCCCGACTGTTCCGATAATAATAAACTGGTCTTAATAAAATATGGAGGAAGCCCTTTAGGGCGATCAAAATCGGGAATAACCATCGACCCGACCCGGATGCATGTTCAAATGTTGACTGAACCAGAAATAAATTTATAAAAATAAATAAAATATATTGAATTTATGAGTTATATAAATCGAAAGAAACGTAAAAGAAACGATACAAGATATATAAACGGAGGTAATAATAAGTCATCGGAGGAAAAATAAATGCCCCCTGTCACTCCACCGTCAAGAAACAAGAAACTGAACAAAACATTTATTTTTTAACATATACAACAATTTATTTATTTGTTTCTTTCTCTTTCTTAACGTTTCTTACTATATATAATTTTTTGTTTTCTTAATCCAACGCAAATTGGATTTAAAGAAACCATCATAAATATTTCGTAATTTTGGAAATTTCACTTTATTTTATTTTTGAACGAACATAAAATGAAATTATGGGCAACATTAAGCATGTCGGTTTGTTTGATACGAAATGAAATTTTTATTGTATATATAGTAGATATATCGCAAAAATAAGGGTTGATTGATTAAACTTTCACTCAATTTTCTCTTAAGGAAATTCCATTAGTTTTTAATTACAAATTTTGAAAAATTGTAGAAAGTTTAACAAGCAACAGGATGATAAGCGTGGGATTTTTGAAAAGCTTATCAACTTTTTCAAGGAAATAAAGATTTTTATATTATTCAAAATAGGTTTTCATAGAAAAACGAGAAAAATTAACAAAGAAATTAAAATGATGGAAATACGATAAAGATTTCATAAAACGAAGGTGGTGAAAAGTAATGAAGGAATAATAAGATAAAATTTATATTCAAAACAATAAAAACGAAGTAATAAAGAAAACGTTCTTTCAATGAAATTAGAAAACTAGTTCAGATTAAATTGTAGTTAAAGAAAAGCCGGGGTTAGAGCGGAAAAATTAAAAAATAGAAACAAGTAAACAATCGTTTTATGATATTTTATCATTTATTTAAAAAAAATTTCCTAGAAAGCTAAAGCAACTCCCCTTCAATAGTGAATTGCTCACGTTTTATGAGAAAATCCAAATGCAAGTAACGAGTAACGACTCTGTACGCAATAATATTTTTAATGATTTTGTATACGTTCGTTTTGTTCATTAAACACAATTATTTTTTTCTTCGTAATTTTATATGCAAAAGTATATTAAAATTATTATAACGAATGACATGACGTTATGAGATGGGAAAAAAAATAGTGCTTTAACTTTGTTAGCACTGGGAAAGTATGTGGAAATCTAAGAACAATGACAAACATGCAAAAATTAATGACTGACATAGTAATCAAATTATTATTACTTGGGGAACATAAGAAAATGTAATAAACCGCTTGGAATCTAGTCATTTGAAGGGACTTTGTCGTTTGGTTAAATACATATGACGTGGAAACCAAACGCATTCCAGTCATTATATTTCAGTTGCCTTAAATGATTTTATGGTAACATGACAATACAATTCATATAATGTCGTGATGATTAATATGATTCTTGGCAGTATGAAAGTGACAAAATCGCCACAACTCCTTGACCTTGATACGTTCGCGGTTCAAATCAAATATTTGTACATTAGAACCAGTCATACCAGTTCTCGTCGCACAACTTTTTGCTACCGATAGATTCCAAACAATATTTTATCGAAGCTAGATCGAACTGATGTGCGATCGAAGCTTGAACAGTACTGTGAATACAAAGAAATCGAACCGAGGCCGGCACGATGTTTTCAAGTAGAGATTTCTCCGAGGACAATTTGTATCTTTTGATTATAATAATATACGAAAATGATTGTATACCGCCCATTAGGAGGAATGCTTCGTTTATTATTTCAGCTTCAATATACTCCAAACATCACTTATTGAATTGCATTTCCTTTAATCCTATTACAGTTGAAAATAAACCGGAAATGGAAAAAGAACTGCCTCCACTTTACAATATGAATATTTTCTTTAATGTTTTCAAACGAATGTGCTACTAAAGAAATCATAAAAAGGCTCACATCACGTCACATACATTTTGAAAGTCAAAGAAACTAAAATGGAAAAATAAAAATTCATAAATTTTATGATCAACGCGTGAGAATTAAAATCAAAAATTAAATTTAAAGAGAAGAAGGCCTTATTACGAATGCTTTCTTGAAATTAAAATGTATGTATTAGTGAGCATGCGTTTTCCGTATACATATATACAATATATATTTTGGTTTTGTTTTAAAATTAAAATTATGAACTAACAATAAAACTTTCAATAGTATTTTTTAGTGTTTTGTGTTTCTGTGTTTCTGCTTGAAGTCTAACTCATAATCGGGTTCATAAAATTGTTCATTACTTTGTTCTCCTTTCAACTAAAAATGTGTAATTAAAAATATTACAAAGCATTCATTCAACTGCAAGTTAAGAGGTTTTATTTTTTTGTTAAACGGGTTGCGGGGGCTGGGCAAAACATTAAATGAAATTCTAAGAAAACAAAAACATAAGCTGCTTTATAAATTATACAGTTCAAATTATAAATATATGTTTAAAGTAATAAATGGAATTAATAGTCGCATTAAATCGAAATAAAGAAAACGAATTCCAACGAACGCTCTGCATCTGTGCACTGTACTCTGTGCAACCATCCCCTCGTATACTCTCCCTGTTTAACTAAGATATGAAGGGGATTAATTTTCATTTTCTTCACCCCCCCCCCTTCTCATATTGCGTTAATATACTTTGAATAACAAAACTGATTATTCCGAGAATATAATTTTTGTTTTGATGGTGCACACTGCATATCACGTACATATATATAGTATACTCGTATATTCAAGTACATGACAGCTAATAACTTACGATGATTATAAGTCCAACAAATAATAGAAGCAAAACAGGCAATGGCAACGGCAACATGTAATGATAGTAATAATAGTATCTAACATAAAAAGAAATACGCAATCACATGTAAATGTTAATATACTCACAAACATACAGATATTCATGTTAAAGTTAATAGACATTGTGATTGTGAACTAAAGAAAAATAAATAAATATACATTTCGAATGAGTAATGGGCTGGAATTGAGGCCAAATTTAAATACGGAATTATTACTTCTAATAACTACCATAAAACCGCGTAAAATTGTAGATAAAAGAAATGTAGAAATAACGTAATTCGAGAAATAGAAAAACGCATTTTTGTCGTTAAAAAATTTCAATTCAATGTTTTTAGAATCAATTTTTCAATGTTTTTAGAATGAAATTTTGGAATTTATCTAATTAAAATTCATTAGCTACAATCATCTGAAACCTTAATTTCAAGAATTTTGAATTGCATTCAAACGTGGATCACCTGGAATCTGTGTGAATTGTCTTCATGAGTTTATAATCCGTAACTTCAAGAACCTATGCTTAGCGTGGTCCGTGTTGTCTAATCTCGTGCTGGATTCTTTTCATACAAAATGTGGTATTTTCAGTAATAGATGTTCTGATGAATTTGAAAGGCAATACTCGATCACGTTGATGCTATACTCATAAAGTGAAATACGCGGTACTCTAACTTGTTATGTGTGATGCGGGGCTTAAGAAAAGGAATTAACACTTTCGACAGTAAAAATGTGTCAAAATGCATTATGAATGCAGTATTGTTACAACGAAAAAACAATTTGTCTTTACATTAAATCAAGATCAAACGTGTAACACATTCTGTAACTGTCGTATACCCTTTTCAAACCCTCTAAAGTGCATAACATGTTAAGGTGTATCCGTCCGGGAGAGCATTGTAAATTATTTCCAAATGTTACAGGCGAAAAAAAGTCCTCTTAGGCTTCAGTCTGGGCCAGGACTCATGTTAGATTTTGATAAAAAATGAATTGAATTTGCAAATACTAGAAATCCAGTACACGAGTACATGCATTACACATTCTGTAAGTACGAATATGTAACATCGTTGCTTTTTCAAATAAAAATTGCACGAAAAAGGGGTTGTTACATCCACACCCAGTTTCAGTACCAGACCCCGATCCAGATCCATTTCACGTGTGGAATCAATAACATTTAGGTTTTGCTTTGAATTAAACTTTACAAAAGACGTGAAAGAAATTTCTTTATTCCAAGCAAGAAAAAAAATTATTAACAAAATGAAACTGCTTCCGATATTTGAACTTCTATACCGAGTTTCAATGGAGTTTTACTTACAAAAAAGAAACAATAAAGAATAACTAGAGGAAGTTTTTAATTTTGAATATTTTAAGCTCTTCTATTTTAGAGGCGCACGTAAAATTATAATTAAAAAATAAACAAAAACCCGGAGAAAAATAAAAAATTCAAAAAATGGAAAAAAGTCAATATTGGCGTGGCATTAGAATAGAGTTGAGTGGTGTTACTGTGAAATGGGTTCTTACTTGTCATCGGATTTTTTAAAGGTACTACCCTTTTTTGCTTTTGCTTGCCTTTCAACTTATTTATTCCTAATGACCAGAGGGTTGTTACTGGAACAAAACCCGGAGAAAAAAAACAAACTTTTGAATGAATAAAAAAATTAGTAGAGTGGAAAAGTGAAAAACATTACATTGCAAAATCAAACAGTCGTAAAAGTAAAAAAATATAAAGGTATTTTTTCGTTTTGTTTCATTAAAAAAATGAGACTTCACTGTCGTGCGATGACCATAGAAAAGGTGGCTTGCATGACAAGCTAAGCTAAGGTGGTATAGCTGTGGCAGTGGTTGGTGGTGGTAATATCCTTGTTGACAATAGAATCGACTGTGACGGGCAAAATAAAATCTAATGACGAACAAAATAGCCTGTGATAAGGTATACTTCACCTAACATATCAATAAAGGTGTGTCAGATGTTGAGCTTTTCGCGGTAACTTCCAACAACTTTTGCTTCGTCTAAAACCTACCCTTGTGTCTTTTAGCTGTAAATGGTGGAATTATATCCATCTACTGTACATTTCCTTTGTACTTGATTTTATGTCACTTCCATTCAGGTTGTTTGTAATAGCAGACGATGCCTTGTATGCTCGTATATTTCATAATAAATATGTCTAGAACCCAAACCTCACTTTAGATCTCTGACGAAATAATTT